>CM076683.1:138146830-138746830 GCA_038501925.1 Xenopus petersii | reverse complement strand
TACTAAGCACAATTCAGCAGGAACAGTCCCTAAGTTTGCTCATAGTCTGTACAGAGAGATCCCATAAAACTATGGCAGCATAGGTATTCCCTGTACTAAGCACAATTCAGCAGGAACAGCCCCTAAGTTTGCTCATAGTCTGTACAGAGAGATCCCATAAAACTATGGCAGCATAGGTATTCCCTGTACTAAGCACAATTCAGCAGGAACAGCCCCTAAGTTTGCTCATAGTCTGTACAGAGAGATCCCATAAAACTATGGCAGCATAGGTATTCCCTGTACTAAGCACAATTCAGCAGGAACAGTCCCTAAGTTTACTCATAGTCTGTACAGAGAGATCCCATAAAACTATGGCAGCATAGGTATTCCCTGTACTAAGCACAATTCAGCAGGAACAGTCCCCTAAGTTTGCTCATAGTCTGTACAGAGAGATCCCATAAAACTATGGCAGCATACTGTAGGTATTCCATTCAGTCCCTTTAACAAAATAATTAAATATTTATGACAACTTGAATGGGATTGATTTCTAGTAGAACTTCAGGCCAGGAAGGCAGAAAGAGATTTGTTGCAGGGATGTGGGACTGAAAAGGGGGGATTTTGAGATGCCTTCCTGCCAAATAATGTAAACAAAGATGAAACTGGGGTTGATATTTGCACCCGTTTATATATATTCCAGTCTGACCAGTCCGGAAAATATATGCGCAGTTCCTAACAAAGAATATCTATTGAAATAGCTGTTGAACCCCCACTGCCCAAGTCAATGCAAGTGAATGGCAGGCTGATGGGCAGTGCAGTTCCAACTAATGAGAGCCTTATAAACTGCACTGTCAGTCGCCCTTAAGTACAGTTGCTGGTGGACCCTTGGGCATTTTGCCTTGTCATGCGATTTCAGAAAGAGCCAGCACTTAGGATGGAACTGCTTTCTGGCAGACTGTTGTTTCTCCTACTCAATGTAACTGAATGTGTCTCAGTGGGACCTGGATTTTACTATTGAGTTCTGTTCTTAGATCTACCAGGCAGCTGTTATCTTGAGTTAGGGAGCTGCTATCTAGTTACCTTCCCATTGTTTGGTTGTTAAGCTGCTGGGGGGGGTTGATATCAGTCCAACTTGCAGTACAGCAGTAAAGAGTGACTGAAGTTTATCAGAGCACAGGGCACATGACTGGGAGCAGCTGGGAAACTGACAATATGTTTATCTTCATGTCAGATTTCAAAATTAAATCTAAAAACATGTTTGCTCTTTTGAGAAACTGATTTCAGTGCAGAATTCTGCTGGAGCAGCACTATTAACTGTTTCATTTTGAAAAAACTTTTTTCCCATGACAGTATCCCTTTAAGGCTTTTTATAGTGTCTATTAGGTCTTAGGCAAGTTGAATTCGTTATATGCACCCTTTCAGCCTATAGGAATCCTGCCTGCATTCAACATGCCCCCTGTATAAGTTGGTGCTATAATGCTTTCCACTATAAACTTGCTGGCAGTTATAGCCATTTCTATAAGCCAATGGGCGGCAGTCGGCATTGCAGCCTTTCTCCTTGTCTGGCAGTTTGATAGATCTCAGTGTCAGTTGGCTCAGGTTCTGGCAGAAACAGCTCAGCAGATTTAATGTCTTGACTTTTTACATCTCATGAGCTGCAAATATAAATGAGTAACGTGTTGCCAGTGACACCCACGCTATAGTTCTGCCCCTGCGCTGAATGACCCGGGGGTAGGAAGGTGACATTAATCTGATTCAGCAAACTGTCATTCCTTTATCACACAGGGCAAACACCTGTCACACTCTCCATGCCAGTCCCTGTGCCTAAATTCCACCTGGCACCTACTTATAGACTGTCCCTTATACAATACACCCAATCAGCCTATAGGATTTAACTCTAATTCCAGTGTCTTTAGTTGGGGAAAGGGGGCATAGGCTGACAGTGGGTGCTGGCAGTTGGACAACAATCATAAAAGGTATCTGGAGTCCTTCACCGATTTTTGATCTAAAACTTCTGACCATCTTTATCTCAATGTTGTCCAACTGCCAGCAATAGGCTGACAGTGGGTGCTGGCACTTAGGCGACATTGATAAAAGGCAACTATAGTCCTTCATTTTTTGCTGATCTAAAACCACTGATCCCCTTTATCTCAATCTTGCCCAACTGCCAGCACCTACTGTCAGCAGTGGGTGCTGGCAGTTAGGCAACATTCATAAAAGGTTTCTGAAGTCCATCATCTGTTGTTGATCTAAACTCTTGACTACCCTTATCTCAATGTTTCCCAAGTGCTAGCCATAGGCTGGCAGTTGATGCTGGCTACTGTCGGGCAAATCTGACCAATTTCACTGACCGTTTCAATTTGCGAAACTGAGAAAATTCGCCAAAATGCATTGACGTCTATGGGCATTGATTTTTTTGTTGCGTGATCCGGTGCGTCATATTTTCTTCACCCATTGGAGTCTATGGACGTAATTTTTCAAATCGAAACTCTGAACATTTTCGCTCATAACAAGGCTGGCGATTAGGCAACATTGATCAAAGGCGCCTGAAGTCCTTCAGCTGTTCTAAAACTACTGACTACCTTTATCTCAATGTTGCCCAACTGCCAGCACCCACTGTCAGCCTATGGCTGGCAGTTGGACAACATTGAGATAAAGATGGTCAGAAGTTTTAGATCACAGTGGGTGCTGACAGTTAGGCAACATTGATAAAAGGTACCTGGAGTCTTTTATCTGTTGTTGATCTAAACTACTGACTACCTTTATCTCAATGTTTCCAAACTGCCAGCACCCACTGTGAGCAGTGGGTGCTGACAGTTAGGCAACATTGATGAAAGGTCTGTTGTTGCCATAGGCTGACAGTGGGTGCCGGAACTAGCCTGAGTGGATCATTAATCATGAGGGTGCTGGTTGGGTGGGTGGGGGTTTCTCCTGTTTTTATCTACAGCTTTTGTCTTCCAGGGACCCGGCAGCCTCATTGCACAAGAGCGAGTTTTATGGCTCCCACTCTATAAAATGTGAAAGATGAACCCATAATGGGTACACTAATAGAAATTCTCAGGGGCTGGCCGATGATTGGGAAGCCCCCCTTTGGAGACATGAGAAAATATATATATATACAGTATGTACTGTTACCTGTAAGTGTCCTTCTAGTTGAGGCAGGGACTCCAGGCTTTGGACTGAAGCAACAGGTTCTTTCAGTGCCAGAACAATAGAACCCCAAAATTATTGAGGGATCCTACCCTGTGACCCTCCAGCGATTTCACAGCTTTATTTCTCTAGATATTTCCACCCCTTATAGTGGGTCCACATGGGAAAATGACTACTAGGAGCAGGGCTGGATTTACATAGCAGGCGCCACTAGAATTGCTGTCGTTCATCGCCCCAAATTTTCATCATCAGGAGCAATGGGGATTGGCGCAGAGGAAATCTAGAAAACGATCATATCTCCTGCACATCCCCAGTGTTTTTGAACCAATGTGGGTGTTGTTGGGCAGCATGTCGCCCCCTAAAATTCTGCCACCCTAGGCCCGGGCTTTGGTGTAGAGTCCTGCGCGGGTCCATTTTTTGGAACCCGTACTCGCAACCTGCAATCTGCAACCCGGACCTGCAACCCTCATTCTTACCCGCTTGGACCCGCTACCCGAACCAACCCACAAGTACCTTATCCGCAACCCCGACCCGCGACCCACGGACCATCAAGAATTGGGAAGTGCTGTCATTGTAAACCGGAAGTGACATCATCAGAAGTAGACGTGAACAGAAAAAAGCAGTAAAAATCGCTATTGAGAAGACCAACGGCGCAGACCCACGTCTATACCGGCACCCGTAACATCTACCTGCAACCCGCAGGGTACCACAGGTTTTTGAGGGTAACCCATGGGTACCCGCCGGTACCCGACCCACTGCAGGACTCTACCTTGGTGGCCTCTCCACAAATCCGGGCCTGACTAGGGGCAGATTTATCAAGGGTCTTATTGAAAATTCTAATTGTTTTCATGTTCAAAACTGTCAGATTCGACTAGGGAGTTATTAAAATTCGATTTGAGTTTTTTACAAAAAATCTAATTAAATTTTTGAGATTTATCATACTCAGGCCCTTTATTAATTTGAATTTGACTATTCGCCACCTAAAACCTTCCCATCTCCTGTTTAAGTAATGGGAGATATCCAGGGATCAATTTGGAGTTTTGGAGTTGCAACCTTGCTGAAATTCGATTTTTTTAAACTCAGATATAATTTGATTTGAGTTATCGAGTCGATTTATTTCATGCGAGTTTAAAAAATTAGATTTTTTTAAAAATGAGTTTCGATTCGATTCATTGAATTTATGGAAGTTTAGGGGAGTTTTTAAAAACTCACATAAAGTTGAAATTCGACCTTTGATAAATGTGCCTCCTAGTGTGGCCTAAATCTACCGAATATTCTCTATCCAGTTTCGGACCCTTGTGCCATTCTCTAGAGCCGTCGTCTATATCCCTGGCCCTGCAATTAACCAGATCTCTGCCCCCGGATTCTTTTAATTATTGTTTAATTGGGTATTTAAAGCTCCGACACTAAAGTCGTCCAATTGCTAAAAAGGCAATTATGTGGCACAGAAGCGGAGGCGCTTATCAGTTAATATTGGGCACATTACAAGGGAATAACATTGACTTGTCAGCTTCATGCACTTTCTCTATGTGCCGTGTTCCTGCTCAGTAATGTGATATTATTCTTCTTCTCTGCGCTGCCAAAAGCTATTACTGGAATCACAATGCGTTTCACTTACAGTGACTGCCATGTCCGTCTCCCTTTGCTCATACTGCACTTTAATTCCATTTTATATTCTGAAATCCCTTCGCACCTAAATGCATAATAAAATCTTATCATCAAAAGGGACCTCAGACGCTCTTTCCAAACTATAACTCCCACATTCCCCAGCTTTTAATCATCAGCCAAAAACTACACTCCCTTCCTACAGACTATTATCCAACTGTTACTATAGACACATCTCTCCCTACTATACCTGCTATCCCACAGTCACACTCCCTTCCCAGAGACTATTATTCACTGTTACTATAGACACCATCTCTCCCTACTATACCTGCTATCCCACAGTCACACTCCCTTCCCAGAGACTATTATTCACTGTTACTATAGACACCATCTCTCCCTACTATACCTGCTATCCCACAGTCACACTCCTTACTAGAGACTATTATCCACTGTTACTATAGACACCATCTCTCCCTACTATACCTGCTATCCTACAGTCACACCCTCTTACCAGAGACTATTATCCCACTGTTACTATAGACACATCTCTCCCTACTATACCTGCTATCCCACAGTCACACTCCCTTCCCAGAGACTATTATCCACTGTTACTATAGACACCATCTCTCCCTACTATACCTGCTATCCTACAGTCACACCCTCTTACCAGAGACTATTATCCCACTGTTACTATAGACACATCTCTCCCTACTATACCTGCTATCCCACAGTCACACTCCCTTCCCAGAGACTATTATCCCACTGTTACTATAGACACCATCTCTCCCTACTATACCTGCTATCCCACAGTCACACTCCCTTCCCAGAGACTATTATCCACTGTTACTATAGACACCATCTCTCCCTACTATACCTGCTATCCCACAGTCACACTCCCTTCCCAGAGACTATTATCCCACTGTTACTATAGACACATCTCTCCCTACTATACCTGCTATCCCACAGTCACACTCCCTTCCCAGAGACTATTATCCCACTGTTACTATAGACACATCTCTCCCTACTATACCTGCTATCCCACAGTCACACTCCCTTCCCAGAGACTATTATCCCACTGTTACTATAGACACATCTCTCCCTACTATACCTGCTATCCCACAGTCACACTCCCTTCCCAGAGACTATTATCCACTGTTACTATAGACACCATCTCTCCCTACTATACCTGCTATCCCACAGTCACACTCCCTTCCCAGAGACTATTATCCCACTGTTACTATAGACACATCTCTCCCTACTATACCTGCTATCCCACAGTCACACTCCCTTCCCAGAGACTATTATCCCACTGTTACTATAGGCACCATCTCTCCCTACTATACCTGCTATCCCACAGTCACACTCCCTTCCCAGAGACTATTGTCCACTGTTACTATAGACACCATCTCTCCCTACTATACCTGCTATCCCACAGTCACACTCCCTTCCCAGAGACTATTGTCCACTGTTACTATAGGTACATCACAATCACCAACTTCCAGTCCCAGAATCCTTTACTATACACATGTACTAAGTGGATATTAAGAGGGGAAATACAAAGAGTCTTATAGGAAACATTGCTCTCTTGCAATAACCAGATTATTCATTTCAGGGGCCCGTGGAGAACCTACGAGGTTAAACAAATACACACAAATAATATGAAATTATTATCAAGGAGGAATAATATTGTGCTAGAGAATAGTGCCCTGGAGGGATAGGCTTTGCTATAAAACAAGCTGAAAATAAACGGAGGAATTTGTGATGCTCGGCACGCTCATTATTCAGACGTAATAGTCCCGGTGCCATTTGAGTGATCTGATGGATTAGGCTGTGAGCTCTAGGAAAATACTTGTATACTTCATGAAAAGCAATGAGTTTATACCAAGCTCAGGGAATTCAACTCATTAAGGGGAACCAAATTGATCCAATGAATGGTAATCTGCGTTTCTTTCGGGACCATTGACAGAACCTGCGGAGCTTTACGGGTGGTCAAACTCAAACTTCCAGCATCTCAACAATAGCCTAAAGCTGCTAGAGGGTGTGAGGAGTTGCAGTTTAACAACATCTAGAGATCAGTGTCATAAGATGTGAATTCGCATCCAGTTTGTGCACTTTGTTTATTGCCGTAGAGGTTGTAAATGACCCCTGAGGGCTCTTACACACGCCGTTTTTGCCTGCGCTCCCCTGCATTGCGCTTTATTCCGTTCAGCCCGCAGGGGAGCGCAGGTAAAAACGGCGTGTGTAAGAGCCCTTTAAAGGATTGGTCACCTTTAAATTAACTGTTAGTAGGATGTAGAGAGTAAAATTCTGAGACAATTTGCAATTGGTGTTCATTTTTATCATTTGTGGTTTTTGAGTTATTTAGCTTTTTATTCAGCAGCTCGACAGTTTGCAATTTTGACTCTAGTTGCTAGGGCCCAAATTACCCTAGCAACCATGCACTGATTTGAATAAGAGACTGGAATATGAATAGCAGAGGGTTTGGATAGAAAGATCCGTAATAAAAACTGGCAATAACGATAAATAGGTAATCTTACAGATCTTTTGTTTTTAGATGGGGTCAGTGACCCCCACTAGGAAGCTGGCAAAGTCAGAAGAAGACGGCAAATAATTCAAAAACTATAAAAATAAATAATGAAGACCAATTGAACCTTTACTTAGATTTAGCCATTCTATAACATACTAAAAGTTAAGTGTTCCAAGCTAAATGATTGTGCTTTCTATCCTGCACTGCTGGTTGTGACTCCTAAATCAGAACTTTGTTCTTTACAATCCCATTAAGAGATTAAAACTTTTTGTTTAATTTTCTAGCCATAGCCATTTATTCCGGCTCTTACACATGGGCGTTTTTTCGTGCTCTCCCCTGCGTCGCCCTTTCATTCAGCCACAGGGGAGCGCAGGAGTAGACGCACTCAATTATTGTGAATGGGGCTGTACTCACACTGACGCATGTAAGTTCTGAACGCAGGTGAAATGCAACATGCTGCGTCCCAACCTGCGTTTGGCGCAATCATGCGTCTGTGTGAGTACTGCCCCATTCACAATAATTAAGTGCGTCTACTCCTGCGCTCCCCTGCGGCTGAATGGAAGAAAGCGTAACACAGGGGAGCGCAGGTAAAAACGCTGTGTGTAAGAGCCTTTAGGGCTCTTACTCATGAGCGTTTTTACCTGCACTCCCCTGCGTTCCGTTTTTCGGCGTTCAGCCGCAGGGTAGCGCAGGAATGCTGCATTTTTCCTGCGTTCGGCGCCTACATGCACCTGTGTGAGTACAGCCCCATTTGAAAAAATGAAATGCGTCTATTCCTGAGCTCCCCTGCGGCTGAACGCCGAAAAACGGAACGCAGGGGAGCGCAGGTAAAAATGCTCATGAGTAAGAGCCCTAAGGGATAGGAAAACTTTTTGTTTAATTTTACACCCGTCGCCATTTCGTAAGGATTTAGCTGAGTGTCCTCGTTTCCCAGCTGATCAAGGTTCATCGTTCCTTAGCTAACGAGATGAAAAACACATGCCCTTTAAGGATGGACAGACGCTTGTTTCCTGCTCGGTTTCTGATTAACTCAAATGGGTTGTTTGTTTTTCCATTATACCAATTTATAGCATTACAAGTCTGCCATTATTCTGCGCACAAAGCTCACCCTTTGTCTCTGCTCCACAAACATCGTTGTAATGAAGCACCTTGTACAATCACCCGGCCCAGCAAACACAGCCCCATCAGTCTGTTTGTTTATCAATTGTGCTCCCAACCCATTCAGCTTTAGAGACTCTCACTGGCTGTACATGTACAATGGCACACGCGTGAGCTCCCATGTTTTACTGCACCACAAGGAACGGACACTGGTCCACTAGTTATGGCCTGTGTGATCCCATTATTGTCTCAGGGTGCACCTTGGATACTTGTAAACCTAAGTAAACCTGTGTTTTAAAGGGTAACTAAAGCCCTGGCCCAGTATGCATTGGAGCAGCTGGAATGCCTGGAGCTGCTGTTAGGGCTCTTACTCACGAGCGGTTGTAGCTGCGCTCCCCTGCGTTCTGTTTTTCTGCGTTCAGCCGCAGGGGAGCGCAGGAATAGCTGCATTACATTTTTTCCAATGGAGCTGTACTCACACAGGCGCGTGTAGGCGCAGAACTCAGGAAAAATGCAGCATGTTGCGTCTCAACCTGCGTTCGATGCCTACATGCGCCTGTGGAGTACAACCCCATTAAAAAAAATAAAATGCGTCTATTCCTGCGCTCCCCTGCGGCTGAACGCAGAAAAACAGAACGCAGGTGAGCGCAGCTACAACCGCTCGTAAGAGCCCTAACAGCAGCTCCAGGCATTCCAGCTGCTCCAATGCATACTGGGCCAGGGCTTTAGTTACCCTTTAAAACACAGGTTTACTTAGGTTTACAAGTATCCAAGGTGCACCCTGAGACAATAATGGGATCACACAGGCCATAACTAGCGGACCAGCGTCCATTCCTTGTGGTGCAGAAAAAGCAGAAAAAGGAATGCAGGGGAGCGCAGCTACAACCGCTCGTGAGTAAGAGCCCTTAGTATTCCTAACAACAGCTTTGTGCACAAAAACGATGATCAATCACCTATGGACTTCAGCTGGCCATACACAGCCAGATCTGATTGCTGATTTTTGGTCAGATATAGGTCAGAAAGGGCCATTGGTATACTGGCCGGTAAGTGGCTGACTTGTCCTTAAAGGACTGAGTGTGCCAATTTTATTAGCCCATGTATGTGCAGCTTTATTCTGCTAACTTGTTTAAAGGGGTTGTTCACCTTTAAATGAATGGTGTCCATACACAGATAAATCCGCTTGTTTGGTGAGCATATCAGGCTGATACAACTGTGGGCCCTAGGGCCCACCTATCTGATCATAATAAAAGAAATACGGGCGATCGCATCAACGAATGAGGTCCACTATCCAACGGGATTTTTAGCCCTGCCCGATCGACATCTGCACCGACTTTTCAGCCAGATATCGATCAGTGAAGCCCTTTGGAGGCCCCTCACATGGGCCAATAAGCTTCTGACTCTTTCTTTTTATTTAGCAGCTCTCCAGTTTGCAATTTCAGCAATCTGGTTGCTAGGGTCCAAATTCCCCTAGAAACAATGCATTGATTTGTATAAGAGACCACTATATGAATAGGAGAGGCCTGAATAGAAAGACGAGGAATAAAAAGTAGCAATAACAATACATTTGTAGCCTAAGGGCTCTTACACATGAGCGTTCCGACCTGCGCTCCCCAGCGTTCCGTTTTTTGGCGTTCAGCCGCAGGGGAGCGCAGGAATAGACGCAAGTCATTATTTGAAATGGGGCTGTACTCACTCAGGCGCATGTAGGCGCCGAACGCAGGAAAAATGCAGCATGTTGCGTCTGATCCTGCGCTCCCCTGCGGCTGAACGCCAAAAAACGGAACGCTGGGGAGCGCAGGTCGGAACGCTCATGTGTAAGAGCCCTTACAGAGCATTTGTTTTTTTAGATGGGGTCAGTGGCCCTCATTTGAAAGCTGGAAAGAGTCAGTAGTAAAAGGCAAATGATAAAAAAAACTATAAAAAATAATTAAGACCAATTGAAAAGTTGTATAAAATTGGCCATTCTTTAACATATATAAGTTAATCTGTAACTCACCGGTGTAATACCTGATTCATGAAGCTCTGATGGTTCTGTCAAAGCTTTTTATTGCTCCGTACCAATGTCCCATATAATCTGATGAAAATTGCCAGGTAGCAGGGGGTTATAGCGAAAAGTGCCAGGGTAGCAGGGGGTTATATTAAGGACAGAATGGAAGGGGCCAACCCAAAAAAAATAATTAGTCTCATGGGCCATAGAGGTTTGTGGAGTTTAGAAGCCATCATTTATAGAAACCCGGGTGCAGAGAAGAACTTTGGGTCTGTAAATCAAGTACTACCCATGGGCACAAGGTCTGCCCACCAGGTGGTAAGTACAAGGTTCTACTGCAGCCTGCACTGCTCACTAACTTGTGCATCTGAATTATGTGCACATTTGGGAACATATAGGGGTGCCAGTGGTAGTACACCTCTGTTCCCCCATAAATACAGCCACGCAGAGATCTCCAGCGAATGTTTTTAGGATGCAAGACAGGGAGCAAACTGCAAAAAACATGGGCACCTGCACCTCATTTGATCACCAGCACCCTGCCCTTAATAAATGAGCCCTTGTAGCCTCTTGTGATTCATCGTATAATAAACTGCCCATGTATTTAGCAATTCCCACCTCAATGGTATGAGGGGGGTTCACTATTTCCTTTTGTAAGGCTGGGTTTTGGAGATGTGGTCAGGGTTCCAGGGAGTGGCACCATTAAAATCTTTGCTCCCTTAGAATAGGAGAGACACTTAAGGGCAGATTTATCAAGGGTTGAAGTGAAAATTCGAATTTAAAAATGTGAATTTTCGAGTTTATTTTAGTGTAATTCGACTAGGAAATAATTAAGATTCAATTTGAGTTTTGTTTTTGAATTCGAATTTCGAAATTTATCATGTACTGGCCCTTTAAGAATTCGAATTCGACTATTTGCCACCTTAAACCTGCCGAATTGCTGTTTTAGCCTATGAGGGACGTCCTCAAATTAATTTGGAGTTTGGTGAAAAAACTCGAATCAAAGTCAATTAAAATTCGATCGAGTTTGTGGGTCGATCCCACTCACCCGAATTAGAAAAATTAGATTTTATAGTTTTTTTGGACGTTTTTTTCTGAATTTCGAGTCCACAAACTCCCATGAACTTGAAATTTTGACCCTTGATTAATGTTCCCCTTTGCGTATTGTAGTTCCCGGTGAGCTCATCTCGCCATGGAATCCCGGGAGCCTGTGAATAGGAGCATCTGCTTGAAATGAACCCCCCCTGTGCCCCAGGCGGAGACTCCCTGCACCCACTGCATTGTTTGCACACTTACAGCTGCTTTATTTTATTGCTATAGGAAAATATTTGCCTTTCGTTTACCTTACAAATGGCCTTGTGTGCGTAAGTGTCGTACCGAGTGCCGCTGAGAGGTTAATGGGCTGAAATTACCCCTTTCTTTCTCCACTTAAAAATGTATATATTGATTACTTTAGCTGAGCCGTTACTGTTTTTGCACATAGAAAAACCCCAACCATTCTGAATATTGTCATACGGGAATTTTGTATCTGCGCATTAAAACTTGGGCAAAAGTTTGCTATTGACTCAAATATAACATTTAAATATTTAAGAAGTTTCTTACCCTTGTAAGTTTCCATTAGAGTCTTCTAGTCCCGCCTACTGCTAAAGTCACTGACTCTCTGCCCCTCCCCCTGTAAGCCACAACAGTGGTATAGTGTGGCCCTCTGATCGTGTGTGTTTAATATACAGGGAAGTGTTTGGAAGTCCCCAAATAAATGACCAGAGCAGATATAGTAGGAGGGGTGGAAGTCTAAGGAGTTCTCAGTCTTCAGGGAGGGCAGAAACATTTCATTTATATTTGATGTTGGCTGAGTCGTGTGCTGTTGCCTTGTGGGACGACCTCTCAGTTTATTGTTTCATTTTTAGTTGGATATTTCCAGGGTACGAGTCCTTTATTCCTTATCTATTTGCTCATGATTTTATGTTTATCCCCCACCGTCTCACAACTGTACTAGTGTACTACTCTCAGTTGCCTTTACTTCCCCAACTTGACTCTTGTACCTGCCTGTACCCCCATACTTGCTCATCTCTTCACTCTTTTTATTCCCTCTCTTTCTCCTTCACTTTATTTCTACTCTGCTGAAAAAGCATTTGCCAATGGCTGCAAGCCTTAAACGAGGGTCCATTTAACGGAGAAGGAAAGGATCTGTTTACTTGGGGGTGCCAAAAGTTAGTCACCCCAATTGATTGTATATACTTACCTGGAAACCCGGGCTAGTGCTCCTATCAGGAGAAAACTGGGGGTTATTCCCGCAAGCACCACGGAGCGATCTGCTTCCGGCTTCTTTCTTCTACCTTTTGGCACCCCAAGTAAATAGGCCTTTCCTTCCCCTTTAATGATTTTGTGGTAGTGTTGTTCAAAGCACAACAGATACATTATGAACCACCTTTTTCTTACTCATCCTACCTCACCTTTCCTCTCACATCTCCTAACTTATAACTAACCTTTCTTAACTTACTCTTAACTCCTAACTTTGAGACAACGTAACTATTTTAACATCCCCCCACCACCCCTTTCTAAATCTTGGTCTCTCTCTTTCATTTGGCTTTGCTATATCTTTCTAGTGCAAAACGAGATATAGACCTCAAACAGAGGTCTCAGTAGAAGGTAGGACTTTTCTCTCACTTCTCCTAACTCCCAACTTTAGAATAGGTGGTCTCAAATTCACCCACCAACTTATTCCAATATCTTGGTCTTTCTGTTTTATTTGGCTGCTGTGTTACCTCTTCCGATTGCCTTTCTGGCATGTATTACATTTATAAGCTTCAAAACTCTAACTCTTTCCTTTACAGAGGTCTCAGTAGTAGGGCTGAAGTGCACTGCTCACCAAGTTGCAACTTGTCATAGTTGGCTGATGTCATGGAAAAGTTGCAGCCACTGCCATCTGTCTGAATATACAAAATCCGCCATGTGCAAAGTGTCTTCAGACATTCCAAATGTTTATGCCTGCATAGAATTGCATTGACACCACATTTAAAACACAAAGTAGAAGCGGTTCATAACTGTATGTAACATATTGCCTGAGGCCCCCTGAAATGCATGTTTTGGCCCACAAACATATTTGATTTATTAATACTGACTGAAACAGATCTGTTTGAGCAGCATTTTATTTACTTGTCTCTTGCTCATCTCTAAGCAAGAGGGGAAGTCCATAAAAATTTTTTATGATAAGGGAAGAAAAGAAACAAACCATGGTTGAAATGCTAACGTGGCAGTAGAAGAAGAGTAACCACAATTGACTGAAATGATGACCTTCATGGCAGTAGAAGAAGAGTAACCACAATTGACTGAAACGTTGACCTTCATGGCAGCAGACGAAGAATAACCACAATTAACTAAAATGTTGGCCTTCATGGCAGTAGAAGAAGAGTAACCACAATTGACTGAAATGTTGACTTTCATGGCAGTAGAAGTAGAGTACCCACAACTGACTTAAATGTTGACCTTCGTGGCAGTAGAAGAAGAGTAACCACAATTGACTGAAATGTTGACCTTCATGGCAGTAGAAGTAAAATAACCACAATTAACTGAAATGTTGGCCTTCATGGCAGTATAAGAAGAGTAACCAAAATTGACTGAAATGTTGACTTTCATGGCAGTAGAAGTAGAGTACCCACAACTGACTTAAATGTTGACCTTCGTGGCAGTAGAAGAAGAGTAACCACAATTGACTGAAATGATTACCTTCATGGCAGTAGAAGAGGAGTAACTACAATTGACTGAAATATTGACCTTCATGGCAGTATAAGAAGAGTAACCACAATTGACTGAAATGTTGACTTTCATGGCAGTAGAAGTAGAGTAACCACCATTGACTTAAATGTTGACCTTCGTGGCAGTAGAAGAAGAGTAACTACAATTGACAGAAATATTAACCTTCGTGGCAGTAGAAGAAGAGTAACCACAATTGACTGAAATGTTGACTTTCATGGCAGTAGAAGTAGAGTACCCACAACTGACTTAAATGTTGACCTTTGTGGCAGTAGAAGAAGAGTAACCACAATTGACTGAAATGTTGACCTTCATGGCAGTAGAAGTAGAATAACCACAATTAACTGAAATGTTGGCCTTCATGGCAGTATAAGAAGAGTAACCACAATTGACTGAAATGTTGACTTTCATGGCAGTAGAAGTAGAGTACCCACAACTGACTTAAATGTTGACCTTTGTGGCAGTAGAAGAAGAGTAACCACAATTGACTGAAATGTTGACCTTCATGGCAGTAGAAGTAGAGTACCCACAACTGACTTAAATGTTGACCTTCGTGGCAGTAGAAGAAGAGTAACCACAATTGACTGAAATGTTTACCTTCATGGCAGTAGAAGAGGAGTAACTACAATTGACTGAAATATTGACCTTCATGGCAGTAGAAGTAGAGTAACCACCATTGACTTAAATGTTGACCTTCGTGGCAGTAGAAGAAGAGTAACTACAATTGACAGAAATATTAACCTTCGTGGCAGTAGAAGAAGAGTAACCACAATTGACTGAAATGTTGACCTTCTGGCAGTAGAAAAAGAGTAACTACAATTGACTGAAATGTTGACCTTCGTGGCAGTAGAAGAAGAGCAAACACAACTGAATGTAATGTTACAATTCTTGACAGTACATGAGGATGTTTTTGGCAGTAGAACAGTCCGTATAGGTTGAATAATCATGAAGGACTGAAATGCTGACCTTCGTGACAGTTCATGATGGCGTTCTTGGTAGTCGTAGTAGAAGAGTCAGTAGAAGAAGAGTAATCAAGATTAACTGAAATGTTGGCCTCCTTGACAGTGCTTAATGCCATTCTTGGGAGCAGAAGAAGAGTCAGTAGATGAACCATAACCCTGATTGACCAAAATGTTAATTTCTTGCCAGTGCATGATGTTCTTGGCATTAAAAAGCAACCACAAGAAATATATTGGCCGTGGCAGCTCCAAAAATTTACTTTGACTTGACATTCATGTTAAAACATGAGAATAATCCCCAGCACCACCAGCTCATCATTTAATAGTGTTAAACCCATGTCCCTCATTAATATGCACATATGAAAACATCTGTATCATTGGATACGTGTTATTTTACCATTAAATGTGCCACTATTATTGTGCTGAGGATGGAGCACTTAGCCTGGCACCCTTTTCACTTTGCTAAAGAAATCTTTTTGACTCGCCTGTAAGTGGAAGATGTAATTACTCACAGGGTTATTTTTTGTCCTTATTAGACATGTTTATCACTTAAAGGCACTGGTTAAATGTAAGTACATTTTTCTGTCTCCAGAAGAACTAAAATATTCATTTTAGCTGCACTATAAAAATGTCTTATGATAATAGAGCAGTCCATTAAATATGTATGGGGAGAAAGCTTCGACTGGAGACATGGTTCATGCAGAGTAATTCTGAGCTTCTCTCAGGCACTTGTTGGATTAAAAAGTGAGTTTCCAGGGTTTGTCGCAGTGCGAGGAAAACATTGCACCTGTACTGTGTCAGGCACAATAGAACAGTCCTTATGAGAATCCATTATTCATTACGCTATAATATAACTTTCAGTCATTTGATGAAGTGTTGCTTTGCTTTCTCCAGGAATGTTGCCTCACTGAGAGTTTGACAGGCATCAAAGTAACACAAGCGGGTGCTGAAGTGGTATATTTTGACCCAGCGCTAAAGTGGTATATTTTGACCCAGTGCTCAAGTGGTACATAGTGACCCAGCAGTGAAGTTTTCTAGAGTGACCCAGCCCTGAAGTGGTATAGAGTGACCCAGTACTGAAGTGGTATATAGTGACCCAGTGCTGAAGTGGTATATAGTGACCCAGTGCTGAAGTGGTATATAGTGACCCAGTGCTGAAGTGGTATAGAGTGACCCAGTACTGAAGTGATATAGAGTGACCCAGTGCTGAAGTGGTATATAGTGACCCAGTGCTGAAGTGGTATAGAGTGACCCAGTGCTGAAGTGGTATATAGTGACCCAGTGCTGAATTAGTATAGAGTGGCCCAGTGCTGAAGTGGTATATAGTGACCCAATGCTGAAGTGGTATATAGTGACCCAGTGCTGAAGTGGTATATAGTGACCCAGTGCTGAAGTGGTATATAGTGACCCAGTGCTGAAGTGGTATATAGTGACCCAGTGCTGAAGTGGTATATAGTGACCCAGTACTGAAGTGGTATATAGTGACCCAGTGCTGAAGTAGTATAGAGTGGCCCAGTGCTGAAGTGGTAAATAGTGACCCAGTGCTGAAGTGGTATATAGTGACCCAGTGCTGAAGTGGTATATAGTGAATATAGTGACCCAGTACTGAAGTGGTATATAGTGACCCAGTGCTGAAGTGGTATATAGTGACCCAGTGCTGAAGTGGTATATAGTGACCCAGTGCTGAAGTGGTATATAGTGACCCAGTGCTGAAGTGGTATATAGTGACCCAGTGCTGAAGTGGTATATAGTGACCCAATACTGAAGTGGTATATAGTGACCCAGTGCTGAAGTAGTATAGAGTGGCCCAGTGCTGAAGTGGTAAATAGTGACCCAGTGCTGAAGTGGTATATAGTGACCCAGTGCTGAAGTGGTATATAGTGACCCAGTACTGAAGTGGTATATAGTGACCCAGTGCTGAAGTGGTATATAGTGACCCAGTACTGAAGTGGTATATAGTGACCCAGTGCTGAAGTGGTATATAGTGACCCAGTACTGAAGTGGTATATAGTGACCCAGTGCTGAAGTGGTATATAGTGACCCAGTGCTGAAGTGGTATATAGTGACCCAGTGCTGAAGTGGTATATAGTGACCCAGTACTGAAGTGGTATATAGTGACCCAGTGCTGAAGTAGTATAGAGTGGCCCAGTGCTGAAGTGGTAAATAGTGACCCAGTGCTGAAGTGGTATATAGTGACCCAGTGCTGAAGTGGTATATAGTGACCCAGTACTGAAGTGGTATATAGTGACCCAGTGCTGAAGTGGTAAATAGTGACCCAGTACTGAAGTGGTATATAGTGACCCAGTGCTGAAGTGGTATATAGTGACCCAGTGCTGAAGTAGTATAGAGTGGCCCAGTGCTGAAGTGGTAAATAGTGACCCAGTGCTGAAGTGGTATATAGTGACCCAGTGCTGAAGTGGTATATAGTGAATATAGTGACCCAGTACTGAAGTGGTATATAGTGACCCAGTGCTGAAGTGGTATATAGTGACCCAGTGCTGTATAGTGACAATACAGGTGTTCTTTGT
Organism: Xenopus petersii; assembly: GCA_038501925.1. NCBI lineage: Eukaryota > Metazoa > Chordata > Amphibia > Anura > Pipidae > Xenopus > Xenopus petersii. The sequence continues at coordinate 138,729,250 of CM076683.1, read as the reverse complement.
GGTATAATAGAGATCTCCAGCTAAACCTCAACCCTCTTAACTGGGGTGGGGGTGTGGAATGTTGTATAATAGGTTGAACCTCAAAATTCCTACACCTGCCTTAAACTTTATACAGTTTGTAGAATACACAAAAGTGGGCAAACATAGGAGCAACATTAACAAATGTATTTGGCTATAACTGCAAATCAGCAATTCATTTTGAATAGTCAACTACAAGCTGGGAAATTAAAGCAGTGCTAGTAGGGGATGGGTTTGTGCAATGTACCACCTGCGTTCGTAAATCAGTCCTACATTTCCTTATGTCCATTGTGACCTCACTTACTGCCATCTCTCCATATTGTCCTTTTTCCCCTCTGCCACGCTGACAAGTAAACCTTTAAAATAAGTGAATGTAAAATGGATGAGGGGGCTATTCTAAGCACTTTTGTAATTTACATTCATTATTAATTTTCTTTTAATTCCAAGATATAAAAAAAAAAAAAGAAAGAGGCTGATGTTCTTCTGCTTAGGAAAGATGTGAGAAAGGTTTCTAATTTCTAATTTCCTAAGCAGAAGAACATCAGCCTCTGTCTTTCTCCTGACAACTTCCTTGACTACTTGCTGGTCAGACTGGTGGGAAACTGACCAGCAGGTGGCGCTGTTGTAACAAAATTCATTCATATTAACAGTACATGTATCCCTTAATATCTTGGAATAAAATTAAATAAATAATGAATGTGCATGGCAAACTTTCTTAGAATAACACCCTCATCCATTTTACATTCACTTATTTTAGAAGTTTCAAAAGAGAAATGCTGTAAGTTTTATTCCTCCCCATACCCTCCCCTCTGCACAGGTGAAGTGCTGCTGAAGTCGCTGTTTCACACTCAAAGTGTTGACAAGTGTCTTATAAGGTTAATAGATTTTCCAAAGCAGAACATGAAAATTCCAATCCAGTCAACTGTGTCTTCGGCTCTGACTGTTGAATAAATAAAGGCCTTGCTAATGCTTTTGCTTTTTTTCCAGGGCATTAAAGTCTGCTGGTCAGGGGGGTTGAAAGTCGAAGGCCATTGCATTTTCGGGTTGGCTGCTTGTCTGACTGGGGGGCATGTTTCTTCTCTGCTCCCAAAGATTCCCTGAACTGGAACCAGAGGCATGAACAGAAGTAGTGTACAGAACATTTTGTGGCTTAGGGTTGGGTGTAGATTAAGGCTTTGCGGGTTATGGTTGGTGTGGGTTGAGGTTTTGTGGGTCAGGGTTGGTATGGTTTGAGATTTTGTGGGTTAGGGTCGATGTGGGTTGAGATTTTATGGGTCAGAGTAGGGTATGGGTATTGTGGTTTTGTTGGGAATGGGTTGTGGTTAGGGTCAAGTGATGGTTGAGTTTTTCTTGACTGACACATCTCTAATCTGCAGCCTTGTTGAGATATGTGGGGTCCTAAAACACCAAGGGGGAAATTCACTTACGGACGAAAACTCGACAGCGACGGCTTTGACGCCTTTGCCACACTTCGCCAGACGCTACTTCAAACACACAACGCTAATTCACTAAGTTGTGAAGTTTCATCACCGGCGCCAAACGCTCGCAATGTTGTGCCAGCGTTACTACGGCAAAAGAAAGCCAGCAGCACACTGAGTCTGGTTGCAGTTGTGTTCAAAAGAATTACTTTATTAAGCCCATATGCAAAAGGCCTTTTGCATATGGGCTTAATAAAGTAATTCTTTTGAACACAACTGCAACCAGACTCAGTGTGCTGCTGGCTTTCTTTTGGATATCGATTTGACCCAGTGACAGGAGTGGGTCTCACAGTACAGCACCTGGCACTACAAAAAGTGTGTATTAGGGAGGTGAGCGCTCCACTTAATTGACTTTAAGCGTTACTACGGCAGACATAACGAACCGGCGTTAGCGTTAGATAATTTGCATACGGCAGGAAGTTAAATTTCAATGGACGTATATGTTGCAGCAAATACATTACACTACACAAGTGCAGGGAACCTTAATAAAATAAAATAGAGTTGTTATATTGCCCTACACATGAGCCCACTGTATAGTTTATGTGCCATATGTTAGGAAATGTAGGGGGGAAGCCGGGTACCCAAAAAAAATTTACAATCTTTTTCAGCCTATCACCCTATAAAAAGGAAAAGACACCAGCGTTTTTTGGGACTTAGAAAAAAATTCAACTTTTTTTGGACCAAGCCCTATCTACTCTATCGCACTTTGCCGGTCTGAGGTGGTGAAGGCAAGTCTGGTGATAGAGGTAACGTTCAGTAAAAACAAAAACGTAGTGAATTTGCGTAGGAATGCTCTTTTGCCAGAGCAAAAATACTAGGGATGCACCGATTCCAGGATTCGGTTCGGGATTCGGCCAGGATTCGGCCTTTTTCAGCAGGATTCGGATTCGGCCGTATCCTTCTACCCAACCGAACTGAATCCGAATCCTAATTTGCATATGCAAATTAGGGACAGGGAGGGAAATTGCATGACTTTTTGTCAGAAAACAAGGAAGTAAAAAATGTTTTCCCTTTCCCACCCCTAATTTGCATATGCAAATTAGGGTTTGGATTCGGTTCGGTATTCGGGCGAATCCTTCTTGAAGGATTCGAGGGTTCGGCCGAATCCAAAAAAGTGGATTCGGTGCATCCCTAGAAAATACGCCTGGCGTTAGAGTGCGAAGTTGCACTAGAGTTTTCTTCGCTAGCATAATTACCCCAGCGCCCATAAGTAAATCGGTGAAGTGCCGAAATGACGTTACGCTGGTGAATTTTCGCCATTTCAAATAACTAAAAAACTATAAAAAAATTAAGACCAATTGAAAATTTGCTCAGAACTGGACACTTTATAATATACTACAGATAAGGGACCTGTTATCCAGAATGCTCGGGACCTGGGGTTTTCCGGATCTTTCCGTAAAGTCTACTAGAAAATCATATAAACATGAAATAAACCCAATAGGCTGGTTTTGCTTCCAATAAGGATTAATTATATTTTAGTTGGGATCAAGTACAAGCGACTGTTTTATTATTACACAGAAAAAGGACATCATTTTTTAAAATTTGGATTATTTGATTATAATGGAGCTTTCTGGATAACGGGTTTCCGGATAACAGATTCCATACTTGTAAAAGTGAACCTCTCTTTTAAGATGATTAAATTATTATCTGCAATGGTCTCCCCCAGTTCCTTAACATTCCTACCCAACAATCCTTATGGGAAATCTGAAAAAGTCCCAGCAATCCTCTAGTTACACTAAGACCCGCCCCCGATCAAATCCTCACCCACATTCAGGTTACAAATGACGGCTCCCCTGTCCCAATAGGAGGCAAGCATTTACCCATAAGGACCAATCAGCTGTTGCCCTTTATTATGATACCAGGAAGATCAAACTGCCAGTTGGGTTACTGATGGTTCCAGCTTACCCCCTCCACCTTATTTAACATCAGGGTATATAGTGGACTTTTTACTGTAGTTTTACAATCTCTGATCATATCAATTAATTTTTATTGTAGTCTCACATGTGATTTATATTGTCGTATATCAGGGCAACGCAACAGGGGTGCAGAGACCCCCTCCCCCAAATGATTGTTTTTTTTTCTATTTATAAAGCGCTTTAACGTCAAGGATACGATCCTGTTTCTGCCAGAACCTAGAAAGCCGAAAAAATCCATTGCTTGACCCTCAGGCAAAACATGTGTTACATTAAACCCGGCGCTCGCTCGTAGGGTGAAATTGTTTTGGCAGGACCCCAGCACCTTAAGTGGATACGCCGCACCTTGTTTAATACTTTAATTTCATTGTTTTTTTTTTCCCCCGTGAGGAGTGCGGCCGGTGTGTCAGAGCCGGACAGCTGTGGTCCTATCCCCAGAAATAAGATATTCAGATTAAAGCATTAATGTTGGTGTAGCAGCTGGGAGGCGCATTTATTGCATTCATATATTCCTTACAAATAGATCCGGCTCTCACGCGAACAAAATATCAATGTCGTAACCGTCTGCAATGCTCCCAAATATAAGTGGGAAATTCATATTGGAGCAGCAATCTAAACCCTAAACATGATTACATGCTAATACTGAACCAGGTATTAGTGGCCTAAAACTGCAAATATCTCAGGAACCACTAAAAAAGAAAATATATTATTTTAGGCTTTTTTTTAATTCCCTTGAATCCCTTTAACTGTGTTTTTTATATGGAATGTTCAGTAACTGGGTTTTTTTTGGGAGGGGGCAAACGGTATAGTAAGGCAAGGTGGTGTCAGGGATAAAGTAAAACTCCCCAGCATCCCCCAAGAGTAAAGACTATAGGGGTGCAGCTATTGTGCTGCTGGTTATATTATAAATAAATGTGGCCCCTCCCTGGGAACCTTTTTGGGCTGTTTGTGTTATTGGCAGCAGGCCCGGACTGACAATCTGTCTGTACGGGAAAATGCCCGAGGGGCCGCTCTAATTTTTGTTAAGAGGGCCACTCTAATTTTTGATAAGTGGGCCGCTCCTGTAGTGATCGTGTGGAGCAGTAAAACAGACCGTTATTGTAGCCCCGCTGTCTCCTGTACTTCTTCTTACAATCGGCTCTCAGCCGGCAGGCTGCAAACAGCAGACATGACCAGTGGATTGCAGAGTGCGCACGACATTACACCGTCTGCTGTTTGCAGCCTGCCGGCTGAGAGACGATTGTTAGAAGAAGTACAGGAGACAGTGGGGCTACAATAAAGGTCTGTTTTACTGCTCCACACGGGGGAGGGAAGGGGACTTGCTCGGCCAGTAAATCAGGAGTGTCACCTTGTCTTGATTTGAACCGCGCAAGGTAAAAATACTCAGCCTTCAGCCCATGCAAATCCCAGAGCCTCCTCCTCCTCCTGCTGCTGGAGCTGCCAAGCAGTAATCATTCAAATGCCTCATTATGTGCTAGCCCACAGACAGGCAGGGCTGTAGCCCACAGAAGGAGGAACAATTAACAATCACAGCCACTAAGCTAGCAGCAGCAGTCTACAACTGCAGCAAGGGGGAAGCTATTCCTGAAACACAGGGGGAAGTGATAGATTTACAGTGTGACAGCGGTGGAGTTTATGGGGCAAGCGCAGTGAAGTGATATGGGTGTCAGACATGGTGCCTATAGTAACAGTGGGATAATAGTCTCTGGGAAGGGAGTGTGACTGTGGGATAGCAGGTATAGTAGGGAGAGATGGTGTCTATAGTAACAGTGGATAATAGTCTCTGGGAAGGGACTGTGACTGTGGGATAGCAGGTATAGTAGGGAGAGATGGTGTCTATAGTAACAGTGGATAATAGTCTCTGGGAAGGGAGTGTGACTGTGGGATAGCAGGTATAGTAGGGAGAGATGGTGCCTATAGTAACAGTGGATAATAGTCTCTGGGAAGGGAGTGTGACTGTGGGATAGCAGGTATAGTAGGGAGAGATGGTGCCTATAGTAACAGTGGATAATAGTCTCTGGGAAGGGAGTGTGACTGTAGGATAGCAGGTATAGTAGGGAGAGATGGTGCCTATAGTAACAGTGGATAATAGTCTCTGGGAAGGGAGTGTGACTGTAGGATAGCAGGTATAGTAGGGAGAGATGGTGTCTATAGTAGCAGTGGATAATAGTCTCTGGGAAGGGACATGTGGGCTGCTTTAATTTTTTTGCCCGGGCTGCTTTTTACCTCCAGTCCGGCCCTGATTGGCAGGAGAAATCAGCCTTATGTAATTCACTGTCGCTCACAATCAGGATCCCTGCCTGCTGCCTATGAAATCTTATTTTCCACTCTCATTTAATATTCTGCTCTGCCAAATGAGAATGCGCTGCTGTAAGAGCGAGATGCCCGGCTGACATGTGTCCGTTCCAAGGGGAAGTCCAAGTCTTTTATTATTGGAATTGTTCAGCTGCGAGAGAAACCTCTGTATTTGCACTACCAGCCCCTGTGTTATATCTGCTCTGGAACCTTAAAGGGCAAGTGCACTCATTTATTCAAGAAAAGCCTTCTGGGAACTCACCTCTGCACCCTAACTGGCCTTCAGGCTGAGCCCCCTTAGCTCATAACAAGGTTACAGATATATAGAAACATTGGGGTGTCACCCTGCTATAGTTCCAGGGGTACCCAGGGTACAAATAAGCACTCACCCCAAATCCCCCCCTAACTGACCTTCAGACTGGGCCCCCTTAGCTCATAACAAGGTTACAGATATATAGAAACATTGGGGTGTCACCCTGCTATAGTTCCAGGGGTACCCAGGGTACAAATAAACACTCACTCCAAATCTCCCCCTAACTGACCTTCAGACTGGGCCCCCTTAGCTCATAACAAGGTTACAGATATATAGAAACATTGGGGTGTCACCCTGCTATAGTTCCAGGGGTACCCAGGGCACAAATAAGAACTCACCCCAAATCTTCCCCTAACTGACCTTCAGGCTGGGCCCCCTTGGGGTAACATTCATAACTGGTTGGGTTGACACTTTTACCCCTGGTTCCAATCACTCTGGATAAGAGATCCCATACCCTTTATACACTTTCCTCTAGATCCCATGACTGGGAATGAGCTAAATACAAATATAAGCAGTGCTATTATTTCTGGGTCCAGTTGGCTGTTTGATCCCCCACACCCTGTGGTGGGGCCACTCCTGTTTGATTTGACTCGGCAGTGAAGGTTGCACTCTATGATGTGCCGACAAAAGGACGGAGTGTTTGATTTGTTCCCTGAGTACAATACGGGGAGGGGGGGGGGAGCTGGCAGGGAACCAGTCCTCTCTCTGATGGATACGAGATCCTTTCATGCGCTACTGCTGCCCTTGTCGCTTTCTGTCACTGTTCAGGCAGAGAGACATTGTTTGGTTTTTCTTTGTCCCTGAGCCAAATTAAGGCAGAAACTAAACCAATTAAAGAAATGTTCTGTCACAATATTGACATGTTCTTCATTTGTCCCCCCGCCCGTGTGTCAGACCCAGTGGCTGCTATCCTTCGAAAATGCAGAAAGGACAGGGCTCCTGAATATTTCTGCAAAAGAGTCTGATATGTAAAGCGGATGTAGTCAGGTAGCCAAGAGGAGTTGTGTGGCCAGTTAGTCAGTCTGGATGTAGCCACAACTGCTTTGGACAGGTCTACTCTCTTGTCATTGTGTTTGAATGTGCCTCATGGTATAACTTAATCAGTTAATGAAAACATTGTTTGATACAAGGAATACTTCACTGGAAACCATGTGAGCACCGGGAAGGTAGCGCTTAAAAGGAGGTAGAAGAAGTCAAGAGAACAGCATAAAACAAACTTTTGGTAGGGCGTAAAAGAAGCCACATGAGCAGTGTTGGACTGGCCCACCGGGATACCAGAAAAACTCCTGGTGGGCCCAGGTGTCGTGGTCCTCTTGCTTCTAACCATTTGGCCTATTTCATCGTCATTCCCTATTTCTTTATGGGAACAAAGAGGTTTAATAATGGAAGAACAGAGAATAGTATGTAGAGAAAAAAAGACTAGGAGAATAAAGAGGTTGAGTGAGGAGAAGAAGTATAATAGTTTGGAAGGTCGGGCCTCAGCCTAAGGTTTTTTGGTGGGCCCACACTGCAGGAGTACTGGGAAAAAAACTTTTGGTAGGACGTAACAAAGTTATTCTGAATTGAGAAAGTCAGTTGGATGACTGGTGAAACGTCTTCAAGAAGACACAGCAAGTCCAGTTGATATGACTTTTTTCCACAGATATATCATGGCCTGGATGAATGACCATCTTCACAAACGTAATGAAAGTAATTTGAGCACCAGGAAAAACCTTTGCAAAGAAGTAGAGGAAGTCGTGTGAGCACCAGTAATTAAGTAGGAAGTAGAGGAAGTTGTGTGCAGGACATACATTTATGGTGAGAAGTAGAAGAAGTCAGAGTTGTCAATCACCCCCCCCCCCCCCAGATTTTGCTCTCTGTCCCCCAGTGTCTGTCACTCTTACGTGTTACCTGATTTCTGGTGAATTTCCATAATTTGCAGGCAAAATTTTCAGTGGCGTAAGAGGAACTATGTGCAGTGCAGTTTGTGTGTCTTCAGAAGAGGTTGCATGCATGTGTGTGATGTCCCTTCCACTTATATCACAGACAACCCCCTGACAGCACCTTGTCAAAAGTTGACAGCTCTGATCAGGTAAATAAACTTTTTGTAAGTCACGTGAGCACTAGGAAAACACTTTTGGTAGGACATGAAAGTCATTTGAGCACCAGGATACCATTGGCAAAGAAGTAGGAAGTCAAGTGAGCAGTGGGAAGTAAATTTTTGATAAGAAGTAGATGAAGTCATGTGAGCAGCAGGAAGTAAACTTTTCATAGGATGTAGATGAAGTCATGTGAGCAGCGGGAAAAAACTTTTGATAGGAAGTAGAGAAAGTCATGTGGGAAGCGGGAATTAAACTGTAAACAGGAAGTAGAGGAAGTCATGTGAGCAGTGGGAAGTATACTTTTGATAGGAAATAGAGAAAGTCATGCGAGCACCTAAAATTACATTTTTTGAAGTAAGTATGGAAAGTAAGCAGAAATGTAACACAACTCTTTATTGTCCTGCCCAGAACCCATGAAATAACAATAAAAAGAACCAGAGTGCCCTGCTGTTCCCAAGAGCACCCAGACATTTCATATTTCCCATTCCTTCCTTGCTTTTCCGTAGAAAAGAACATACAAATTAGTAATCGCCTAAGGCACACACAGCATGTGACCTTTCCGTCTGTACAATAAAGCGATTTTCCTGCTGGTGGCTATTATTGACCTTATTCCGGTCAATTGTACTTTGAATAAGTTCCTGGAACTATCTGCAGAAAGAATCAAAATCACTTAAAGGTACAGCGCATTTAATGGTGCATCTCTACTTACATAGGGCCTTCTTGCGTTACGTGTAATATGATGGGGAGCTGGATGCAATAAACAACAAAGTAGGGTTGTCCAACCCATGTTCTTGTGGCTGAATGGAAGCAACTACCAGCAACAATGTTCCAACATCTAGTGGAACCTTCCCAGAAAAGATGGGGCAGTTATAGCAGCAAAAGGAGGGGCAACTGCATATTAATTCCCTTGGTTTGGGCATGAGATGTTGGACAGGCAGGTGCTTGAATATTTTGGGCATGAGGCGTATATTAGGGCAGATGCGTGACGGATTTAGAAATCATTTTCCAAACTGTAGTCTGGCTTTCCTTCATTTAACACAATGCTCATCTTTTTTTCATGGGCAAAGAACAAGGTTCAATCTCCGCAGAGAATTTTGCCTCCCAATTCAATGGAGCAGCACTTTTACCCTTCTCTACAGAGCAGTGCTAATAAAAAACGTGTGGTTGTCTCTCCTACAAGAAGAATTTCCTTTACTGTGGAGCAGATTTGGCCCCAGGTATAACAGCTCCAGTTGTTGTCACAAAGATTTTCTTCGTTGGCAGCTTCACCTCCCGGGAGGAAACGCTACACGGAGTGTGACAGCCGGCTCGGATCGCCTTTCCCCAGGAGAGCTCAGTAAATTCATGTTAATATGTTTGTCTTTCCCCAGATGAAAGGAGTAGCAGAGATGCCGTCTATGCAAGTGCCTGTTTGGTAGCGGAGGCTCCTTTCTGCTCCATGTGATAATTGATCACTGTATGTGGGTAAATACAAAGCCACCCAGTTAATTGCCGCACTCTAAGAAGCTGAGCCTTTCTGTACCTTTTGTTAAACCATATTCCCAAAAATTAGAAGTGCAGTAAAAATTCCAGCATTAAATCTTTCCTTTAATATCCCTTCCTCACTCACTAGGATTGGGAAGTGCAAAATTCAATGGCAAATAAAATTCACTCTGATCAAAACACTAACATAAGAGTTGATGGATCATCTGCCTAGTTACTAGTGTAGCCCTTGCACCCCAACTTCCCTGGACAATCCTTGTTACTGATACACCCATAATCCCCACTGCAAACAAAGCTCTTTATTGCCTGTTAAAGTTCTTCCCTTAACTCCCCAGAAAACCCCACGCAAATGGATCAGGTGTTGGCTTTGCCTTGAGACGCAGCACATGCCCGATGTTCTCCGACACGTTATCTGTAATATAATCCTTGCACGCATAAATGTATTTTTCTACTTTTAGTTAACTAACCGAAGTCGGGTGGCGTAGCTCCAAGACTGATAAAATATTTAAAGTTGAAATATAAAATTGCAGTAATAAATCCGAAGGGATCATCCTTTTTCATCCTGCGCGATTGCAAATCACAGTGTGACTGAGCAAACTACAAGTTATTAAAGAACCATAAAAGTGAAATAGCATCGAGAATGGAGAAGCAGTATTCCAAGGAGCTCGCAGGGAGCTTCCTCTGCAATGTTAGCTTGTGTATTTCTCTGCCTGTTGCCAAACGAAAGAATGATCATTTAACTGCTGTACACAACGATAATGTCATGTCAGTGGCATTACTAGGAAAGGATGGGAAGTAAGGCAAGCTGGAAACAGAAGAGCAAGATCAGTAGGACAAGATGGAGACAGTAGGGTAAAATCAGTAGGACAAATGGTGACTGTAGGGCAAGATCAGTAGGACAAATGGTGACAGTAGGGCAGGATCAGTAGGACATGATGGAGACAGTAAGGAAAGATCAGTAGGACATGATGGAGACAGTAGGACAAGATCAGTAGGACAAATGGTGACAATAGGTCAAGATTAGTAGGACATAATGGAGACAGGAGGCCAAGATGTTGCTAGTGGCAAGATGGAGACAATAGTGCAAGATCAGTAAGACAAGATGGAGACAGTAGGGCAAGATCAGTAGGACATGATGGAGACAGTAGGGCAAGATCAGTAGGACAAATTGTGACAGTAGGTCAAGAGCAGTAGGACATGATGGAGACAGTATATCAAGATCAGTAGGACAAATGGTGTCAGTAGGGGAAGATCAGTAGGAAAATGGTGACAGTAGGGCAAGATCAGTAGGACAAATGGTGTCAGTAGGGGAAGAAAAAAGGCAATGGCACACTGGGCACGATCAAGCAGGGTAAACCCTTGCAGAGATTTATTTGCACACGATGCAAAGCTTGACAAAGGGGACCACCCCGAAACGTTGCATCGTGTGCAAATAAATCTCTGCAAGGGTTTACCCTGCTTGATCGTGCCCAGTGTGCCATTGCCTTTTTTCTTATGCCATTGGTTTGGGGGGGTGCCGATCCCTCCTGGTATTTGAGCACCTGGCAGAGTTCCTGAAGGCCAGGGTGTGCGAGGTGAATCCCTCTTGTTTTTGGGTCAGTAGGGGAAGATCAGTAGGAAAATGGTGACAGTAGGGCAGGATCAGTAGGACAAATGGTGACAGTAGGGGAAGATCAGTAGGACAAATGGTGACAGTAGGGCAGGATCAGTAGGACAAGATGGTGACAATAGGTGAATGTGGTAACAGTAGGTTAAAATGGTGATAGAAAGGTAAGATGGTGACAGCAGAGCATGATATTGACAAAAGTTCAAGATAAGACAAAATGGCAACAAACAGAGTAAGGGCAGTGGCCGACAGGGAGAAAATTAATCTTCATTGGAAATAACTGAAATCGCCGGTAGTAAAACATGCGTATCGCCAAGTTGCCATTAGTATACCTCTGGGAGCACCTGGATAACACTTGATCTGGGAACTGGCAGTTATATGACAGTGTCACACACTGTAACCTACAGTACAGCACTTTAATACCCCTCTGAATTGTGTCTGTATGTTACCCTCTCATTTAGACTGTAAGCCCTATGGGTTAGGGTCCTCCCTCCATTTTGTCTCCTTGACACTAAGCACTTAATCTGTATTGTAATTATATTTTATATTTATGTGAATTGTATTTCTAATAATACACTTACTGTATTGTTACTTATTATTGCAGTGACCCCTTGTTTATTACTAATTTATTCTGCTGTATATTAATTTGCCCTCAAGTCACCCGAAGTTTTCTCCTGAGGCAACTTTGGAAAATGCATTGGTTTTTTTCCGACCAAAGATTTCAGTTATTTCCTATGGAGATGCATTTCTGGGAGATTTGTTGCCCACAGTCGTGCATTTTTATTGCGATGGTGCCAGTAGAGGAAGATGTTAGTAGTTCAAGATGGAGACAATGGGGCAAGATAGTGGCATTAGAGCAGGATCAGTAGGAGGAGAAGATAAAATCAAGGTAAAATGGTGATAGAACAGTGAGATGGAGATAGTGGGACAAGGACTCTAACAGTGAAGTCATTTGGTGATAGCGGTGAGAGTAGTTCCAGATGGAGAGAAGTATGAGAGAAGATCAATATGTAAAGATGACAATGTTAGGAGAAGGGGTGACATTAAGGTTAGATAGTGATTGCAGAGCAAGTTGGCCAGAATAGAGCAAAATGGTGACAGTAGGACAAAGTGGCAATTGCAATGCTTTATATCAGTGTTTCCCAACATTTGCCCCTTTGTTGACATACTGTACACTGAACATCATACATTGTTCAAAGTCTAAATATAAATCTGACATTTAATCTGTATTATATTTATGTGAAATAAACGACAATAGGTCTAGCAACAATGCTCAGATCCTGAGTGTATATGTAGAATCCCGGCCATAAAGCAAGCCAGCACTGCTGTATTCCTCCGGATAGACTGACCGAGAGAGAATGCTCTTCTAAAAGTTCCCTTTCAAAGTTGCTATAACTTTGTATATAACTAGTTGCTATACCTAGTACAGTATATCTAGTTGTTCCCAGGATGAACTGAAGGCAGGGCTGCATCACATGCGCAACAGGAAATACACTCCCCTGTGCCAAGTATAGAGAGGCTTTATTATTCAGAGCTAAAGTTTTAGACGTTCCCCCAAATGGCACCAGATCACAATATATTAGGCATTGCATTCAAGGACAAGTAATCACTTATTATTCTGATGGCTGTGCCCCTATAAAGCTGTTCCCTGTATAGTTCCTTGGGGCCAGGTGTTTTATGTGACATTTTGTGTTATTGTGACATTTTGTGCTATTGTGACATTTTGTGTTATTGTGACATTTTGTGTTATTGTGATGTGTGTATAGCCAGAGAGCAATGGCAGCCCAGTGACATAAAGGATCAGCGTGAGCGGAGCAGGCGGGTATGAGTCAGCGCCACTTAAATGAGCCCCATAAATCACTGCCGGGTGCAGGTCTGGTGCCTTTTATTTCTCTGCCACTGGGTTTTTAGATGTTAAAAATACACAGAAGCGACGGGGTGAGTTATACTCTGTACCCTCTGCGACTGCAGCACAAATAACAGACTCTGCCCACATTAAGTTAAAGGGATCCTGTCATCGGAAAACATGTTTTTTTTCAAAACACATCAGTTAATAGTGCTGCTCCAGCAGAATTCTGCACTGAAATCCATTTCTCAAAAGAGCAAACAGATTTTTTTTATATTCAATTTTGAAATCTGACATGGGGCTAGACATATTGTCAATTTCCCAGCTGCCCCTGGTCATGTGACTTGTGCCGGCACTTTAGGAGAGAAATGCTTTCTGGCTGGCTGCTGTTTTTCCTTCTCAATGTAACTGAATGTGTCTCAGTGAGACATGGGTTTTTACTATTGAGTGTTGTTGTACCAAGCAGCTGTTATCTTGTGTTAGGGAGCTGCTATCTGGTTACCTTCCCATCATACCTCCCAACATTTTGGAAGTAAAAAGAGGGACAACGATTTTTTGACCACACCCCTTTCTGTGGCCACACCCCCTAATTACCATGTTTGTTTTACAAAATTTGGCAGGTTATGAAAGTTTGAAAATATTTCTCCTTATCTAAACTGTGTTTTTGTGTCTCAAAATTGTTACAAAGTATCTTATTTGCACCTGTTAGCTGTTCTGGGCTCTCTGCTAAAAGCCAATTACTGTAAGTGAGAAACTTTGTTTCTTTTTCTGGCTGTTCAGTGCATAGAAAAGAGGGACTTTCCAGTACAAATGAGGGACTGCGGGTTGAGCTGTCAAAAGAGGGACTGTCCCTCCGCAAAAGGGACAGTTGGGAGGTATGCCTTCCCATTGTTCTTTTGTTTGGCTGCTGGGGGGGAAAAGGGGGGGTGAAATCAACTCCAACTTGCAGTACAGCAGTAAAGAGTGATTGAAGTTTATCAGAGCACAATCACATGACTTGGGGCAGCTGGGAAAATGACAATATGTCTAGCCCCATGTCAGATTTCAAAATTGAATATAAAAAACAAAATCTGTTTGCTCTTTTGAGAAATGGATTTCAGTGCAGAATTCTGCTGGAGCGGCACTATTAACTGATTCATTTTGAAAAAAATGTTTTTTCCCATGACAGTATCCCTTTAATGACAGAAAGCAAGGTGATTGTGGCATTTGGGATAAAGGGAATAACATGCCTCTCTGCTAAACTGTTTCATTACCTTTGGGATTATTTTGGGGGAGTGACTGGGGTTCAGCTTTGCTTTAGACAGCTGGATCCTTGCCGTTTGGCTTATAGGGAATGTAACAAAGGCCCAAAGGCACCTGAACAGTTAAAAAGAATGGCGGGGTTCATGGGTCGACTCTGTCTAATCCCAGCCACGGGGAGGCACATTTATCAAAGGTTAAATTTCGAAATGTATGTGAAATATTTTTAACTGTAATAAACTGGAATATACTCGAAATCCGATTGGGGGGTTATTTAATAAAAATGAAATATCTAAAACGTGAACGAATATTACCGACCCAGGAATGGTTACTAACAAGTTCAAATTGGTCCCTAGACCTCTCCCAGGCTTTGATAAATCTTAGGGATGTACTCAATCCAGAATTCGGTTCGGGATTCTGCCTTTTTCAGCAGGATTAGGATTGGGCCCAATCCTTTTGCACAGCCGAACCAAATCCGAATCCTAATTTGCATATGCAAATTATGGGGCCGGGGAGGGAAACCACATGACTTTTTGTCACAAAACCAGGAAGTAAAAAATATTTCCCCTTCCCATATGCAAATTAGGATTCGGTTCGGTATTTCGTGAAGGATACGGGGGTTCGGCCGAATCGAAAATAGTGGATTCGGTCCATCCCTAACAAATCTCGAAATTCTAATTGAGTTTTGATTATTCACAATTCAAATTTGAGAGTTTTGACCATAAAAAAATATTGAGAATTCCAATTTTCAATTAATAAATCTGCCATTTTAAGTGCCAGAAAGCCTGCAGGGGTAATAGATAAGGGAATTACTGCTAGAACGCAGCACCTACAGGTTTAAGGGAGTTATTTTGCTGCAGGGAGATCACTATCTATTAGAGCTGCCTCTTACGGCCTCCCCCAGGCTGTGCAAAGATTCAGGCACCCCCAGCGTATCACCATGCAGGATACTGATTATATCTGTTATATCTGTCTATATGTGCACCTGTGTGTATATATGTGTGTTTATTTATATGTGTGTTTAAACGTGTGTATATTTGTTTATATGTGTGTGTTATTTATATGTGTGTGTATATTTGTTTATATGTGTGTATATATATGTGTGTATATATGTGTGTGTGTGTCAGTGCCAGAACCTGTACAGCTCGGGTTCCCAGACGCCCAGGATGAGAATACACAGATTTGGGCAGACACATCACAACGAATGTGCTTTTTCTCTGGAAAATGAATTAGCACCTCGGCTGCAGGGTACAGATTGTACAGATATGTGACCGCTGCTCTTTTTTGTAATCCATTAATCTCTATTTACGTCACTTTGCTAATTTCAAGGAAAAAAAAATGACAGCACATAGTGTCCAGGGCTACTGATACTGTATCTGCCTGATCCAGAAAATCGGGGGCCCCTTCAAGGGCTCAGAAACACCCTATTTAGTACCATTGTGCCAAACTAGAGCTTTTCGTTGTATTCTTTATACAACCCTCTGAGCTCAGACATGGTATCTGTAAAAATAGGGTCCCTCATCTTCCTCAATAACATAACTCAGGGGTACCCAGGCCCCGGTTGTGTATGATCTTGAGGTCACTTTGTGGCAAACTGGCAATAAGGAGGAGTATGGGATCTGCACACACAGAGTTGTTGCTATGTATCTCTGAATAGGAACATTGTGAGTTTCCTTGTCACATCAGAGTAAAAATAGCAAATGCAAATGTATCTTTATTCCAGGGGAATCTCTTTGTGAAGCTGCGATGTGCCACATTAGTGATGGGGTGTCAGCTTGGGAATGTAGTAAGTCTGAAAAGAAACCTCCCAAGCTCAGATGGAAATAGAATTTGTTCTGTAATCCCAGCGAGTGAATTAATCTACACAAGGTGTTTGATAGAAAAAAAAACTATTTCTATACTGGAAAGTACTACAACAGCTCCTTAAAAGGAGTTGTACAACTGCAAAGGAAAAAGTTACTGCCTCCATTTTGCCCTATCTTGTCTTACTGACCACATGTTGCCATCTTGCCTTACTCCCACCATCTTGTCTTAGTGACTATGTTACCCTACTGTTGCCATCTTGTCTTGTTGACCACATGTTGCCCTACTATTTCTATCGTTTCTTACTCTCACCATCTTGTCTTAGTGATTATGTTACCCTACTGTTGCCATCTTGTCTTGTTGACCACATGTTGCCCTACTATCGTTTCTTACTCTCATCATCTTGTCTTACTCTCACATCTTACCTTACTCTCACCATCTTGTCTTACTGACCATGTTGCCCTCTTGCCCTACTATTACTAACTTGTTTTACTCTCATTGTCTTACTGACCCTGTTGGCATCTTACCCTTCTCTCACCATCTTGTCTTGCTGACCACATGTTGCTCTAGTCTCACCATCTTACCCTGCTATCACCATCTTGTCTTACTGACCATGTTGTCCTACTGTTGCCCTCTTGCCCTACTGTCATCATCTTGTCTTTCTGACCATGTTGCCCTACTGTTGCATTCATACCCTTCTCTCACCATCTTGTCTTTCTCTCACCATCTAGTCTTACTGACCACATGTTGCCCTACTGTTGCCCTCTTAATCTACTCTCACCATCTTGTCATACTGGTCACATTGCCCTACTGTTGCCATCTTGACTTACCCTCACCATCTTGTCTTACTGACCATGTTGCCCTACTGTTGCCCTCTTAACCTACTCTCACCATCTTGTTTTACTGACAACATGTTGCTGTAGTGTTACCATCTTGTCTTACTCTCACCATCTAGTGATAGTCTTATCACATTTTGCCCTACTGTTGCCATCTTAATCTACTCTCACCATCTTGTCTGACTGACCACATGTTGCTCTAGTGTTGCCATCTTGCCTTACTCTCACAATCTTGTTTATTGTCATCGTCTTGTCTTACTGACCATGTTGTCCCACTGTTACCATATTGCCCTACTCTCACCATCTTGTTTAATCTCACCATTTTGTCTTACTGACCACGTTGCCCTACTGCTGACATTTTATCCTACTCTCACCACCTTGTTTTTGTTTTTTTATCTTGTCCCACTGTCACCCTCTTGTCCTGCTGTTACTATATTGCACAACCAATGCGATCTTGTCCTATTTTCACCATCTGGTCCTTCATTCCCTCTATTTTCTAACTCTTGCCATATTGTCTTACCATCCTTATCTTTCCCTACTGTCCTTATCTTTCCCTACTGTCCCTACTGTCCCTAATGTCTTGCTTTTCTCTATTGTCTTGCTGTTACAATCTGGTACTTCCCTTACCTTCTTCTTGTCTTACTGACCACACTGTCTCACCCCACAGACAAAAAATATAAGTTGAGAATCTGAGCTTTTTTTTGTTCTCGTCAACCAGCTGACCCCCCTTTTGATATTAAAGGCCCCACCCCTTCCTGCTTAATTTTTTATACTATTGACATATTTAAAAAATATTTTTTTACTGCTTGCTGCAATATCCTTTTCCATATTGATTTTAGCTTGCCTGATTTTTTGCATGATTTATTGGCCTCCTTGTACATTATAAATGATTTGACTGTCCCAGCTAACTTAAAAGCCTTAAAAGCAGGTCTTTTCTTACCCACCTCAACACCAACACTTCTATTGAACCAAAAAGGTTTTGCTTTGCAACGACGTTCCTTGCTTACAAGTGGAATATACTGACAAGTACATTTATTAAGCAGCATTTTAAAGACTTCCCATTTTTGTTCTGTGTTTAACCCTGCGAAAAGCATTTCCCACTTAATATGTTGCAGAGATGCCCTTATACTGTCAAAGTTTGCATGTCTGAAATATGAAATATGAATATGATATGATTTTGGATGCAGAATGAGGTTTGTAGTGGGTTGCCGCTTGTAAAGGCATCATTTTATCCTCTGGCTCCTGCCATCTTCCTGTAATTCATGGCGCTTTTAGTGTTGGTAAATAATACCATTAGCCACGGCATCACATAAGTGGAGATTACACACTGTATTTATTGATTAGAAAAATGGAAATATTCTTAATTTAATTAACTTTTTATATTTTTAAAGGAAATTTATAGCAGAAAGAGAATTTTGGAAGTTTGACAAGTTTTGGGATCAGGAAGGGTTTCTCGGCTTGCTGGTTCTGTATCTCCCATAGTGCACTGGGTCTACGAGCTGCATGCTGGGTATATTCCTTGCACATGAGCAGTGTGTCAAAAACAAAGAATGCTGGAGGCTTAAGAAGGAGACCCCCCCCAAAAGACACTGAAAAGGACTCTACCCATTCCCATATATTTGCTGCTGAAATGTAGAGATGCTCCTGACTGGTTGGCATCCACCATGTTTGACTCTGTCGCTTAATATAAGAGGCTCCATGGGCATAATTACTTACCATGCACTCTGAAACCAAAGGAAAATACATTTTCAGGGTGCACACTCTTGTTGGGGATCACTCATGAAGCTCCTGATTGGATGAGATGCTAGCAAACTAGTTAATCTTGCTGTGCATTATGGGGAAACAGGGGACCTTCTTGGGAGTCTGGGTCATGTGATTGGTAAGGGGCCCCTGTGTAGGGGCCCTGTTGTCTGAAAATGGGTTTAGTGGTGCCGAGTCTACTATGAGCTTTCTATTGCTTTGCTGCAGTTTTGTTTTGCAATCAAACAGTTCTTATCTTCTTTTTAATTAATTTCATTCTATTTTTTTTAATAGAATATTATGGAGATTATGGGTATTGGTTCCCAGTTCCATATCTGCACTTTTATTCCGGGGCCCAGGGCAGCGCTAATTGTCTGCCATTTACATACGTCCTCGAACGAAAGGTCTAATAATAGTGGAGATTGTTATTCTGCAGAATAATGTGTTCAGCAACTTCTAGTAAGAATGTCAAATCTTGGGCAAACAACTGCTATTTTTAGAATAAGGAGTCAGGAGTCATGTAATACAGTGTGTTTATGGCAGACTCACTAACGCTTAATAGACTTAATAGACACTGGAGAATATATTACATTTAATTAAAGTTTAGGGTGTAACTTATTTGCCCAGAACATTCCTTCTCTGTATATTCGTATTTATACATTTGGGAGGAGGGAGGTGCCATATTGATTCCCTTAGACAGTACAGTATGAGGGTATAGCTTATTGTGTGCCCAGAACATTCCTTCTCTGTATATTTGTATTTATACATATGGGAGGAGGTGCCATATTGATTCCCTTAGACAGTACAGTATGAGGGTATAGCTTATTGTGTGCCCAGAACATTCCTTCTCTGTATATTTGTATTTATATATATGGGAGGAGGTGCCATATTGATTCCCTTAGACAGTACAGTATGAGGGTATAGCTTATTGTGTGCCCAGAACATTCCTTCTCTGTATATTTGTATTTATACATATGGGAGGAGGAGGTGCCATATTGATTCCCTTAGACAGTACCGTATGAGGGTATAGCTTACTGTGTGCCCAGAACATTCCTTCTCTGTATATTTGTATTTATACATATGGGAGGGAGGTGCCATATTGATTCCCTTAGACAGTACAGTATGAGGGTATAGCTTATTGTGTGCCCAGAACATTCCTTCTCTGTATATTTGTATTTATACATATGGGAGGAAGAGGTGCCATATTGATTCCCTTAGACAGTACAGTATGAGGGTATAGCTTATTGTGTGCCCAGAACATTCCTTCTCTGTATATTTGTATTTATACATATGGGAGGAGGAGGTGCCATATTGATTCCCTTAGACAGTACAGTATGAGGGTATAGCTTATTGTGTGCCCAGAACATTCCTTCTCTGTATATTTGTATTTATACATATGGGAGGAAGAGGTGCCATATTGATTCCCTTAGACAGTACAGTATGAGGGTATAGCTTATTGTGTGCCCAGAACATTCCTTCTCTGTATATTTGTATTTATACATATGGGAGGAGGAGGTGCCATATTGATTCCCTTAGACAGTACAGTATGAGGGTATAGCTTATTGTGTGCCCAGAACATTCCTTCTCTGTATATTTGTATTTATACATATGGGAGTAGGGAGGTGCCATATTGATTCCTATGATTTCTCTACAAGAAGCCGATGTACTTCCCTCCACTCCGCCGTGTCTCTGTGCTGACAGTCTTGGTGTCGGCTTGTGCGCAGATTCATATTGGTGAGAAAATGCAGTTTTTCATTTTCGCTTAGAATTTCATTTCATTTTATTATGCAGAACAGTGAGTGCAGTTGCCCTTTAACTCTGTATTTATAATCAATATGGTTTCTGCGGTGCAGCCTGGTGATTGTTACTGACATGACACACGTATGGCTGTTACTGGGGGCTCTGTTGCACGGCACTAATGTTCATCCATCGTTGTGTTGGTTTTAATAAGATCCCTGTCATAGCCCAGAAGCTACAGACAGATGGGAGTCCCCGCCGGCCCTTTCATGTGCAATAAAAATACACTCATTTTCATCTGACGTATTGATCCTTAAACATCCCCTTTACTGACACAGACAAGGGGGTTTGTTCTGATTCTCATCCGCCCATTACACAACAAAACAATGTCGCAGAAGCTGATTAGCCGGACCCTGATTAAGCACGGGAGACTTCTGTTGCCTGAGTCAGAACCAGCAGTGCAGAAATAGACAGAGAGACACTGCTTTCTGTTGCAATTACATTCATAAATAACTTTGAAAGCATTAAGAATTGGAAATATTAATTTCCCTTTTTTGGGGTTAAATCCACTAATTCAGCAACACAAATAATTGCTGAGAAAACTAAAGAAAACGCTGTTTCATCCATAAACTCGCAAACAAAACACAAACTCCTGATGCCTCTTGATCATATACTTACCGGTATCCTCATCTTATCAGTGATGCAACAGTGGGATGCTCTGTTTTACAGATAGCTAGAATCTCAGCTGCCATAAAGCAGGACAGGACTGCTGCTTACAATGGGGATCAGATGGGATCTGTGCAGCCACTGGGACAGAATGCTCTGTTATACAGATAGCTAGAATCTCAGCTGCCATAAAGCAGGGCAGGACTGCTGCTTACAATGGGGATCAGATAAGATCTGTGCAGCCACTGGGACAGAATGTTCTGTTATACAGATAGCTAGAATCTCAGCTGCCATAAAGCAGGACAGGACTGCTGCTTATAATGGGGATCAGATAGGATCTGTGCAGCCACTGGGACAGAATGTTCTGTTATACAGATAGCTAGAATCTCAGCTGCCATAAAGCAGAACAGGACTTCTGCTTACAATGGGGATCAGATAGGATCTGTGCAGCCACTGGGGCAGAATGTTCTGTTATACAGATAGCTAGAATCTCAGCTGCCATAAAGCAAGGCAGGACTGCTGCTTACAATGGGGATCAGATAGGATCTGTGCAGCCACTGGGACAGAATGTTCTGTTATACAGATAGCTAGAATCTCAGCTGCCATAAAGCAGGACAGGACTGTTGCTTACAATGGGGATCAGATAGGATCTGTGCAGCCACTGGGACAGAATGTTCTGTTATACAGATAGCTAGAATCTCAGCTGCCATAAAGCAGGACAGGACTGTTGCTTACAATGGGGATCAGATAGGATCTGTGCAGCCACTGGGACAGAATGTTCTGTTATACAGATAGCTAGAATCTCAGCTGCCATAAAGCAGGACAGGACTGTTGCTTACAATGGGGATCAGATAGGATCTGTGCAGCCACTGGGACAGAATGTTCTGTTATACAGATAGCTAGAATCTCAGCTGCCATAAAGCAGGACAGGACTGCTGCTTACAATGGGGATCAGATAGGATCTGTGCAGCCACTGGGACAGAATGTTCTGTTATACAGATAGCTAGAATCTCAGCTGCCATAAAGCAGGACAGGACTGCTGCTTACAATGGGGATCAGATAGGATCTGTGCAGCCACTGGGACAGAATGTTCTGTTATACAGATAGCTAGAATCTCAGCTGCCATAAAGCAGGACAGGACTGTTGCTTACAATGGGGATCAGATAGGATCTGTGCAGCCACTGGGACAGAATGTTCTGTTATACAGATAGCTAGAATCTCAGCTGCCATAAAGCAGGACAGGACTGCTGATTTGGAGAAAGGTAAACCATTATTCTTACTCGTCCCTATACAAGAGAGATACAGTACTCATCTGGGTTTTTTCCCCGTTATTGGTTAAAATCTTGGCTCATCTGAGGGTTTGGGTTTTTCCTCCCAGTCGATAGAGATTGAGTGACGGGGACGAGATGCTGCAGGATTCCCCCCCCCCCCCCCGTGTTTTATTGCTGTGCTTAGAGCTCGGGGTCAGCAGAGATCAGAGATGATAGAAGAGAATCCGTCTGTTTATCCATTCTCCTCCATTAGATATCGATTGTTGTCATGAATGCTTGTGATTCTGATCAATATTTATTTTTGTTATAAGCACAGTTCATATTGGATTGCAGACCTGGAGGATTTATACTCTACTGGGCCCAGAGGGTCTCCATGAACCTTGGGGGGGGGGGTCTCCTTAACCCCAATGTCTCCTTGGAATAAGAACTTTATGAATTTGGGAAATCGTTGATTTTGTTTTTTGTTATTTATTAAAGCCCAACATATCTGGGAGTTACAGTTCCACAGCAGGAGAGCTACAGGGTGCACATCCCTAATTAACAGTTTTTATATCTAAACATGGGGTCTTTCATTGCTTCTCTCAGAACGCAGGTGCACTGAATCCTGGATTCTGAATCCAAGCAATTTTTATCAGGATTCGGAATCAGCAGAGCTTGGCTAAAATGAATCCAATCCCTAAATAGCTGAGAAATATAATTCTTCCCGTGCGCTAACTTTACTGGTGCAGAAGAAGGTTTCAAATTCGGGACTGAGATTTGCAGGAAACTATGGGATTAGGACGTGGTTCTAATATGTCTTAAAGGGCATGTAAAGTCTAAAATAGAATAAGGCTAGAAATGCTGTATTTTGTATACTAAATATAAACATGAACTTACTGCCCCACAAGCCTAATCAAACAAATGATTTATGCTTTCAAAGTTGGCTACAGGGGGTCACCATCTTGTAACTTTGTTAAACAACTTTGCAAGACCAAGACTGTGCACATGCTCAGTGTGATCTGGGCTGCTTAGGGATCATCATAAACAAAGCTGCTTGAGTTTTGCATGGCTGGGAAGTAAGGCGGGGGCTCCCCCTGCTGTACATAAGTATGATTGTTTCCCTGCAGAGCAGTTAGGGACCGTCTGACAATTCCTATCCACAGCAGTAAATGAAGGGAGAATTTCACTGCATACAGTCAGGTTTCTTATAAAAACGGTACACATTTTTTTAACTAAAGTATATTGGAGATAGGTTTCTTTTTCATTAAAGAAAGTAAAAATGGGATTTTTTTTTTTGACTTTACATGCCCTATAATCTGCTCTGTTTCAATTTTGGTACAACACCGGCATCAACATTTTTTAGACAATTCCGACGCCGGCGACAATTCGGCAAGCATTACAGTCAATGGGCACCTTTATTTGTCCCAGGAGTCAGAATTGTCGAAGCTGTCAAAAAAAGATTTTGTGGACAATTTCGCAAATTTATTCGCTAGCGCAGAAAGCGGAAATTCACTGTGAATTTACCCATTGCTAATAAGGGGTTCAGTTACTAATGAAAGCACCACTTTACACTCTAGTTTTAGTGATATTGAGGTGTTCACTCTAGGGAGAACCAACATGTGCAAGGGGTCTTGTATATACTGTTTGCCTATGGCCCATGAGCCCTAGAGTAGAACAAACAAACAGGAGTAGTTCAATTATAAGTGGACTAAGTGGACTGTGCTATGGAACCAACCTGTGAGAGGTATAATCAGAGTCTTGTAATGTCTCTGTGATATGTTCTTCTCGTGTGCTGATCCATTTGTACAAAACCTGCAATGAATTCCCATTGTAAACCACAACTGACCTCTTCTCCCCAGCAAACTAAGAGTTGGGAGAATAACCAGATGGCAACTTGAGACAGGGTCACCTGTATAAGCAAGTCCCCTTGTTATGTCTCTTCCCTGATTTTAGAATAAAACTCCCTCCCTAGCAGAACTCTGCACTGACCAATAAGCACCTATTAGAATGATTTTTAATGTGAGGGCCACTTACTGTAGTCTGAGCAAGGCAGCAGATATCTAGGTCAAGCTGCATGTTCCTTTTCTTTCTCCAACATTTAAATTGTGCTTTTAGCTTTGTGGAATATTCAGGTACAGGTCAGAGGAAGCACAGCTCGCCGTTCTATTTCTGCTTTGTACTTTCCTTTGTACATTGGTTGGTTCTGTACTGTTGGCAGCAACAGAGAATTTAAGTGACTGGAATGGGACATCTCTTGTGGATGGCCATGTTCTCACAATGTCTTCCGATGCCTGGACTAGCAACTTTTTTAGGTAGCAACTTTTAGAGGTTTAACCCCGGGCATGAGAAGACATAGATGGGCAGACAGTTGATTTAGTCAACTCTTGAACAACTTGGCAGCCTACTGACCCTTCAAATGGGCTTTGCCAATCAATACTCATGAGCTTGGGCAGAAAATCCTAAATGTGATTGAGGATTGTGTTTGACAGGTCTGAAAAGGACCCTCAACTGCAAGGGTTGAACAATAGATCATCCTGACTTGGTTCACCACTTGGGTCCCGCTGTGTATGGCCAGTTCATACATTTTTTGTATCTTTCATATACAGCATGACGCTCCATACCTTATACAGACCAGAACAGCTTATGGTACAGCCTATTATTAAGTGCTTATTGGCATGAAACGCTTATGGCTATGTGTTAATCTACTTGGTGGCCTAAATAAAGTTCTCAGTTATTTTACAAGCCTGTTTGTGGGATCTGTGAGTGCCTGCCATTTTCTTCTTTGGTTGAATACCTCCACCTCGAGCTGTAGGTCTAGGGCGTAAGCACCCAGGACCCACGTATTAGTGGTAGGAATTGTTCTTTATGTGCAGAACAGCTTATGGTGCCCATGAGTTCATGCCATTTTATAATAAACTGTTTTGTCAATACAGCCTACAATATTCTCTGCTCCGCTGGAATCTCCCATAAATGTCTCATTGTGTTGAGAACAAGTTAATATTGTTTCAAAAAATGGTGGTTCTAGCCTCATTTGTGTAGATCTGGGGAGGAGTTGATGGACGCCATGCTCCAAATAAATGGCTGCTTCTTCTATGTTCTGGATATCAAAGTTGCCCAAGCTCTTGGTTCCAAGTTTTCTGTTAATGACTTTTTCTGAGGGGATAATGTAGGGATTGATAAAAAAAAATATACCCCATATCCCAGAATGGAATTTTGGAAGTGATTTTTTAAATGGTCAAGGCTCTGGTTTTCATCATAACGAGCTTGAAGAGACTTCCCTGAGAGAGAGAGAGAGAGAGAGAGAGAGAGAGAGAGAGAGAGAGAGAGAGAGAGAGAGAGAGAGAGACTGTGGGCCAAGGAGGAGAAGTCTGAGGAGCTCCCTTTGGACTGACGGGGCGGAGGGGTTTCTGCAGATATATTACTTTATCTGCCTACATTTTCCCTTTAAACACCCCATGGACAATCATTTTTTTTGCCCTTTTCTTAGATAAATACATTTGGGTTAAAATACAATTCTGTTCCCTTTTCCTAATAAATAATCAGCCTGTTGTGTTCTCATATTAGAATGTTCTCTTTTTATTAAAAAGCATGTCATTGTGCTTTCTGCTCCTTTGCCCTGGCGCCCAGTAATGAATTCTGTACGGTGGAACATAATCTACGACTTTGGGCAAGTCTGAAGCTTCCGCAACCCTCCATGACACTGAGAAATTGATATCATTAATTGATTTTTGCTTAAACACCGTCTAGACTTTTCTCTACGCATTCTTCATGTAGAAAATAAAGGATTTTTGTTGAGGCGAAAATGAGCATTTTGATGTATTTTTTGTGTAGTTTAAAATAAGAGTTTGTTGCACAGAAATGAAAATGGGGATAATTCTGCAATAATTCTTGTGCCTAAAAAGCTATAATTTGTTATATGTATCAAAATGTATTCTGCGGGGACGTCCTACCTATATATGTGGGTAATGAGTATGGCCATAATATTATTAAGCTCGTGGCAGCTCATTACCTTACTGATGGGCTTCATCTACAACTGCCAGACCTCTTGGTATTTTACTTAATCATATCATTATTTGTTGATACAGATGTGCTGGTCGATGGGAACCCCTGTGATGTGATTGCAGACTGCAAAGTGGGGGATCCCATTCACCTAGAGGTGCGACTGACTAACTGCAGCAAGAACACAGTGGGCCCCTTTGCTCTGACAGTCATTTCTTACCAGGATTATCAAAATGGTGTCCATAACCACGAGCTGCAGGACATAGTCATGTTTGTGGGATCCAATTTGTTCTACATTGGAGCAGTAAGTATCTCTCCATATTGCCCTACTGCTGCCATCTGTCCCTACTGTCTCCATCTTGCTCTACTGTCTCCATCATGCTCTACTTTCACCAACTTGCCTTGCTGTCCCATTGTGCTCTACTGTCTCCATCTTGTTCTACTGTCTCCATCTTGCCATACTGTCTCCATCTTGTCCTAATGTCTCCATCTTTCCCTACTGTCTCTATCGTTCCCTACTGTCTCCATCTTGTTCTACTGTCTCAATCTTCCCCTACTATCTCCATCTTGCCCTACTGTCTCCATTTTGCCCTACTGTCTCCTACTTGCCCTACTGCTGCCATCTTTCCCTACTGTCTCCATCTTGCTCTACTGTCTCCATCTTGCCCTACTGTCTCCTACTTGCCCTACTGCTGCCATCTTTCCCTACTGTCTCCATCTTGCTCTATTGTCTCCATCTTGCCTTGCTGTCTCCATCATGTATCTACTTTCACCAACTTGCCTTGCTGTCCCATTGTGCTCTACTTTCTCCATCTTGTTCTACTGTCTCCATCATGCCATACTGTCTCCATCTTGTCCTACTGTCTCCATCTTTCCCTACTGTCTCTATCGTTCCCTACTGTCTCCATCTTGTTCTACTGTCTCAATCTTCCCCTACTATCTCCATCTTGCCCTACTGTCTCCATCTTGCCCTACTGTCTCCTACTTGCCCTACTGCTGCCATCTTTCCCTACTGTCCCTACCTACATCATACAGCAGTCGCTGTTTGCACGTCCCTGTCAATCAAATTTAAAATATGTCCTTTACCTCTCAGTGTTGCGCTGTACCTACTAGGGCCCATCATGAAACTAATATTAAGGGTCCATTCGTACAAGGGTGGGTATAAAAAAACAGCTAATGGAAATTGTCCTGGACTGTAGCCCACTGGAAGATCCTCTGCTATTCTGGTGGGGCAATCTGGTCCATCTGACCCTGCCCCTCATTACATCTTTCAGCTGTTGTAGTTGCTGGGAATTGTGCTGCAATAACACAAAAAGGGCCACAGTTTGTAAAACACGGATAAAAGTCATACCGTAAGTTGTCTTGTCATTTTTTATTTAACCTCTAGTGTAGTGCTTCCAAACCTTTTCTACCCATGAACCACATTCAAATGTAAAAAGAGTTGGGAAGCAACACAAGCATGAAAAATATCCCTGGGTGGTGCCAAAGAAGGGCTGTTATGTAGACTGACAGCCAACAGGAGTCTCTGTTTTTCAGATCATGTGGTTTTTTGCTACCAAACTTGCCCCCAAGCCAGAAATTCAAAAATAATCACCTGCTTTGAGGCCATTGAGAGCAACATCCAAGGGGTTGGGGAGCAACATGTTGCTCATGAGCCACTGGTTGGGGACCACTGCTCTAGTGCATCACCCTCCACATCATCCCTTTTCCTTTACCATATAATAACTCACTCATTGGAAAATATTCTCCTCCAATCAGAATATGAATGACATAAGGACTTAGACATTTTGTATGACAGATAAAGCTAAGCAAGCCTGGTCTTTAAATAATTTACACTTGTTGGGCATCAACCGGTTAGTTTCATAGAATGAATCATGTTTGTGATTATTTGGGAAATAACTGATGCCACCGTGAAATGGCCTGTATAGCTACAATAATGTATATGTGAACTGAATTGAGTCTGATTTAATACATGTAATACATGTAAGGAGGCAAATCATGACACTTTATGGATCTGTGAGTGTTGGGTACAGATACAATCTAGCACCAAGCACTAGAATCCCACTGAGGTCCTCCTACCAGACAGTTAAGTATAAATGTGACGTATTTCATATGTGCCATTCTGTATATTCTGAAATTATGAAACCTATAAGGGTTCATGGGATTTTTTTCATTAGTTTCTTCTACCCCTGACTCCTCCGCCATAGGCTCAATTGGCTCATAAAAAGCTTTAATTGAAAATATATTCTCATTTCTTGTGTGAAAGGCAGAAGAGTCTCAATGTGCTGTATTTATTGTGTTTAATGGGGATTTCCCATATGAGGGAGAATTCATTTGTCAGGGAAATGCTGGTGCCTATTATTGTAGAGTCATTCCTTAGGGTAACCAAGGGATGAGATGACTTCCCATTGACTTGCATTCTCAGAGTGTCTTGGCTTGGTTTAACTCATATTCTCGTTCCTGAGAAGGGATAAAGCATCATGGGTTCCCCAGCAACTTTGTTTGCGAGTATCAATGATTATTGTGAGGTTAAGTGGTCTTGCTGGATTTCTGTACATAAGGAACATGTGAGAGTGAGTCGGGACAAAAGACGTTCTTACCGTTTGAGAAGAAGATGGTTTACTTTAAAATAATTCAGGTGTGACATCTCTGTTCCTATTTATTAGACCATTTATTAGACCATTATGGTCTTTTATGTGCTGTTTAAGTTCCTTTTGTTTCAGGTCAGCCCTGGAAAAAAAACAAGTGAAAAATCCAGTCTAGAGGCCATAAACAACCAGTTGAGCTGGTTTATATAAAGAATTAAATTATTATTACATTTATATAAAAAACTAAATTAATGCCATGAAACCAATGAAAAACATTAGATTTTGGCTGAAGAATATGGAGTAGGCAGTAGGGTTTGGGTCTTCTTCTTGAAGGATGGGAGGAAGCAATTCAGATAATTAGAGGGTCTAACAGATATGGAGAATGCAGTAGGGTGTTGGTCTTCAGCTCAAAGAGTGGGATGCGATAAAAAATGAATAAGAGAATCTAAAGAACATGGAGTAGGTGTAGGGTTTTGGTCTTCTGCTTTAAGGGCAGGAGGGATGCAATTCAATTAATAAGCAAGTCTAAAGAATATGGAGTATGCAGTAGGATTTTGGTCTCCTGGTCAAAGGGTGGATGGATGCAATTAAATGAAAAAGAGAATGGATATGGAGTAGGCAGTAGAGTTTTGGGCTTCTGAGAATGTAAGGTCTGTTCTGCATAAATAGCTGTAAGTTACCCAAGGTCTAATTGTTTATATACTGGAGAATTAGTTATGCAGAAAGTAGATGATGAAAATATTACATTGCCATCAGATTCAGGTCATCCCTTGAGATCAGAAGATTCCCTTTTCAGTTTCAAGAAAGGGCTGGAGGCTTTTTTTCTACAGACAACAATAACTTTCCTAAACAACTGTCCATGTTAATGCTGTGCCCAACCACTTACTTTTATTAGAATGACCCAAACAAGGATCGCTCTTATCACCGCCATTTTTGTTCCGCTAACCTCAACGATCACCCTACTGATGAAGACTAGAAACAGATTTCTTGTGTTTATTTGGAGCATCTAAAAGCTGGAAAGAATATATCAGCTTGTTATTTCTCCTGCCTTATAGTATGTGTAAGACATCAGAAGACGCATTGGGCACAAGCCATGTTTAAAGCTGCTGGACATGGCTGATGATTGGATGTGGGAAATGACTTCACAGGGGTCCACGCATTGTGTTTTCAGACTGTGGATGGAAATAAAAGAAATGGAGCAAGGGGCCATCTCAGAATTAATAGACATGTAGCAGTGAATAAAGATATTTTGTACTGGATCGGGGTGTAAAGAGTCTCATATGCCATACTAGATAATATTAGATTTGTCATATTTAACTCTATTAAGCTGCACAAAAGAGAGAGCAATATCCTTATCGGTGCAGTCATGTGCGGAAGCACTTAATTCTATCAGCCGCCATGTCCTGTAATGACCTCATTAGCGCAACGCTTAGTAATGAACACAATGGTTCCAATTCTGACAGTTCACCGCAGGGAATCCATCCTGTGATAGATCATTATACTAATAACCCGTGCACCCGAATAACATTGCCCAAAGGTTACAAGGAATAGAGGGGAGTGGGGGTTTAGAAAAAAAAAGATGTTTCACCACTGCCTCAGTCTCAGTTTGAAGCAATTAAAAGGTGTCAAATGGTTCTTCCATTAATAACTGATTGGTTAAATGATTGGTTTATTAAGATTGGTGAAACACTGACTGATACATTTCTTCATTCCATATTTCCATTTCTGTTCTTCTTTTTGCGAATATTCTAGAGGTTGTGCCCTATTGCCCCTGCCCCCCCCCAGCTCCTTCATTTAAGCTTTCCACTACTACTGTACCCTGGCAGTTCACAACATGTCTGGATTGGGAGTCAAAATAGGCCCTGGCATTCCAAGTACACTGTGTCCCGAACAGCCCCCACCAGCCCACTTATTAGTTATTTCTATGGCATCTCACAGTAGCCCGATGGCATTTGCCAGAACCCACATATTGCCAGTCTGGGCCAGGTCACAATAAAGGCTGTTGTTGGGGGACCTTGTCCAATGATTGTGCCCCTAAGTGCTCTAATAATATGGTTTATGTTGGTGCCAAAAAATCTACTACAAAACTAATTAGTAATTCATAATCAAATATTATTTAAGTCAATCATGGGGAATATACTCACAATTCACCCCAGTCCTAGGGTGTAAGTCCAAGTCAACATTTCAAAAGAGAAAAATGTGAGTGTCCCCCAAAATAATAAATCAATCAATTAAAGAATGGAAAATTTATTAGGACATCAGAGCAAGACCTAACGCGTTTCGTGCCTGCTGGGGCACTTACTCATAAGTGCTCTAGCCTTGGGCACCCAATGCCTTTGCAATTGCACACGTGCCGGAGCACTGCGGATTACGCATGCAGTCATACTTGTTCCTTACTCACACCCTTAAAATTGGACCATATAGAATAGCTAATGAAAGTATGAGATGCAATTATCCACATTAACTTGATAGAGACAATCTGTAGCCCTTCATATGTTTAACTGTCTCTTTGTGCATTTAGGGTAAGGCCAGACGAGGAGATTCGGGAGATTTTTTCGCCTGGCGACTTATCAGTGAGGCAACTTTGGGCGACTATTGGGAACGCATCGCTGTGTGTGCATTAGCGCAGACGATTTTGCACTGTAGCCTATGGGGAAAAAACGCTGAGGCAGTTCAGGGAGATAGTCGCGCAAAACACGTGGCGATAAGTCGCCAGGCGACAAAACCTCCCCGAATCTCCTCGTCTGGCCTTACCCTTATTGTTTTGTTTGTCAATATTTTCTATGGTTCCAGTTCCACTGTATTTAGCCCTAAATTGCTCATCTTCATTGTTCTTAAAGTCAACGTTACCCAAGACCAAATTATATTCAAGGAATATAGAACCTTATTTCAAACTCATTCACCCTCTACATTACAAATCTAATATATGACCACAAGTGCAGTTGAAGCCGCACAATAATTGCCACTGTCATTATCTGTGACTCCATTTACTAAAGGTACTTGAATCCAAAGCCACAACTTGCACTTTCAAGTCTGATCAGATGACTCATGGGTCAATTGGAGGACACTGGGCAACCATTGACCTACTGCCTCCACAAAGGTTCCAGGATTCCCACTGTGGCTGGCATCATAACACACATTGAAATAATTGGACACAGTATGGTTGCCACCTTTTCCTGTCCCCCTTTCCGGACAGAGGTTGGTAGTTGACATCACAGGGGGCGTGGGGGGTAATCATGTTGGGGTGGGGTGGCAACCCTAGGGTACAGGCATCATTTTGGGAATAATCCTATTTTTAAAAAAATCTTAGAAAACTGAATTGCCCAATTGGCTGCAGAATTATTGTAGACAGTTCTGCAATCTGGGTAGAACTTTGAGGTAGAACTGGACAAAAACTTTGATACCGTATGTGCCTGAAACTGCACACTATGCTTGCCGTGTACCCATTGCTTGACGCACATCATTGGGTACCTGGCCAGCTAGCCAGCACTATGCTATGAATTTGTGTATCGAAGCAAGGAAGCTGCAGGCCACAAGCAATGAACAATTTAGACGCCCTAAAACAAAAGATAATCCATTTGTCTATATCCGACTGAAAGTTAATTGTAAAGTGAATGACAATGGCAAACTAGTTCCATGGAAAAAAAAAACACCCATTATAGAAACAGTGTCTGACAACAAATCCAATCAATTTCAGTTCCAGAGATTAGATCCGCAAGCTCTCAACATAAAGTTATTGCTGAAAATCTTCCCTCTGTGATAAATCATTTACACCAAGGGCAAGTGAATTATTTATTTGCATGGAAACATATTCAGTTTTTCTAAAGGAGCTAAGAGTTGAAAGTAAATGTTTTTGTGTTTCATCTTGCTCCTTCTCCCGATGCCACAAGAGACAAGGCTGTACAAGTTGAGAAAATAGTCCTACGGAAAGTCTAGGGAAGGTCAAGTGGTTGCCAACCCGGTGATATTGGATAAATTGATAGAAGTTTGTTCAAAGCAAGAATGGTGAAACATCTTAAATAAAACAGATTCTATGCAATATATCACCAGGGAGTTAATTTCAGGCCAGTGATGTTAATCCTGTTGAATGTTGGGTGATTACCTTGGAATGAGAACAAGAATCTGTCTTTACGGGAGGTACATATAAATAGGATTGACTGGCCTAACCTCGCTAGAGTAAGATGAAAGATAAAGACACAGACAGTAGGAAAATATGCTGCCAGTAGTGTAACATGGCTACAGTAGAGTATAAATGTGACAGTAGGACAAGATGGAGACAGTAGGGCAAGATGGTGACAGAAGGGCAAGATGGCAACAGTAGAAATATATGGAGACAGTAGAGCAAGATGGAGACAGTAGGGCAATATGGTGACAGTAGGGCCAGATGGCAACAGTAGAGATAGATGGAGACAGTAGGACAAGGTGGTGACAGTAGGGCAAGATGGAGACTGTAGGACAAGATGGAGACAGTAAGGCAAGATAGAGACAGTAGGACAAGATGGCAACAATAGAACAAGATGGCAACAGTAGAGAAATATAGCAACAGTAAGGCAGGATGGAGATAGTAGGGCAGGATGGAGACAGTAGGGCAGGATGGTGACAATAGAGAAAGATGGCAGTAGTAGTGATAAATGGAGACAGTAGGACAAGATTGTAATAGTAGGAGAAGATGGTAAAAGTAGGACAAGATGAAGACAGTAGGACAAGATTGAGACAGTAGGGCAAGATGAAGACAGTAGGACAAGATGGCAACTTTAGGACAATATGGAGACAGCATAAAAAAATTATAACAGTAGAGTATGTCGGTGACAGTGGGGTACTATAGTGACATTATAGTAACACAGTAATGGTGGAGAAAGGTTAAATATAAAGACAGCATGACGATATGGTGCCAGTAGTGTAAAATTACCATGGTGGGTCTGGATGGTGACCATAAAGAAAGATGGCAGTAGTATGGAAAGATGAAAAAGAAAGTCACTGGCAGTAGGAAAATGTGGTGTCAGTAGGGTAAGATGGCCATGGTAGCGTGAGATAGTGACAGTAGGGCAAGATGGTGACAGTAGAGAAAGTTAGTGGCAATCATGGCAACAGTAGGGCATGATTGTGATGATGCAGCAAGATGGCAACATTAGAGTTAGAAGACAACATAGTGCCAGCAGTATAAAAATGGGCTCAGTTGAGTAAGACAGGTGTTAATAAAGCAAGACGGTGATAGTAGGAAAAGAGGGTAGAGAAAGATGGTATCAGTAGGATGTTAGGATGCCAGTTAGGTAAGAAGGCAACAGTAGCAACACTTTGTATCAGTGTTTGCCAATTCTGCAGAACAGTTGCTGAAGTACAAATCCCAGTGACAGCTGAAGGCAAATCCTTTAATGCTTTCTAGCATGGTTCATTAAATCAGCAATATAATACTATTAGTTCTTTGGCCTAAAGGTTTTTTTTGTAATATAAATACAGTAAAGTCACATGCACATAATTCTATAGCAACAAGTGAGAAGTCAAGGCACACACAGATTTTTAATTTCAAAAAATAATTCTGTAAAGTATTATATTGTATTGTATGGGATTGATGTTGCTGTAGAGGTACCATTATCTAATCTGTACCTGCAATGACCAGCCTCCCTCACTGTCACCTCTTACCTCCTAGAACTTCCCTTGAAGTTTTCCATGAGATCTAGTAGCCCATCAGCAAGATGCATTTACTGGTTACCTGTTTGAGAGCAAACATCTAATTGGTTGGTACAGGTTACTAGAACTGGTGGACATTTGTGTTATAGTTCTCCCTCACTGTACAATAATTTAGTTGGGTCTACTTCCAAAATCCTAGCTGGAGAATTGGGTTTCTTTTACACCACATGTCATGCCAATAACCACTGGTCCACCCACTAGCCCCATCTACTTTCATATTAGCCCTATCTCAACGACTCTGGGCAGTGCATAGATAATGACCAACTTTAGCGAGGCGCCAATCCCTTGCAGCTTGCCAGACTTCATAGTATTATAAACTGGTGTTGCAACCACCTTTAGCATATTGAGGTAAATACCATCAGGTTCTTGACCTTTGTTAACATTGCCATATTCTAGTTTCTTTAAGACTTCCTCCTAAATTAACCATAGCTTAATTCATAGGATTATGTCCACAAAGAGGAAACCTTCATTAAGTGGTTTAAAACATCTGCTTTGTCACTGTTTCCTTCAAAAGTGTTCACTTCTACTGTATGTGCTTCAGCGCAGCAGCACTGCACTTCATTTTGAGTTTTGAACTTTTCCACTAAGCTGTGGTGGGTTATCCATAACAATGGTTTTACTCAACACAAATGTTCTGCAAAGTGCATTTTTTTCCCTGTATAACTCAGTCTGCAGCCATGTGCCTTTATATGGTCACAAAACCCCTCGGTGACTTCTAAGATCCTTATCATTTACAGTAGGGGGTACATTATCCCTTATAATACATGAGTGATACTCAGAGTTCCCTGTATAACTCAGCCTGCAGCCTTGTGCCTTTATATAGTCACAGAACAACCCCTCAGTGACTTCTAATATCCTTATCATTTACTGTAGGGGGTACATTATCCCTTATAATACATGAGTGATACTCAGAGTTCCCTGTATAACTCAGCCTGCAGCCTTGTGCCTTTATATAGTCACAGAACAACCCCTCAGTGACTTCTAATATCCTTATAATTTACAGTAGGGGGTACATTATCCCTTATAATACATGAGTTATACTCAGAGTTCCCTGTATAACTCAGCCTGCAGCCTTGTGCCTTTATATAGTCACAGAACAACCCCTCAGTGACTTCTAATATCCTTATCATTTACAGTAGGGGGTACATTATCCCTTATAATACATGAGTGATACTCAGAGTTCCCTGTATAACTCAGCCTGCAGCCTTGTGCCTTTATATGGTCACAGAACAACCCCTCAGTGACTTCTAATATCCTTATCATTTACAGTAGGGGGTACATTATCCCTTATAATACATGAGTGATACTCAGAGTTCCCTGTATAACTCAGCCTGCAGCCTTGTGCCTTTATATGGTCACAGAACAGAGCACAGAAGCTTGTAGGAAATATCAGGGAGTATCTCATTAATTCAGTGTTTTTCTTGTGTTACTATGGCAAGGTCCCAGGTATGGGTGGTGCTTACTACAAGCAGAGGAACATGACTCCTTTTGTTTGTGTTTTACTCTGAGCACTCAAGCAGTAGAAGTAATTGGGCATCTGAGATTATTTAGGGTCATGTTGTGTTTTGTTTTACTCGCCTGCATTCCAATGTTCTTTCTTTACAATAAGTTAAAACAGCACGTTCCTTAACTAAAGAAGCGCACAAGTAATTAGAACTAATTAAAATGAGGTTGAGCACAAGGTCATCTCATTGGGAATGTAACAAAGGAGGGGATTCTTCTGAAAGGAACGGAGCAAGGATGGAACGTTCTTAGTCATTGTCTCTGATGGTAGAAAGATATATAGGATATCGCTGGAGATGCAGTGAAAGTGTAGGTTTTATGGGGAACAATCGTGAGGTTTTGTTGCTTATAGAACATATTGTTCCACCTCTGTCACCTTAAAGGAAAACTATAATAGACTGATATTCCTAGTTGACAAACGTTTGAAACGTTAACATGTGATTTGTTGGGGCGTCTGTATTTTCGTTGGTTTATTCAAATGGTTGGCAAAGCTGCCCATCTGTAACTTCTTAGTTAGTTGGAACCTAAGGTGATTGCGGTACACACAGATGCACAGGGCACCCCTGCTGTGTGGTGTTCAACAACACCCCGGGCTTTCTGCTGCGGAACTGAACAAGAGGTTGTGCAAAATAGAAACAAGTCCAGATCAGAGTCAATAACCAGGAATACAAATACGAAATATAATGCTTCGGCAGGATCAGAAAACTGAAGCCAGCTTGGGCCTTCTCAAAATGGTGGACTGGGCTTTTAAGGAAGATTTGGCACAAAGAATTCAAATCCGGTGCCCATTGGTGACGTCACGATGCACAGCGTCATGACGTGGGTGTCTAGACGCTCAGCATCAAATGCCAGCGTCACCAAGCCCCGAACCCCGAAGTTCGCGCCTGCGCACCCGATCAGGCAGAGAGACGCTCTGGGAGGTAAGAGAAGGAGCAGATCTCCCGGCGGGTCTTACACCAGCATTGCCTGTAGACAGTTCTGTTCTCAATAGATGGACTGTGGGTATGGACCTGGATAACGCCAGTAAAGTTTTGTGTGATTTAGTCAAAAAGAGAAGCATGGACAAGTCACATCATGCAAAGAAGTTGTGTATTCCTCAACCCTTTGAGGACTTTCCTGCTGTTATTGGGCCAACCTGAGGCTGATCCAATAAATTTAGAGGTCTAGCCTACATCTATCTGTTTCCTCTTCCCAGACTTTGACTGAGGTCTGCTCCAACTTCTGTTCTCTGAAGTCTACCCTACCCCCTACCCCAACCTCCAAACACCATCCCCAATCGGAAGAGTTGCTTCCAGCTGAGCTAACTTGACTGCTCCCTACCTTATATACCACAAAGGGAAACCATGTGACATTCCTGCACTAATGGGAACCACCCCACCACCAAAAGGACTATGGTGACAATTTTATAGGAAGATCTGCTCTCTACTCCCCTGTCCCCTGTTTAATTATTAGGCTTCGTAGAAAAACAAAAAGAGCATTAATGATACATCATACTGAGTGTTTCCGAGCCAGTGGTCTTTAGTTTGCAGGATATGAATTCAGAAAGGGCTTTATTGATTATCAGAAGTCCCTTGTTTATTGGGCCTCTTTGATCCTGCTACTCAGTACAGATCAAAGGGGAACCAAAAAATACTGCATATGGGGCCAACAGTCAGGTCCCTGGTTCCATATGATTAATGACAAAGCTGCTACTCCCCCTTTCAAGGATTTTCCAACCGAGACTAAAATGTTCCAGAGAAGTTTGGTGACAAAGAAGATTGCTGAACAAAGTGACATAAACATGCTCAATAGCAACACGTATAATGCATTTGAGTTCAGTTTAAAATAACAGCAGAATTCAGGACAAAGAATTATTATTTATTTATACTGAGTTGATAGGATTTCTACATCCTATGTGGAATGTGAATATAAGATACAGATGAAGGAAGACAGAGGGGGAATAAAGAAATAAATGGAGCTTAAGGACAATCTTATTGGTCAGAGATATGAATGTGTGGCAGGAGATGGGTAGGTGCCCAGGGAAGATCAAATGTTCTTGTCCTTCAGAACAGACATCAGCTCTTATTATCCCAGTAAGCAGTGATGTCACAGATTTGTAGTTTAGCAAAGTTGAGCGTGTTGAACTAAATGACACTCCTACGCTGGTATGGTTGGGCCCACAGTATGCTTTGACCAACAATAGAGGCTTCCTTGTAGCCTGATACCTCTGTAACTCTTCACATTTCAGTTGTTTGACACCTTTTTGTAGCCCATGTCTTTCTACTGATATCATTCGTCCACCTCACTTCTGGTGACTGTATAGGTAAAAAAGAAGAGGACCAGGAAGCCAGATGCATCTGTATCCAGGGCAAGAATCCACTGACAGACAAGGGTCAAAAACCCAGGCAGATAGAAAGATAAGCAATGGAAATGAATTCCATTGACACTAGACTGGTCCAACCATCAGACGGGTCTCCTTACAGATGAAAAGCAAACACAGGTGAAGTTCTAGGGATCCCTTTTGTTCTCAACTTCCGTTTGAAACAAGGAATGTGGCTCTTCTATTTCATGATGTCTCTACTGCTAACCTCACCCAGACTGTAGACTCCCTGGACCTCCCAAAATGTCAAGGGTAGAATGTCATCAGTTTGACCAAGATCACTTTTACCATTATGACACCCAGAACTTAAATTGTCGTTGACTTGCTTGGGCCACATTGGAGAAACCATAAGAAAAAAAGCCTCCCAAAATTATAACCTTCTATCTTGGGAATTAATTCATCTTACGGTGAGAAAGCAAAACAAATAATTCACAAACCACACAAACGAGAACAATTTACAAGGTTACAGAGTTTTTTGGTTTTTTTTAATAACCATTAGTTGAAGCTTCCTGAATGCTGAATTGAATGTCACCCTTGGGCAATGTAATGAACAACCCATACCATTTAGAGACCTTCCAGGTAACCCTCTAAAAAACAATGCAGGGGTAACAGAATCACAACTCAGCAATGTGACTCAGCTGGGTGCAACTCATGACAGTGACCATGATTTTCATTAAATGTTTTAAAACTTAAGAAGTCTTGACAGTTTCTGCCAACATTGTCGATTTGCTATGTGCCATTTTTGGCATCACCCATCAATATGAGGAGGAGTTCTAAAATTGTGGGATAGATAAGAGATTGCAGCTCTGTTCCATCTGCTGTTTGACTGACAATTTTATTTGTTCTGATGAACTTTACGGGCCTCTTGGTTCTGTAACTGTGACGTTCAGTGGCAGGTGCTGTCATGTGGAAGCATTGTCCACTTTTCCATAGAGATTTCATTTGGATGTTTAGGGAAGATCGTTAGGTTCCCTTGCTTGTTAGGTGACATTGCCTCATACCAAAAGAATGGATCCTGCACCTTCTCACTCTAGAGCCTTTAAGTTAAGGTTCAACATTTTGTTGCCCCCCCCCAATGTCTTAAAAATATCTATGATAAGAACATGATTATTACTCACACCTTAGCTATAGTTCCATGGATAATTTATAAAGTTATTGACCCAATTGACCCAGTCTGGCCTTCAGAATGGGCCCCCCTTCACTGCTTTGGACCTCCCTAGGGTGTCAACCCAACAGTTTGGGAACTAGGAGTAACTAGTAATATAGCATAGCAAAGGGATGTAGCCATCACTTTCAGGGATAACCCCACTGGGGTAACTCTGGACACCACACTGAGATGTCATACTGGGATAACTATAGTTGAATCTCATCCTGTACCTTGTCTTCACTTTTATGAAAAAAAGATTAAAGGACATCACATAACTGCAAGACCTTCAGTTGGAACAAACTCTGATCTTAAGTCATGGGACAGTTTACATTCAGGGATCCCCAACCTTCAAACATAAAAGAGGTTGGAGAGCAACATAATCATGCAAAATGTCCCTGGGGTGCCAAATAAGGGCTGTGATTGGCTTTTGGTAGCCCCTATGTGGTCTGGCAGCCTACAGGAGGCTATGTTTGGCAGTACACCTGGCTTTTATGCATCCAAAACTTGCAAAATTAAGCATCTGCTTTGAAGCCACTGCACCCAAGATTGCCTCCTGCACCTTCTCATGGAAACACCATCAAAGTCCTCTTCATTGGCCAAGTGACAGACCTTCCTATGTATTAGTAATCCAGTGGTATAAACAAATTGTGTGTCACTTGGAGTTGTGACTGTTTATCATCTGAGGACTGCGTCACGAGCATGATAATAGATGTTTTCTGTCATTTTGCTAATAGCATAATTATTCAATTTTTAAAAAAAGTATCAGTTGTTGTCAGAGCTGTTCCATGGAACCCATACAGAGAGGTGGTTGTGTGCATCATGTTGTAAACCTGTGTTCTAAACCTGGGAAATTCTCTTTATTAGAGCAATGCTGCCATGTGTATAGGGAGGGACACTTGCCTTTATTGTGCAATAAAACCCACAGGGGTAGATTCACTAAATTGCACCAGAGCAGTAACCCAACCACACAACCAATCATTTGTTTGCATGCCCTCCTCTTACACAGTGCAAATGTGATGGTGTAACATATATTCTTAAATATAATGGAAGGTTCCCAATGTACTATCCAGAGAACCAGCTCATGGCCGATTTGTTTTCTAAACGTACGTTTTTCTGAGAATTAATTAACATTATTTCTGTTTCTATATATAAATCACAGCATGTCCCATGGTCCTTTTGTGGCTAAGAAGGCATGCACCCTAATACAAGGGGCACATATGGGACTTTGGGACTCAATTTGAATGTAGAAGTCAGCACATTAAGTGGCCCTCAACTGAACATTTGGAGAGATGCATTCCCGTGGCACCACACAAACTAATTAGGAATCAAGAGCGCCAAAAATCATTAGAGCCGGAGAAGAATATTTTCCATGAAGCAACAACAAAACTCTCAGTGGATTTGTTCCCTGCAAAACCAATTATAATGAAATCAATTATCGCAGCACTGGAAATCAATCGTTTTAATAAAATCTTGCAAATTTACCTTTGATTTTATTTTGGGCAGTACAGTTGCCAGTGTTGGACCACAAGTGTATTTACACAAGGTGGAACCAAATTTAGGCAAACAAAGCAAATAACCCCAAATGGGATGCACACAATTGTGTTGTATAGAGGTGCATAACATAAATATATTGTTGTTTCTCTGCTTTGAAGTTGAGTCTGATGACTTGCAAATATGTCAAGGCTTTGATTGGCTGCAGGCTCCTCTAGTCCTGGAATGTTCCAATGTTTTGATTGGCTACATGTTGGTCTAGTCCTCTCAATGCAATTTTGATTGGCTACAGGTTGTTGCAGTCCTAGAATATTCCAGTGCTCTAGTCCTGTGAATGTTACAACACTATGATTGGGTACAGGTAGCTCTAATCCTGTGAATGTTCTAAGGTCTTGATTGGTTTCTGGTTGCTCTAGTTCTGTGAATGTTCCAAGACTATGATTGGGTACAGATTGCTCTAGACCTGTGAATGTGCTGAGGTCTGGATTGGCTTCTGGTTGCTCTAGTCCTGTGAATGTTCCAACACTATGATTGGGTACAGGTTGCTCTAATCCTGTGAATGTTCTAAGGTCTTGATTGTTTTCTGGTTGCTCTTGTCCTGTGAAGGTTCCAAGAATATGATTGGGTACAGGTTGCTCTAATCCAGTGAATGTTCTAAGGTCTTGATTGTTTTCTGGTTGCTCTAGTCCTGTGAAGGTTCCAAGAATATGATTGGATACAGGTTGCTCTTATCCAGTGAATGCTCTAAGGTCTTGATTGGTTTCTGGTTGCTCTAGTCCTGTGAATGTTCCAAGAATATGATTGTGTACAGGTTGTTCTAATCCTGTGAATGTTCTAAGGTCTGGATTGGCTTCTGGTTGCTCTAGTCCTGTGAATGTTCCAAGACTATGATTGGGTACAGGTTGCTCTAATCCTGTGAATGTTCTAAGACTATGATAGTATACATGTTGCTCTAATCTTGCTCTAATCATCTAAGGCTTTGGTTAGCCACAGGTTGCTCTAGTCCTCTGAATGGTCAAGGCTTTGATTAGTTTCAGGTTGCTCTAGTCCTGTGAATATTTCAAGGCTTTGATTGGCTACAGATTGCTCTAGTCCTCTGAATGTTCATTGCTTAGATTGGTTTCAGGTGTATCTAGTCCAGTAAATGTTTAATTGCTTTGATTGGCTACAGGTTGCTCTAGTCCTCTAAAT
This sequence comes from Xenopus petersii, assembly GCA_038501925.1. NCBI lineage: Eukaryota > Metazoa > Chordata > Amphibia > Anura > Pipidae > Xenopus > Xenopus petersii. Next base: position 138,686,981 of record CM076683.1, on the reverse strand, counting down.
GTTCAAGGCTTTGATTGGCTATGGTTGCTCTAGTCCTGTGAATGTTCCAATGTTTTGATTGGCTATATATTGATCTAGTCCTCTGAATGTTCCAAGGCTTTGATTGCTACAGGTTGCTCTAGTCCTGGAAAATTCAAGTGCTTTGATTGGCTGCATGCTGTCCTATTCCTGTGAATGTTCCAAAGCTTTGTTTGGCTATAGGATGCTCTGCTCCTGCAAATGTTTCAAGACTTTGATTTGCTATAGTTTGCTTTAGATGGACTTTCACACATGTGTTTGCTATCCATATAGGAACTGCACTCCGCCATAGTAACCACCTACAAATATGCTTTATTATAGTGTTTATTACTGCAAGGTTTTGAACCAGCTTATAAGTGCTGATTTATCTGAAAAGGAAGCATTAGATGTTCTATACCTTAATATGAGATGCCTATTTATTAGAATAGGGGCAGGGCTCCATCGTTAGCTTGTCATTCTTTGATTCGATAATATTAAAAAGAGATTAGACAAACCTCCATAACAGAAATCCCAATGCTATGAGTAGTGGCATTAATCAAGAATAATTCATGCACACAATGGGCTGCTGGCACCATAATAGAACATATTTTCTAGATGAACTTGTTTTCTGTAAATAGAAATGAAAAGTTATACCATTTCTAGCAACAAGAAATACACGGGACAAATCTCAATTAATAACAAAAGAAAAAAGTAAGACACACAGAACAGTAGGACATTGTGCTGATCCAGTTCTGACTAATATAAGGATGGGCTTTTGTTTTTTTCTAAATCTTTGTTTCCCCTTTCTAATTTGTTCCCTATGGGAATGCCAGCTCTGATCTCACTCCTATGGTATCTGTTGATGGCTATGTATCAGCAAGGCTTGTGGTGCCTAAACATGTAGTCTCAAGTTGTTTAACATACAATGAATGGATTACACAGGCATTTCAATCAGTTTCCTTTTATTGTTAAACAAATGGAAAAATGTTGCAGTCCTCAAAGAGGAGACATGCTAATTAAGTGCAGCATCTTCACAGTGTGATATAATGAGGATATAATTGGCTTCCAACGGTCATGGTTCCATGCCTTTCCCTTCTTTGAATGTTCTCCCACTTTTAATTATCACCTTTCAATTCAGGTTGGGTACAACTCTACAGCTAGTGGACCTGCCCAGACTTAGCATGCTAGTAGGCCTGAAGGAACCTTTTGAGAAGAACAAAGACATATTCCAAACATAAGGTTGGTGATCGCAAAAGCCAGTGAAGTTGTGTTCCGCTGAAGGTCATGGCATACGGCAAACAGGCAAGCCCAGGTTAAGACAAACAACAGGCTGACCATTGAAGCAACAGACTGACCATTGAAGCAACAGGTTGACTATTGACCATTTCTAAACCAATGTAAATATCCCAAAAGGAACTCCTAGAACAAGAGACCTATCATGCATTAGAGCTCCAGATGTGAACTGACCATTTGTAGACTTACAGCCACTTATAGGCTTAATCATTTTGTTAATGCTTTGGTGCCTCCCACCCTACTCCTGGCCTTGCTTCCCATTACAGCCAAAGAGAATGGCGAGATTAAAATTTCTCTTTTGCAAAAAACGGTCAAACCCTACAAAATCAACCATTAGAGAAATGATTGAAGCTTAACAAAGAATAAGGATGGAGTGTTGTGTCTTCTATTTTTGGCTTCTGTAGCAGTCTAAGTCAACCATTCCCTTTGTCTGTGAAGATGATCCATTTAGTTCCCCATCTTCTCCACGTGTCTTTTTAAGGCTTTAGTTCACCTTTAAACAAGGGATTAATAGGTGATAAAATTATAGTTTTCAACAGAGTTATTTGTTAGTGATGTCCAGTTCAAGAAAAACTCAACTGGTGCCCGACCTTAACCAGCAAAAACCGTAACCTGCACCCTGCCCTAACCCACAAAATGTTGCCATTATAGGACCCATACCACGTCATCTTGTTCTGTACACTAATTCTGTGTGTGCCTCTGGTTCCATTAAATAGAATCTATGGGAGTGGTGCACAAGTGTACTTCACCCAACTCTAACCCGTAGTTGACTCCCAAATATCAACCAGAACCCACCCAACCAGTGATCAAGCCCTGAGTCATTGCAGGTTTTGGGTCAACCCGCATATTTTCCATAACGTCAGTATGATTGCCTCTTTGTATAAATCCCTGTTGTTATGCCTTTAAAGGGCACCAATCATGACCAAAATCATTTACTAAGTAAATACACTATGTGAAAGTTCAAGAAATCCCATTTTTAAAACAGTTAGAATTGTTTGTATAATGTAAATGATCAGCTCACTATTCCTTCTGCAAGATCTCCCCTATCTCCCCTGCACTTCTAGCTGAGGCAGCCATCTTGGATTTCACTGGCTCCTCCTACCTATATCTTCCCAGCCAACTGTAGCTCTGAAATCTCGCACATGCTCAGTTCAAATTCCTTGTTTGCTTATCAACCCTTCTAAGCTATTTTCAAATCAGCCAAACCTGTGTGTTAGCTGCTGTACAGTAGTGCTGCCCCCTGCTGGAAGTTAGCAGGTGGCAGCACTTCTAGTGGATACTTCTAGTGGAGGAGTTTACTAAAACAAGGCATTCTGGGTAGAATACTCTAAGCAGTGTTACAATCTGAGCATGCTCCTGAAATTTGCACATTAGAGTCTCTGTTAGAGTCTCAATATGGCCTCCCTCAGTGAAAGAACCCATTTGACAAAGTAAGGGATTTTTTTTAAAACCTGCAGTTTTTACAAAAAACTATTTATGTAGTTTGATTAAACGTGTTTAGCTTGTACTGGTCAGATTGTTAATATGTGTTTGATTTTGGCTGTGATAGGTGCCCTTTAAGATACTCTACCCATGCTGATAAAATGTAAGCTCTTGGACAGGGACCTCCTTCCTGTTTCAGGTGTGGCACATATTCATTGGGATTGTGTATATTTATCGATTTCAGGATGACCATTGTGCAGTATATAAAGTAGCCCAACATACTGTACTTGCTCTTATATCTACTCTTCCTCATGTAATGACATTCATGATGCGGAGGCTGGATCTGAAACACAAGAGACAACCTGAAAGCCACCATATTGAATCTCTGCAACCTTTTTTCCGGTGATCAGATTATCTGTGATGGTCAGTTTTAATGAAAAGGTCAGGGAGTACAATAAGAATTTCATTAACCAAACTCAATAGTGTCCAAGTCATCACCCCCTGATCCTGTGGGACAAGGACGCTGCCGCTTTGTTGATGACCAATTATAGAACCGTCTTGAAATATTTATTGTCACACGATTCATTTTGGGTCTTTGCTAATATTGAGGGACCCGGCATGAGCAGCACAATGTTCACTAATGATTGTCACTCTCAGTTTGGGGATAGAGTCTGGTTGTATCAGGTTGTGTTGGGGTGCGTTTGAGAGTGCCGGGTATCTCATTAGAATTAGCAGTTTGATCATGTGGAATTCTCTCCCTGAATGAGTGGTACAGGCTGATACATTAGATAGGTATAAGGAAGGGTCGGATGCTTTATTCACCAGTAGCTCCTCCCAGCAGACAGGAGGGAGCCAATGAGATTAGAGGAGGGAAAGGGGTGTTACAGGGAGAGCTGGGAAGTGAATCACTGGTACAGGCTGATACATTAGATAGGTACAAGGAAGGGTCGGATGCTTTATTCACCAGTAACTCCTCCCAGCAGACAGGAGGGAGCCAATGAGATTAGAGGAGGGAAAGGGGTGTTACAGGGAGAGCTGGGAAGTGAATCAGTGGTACAGGCTGATACATTAGATAGGTATAAGAAGGGGTTGGATGGTGTTTAGCAAGTGAGGGAATACAGGGATATGGGAGATAGCTCATAGTACAAGTTGATCCAGGGACTGGTCCCATTGCCTTTTTGGAGTCATGAAGAATTTTTTCCCCCCTCTGAGGCAAATTGGAGAGGCTTCAGATGGGGTTTTTTTGCCTTTCTCTGGATCAGCTGGCTAGTCAACCTAACTTCCTATGTAACTAACTATGTATTTAGTTGTGACTGTAGATACGGATGGGCAGCCGCAAAGATCCAAAGGTGGAATCACTATGGAGAGATCCCTTTCTCTATCTCAAACAGATTTGTGAGATCCATTTCTCTTCCTGTTAGTTGTGTTTATTTAGATTAATCCCAACAATATTCTACTGACTCTGCTCAGCTCATTTATATTATAGCATAAGCCTCTTCTATAATGATATCATGTTGTATATCCAGTTTAGTCACCCCAAGACTTTGCCTATACAGTGCCATATGTTTCACTGAAGGCCAGTTAGGGGGAGATTTGGGGTGAGTGCTTATTCGTGCCCTGGGTACCCCTGGAACTATAGCAGGGTGACACCCCAATGTTTCTATATATCTGTAACCTTGTTATGAGCTAAGGGGGCCCAGTCTGAAGGTCAGTTAGGGGGAGATTTGGGATGAGTGCTTATTTGTGCCCTGGGTATCCCTGGAACTATAGCAGGGTGACACCCCAATGTTTATATATATCTGTAACCTTGTTATGAGCTAAGGGGGCCCAACCTGAAGACCAGTTAGTGGGAGATTTGGGGTGAGTGCTTATTTGTGCCCTGGGTACCCCTGGCACTCTATTAGGGTGACTGTTTCCAATTATTTCTATATATCTGTAACCTTGTTATTATCTAAGGCGACCTAGCCTGAAGGCCATTTGGTGGGAGATTTGGGTTGAGTACTTATTTGTGCCCTGGGTACCCCTGGAACTATAGCAGGGTGACACCCCAATGTTTATATATATCTGTAACCTTGTTATGAGCTAAGGGGGCCCAGTCTGAAGGTGAGTTTGGGGGAGATTTGGGGTGAGTGCTTATTTGTGCCCTGGGTACCCCTGGAACTATAGCAGGGTGACACCCCAATGTTTATATATATCTGTAACCTTGTTATGAGCTAAGGGGGCCCAGTCTGAAGGTGAGTTTGGGGGAGATTTGGGGTGAGTGCTTATTTGTGCCCTGGGTACCCCTGGAACTATAGCAGGGTGACCCCAATGTTTCTATATATCTGTAAACTTGTTATGAGCTAAGGGGGCCCAGTCTGAAGGTCAGTTTGGGGGAGATTTGGGGTGAGTGCCTATTTGTGCCCTGGGTACCCCTGGAACTATAGCAGGGTGACTGTTACCCCAATGTCTTTCCATGGTTTTGACCCATTAAGGGATGTTATCGGCTTGTCCCTCCAGTAACAAGGAATAGTATTGATAGAACAAGGTCCATCTTCAAAATCAGGGAGGAATTTGACAAGCGCAGCAGATAAAACCCATGGCTAAGCAATAAGAAACTGACAGTGCATAAGGTAATTGACATAAATGTTTGTTCTTAGACTGCACAGCAATAATGTAATGTGGCTGCTGAGTCTTACACTGCATTTTCATTCTAAATGGCTGCACAATATGAGGCATCACTGTGTCCCGGTTATTCTATATACATATAAACACACATTCTGAATGATGTGCCCAGCCATGGAGCCATCATTATGGTAAGGAAGAAAGGGCAATGACCAAATTCCCAAGTACCAAAAGGGACCAAACCCAAAAACCATCAGACCAAATCAGCGCCAAAGAGATCTGATGTCTGACTGAAGGATGGGGACGTGCCTATACCCAAGAATATGAAGGGTCCTACACTTGGATGGGCCCCACAGGACAGCTCGTATAGGCAATATAAAATAATAGAACAAGATAGAAACTGTAGGGTCATATGGTGACAAAAATCACAACAGCAGCAGTAGGACATGATCAGGGACAGTAGTAAAACTGGGACACAAGGTGGAGACATTAACAAGATGGTGACCATAAGCATAATGGTGGCTTTAGGACAAGATGGAGACAGTAGGATAATATGTAATAATTAAAACAAGATACTATGGTCCTACTATGGTTTTGTTGAAGTGTTATTCTCAGTCACAGTCATTGGACGCTTGTAGTTATAAGTCATGAATGACTGAAGGTCAACTTTATGCAAAGAGTGGAGTTCCACCTCTACTTAAGACATTGACCCTCCAGCCTTAGTGCCATATCCTTGTCACCTTCCACCTGCCAGCCATATGTAAATGGATATATTTAGTAAGTCTGTAACAAAAACAGCCATCTGGATTATTACCCTTCCACTGGCTGAATTATGTCCTTCAACTTCGGCTTCTTCTCTTGATTTTATATATACTGGGGATCTCATGATAATTACATCAATAATGGGGCTCTCCAAAGGCGCCTGCTCTTATTCCCTAGGGCAGTGATGCCCAACCCAACCAGTAGCTCGTGAGCAACATGTTGCTCCCAGCAGCCTTAAAGCTGGTGCTTATTTTGAATTCTAGGCTTGGAGGCAAGTTTTGGTTGTATAAAAACCAGGTGCACTGCCAAACACATCCTCAATGTAGTTGACAATCCAGATAGGGGCTACCAAATGGCCAATTACAGCTCTTATTTGACATCCCTAAGAACATTTTTCATGCTAGTGTTGCTCCCCTACTCCGTTTATTTCTGAATGTTGTTCAAGGGTTCAAAAGGTTGGGGATCTTTGCCCTAGGGAAACACTCTCTGACAGGTAGGTTCCAATGTTTGTGGGAAACCAACATAAATCCTTTAAAATAATTTAAATATTTTTTGAATTTTTTTTTACTGCCCTTTAACTTTGTTAAGGAACCTTCAGCACTCTAAAGTAGTTACCATAAAATTTGAACTCCTAGCACACGATCCTCATATGTTATAGACACAGTCACAACTTCAGCCTTAAAGGCTGAGGCGAGTCTAATTGAGTGGACCCCTCCTCAACCTGGACCTGCTGACCATCACTCGTACTCTTACTTTGAAGCAGCTTTATCTTGCACCTGGACTGTCATCTCTTGGAGCAACTACCTCACCTTACCCACAACCTGACTTCCTACTGGTCCCCATTCTGGTAGTAATGCCATCCAAATTTTGGGTGGAAGGTTAGAAGGGAGGAAGATTTAAGAGCAGTTGAGCAAAACACTACACCAACCTGGGATCTGTTGGTTGGTCACACCCTACCTGCACCGACATTTAATTACCCACCAATGGATCAATACCAGCATGCAGCCAAAAGGCTGTTCAAAAGAGGTTCCAGAAATGTGACTAGACTGCAGAATGCCAGGGGGCCACATTGCAATACTCAGGCCTCTTCAGCAACGCTCAAGCCTCTTACCTAGTCTCTGATGCTAAAATTGTCTAACAGTGTATTGATATATGCTAATGAACAGCAAGCTCAGAGAAATATTGACCGTGAGACATGCTACAGCCTTCCAATGTTACAGCCAACGGAGTGTTGAAAGGGTAAAAATCATAAGAATTTCAAATTGACTCTTGGGATTTTAGTTAATTGTGTGGAATTCGCAGAAAAAGAACGAAGCGGCTGAAGGCTGAAGGTGGCGTATCCTTGCCAAGGGCACAGCATGCAGGGAATAATTGTTCTCATACATTCCTTAGCATTTCAACACACAGTTCCTTTTTCAGAGTACAAAAATGACTAGTTGTGAAGACAAAAATATCTGAAAATTTCCTTGGAAGTTGATTGTCGTGATGTGATCCTGCCCAAAGCCAGAGGATCCAAAAATGTGGGACTAACACCCCAGGCAAGCCAAAAACAGTAGACGGGGACCCAGTCTGAAGGCTCATAAAAGTAGGTTTTGGGGCCAAAGATGCAATAAGGTTATTTCTGAACTAGATATTCTTCAAAGCCCAGACTGAAGGTCAATTAGGGTGAAATTTGGGGTATATTTATATAAGTTATTAGAACTATAGGAGGACACCATTCACAACACGTTGCATTATCTTCAGTAGACCCTGAACAACTAATTAGTTTGAACCACAGTTGAGCCCAGTGCTTCTTCAAAAGTTACCGATCAAATTGCAGCATTATTGATTACAGTATATACTCGAGCATAAGCCGTCCCGAGTATAAGCCGAGGTACCTAATTTTACCTCCAAAAACTGGGAAAGCTTATTGACTCGAGTATAAGCCTAGGGTGAGAAATGCAGCAGCTTCTGGTTAGTTTCAATCAAAAAATTGAGGGTTTCTGCTCCCATCGGCGGTGCTGGCGTCTCGATTTTGGATGCCGGCGACCATTCTTGGACGCCGGTGAATATTCTTGGAGACTATTCTTGGACGCCGGCGACTATTCTTAGGTGCCGGCAACTATTCTTAGACACAGGCGACCATTTTTGCGGTTGACCCGAGTATAAGCCAAGCTAGAGTTTTTGAGCATATTTTGGGGGCTGAAAAACTCGGCTTATACTCGAGTATATACGGTAGCCACTAATTTACCTTTCTATTGCTTTTTCAACACAGTGGAGAAAATCAGCACCAACATATTGCCATTTGCAGATTATAATGATGTTTCCTGCTTTTGCAGCAATGTTATACTTTGAGGCATTCCTGATAATTTATATTGCATGCTCTCATTCTAGTGGCAGAATATGGAATCCCTCCTGATTAATTATTATAATTAATAATACTATAAGTTGTGTTAGGTTAGCCATATATAGATCTAGATTATATAAAGAAGAAATAACATGTGATGGCATCTGTTTATCATCTATATATATATATCTATACTGTATATTACTTTTCTGAACATACAATTAGTTGGTTAATAAAATTATCAACCCATTATTAAATCACTCATTAAAATTCCCTCCTGTTTCTGCAATATAGCCGCCACACCATGACAATAGGATATTGATTTTTTTTAGAATGATTCTACCTAAAGATCTCATGGAATTTTTACTTGAATGCGGTTTTGATTCTTTCTTGAAATCTATACTAATGACTCATCTGCTCGGCTGCTTACTGGATATTGATATGGTTTTTTTACTGCTGGAATTGTATTTCTGCTCAGAAAGGAGGATTACACTGGAGGGACGAAAGGAAAGCGATACATATGTGTAAAGAAAATGATTGGAAATATGATGAAAAGGCAACAGGAAGGAGAGAACTGCTGTTACTATTGATAGAAGAATGGCAGAAAGGAGAAAGTATAAAGACTCTGCATTAATAGGTGGTATAAGGAAACAATGGGTTCACAATATTTAAATGTTGTGGGGGGTCCAGTGGAAACACTGCCTTCCCACAGTAGTAAAGCCCAACCTATGGCCCTTTATCTTTGAAAGGCACATATGACTCGACTATACTATGTGTTGTATCTCCCAGCTCCAATATCTCCCCAGAGACTATTATCCCACTGTTACTATAGGCACCATATCTCCCTACTATACCTGCTATCCCACAGTCACACTCCCTTCCCAGAGACTATTATCCCACTTTTACTATAGGCACCATCTCTCCCTACTATACCTGCTATCCCACAGTCACACTCCCTTCCCAGAGACTATTATCCCACTGTTACTATAGGCACCATATCTCCCTACTATACCTGCTATCCCACAGTCACACTCCCTTCCCAGAGACTATTATCCCACTTTTACTATAGGCACCATCTCTCCTTACTATACCTGCTATCCCACAATCACACTCCCTTCCCAGAGACTATTATCCCACTGTTACTATATACACCATCTCTCCCTACTATACCTGCTATCCCACAGTCACACTCCCTTCCCAGAGATTATTATCCACTGTTACTATAGGCACCATCTCTCCCTACTATACCTGCTATCCCACAGTCACACTCCCTTCCCAGAGACTATTATCCACTGTTACTATAGGCACCATCTCTCCCTACTATACCTGCTATCCCACAGTCACACTCCCTTCCCAGAGACTATTATCCACTGTTACTATAGACACCATCTCTCCCTACTATACCTGCTATCCCACAGTCACACTCGCTTCCCAGAGACTATTATCCACTGTTACTATAGGCACCATCTCTCCCTACTATACCTGCTATCCCACAGTCACACTCCCTTCCCAGAGACTATTATCCACTGTTACTATAGGCACCATCTCTCCCTACTATACCTGCTATCCCACAGTCACACTCCCTTCCCAGAGACGATTATCCACTGTTACTATAGGCACCATCTCTCCCTACTATACCTGCTATCCCACAGTCACACTCCCTTCCCAGAGACTATTATCCACTGTTACTATGGACACCATATCTCCCAACTATACCTGCTATCCCACAGTCACACTCCCTTCCCAGAGACTATTATCCACTGTTACTATAGGCACCATCTCTCCCTACTATACCTGCTATCCCACAGTCACACTCCCTTCCCAGAGACTATTATCCACTGTTACTATAGGCACCATCTCTCCCTACTATACCTGCTATCCCACAGTCACACTCCCTTCCCAGAGACTATTATCCACTGTTACTATAGGCACCATCTCTCCCTACTATACCTGCTATCCCACAGTCACACTCCCTTCCCAGAGACTATTATCCACTGTTACTATAGGTACCATCTCTCCCTACTATATCTGCTATCCCACAGTCACACTCCCTTCCCAGAGACTATTATCCACTGTTACTATAGGCACATCTCTCCCTACTATACCTGCTATCCCACAGTCACACTCCCTTCCCAGAGACTATTATCCACTGTTACTATAGGCACATCTCTCCCTACTATACCTGCTATCCCACAGTCACACTCCCTTCCCAGAGACTATTATCCACTGTTACTATAGGCACCATCTCCCCCTACTATACCTGCTATCCCACAGTCACACTCCCTTCCCAGAGACAATTATCCACTGTTACTATAGACACCATCTCTCCCTACTATACCTGCTATCCCACAGTCACACTCCCTTCCCAGAGACTATTATCCACTGTTACTATAGGCACCATCTCTCCCTACTATACCTGCTATCCCACAGTCACACTCCCTTCCCAGAGACTATTATCCACTGTTACTATAGGCACCATCTCTCCCTACTATACCTGCTATCCCACAGTCACACTCCCTTCCCAGAGACTATTATCCACTGTTACTATAGGCACCATCTCTCCCTACTATATCTGCTATCCCACAGTCACACTCCCTTCCCAGAGACTATTATCCACTGTTACTATAGGCACCATCTCTCCCTACTATACCTGCTATCCCACAGTCACACTCCCTTCCCAGAGACTATTATCCCACTTCTTTTATAGGCACCATGGTGCCAACCTAAATGTGCTTGTAGCTTGCATAGATAGATAGATTCCATAACTATGGCATATATATTCCCCTTTACAGCAGTATGGATATACCATTTATATATATAATTTGTATTTACAAAAATTCATCATGTGACTCCTTAAATCTGCGTTCATCTCATTATGGGGAGAATGACAGGTCTGACCTCCAGTTCTTCTGCGAGTTCCCAGTGGTATCACAATGTTGGTTACAAAACACAGAGCTGCTGATGTACTCGCTTTGTTTGACATACTGAAGCAGAAAGGGAAATGACAGCAAGAAATTTCAATAAAGCAGGAACATCCCCCCCCCCGAGAGGAGTAGAAGGTGCTCAGGGTTGTCCGTCTATTCGTTACAGTGACAGAGGTGCTGCCGTTGGGATGAATTAGCTTTATCCTTGTTTAAATGAGAAATAGAAATGTTATGTTTCATTATTGGGCTCCAGAGAAAACCCAGGGATAATAAAGCACTTGTCTAACTGGGGGATTATCTTGGGAATTATTTTACTTCTTATAATTAGCGTCATGTCAGGGAATGTACATATTTGCATTTATCCTTATCAGTAGGACCTGCCATACTGTTGTAGCGCTATAGTAAATAGAGTGCACTGTTCTCTATAGGTTTAAATGAACTCTCCTACTGGGATTAGGTGATTTTACTGGCTGCCCTTTGTTTAATGTGCCTTCTGCTATTGACTCTCTTTACTCAATATTTGCTTCTATCTGCTTTTACTTACGGTTTCATTACTTAATATGATACCTTCACTCCAGCACTTTATCTACCGACCCTGAAACTGTGCTGCCTGCCCTGAATCGCTGTCTGTATCCTCAATATCATACTGATCTGCCTGCCCTGAAACCCAGCTGTATACACACCATAATACTGAGTTGCCTGCCCTGAAACCCACTCCGTATACTCATTATAATACTGATCTGCCTGCCCTGAAACCCAGCTGTATACGCACCATAATACTGAGTTGCCTGCCCGGAAACCCAGTCTGTATACTCATTATAATACTGATCGGCCTGCCCTGAACCGTAGTTCATATACTTAACATAATACTGAACTGCCTGCTCTGAACCCCAGTCTGTATACTCAATATAATACTGATTTGCCTGCCCTGAACCCCAGTCTGCATACTCAACATAATACTGAGCTACCTGTCCTGAACCCCACTCTGTATCCTCAATATAATACTACGCTGCCTGCCCTGAACCCCCGTCTGTTTACACATTAAAAAACTGATCTGCATGCCCTGAACCCCAGTCTGTATACTCACCATAATACTGAGCTGCCTGCCCTGAACCCCAGTCTGTATACTCATTATAATACTGATCTGTCTGCCCTGAACCCCAGTCTGTATACTTAACATAATACTGAACTGTCTGTCCTGAATCCCAGTCTGTATCCTCAATATAATACAGATCTGCCTGCCCTGAACCCCACTCTGTATACTCATTAAAATACTGACCTGCCTGTTCTGAACCCCAGTCTGTATACTCATAATACAGATCTGCCTGCCCTGAACCCCAACAGGACTAGCACATAATAATATTAATAATAATATTAATATTAATAATCAAAAGTGGAAACACAATGTTTGCTGTTCTCTCCTGGCATAACCGCACCAGAACCATGACAGGGTTTGCCTGGTGTGACTTCATTTATTACCATAATACTGTGATACTGTGCTGCCTGCCTTAAACTGCAGCCGGTCTACTCACAGTCATACTATTGGGCTTGCAATAAACTCCAGCCTGTCTAATCACCATTATATTGTGCTTTCTGCCCAAAACTTCAGCATGTCTACTGATTATGATACTGTGCTGCCTGTAAAATAACAACTACATTAAGTGAATTATTATGCGCCCCACATATTTTCAACTACTTTCTCACTATATACAAGGTTCGCATTTTCGTTAATTCGCCAATTCACTAACGGACGCTGGCGTAAGTTTGCTAGTGTTATTTCGCACCCTTACATCTGGTGAATTTGCGCAACAGACGTAACTACGCAAATTCACTGACGCACTAATTATTCGGAACGCTACCTTTTACGACGGACTTCCTTCGCCACCTCAGACCAGGCGAAGTGCAATAGAGTAGATAGGGATTGCTTCAAAAAAAGTTACAAATTTTTCTAAGTCCCAAAAAACTGGCGTTTTTTAATTTTTTATGGGTGATAGGCTGAAAAAGATCGAAATTTTTTTTGGGGCTCCCCTCCTTCCCCCCTACATTTCCTAACTCGTGGCACCTTAACTATACAGTGGGCACATGTGTAGGGCAAAATAAACATTTTATTTGCTGTTTTGAAGGTTTCCCAGGCTTGTGTAGTGTTGCTACATATACCTCCATTGTAACTTCAATTTGGCGCCGTATGCAAATTAATCATCGCTAGCGTAACTTTGCTTTGCTTGGCGAATTAATGCTAGCGCAACTTTGCAATCTTACACTTCCCCTGAGCGCAACTTCGGATTTTAGTGAATTTGCGTAGCGCTGGCGAAAATACGCCTGGCGAAGTGCGGCGAAGTCCAGCGAAGCGGATGCTGGCGCAACAACGAATCTTAGTGAGTGTCCCACTAAGTCTTGCTTAGAACATTCTGCAACTCAATGTAATGGGATCTCACTTACTTTCTATGCCAGTTAGGAACGAAACTTCAACATATTTCTGTGCAACTCACATCCCGTATGGAAATGTATTTTTTCTCTCTCTTGGTGAAGAATAAAGAACGGTTAATTGTATTCTGACAGGTTAGTGGCACCGGCTTCAATTGCTTGTAATTTGGGAATACATTTCAAACCTGCATGACGCTCTGCCCAGAGCTCATTTGTTTTTAATCACATTTTGTCCAACAGCCCGCGGTACGTGTAAGCTGGCACGCCAACACAACAATCCTCAAGTACCGCGGCTTACAAGATACGCAACACAAACACATTTTGGTCCTGTTTTGCTGTGATAATTGGCACCATTGTAAAGGGGGATCCGCAGCAGGAGGCTTTGAACATATCATGGTTTCTGCACCTGGAGACACACAAAAGAGGGAATAACAGCAAACAATATAAGTAATTAGACTTAAACTTCAACTACCACTAAGCACCTTGCCATTGGGGGGGGGGGGGGTCTGGCTACTACAGAGAAACACTTTACCTTTTGAAAAGACCCCAATGAGCTGATCTGTAGTTATTGGCAACTGAATTTTCAACAGGGATAGGCTTCCTTCAAGAGTCTGGCAGAATTGCCTCTCCAAGGGGCCCCTATTATCAAAGCCGGTCAGGGCTGGATCTTGGGTTACAGAGGAGAAATCTACAGAGAGTTAACATACCACCCAAATTTCTGATTTTGTAAGCTACACTGTCTATCTCATTTGAGTCCACATGTCTATGCATTGAGAATGCCCATTGAGGATATATAGCAGCATTTGTTCCCTATTAATCTGATTGGTGCTCCTAGACCAGTAGGGCTGTCTTTAGTATTGGTGTGGGCCAGGGCAATATTGGCCTCTTCAACTGTACGTTGGCAATTTTAACAATATCTGATGGGCAACTCGAATATGAGATGTTACAGTTGGCATCTTATATTACTGCCATTATTTTGCTCATGAAGTTGTATCTGGTCCTACTGTCAACATCTTGCTCTGCTGTTTCCATTGTATCCTTTGTTGTCTTCTTAACCTATTGTCACAATCTTACCCTACTCTCTCCATCTTGTTCTACTATCTACATCTTGCCCTACTCTCCTTGTCTTGCCCTAATGCCTCCACTTTGCCCTACTGTTTCCATCTTGCCCTACTCTCACCATTCCACCCTCTACTCTCCCCCACTTACCCTTTTGTCTCAACCCTCCCCCACTGTCTCCATCTTGCCCAACTTGAATTGCTCTTTCTGAGCAACAGTTGTAGGTTTGCACCGTCTAGAACTGACACTGATTCCAATAGCTCAGCCCACTGTGTCCTTGTATGATCTCTCTTTCCAATTCTCTGAGCTTAATATAATTGATACAATAAAGCAGAGTGCAGCCATTCATCAAACCTGCAAGCCATGATTATTGGAAGCATGTTGCATTTCTTGTAGCCAATATCTATGTTTTACATTATTATGGACAACAATATTGTGTGAATGCAGAGATTTATCTTAGGAAATCTAATGGAGATAATTAACTAGATACTACTTGAGTGTTCTTCTACCAGCCTCTATCCTTCATTTGATGGAAATACCTGGGTCAGAATATTCCAGGCCAATGATCCCTAACCAGTGGCTTGAGCAACATGTTGGTAACAACTCCTTGGATGTTGCTCTCAGTGGCCTCAAAGCAGGTGCTTATTTTTGAATTCCTTGTTTGAAGGCAAGTTTTGGTTGCATAAAAACCAAGTGTACTGCCAAACAGAGCCTCCTGTAGCTGCCAGTCCACACAAGGACAACCAAATGGCCAATCACAGCCTTATTTGGTACCCCCCAGGGACATTGTTAATGCTTGTGTTGTTAATCACTTCAAAACTGAGGTCAGCGGTGGATTAAAAAGTAATTTTATTTCCCCAACATTTTCTGTTCAAAAACAATTGAAACAATTCAATTAAATTAATTATTAACATACAGATTCCTTATGAATGAATTTTAAGGAGGATTTTTGTGTGTTACCGCATTGTATTAAAATTATTGGCTGCAGGGTTAGAGCATATCCAAAAAGTATTGTTCACAAATGCTTGTCGTTCCCCAACTTTTTTTACATTTGAATGTAGCTCAATGGTTAAATGGGTTGGGGACCCCTGTTCTGGTCCATGGGATGGAAATACCTACTTCCTGGGAGTGAAACCTCTAGCCTCTCTACTCCATGGGATGGAAATACTTGCGTCTTAAACCTCCAACTTCTCTCCCTCACAGGATGGAAATACCTGGGTGTGAATCTGCCAGCCTTTCTGAGGCATAACTTCAAGTAGTGACCACTAACAAAATAGAATAAAATAGTTATAAACAGTCCATTTTGCGTTTCAGTAAATAGAATTAATTCCCCTTGCATTTGGGGTAGAGTTACAACGATATTACAAGTTGTGATTCTACCATCATTTTTGCAGATGATTCAAACATTGTCATACTTATAATTTAACAATCCCCACTCCTAAATCATCATTGTGAAATGATTCAGCTTGGCCCAAGGCTGGAGCCTTGATTTGTTTTATTCTAATTATAAAAGTGATATAAAAATGCAAAATTCCTTGTTTCGACGACCCTGCAGAATTACAACATTTACAAGCAGGTCATTAATCTGAAATGATCAAATCAATCTTTATTTCATGGCCCAGGATGAATGGTAGATAAAACTATAAACGGCAATTTTTATTTACCCTTTATTGATTAAAACAATAATAGACAATTTCCTGCAGGAAGTCCTGTGTATGAGGGGGTGTAGATAGCTGTGTACCCATAAGCCCAGGGATAGAGTGAATAGTTCCTTCCTAGAATAGTTTTAAGGGGAAGGGGTACAGGCATTGGCTTTTTAGACTCCACCTGGTGCTAGGGGTGGATTTTGCTGGGGGTCCTGGAGCGTAAGGTCCTGTAATAATATAACCTGTGCGGCAGGGTCGCCCGCCACGCCATCGGCGGGGATGCCCGCCGTGTGGTTCTGTGGCACTGGATCGAGCGCCATCTTGATCTCTAGGGCACGCGCAGCACGCGTGCGCGCCTCTTAAAGGTACAGATGCGCTGGCGCGATTACGCCAGCGCGCATTGGCGCACGTTTTGGCGCAAAATTTTAAAGTATTTAAGGCCCACTCATACTCCCAGCCAGTGCCCGTGATAGGACTTGTTTCTAGTGGTTCCTGAGCCTTATGCGTCTGATCTGTTCTGTATCTAGCCTGTTTGATTACCCGTGTTTGACCCAGCCTGTTCCTGACTATTCTGCATTCTGTATCCTGACCCTCGCCTGCCTACGACAACTCTTCCTGCTTAACCCCTTGATTGACAACCCGGATTGACCCTTGCCTCCCTGACAATTTTTGATATCTGCCTGCCTCGACCCAGCCTGTCTGACGATTCTCTTGCCTGCTCTATTTGTACCGTGACCTTCGGCCCAAAAGACTCTGCTAACAGCCGTGCCCCTTCGCCAGCCAGAACATCTCGCCTTGTACCCCTCGTTAAGTCCAGGTGGCACCCAAGTAAGCTGAGGGCTCCTCCCGAAGCCCAACGGTGGTCACACTACTGGTGAAGCCGAGCCGAGACCAGGGTGCTTGGCATTTGTTCTGGTATCGGGTGCCGGACGTGACAGGCCCCAATAAGAAGAAGCTTAATGCCCTTAGGGAAGTAGAACAATTTGTGAAGCCAGGGAATGGGACCCCATGAACAATGTATAGACAGTAGATAATAGAATACTCCAGGAATGTTAGATAGGGTAGCTAGAAAGAGCAGCCTGTTCTCCACCAAGGAAATAAACTGTAGAGGTGGTAGTTCCCCAGGTGGTAGTCACCAAGTGAAAGGACTCAAATAAGTGAAGACTATGGGAATTCCCTGAGTAATCCATTGGAATGCCCTTGAGACAGCCTGAGGCAATGGGATAAATGTCTTATTGGCTGTTGTTTTAATAGTCACCACAATGTTTTATTTTTACTACTGAACTTCATATATTTCTATACTAATTCCCTATGGGGTGGAGGGCTAGGTAAGAAGATCAAGGGCTGTTGGTTCGGCTCTCCCCAATTTTACCCTAGTAGTGAAAATACTGTATCTGAAATTACAGCGAATAAAAAAGAAACAGCAACTAAAAAGAAAGAAAGATTTACTTGTCCTTAATTTGTTTATAATTCACAGACTGTTCCCATATATTATTATCATTTCTATAATAATTTCTCTGTAACCCTTCTCTTATATTACTTGCAGTCCTGTCCCTTTGGGCTGATTACCAGAACCTCATAATCACAAATGAGTTGAACGGAATAACATTGTTTTTTTTTTTCTGTTTTACTTGGGTTTTTCCTAACTCGCTGTCCCCGCTGTGCATTAATTCATTCTTTCGCTTTACATCTCATTAATAGCTAATTTGGAACATTCGCCAATATGCATATTTAACACTTTTCTCTCTCTGTTTTCTGTTGGATCCGTTCAGAATTAATGAATGGAAGATACACCAAAGCAGGTGGAGTCAGATAAAGTTGAAGGAAGTGGTGTAACTACTAAAGGGCAGAGGGTGCAATAGCACCCGGATTTGTCTCCTCCTCATTGGGGACCACAGATAAAGAAGGTGGCAGGTATGAGTTTGGATGGGGGTGACAGGTGCAAAATTTGTGCCATGGACTTTGTAACTATAGCTTGCCATTGGGTAGGAGAGCAACATGGTTATATGATAGTAGGACAAGATGAAAGCAGTAGGGCAAGATGATGCCTGTCTATTGAGTTAAAGTGTAAGCAGTCACGCCAACTGATCCTAAACCCACACACCTGCCCAACTGCACAGAGTCACTTCCCAACCTCTTATTACTTACAGTACTTGCCCAAGCACTATAGTGTATATAATATTTATAGTAACTCGCATCTCTATTTCTGCTTCTGCCAATAAGGAGAGCAACAGTGGTGGGAGAACTTTACAGAAGCGGGGGAAAGAGTTCAGAAGAGAAACACAGAAGGGGAGAGAAAAGGAAAAGGAATTCAATAGTGATATACAGAAAATTAAGTGAGAAGACAAGAGAAGACAAAAAGGATGAAGATGTGAAAAAGAAAATGAAGAGGAAAATCAGGAGTAAGGGATGGAGATGATGAGAGAAAGAACAGAGTAGAGAAACAAAGAGGGAGAGGATAAGAGAAAAGTAAAAGAAGAGACACAGGAGAGGAGTAAACTCAGAAGAAAAGGGCAGGGTCTGAATCACAGGAGAAGAGAGGAAAAGAGAATGTCTAACATAAAAGGGGAAGATATAAGAAGGGAAAGGAGAAAAACACAGATGGAGAAGAAAGGAGGAATGAAACACAGAAAGAGTGATTGGGATAAAATGTGGGACAGAAAGGTAAGAAGGGAGAATGTGACAGAAAAGCAGAATGAAAGAAACAAAGAAAGGGGTAAAAAGGGAAAAGATGGAGGAAAAGATGGGAAAGAAGAAGGGGAGAATTACCAAAGGGAGAAAAGAAGATAGAATATAAGTGGGGGGGGGATGGTGAAGGAATGGGAGAAAGAATAAAAGGGAATAGGAGTGGAGACCAAGTCCCTGATCTCAGCTGTCCTGGAGGGGCCCTCAGTAGCCCCAACACTGTATGTCCCAACTGTGCCCAAGGAGTCCTTCATACTGTATTAGTTATACTGTAATATTGGCACCTTTAGTTATCCATGCGGTATAAAATGTGTCAGTGCTTATATAATAGAAGTTGCACAAAACTCTGGTAATCAGGCTTAATTCAGCAAAGCAGCCAATGACTGTCACCATCGCATGTAACAGAGCAAAGGCATTTATAGGGCA
Organism: Xenopus petersii; assembly: GCA_038501925.1. NCBI lineage: Eukaryota > Metazoa > Chordata > Amphibia > Anura > Pipidae > Xenopus > Xenopus petersii. The sequence continues at coordinate 138,667,413 of CM076683.1, read as the reverse complement.
ACTAGTTGGTTTAGCAGCAGTTAGTTAGTGCACTTAGGCAGGAGCTGCTGCCGGATACTTCACAAGGCAAATGGAAACTGAGTGCAGAGATGCATTTGTGTTGTGTAAACAGATGGAGTTTTCAGTTGTGCATCTGGCGCATATAGCCACACCCTTACCCTTATGAAGCAGATAAGTCGCATGCTTTGCGAGATGCACTGGCTTAATATGGGCTCCTTCTGTAGTCATGCAAAGTGCACTGGCTGAATTGTATTTAATGACAAAAAATCTCAACAAACGGCCATGTATGGAGTCTGGTGGGAGACTATGTTTGATTGGTTGGTGTAATGAGCCATTTTTCTTATGTGACTATTTATTAATTACATGTGACTAAATTGTCAGTGTTACATAGACATCTGTGTCATGCAGAATGTGTCCCATTATGGTTTACTTACAGACTAAAGTCTACAATCAATAGGGTGCCAGCAAGGTATGGGCCATATCAACATACCCACTGGTGACTCCAGAAGCTAATTTGAAAGGATTGTCCAGTGTCCCTTTGAAAACCTGGGTTGTTCTTGGAGAATTGTCGTGGTGCCATCTTCCTTGCAAGTCTCTGACTTGACACATGCCCAGTAAAATGAGTTAAGAGTAATAACTACACATGTGCCACTATGGCAGAAATAATGTAAGGTGCTTACGCAATGCTCCTCCCCACTTTACTCATTGTATTCCATGGTCACCAGGAAAAAATAGTAATGCAAGTAAGATGGGCCAAGGCACATTTGGAGAAACATATCAAGACCAGATGTTCTTTAAAGATGAGGGTTGGTGGTGATGACTTACAAGTTCATGTTCAGGGTCTACAGGGGAATTTATGAAATGACCTCACCATTTCTGGACCTTCTGTATTCCTTATGCCTTATTATACTTTTGCTACATGTAAGAGCTTAATAACCCCAATGGTATCGTCCATACATGACCCAGGTAAAGATAGAGAAGAGAAAGTAGGGAAAATTGAGTCCTCATCCAAGCTGGTGACACAAGGGATGCCAAACCTGCAACCCTTCTGCTGTGATCTGTGGAGAACTGGGCTGGTCCTTGGGTGGATAGTAGGTACAGGAGGCCAGTTGCATGGCCAAACAAGGCAAAGATCTGCTATTCTGGCAACCAGGCTATGACCAGCTTTATGCTTGACATATACAAATGGATGAGAATGTTGGAAAACAAAATAGGGGGTTCTGTCCATTTATTTGTCTGAATAACCATCTCTAACCAATAAGTTGCTTTAATTGATATGGCAGACACCTGATCCATAGCCCTCTATGGCTTTTCCTGATGTTTATTTAATATTTCATAGGAAAATTGCCCTTCACCCTACTCCTTTACTTTCAAATTTCATTGGTTTCCTAAGCAACAAAGGGTATTCTAGTTTGAAGGGATATTTTCCTTGGAAGACACTTCTTCTTCCTTGGAACTGGACTCACAACTGGAAGGGTCTTTGTAGCATTTGTTTTCTCTTCTTGTTAAACCATCTCACTCTAGTGGTACCTTTCCCTACTCTGTATACAAATCTAATTACCAAATCTAATGTCTCAGACATTCATTCTGATCCCAATCATCCCAGAGCTGTCTTCAATGGGGTGAAACATGGAGAGACTGCCAAGGGTCTAATGTTAATCTGAAAGCAGCAGTTTCTGGTAGGACTATTGGGGAGAAGGAGTTCTTGTAGGGTAAACATGCATGAGCAGGGACAGATGGAGGATGAAGAAGACAATAGCTGGGTTTAGAAGACCTTGTTGTGATGGATGCTGAAAGACCACAAACTGAAGGCCATGGGATAGACTACACATCTAAGACAGGTCCAGACAGATGCACTTTACTGTGTTATTCTTTATTCTTAATTCAATTCTATTCCCTTGGAGTTCCACTCTAAATTCAGTATAAACATTGAAATTATAATAGAGATTGCACCATCAGGACAACTGTGACCTAAAGAGTTCCACACGTGCAGGTCATGAACATACATTTATATGTCCTACGATGAACTCTAATTGTTATGGGTCAAAACTGAGCATGTGCACAAAAAGGAGCCGTCCTGTTGGATGTAATGGTAGCGACTCCCTTGGTCTGAGCTCTCTGCACTTGCACAATAGAAGGCACATTGATGCACAAAGCCAGTTTATTATTGTGCTCTCTCAACCTAACATATATTCCTGCTGCAGACAACCCAGCTATGCTATGAGCCAGTAGTGCATTGCAATTGGCTGAGTCATACCAGAATCAGCCAGTCAGAGCACGGGAAATCTGTCAGTCACAGCATGATTGTGTTGCTTGCAATTCCCATGTGTTTGTGGAACATTTTGGTCAGGTCAGAAGCATATCCCATAAAGTGCTCCCTATGACTTTGAGTCAGATGGACATGTGGGGGGTTATTTATTAAAGTATATGAAATCCAACTTTTTAATGGGAAAAAAACTACAATTTTTAAAGTTGAATTATACCCCAAGGATGGAAAAAGTTCTAATCTGAAAATCCTGCATCTCAGACCTGCCAAGCTGTACAGTAAGTCAATGGGAGAAGTCCCTATCCTGTTTGGAAGTTTCTGGAATCTGTGCTGGAATTAGCCCGAAAATCTGACTATTTCAGACTTTTCTGCCAAAGTCTGAAAATTTGGGTTTTTTCATGAAAAAGCAATTTTTTTTGAGTTTGTTCCTGGATCTAATTAAATTGAGTTTTTAATTAATAAATAAGGTCCAATCGCAAATTCTACTTTGGTCTGACTTTTTTCTCTAAAATAAATTGGATTTTAATAAATATTCTCTGTGATGTTCATGGTTGGTGGGCACAATAACATTATAACATTTATGGTGCAACCTTGGGCGGGAGAAGGGTGGCTGATAACAGTAACTTTACACTCAATTGGTGTCTATTTCTTTGCAAAGTCTCAACACATTCATGTTCGGCTGATGAGATAGTCAGTGCCATTGGGTTTGCCATTCCTGAGATATATAAGTACTAATTGACCCAAACCCATTCCCTGATTTGCACGAGGCCCAACATGATGCACAGTTTGCAGTATTGTCTCAAGATTTGCCGCTAGTGATGGGCGAATTTATTCACCAGGTGCAAATTTGCGGCGAATTGGCGTGATTCACTGCCAGCGAATAAATTTGCCGGCGTCAAAATTTTTTCCCGGAAAAACGGACGAAAAAACAGGCGCCGGCGTCAAGAACGGGCGCCGGCGCTGTTTCGCTAATTTTTTCCGCCGTTTCGCGAATTTCGCTAATTTTTCAGCTAAGCGAAACGACGCAAATTCGCCCATCACTATTTGCCGCATCTCCCTTTGCTCAGAATTTCTTTGGAACATTCAGTGCAATAATCAGCACTTAGGGTTTAAATGTTGATTTCGATGTGCTGGATCTATTAGCCCGAATCAGCGCCAACACCAAAGATCCCAAAGTCTCAGCTATTTGTTTGGGTGATTAGACATTCCTGCCTCCCAGTCTCGTTTAAACTATAAAAAATGTATGAAACTAGAAACCTTTCTCACATCTTTCCTAAACAGAAGAACATCAGAGCAGCCTCTTTCTTTCTCCTGACAACTTCCTTGACTACTTGCTGGTCAGACTGGTGGGAAACTGACCAGGAGGTGGCGCTGTTGTAACAAAATTCATTCATATTAACAGTACATGTATCCCTTAATATATTGGAATAAAAACAAAATAAATAATGACTGTACATTGCAAAAAAATGTAGAATAGCACCCTCAGCCATTTTAAATTCAGCTATTTAAAAGGTTTACTTATCCTTTAAAGGGTAAAATATTTGCTGTTGAAAGCTTATAAACTTCTGGTTCTGACTCTGAAAACAGAGAGCTCCAAGATGTCTTTACCCACAATGACTCGCATGCTTCTTACCAGGTCTTGCTTCTGCTACATTGTTTCAGTAGTCAGATCCAGCAGTGCAGAGAATACAAAGGAGGAGACAGACACAGCTTTCAATAGGAATTCCATTTACACATGACTTTGAAAGCACTGAGAATGTTTAATGAATCTATATGGGAAAGTTGCCTAGAATTAAATTCAAATGGGGCGTATATCACATGTATATAATTATAGGCGAATTTGCGCCGTTTCGCTTCGCCCGAAAAATTTGCGAATTTCCAGTGAAATTCGCAAAACGTTGAAAAATTCGCGAAACGGCGCCGGCGTCTCGTTTTTTACACTGACATCCGGTTTTTTGACAATTTTTTTCACGCCGGCGAATTTTCGTGGGCATTTCGCAAATTTATTTGCTGGCTGCGAATCGCACAAATTCGCGCCTGCCGAATAAATTCGCCCATCACTACATGTATATCCAATACACAGTATATCTACACGTCATAAGAATTGATCCCACCCTAACAGAAAGGGAGCCTGACCAGCTTATCACATAGTCCAAAATGGCTACGGAAAGCCTTTGAAGTTCTGTGATTCCTGCTGGGCGTTTGGTGATTACTCAATGGCAGACATGGAACCCGAGTAGTGATGGGCGAATTTGCGCCGTTTCGCCGAAATATTCACGAATTTCGCGCGAAATTCGCGAAACGTCTCATTTTTTATGCCGGCGCCCGTTTTTTCTACGCCGGTGCCCGTTTTTGACGCCGGCGTCCATTTTTCGTAAAAAAATTTTTGACGCCGGCTAATTTTTCACGTGCATTTTCGCGGGCGTTTCGCGCATTTATTCGCTGGCGGCGAATCCCGCAAATTCGCCGCGAATTCACGCCTACCGAATAAATTCGCCCATCACTAAACCCGAGCACCTTGTTGTGATGAGAGACGTCAGAAGCGGTAAATGTTGTTTTGATTACACATTTTCCACCCAAACACCTTCCAAAGCAAATCATGTCCTCGGCACATTCAGGAAACCTTTTGAAACATTTTATTGACTGCGGCACGAAGAGTTTCAAAGGGATTTCTGAATATGCTGAGTATATTTTTTTATGTGAAAACCAGGTTTTTATTTAAAATCAGCCTTGGGATGCACAGATATAACAGACGCGGCGCTGCAAGTGGAGTTTGTAGGGAAAATTTAAAAATCAAACTTAAAATTATGGAAATTTTGGGAAACATTAGCGCAGACAGAGGTTTCTCCTGTTTGACTTGAGAACCAGATTAAGTGCAGAGACACACGCTGCTATTTCGGGAGATTAGTCGCCAGCAAGAAATTGCTTCTTCTTCAAGTGACTAATCTCCCCCCGAACTGCCTTCCCGCTGGATAGAATGTAAACGCTTCGTTTTCTCAAAGTCGCCTGAAGTTGCCTCACGAGGAAGCGATCCGAGTGCCATTTACATTCTAGCCGACGGGAAGGCAGTTCGGGGGGATCAATTCTTATGACGTGTAGGTATATATTGGGTATATAGGCCCCATTTAAATATGGTTTCCCCTTCTCCCTAGAAAAGCAATTAGTATTCATTTGCAAGGCAAATTGACTAATCTCCCCTAAATGCCTTCCCGCTGGCTAGAATGTAAATTTTTCAAAGTCGCCCAAAGTTGCCTCACTAGGAAACTTCAGGCGACTTCAGAAAGCCGAAGCAGTCCAAGTGCCATGGCACTTAGGGGAGATTAGTCGCCCGAAGTCGCTGGGCAACTAATCTCCCTAAATAACAGCATGTGTCTCTGCTCTAAGATTTGGTCAGGAAATGACAGAGCATCACAGTGTTACTTTATATCATAAAGTCCGTCCTCTTTCCACGATAGAGATGGTTTCCCCTTCTGCCTAGAAAAGCAATTAGTATTCATTTGCAAGGCCGGCTATATTGGCTGAATTAATTCTCACCTGTCTCGTTTGCCTGAAAGGTAATCTGTTTATTTAGAATGAACTCATTAATCTGCAGCCATTTATAGCACAGGGAGAAGCGAGGGGGCGAGCGAGACGATCTCTGGAGGGTCTGTCAGTGGAGAAGAGAAAGCCGTGAGCTGGAATATCTGATGCCGGAGGAGGAGGAGGTTTGTTTATTCACAAGTTTCTCTTTTCTCGTATGTGCAATGGATAAATGAGGGACACCAAACGAGCCGATCTCTTCCCGATTTGCCCACATTGAGGTGGGTGATATCAGGCTGATCCGATCGTGGGCCCTAGGGCACAACAATTGGATCATAATGCATCTGATACGGGCGGTCAGATCGCGGGACCACATAAGCCGACTCGGTCTATCTGCAGCTTTTATCGGCCCATGTATGGGGGCCTTTATTGTCTAACTGGCAGGCTGGCCACAAGCACCTTTTCTCCTCCTGCAGGTCCAGAAGTGGTGTGGCCAGTGCTGTAACTAGATATTACTGGGTCCCACAGCAAATTTTTTTTCAGGCTTCAAAATGTCTAGAGGTTGACTTGTTTTACCAATATTTATTGAAATTGTATATGAACTATCTAGTATAGGTCAATCTAAAAATTAGGACCTCATGGGGCCCCTATACCCAGCGTCGGACTGGGCAGTGGTCCTTAGGGGCTCCCGCTGACCCAAGTCTGCCGCTGGAAACTTCTACAGCAACTGGAAACTTCTGCTTCTAAATGTGGCGCTCTTGGGAAGCCCCTCCCCAGCGTGCACGTGAGCCGGCGCATACAGACTCGACACGCGAAAGGTATGTGCTGGGGGGTGGTTTGCAATTGGTGGTGGTGGCACTTGCGATTGGGGTGGGGGGCTCCCAGGCAGCAGCCCCGGTTGGCCCCAGACACCCTGGTCCAACACTGCCTATACCTCCTTGGCCCCCCCTGGCCTGGAATTTCCGGAGGCGTGGTGTTGTAAAACCTTATTGGTAGTATAGAAATTCATCATTCTCATAACCTATATTAACCTTTATTAAGCAACGTTGGACCGGGGGGTCCGTGGTCCACCGGGCTGCCGTCTCAGGGGCCCAGACACCCCTCCAGGCCTCTCGCATTTGTGGATACCCAATTATTTTTGCTCTCACGATTGGCGTCATGGGAGTTCAGGGTGCAGCTCCCATGGTTTTCAGCCAGGGAGCAGGTTGATGGGTCTCACCGGGTTTTATCCCAATGTCTTGATCAGGGCTCAATTACAAACACAGGTGCAGTGTATAAAGTGTCATTTTGGACTAACTGTTTTTACCCAGAATGCAGCATTTTCACCCACAATTCCCATCTTATGGCAGCAGAACATTGCCGTAAATGCGTAAAAACGAAAGCATTTGCAGATGTGCTTGTTGGCGAATTGGAAGGGTGCAATGAATCCAAGGGAATTTGGGATTTGGCAGGAACCCAGCAGAATTGAATGTGAACCCTTAAACTCAAATGATCTCTAAATGCACCCAGGGGCAATTCTGGGACCTGGAACCCCCAGAAATTCAGCTCTAAAACGTTACAAGAGGTGGCTTTTTACCTTCTCACCTTGCTTCATGACAGGAGCGGCCCTGAATGCCCCAATTATTTCTTCACCAATTATGGGAAATTCAATTTTTTTCTCAAATCAGAATGAGCTTTGGGTTTGGCATTTGGATTACTCGACTGCAGAGGATTTGTTATTTGGCCAGATGATGGGTATGGTGCAGTCCTAGTGTAAAGGGCATGAGAATCCCATATGTCCCAATCTTATGGAATAACTAATAGAAAGAGAACTGAGATGGAATATTTGGGAGGTTTGAGAATATTTTCAGTTGGAAATCATTCTTTATGAAATTGGAATCAGCCGGACCTCTGAGGTTTCTGTCTGGCGGTCAATAAAGTATTTGGAGAAGGTCTTCAAATTACATCTCCAGGGGCAAAGCCAGAGGCAGCGGTCAGAGTTGATAAATGACTGGCAATGCTGCATGTTGTGTATCTAATTAACAGCCGGTAACGGGATCAATACTCCTAGAGACGCACTGCTAAATTTAGAAAGGGATTGAGGTTTCCCTCCACGTGCAGATCTGATGGAAATGTCCCAGGAGTAATTAACCTTTACTCTTGTTTTTAGAAAGGGGAGATGAGAGGGTTGTAAAAAAAAGTTAACTGTTATTGACCATTGGAAGGTTAGATACCGCATATTAAACCCAAACGTCTTTTATCAACGCCATCGTCCTCTTACAAGCCCCTCGTGACGCCTGAGAGCAATTCTCCTTATTCAATTAAAGGACTATCATCCCAGCAGGAAAAGAAGAAACGTTTGAGGGAAAGTAGTGTCTTTTTAAATAATACAATTTTTGAAAAAACTTGCAAAAATGGCACAGACAATGCTCTTGCACTTGCACCTGGGGCAAAAGTAAATGAGCTGTTTTATGGGACCTTTAGGCAAACACAGAAAAATTGGGTAAACAAGGGAGGCCAGGAACCTGGTGAACACAAGCCTCAGACAAACACTGGAATATTATGACATGATCTGTGCAGGTCTGAGCATATGGCTAGCAACCATATCTCCTATTCCAGTGGAACGGCTCTTAGTAACCCCAAAGCTTCAGCTGCAAAACATTTGTACAGAGTCTGGAACATCAGCAGTGGTGATATTATTACTCCACTGCCAAGTGCTCCTCATGCCTCTGAACCTTCTGATCATCTTAGCAACCTCTACAGAAATTTGACCAACACAATACATAAGAAAGGCCAAATGGAGTCAGTTTTCAAAGTCTGGCATTTTTCAGTAATCAGGAACAGCCCTTCCAGTGGAATAATATCTGTACAGGGTGCCCTGCCTTTATTTTATTATGAAAGAGGACCTGGCCCTCAAGGTGGCCACTGTAAATCTCAAACAACCCATGAAAATATAGGAGCAGCTATAACACTTTGTTGGGGGAGGGGGTAATTACCCAGAACCCTGCATTTAGCCCTGTCTGTTTGAGGGCAAATAAGGCTCCTGCATTTAGTGGAGCATCAGCCGTGGGCAGGAAGACTGGCATGGGAAGAATGGCAGGACAAGATGGAGCCTCCGTTAATATCTGAGGTCTCCATCATCCCCTGACTTGTAGATAAGTGTAGCATAAACTATACAATCCTTGGTCTTTGCATGTTCCTCTCTACATATCTGCTGTAGTCATGCACATGCCAACCCAAAAACCAACGGGTTAGGCAGGGTCAGGCCACAAACTGAGCCACTACTTTGGGTGTGGGTCACCACAGCCAGCTTCAGCATACTTTTTTGATTTGTGCACTAGGGCTGGGCTCATATTAGCTTACTACTTTGTTGGTGGGCTATTGTTCCTGTAGCCCCCCACACCATCTCTTATGTCAGCTGAAGGTCCAAAATTTGCTCAAGTTTTCAAGCTTCTTCTAAAACTTTTGTTGGGTTGAGAAAGGGCTGGTTGGGTTGTTGCTGGTAAAGCTCTGCTCTCCTCTACCAGTCCACCTAGCTTGGGACAATTGCCCATACGTTCACCCTGATCACAAATAAAACATTGCCTTAAATACCCACTCATATAGAACCCTCTACCATCTTACCATTAGCCATTCTACCATAATTCTCATGCCTCCGTAGGGATTGCTTTGTAACTGTAACTTTTCTGCACTGTCCCCCTTGCTTCTTCTGTTAATGCCCTGCCCTAGAATATCAACTGGAACTTCATTCCAGTTGAGTTTTTTGCCATTTTTAGGAATTCTATGTCATTATGAACATGTATCAGGGAAGAACAAGCTGTGAAGTGAACAAAGAGATGGAGAAGATGGAGCAGTTCCATAAAACAAAGACCTGTAAGAAGAAGCAATGTTCCTGCACCCGAGATGAGAAGAGAATGTAAATTTTTTTTACATTGTAACAAAGCAACTAAGGCTGAAAATAGGCAAATATCCATTAAGCTGAAACTTGCCCTCACAGTCAATTCTCGCTGAGATTGTGGTGGACCCAGAGGGAGGCACTGGAATGTAAATCTCTATGTCATACTAAATTTTAAAAGGGGAACAATCCCTTTAACATTATGTTCTCAGAACATTGTGTGTCATCAGCAAAAGCTAATGGCAAGGATTCCATTCCGGCAAATAAAGATCTAAGTCTCAACCCTCCTCTTTCTATGCAAATCCCTATAGTTTACATTTTTCTTAAATGACCCCTTGGATGTCCAAGCTGCGGGGGACTGTAATATATAACTAGCAGTGTTGTCCTAGTATACAAGCAGCAGTAATTTGCCTGGCCCCTGTTTCATAAACTCAGATCTCTAGATGTTGCAGAACCTTACAGCATAGCTTGATCCTAAATTCTGGGATGCAGGGAGTTGTAGTTCAGCTGTTTCATGTTATAGTCTCTTTAGAACTCAAATACCTGACATACAGCGCATGGGATGCTACAATACTAATGTTTTTTTTTCTGGTTGCTTAGCAACCTAATGTATTCGTTTTAGCTTAATGCGACATAATGTCTCCTTTTCCCTCCCGTCATTTATATATATTTGTGTCAGACGCACTCGCCGCTGCTTCGTCTCAGGAAAGTCACCACTAAATAGAAACATTTCCCTGAAACCATTTGATCTATTTCCATGCAAACTCAGTGCCGGGTTATAACAGTGAGGATCCTTCCTGGGGCCACTAAGGGGCCAAATGAGAAGCAAATCATGGAGATAAGAAGGCTGCAGATTGTGCCTGGGATCAGCTCTTGGGGCCCTTGCTCTTTTACTTTGGACTATTATTTTGGACAAATTCTGGGCCCCACTAGGGTCATACAGGACACAATCCCAATTCCGATGAGATGACTTGGCTCCTAATCAAGAAAATGTTCTGTAAATGTGCTCCAGGGATGGGCCAGGGACTAACCACAATGCACCATCTTCCCTCGTGTGTGTGTGTGCAGTGGATTTCTTTATATATACATCTTATATATAAAGTATCTGTGCAGCATGGGGGGCAGAGCTCTCTTTGGGTGGGGGTTATAAATTAGGGTGACTGGCCACAAGTTAGAAAGTAGTAGTTGTGGGGAGGAAGAATATGGAAAAGTTAGAGAAGGGCCACTTGGAGACACCAGGGCAATCCGGCAAATGGATAAAGTACAATAAGCTGGTGGGTCAAGATGGAGAGATTAGAAAATATGGAGACAGTGGGGCAAGATGGAGACAGTAGGATATGATGGAGACAGTAGGCCAAGATGGAGAAAGTAGGAAGGATAGAGGCAGCAGAACAAGATGGAGTGGAATGAGATGGTGACAGTAGGACAAGATGGAGACAGTAGGAAAGATGAAGACAGTATGGCAAGATTGAAACAGTAGGACAAGGTGAGGCATTAGAAAAGAAGGCGATCGTAGAGCAAAACAGAGACAGCAGGACAAGATGGCAACTATACGACACGATGGAGACAGTAGGACAAGATGAAGAAAGTAGAGCAAGATGAGACATTAGGAAAGATGGAGACAGTAGGACAAGATAGAGACTGTAGGACAGATGAAAACAGTAGGGCAAGATGGAGAGAGTAAAACAAGATGAGACATTAGGAAAGATGAAAACTGTAGGGTAAGATGTAGAGAGTAGAACAAGATGAGATTTTAGGAAAAATGGAAACAGTAGGACAAGATAGAGACTGTAGGACAGATGAAAACAGTAGGGCAAGATGGAGAGAGTAGAACAAGATGAGACATTAGGAAAGATGAAAACTGTAGGGTAAGATGTAGAGAGTAGAACAAGATGGGATTTTAGGAAAGAAGGAAACAGTAGGACAAGATAGAGACTGTAGGAAAGATCTCCCCAGATCTTGTAATCACTATCAGCTGTCTTTCAATTGTTTAGGAGTCAGAACCAGTAGTGCATATAATATCCACAGCCAGGAAGCCAATGCTTTCAATAGCCATTACATTTAACAATAACCAGTGAAAATGAAGAAGAAATGTATACTGGAAATTAGCTTAGCATTAAATTCTCTTTGAGTTCTGGAGTTCCGCTTTAATTTAATGATGTGTTTTTCTATTACTTTTTACTATTACTTTTGGGGTCACAGCTTGCATGTGCCTTCAATTCATGTTAGATACTGGGACCCAATTTTAAGGGCTGGAGGTTGGGGTGAGTTTTGTAGGACTAGAGTAACCCATACCAACCAATCAGAATTTTACTTTCATTCGTTTTACTGCTGTGGCTCAGTCAAAGCTAACTGCTCATTGGTTGTTATGGGTTATTCAGGCAAAGGCTTTTGGAGGAGATCTCCGTTAATTAATCCCCCACTGGCTGAAAATCATTTACTCGTCTATGTGATGCGGCAGAGAGAAATATTTAATTGTTTGCTGGTAATTAGCCCTTTCAATGGCAGAGTAGAACTCTTGGCAGTGGAACACAGGACAGCAGCTCCAGACGTCACATGTCCAACAGACTAAAGTGTGAGCAGTGTGTCGCAGATCCGCATCTTTGTTGCACCAGTCTGGATACTGCGGACTGATCATTATGAGACAAATACTATGTGAAACAATGCCGGGAAATCAGAAATATGCTCATTGCTAGTATGGGAAAATAGTAACAATAATGATAGTATTTATATATTGTGTGAGTGTGTGTGTATGATCTCTTACCAAATGTAAGCAGCAGTCCTGTCCTGCTTTATGGCAGCTGAGATTCTAGCTATCTGTATAAAAGAGCATTCTGTCCCAGTGGCTGCACAGATCCTATCTGATCCCCATTGTAAGCAGCAGTCCTGTCCTGCTTTATGGCAGCTGAGATTCTAGCTATCTGTATAACAGAACATTCTGTCCCAGTGACTGCACAGATCCTATCTGATCCCCATTGTAAGCAGCAGTCCTGTCCTGCTTTATGGCAGCTGAGATTCTAGCTATCTGTATAACAGAACATTCTGTCCCAGTGGCTGCACAGATCCTAACTGATCCCCATTGTAAGCAGCAGTCCTGTCCTGCTTTATGGCAGCTGAGATTCTAGCTGTCTGCATAACAGAGTGTTAGAATATGCACTCAGCTCAGCTAGTAGAAACCTGTAATGGATATAAGTTCATCTATGTTACTATGTTTACCTCCCTTAACATAAAGCAAGACAAGCAACATGGCAGCCCCATTGACAGGTGTAAATCAGCAGAAACACAGAGTAAGGCTGCTCTCATATGCTGCTGCTGAATAAAGGCAAACGAATGGAGAAAAACCTTGCTTATATACAGCGCAAATTTGTTTATTTCCTTTAACTCTAACATTGCTGGACAACTTGGTCAGCCGGCAGTCACACAGAGTAATGTAGCATTTGCAACCCCACAAATTGCCCTGATTGGCACTGGCAGTTGCCTAGCAACCCAGTAAACACCGCAGTTGCATCATCTATTTCCCCCAAGAAACTCTGGTTTGAATGTGATTTATTCTGCAATTAACTTGGCGACCTTTCTATGAAGCTGTTGTGTAACGTCACCCCGCAATGTCATAACTCTCTTTTTGATCACTTTCAGGTGCACCCAAACCTGAATCCCAAATGCCTGTGACTATTTAGTTGCCGCAGGCTGCTATCAGCTGTACGGCACCCTCGTGCTTTCTGCGTGACGTCTCCCTGGGGTGCCGTGTGACTCCCAATGGATATTATCACAGAAGGAACAGACTGTATGAACAAGCAGAGCACCCACTGGGCTGCACAAAGCGTGCGGATTAACTTCTCTCATCTCTGTGAAGTGTCAATGATCTGTGATCACATAAATATCCCATTGAATGAAATGACTGAATTCTGATCAGAGCCTCCATGTATTCAGCTGGGGCAGATTTGCTGGGGTGAAGGGGCAATTTCATTCCATGGGCAGCGTGATTTCATTAAAAGGACATTATCCCATACCTCCCAATTGTCCCTTTTCCGGAGGGACAGTCCCTCTTTTGACAGCTCAACCCGCAGTCCCTCATTTGTACTGGAAAGTCCCTCTTTTCTATGCACTGAACAGCCAGAAAAAGAAACAAAGTTTCTCACTTAATTGGCTTTTAGCAGAGAGCCCAGAACAGCTAACAGGTGCAAATAAGATACTTTGTAACAATTCTGAGACACAAAAACACAGTTTAGATGAGGAGAAATATTTTAAAACTTTCGTAACCAGCCAAATTTTGTAAAACAAACATGGTAATTAAGGGGTGTGGCCACAGAAAGGGGTGTGGCCAAAAAATTGCTGCGCTACGTGCGGGAAAAAAATTTTTGTCCCTCTTTTTACTTCCAAAATGTTGGGAGGTATGATTATCCTGAGACACTGTGAGTCATGGAGGGGTTCTGTGACCATATAACTCTTAACTCTCAGTATGCCTTATGTATTATAAGGGATAATGTACCCCCTACTGTAAATGATAAGGATATTAGAAGTCACTGAGGGGTTGTTCTGTGACCATATAAAGGCACAAGGCTGCAGGCTGAGTTATACAGGGAGCTCTGAGTATCACTCATGTATTATAAGGGATAATGTACCCCCTACTGTAAATGATAAGGATATTAGAAGTCACTGAGGGGTTGTTCTGTGACCATATAAAGACACAAGGCTGCAGGCTGAGTTATACAGGGAACTCTGAGTATCACTCATGTATTATAAGGGATAATGTACCCCCTACTGTAAATGATAAGGATATTAGAAGTCACTGAGGGGTTGTTCTGTGACCATATAAATACACAAGGCTGCAGGCTGAGTTATACAGGGAACTCTGAGTATCACTCATGTATTATAAGGGATAATGTACCCCCTACTGTAAATGATAAGGATATTAGAAGTCACTGAGGGGTTGTTCTGTGACCATAGAAAGGCACAAGGCTGCAGGCTGAGTTATACAGGGAACTCTGAGTATCACTCATGAATTATAAGGGATAATGTACCCCCTACTGTAAATGATAAGGATATTAGAAGTCACTGAGGGGTTGTTCTGTGACCATAGAAAGGCACAAGGCTGCAGGCTGAGTTATACAGGGAACTCTGAGTATCACTCATGTATTATAAGGGATAATGTACCCCCTACTGTAAATGATAAGGATATTAGAAGTCACTGAGGGGTTGTTCTGTGACCATATAAAGACACAAGGCTGCAGGCTGAGTTATACAGGGAACTCTGAGTATCACTCATGTATTATAAGGGATAATGTACCCCCTACTGTAAATGATAAGGATATTAGAAGTCACTGAGGGGTTGTTCTGTGACCATATAAATACACAAGGCTGCAGGCTGAGTTATACAGGGAACTCTGAGTATCACTCATGTATTATAAGGGATAATGTACCCCCTACTGTAAATGATAAGGATATTAGAAGTCACTGAGGGGTTGTTCTGTGACCATATAAATACACAAGGCTGCAGGCTGAGTTATACAGGGAACTCTGAGTATCACTCGTGTATTTTTAGATTCAGTGCTGTGAACTCCTCTAATCAATAAGGGATAAGATTAGGTTTGGCTGTTTAACTAGTGTTATTGGAATTGGTTTATTACAGGGGATCTATCACTGCTGAGTTAGTTGTACTGCAATTGCTCAGTATAATAAGGGAAACCAGACTAAAGAACCAGCCCGATTCCTTTTGAATCCTAAGTCTATGCAGTAAATAGAGGGTTAAGGCTTTGCTGACATGATTACCCAGCGAGTGAAGGGTTATTGTGCTGCTGGAGGATCAGATGTTGCCCATTGTTCAGACTCTCACAGTGTCACTGGGTCAGTATCGCAGTGACAGTTTTTTAGTTTATCCAACAGACACAGAGAATCCTACGCTGAATAGCAACGATTAACCCTCTGCACTCCAGCTGCAGTTGCATCTCCCCCATGTGCTGTTTGTATGAGGGATGCACATCATACACGGCCTGCACTTTCCCTACTGTTAATCATCATTAATTCAAATGAAACCCCCCCCCCTTCCCTCTCCAACCTTTAAACATGGAGCACGTGGTGCAGCTCTCTGTGATTCCCCTGATGGAAGAATATTCCAGGGGAGGGGCCAGGGACAGGGGGTGGGGGTGGCAGGGAGTTGGAGACATAGGGAAGAGGCAGAACGTACTGGAGACTTATAGGGGAATCATCACAGGGGGAGAAAGGCAAAACAATGGCTGGTGGATTAGGTGGGGGTGTTGGTAAAATTCCCACTGCAGCCCCCCGACGTGCTGCTCAGAGCTACATAAAACAAACACAAGCAACAGATTAGAGTTGGGAGCAGCAGTGCAGTTTCTGAGATGGGTGCAGGAGGCTGGTGAAGAAGAACCCAAAAACCTCATTGCTTCCTGCCAGGGGGCTGCATTTGTTTCTGTTTTTTTTTATGAAGGTTGACCTTTTGCAATTTTTTGGGAATCTCTACTAAAGAGGCAAAGAGGAGCAGTTTGCTTGGACACCATCCACTCCAGACATTGCCCATCTGTCAGCAGCATTGATGCATCTGCTTGAGGGCAGCTGTCTGGCTGGGGTGGGTGTATACAGGGGGCCACAACAAAGACAACAGCATCTCTGCACCCAAAATAATGGAAAGCACCCAGTCCCCCCTGGCTTGTCTCTGATGCCCCCCCAGAGAGATGTTTGGTGCAGCCTGTTGTTCTGTAATGAGCCTGTTCCTCTACCTCTCACATGCAGCCCCCACCTCCCCCAGAAAGCTGTAAGGAGCCCTCTTCTCTGTCCTACCTTAGCTGCGACTTTATCATTGGGAAGTATCACCTGGAAAGCCTCTAAACTCGGAGCCTCCACTTGGATTTCCAGCCCCCCATTGTCTCCAGATGAGCTGGAACTGATTGTGCTTTTATTCTAGAGCCCAGGAGACTCCACAGAACCTTCTTGCGCAACATTCTATCAACTCAGGCCGGAGAGAACGTTCAGACGCATCTGTCATGATTAATCGCAAGGGAACCCGTGCGCTTTTCCAAAATCGCTGTGTCTGGGAGTGAGCCGGCGCTTTCGAGCCTTCAATTCATGGTTGATCAGGAGATACAAGGTCTGACGGCAGTTTCGCGCTAGAATATATGGGGAAAAAGAAGGAAAACTCTATAAGGGACCCTTGGTTGCTCTTCACATCTCCAAAGTATTTGTCGGTCGTTGTGTCTTGATGTCTGACCAGATTCCTCGCAGATCGCTGTAAAGAAAGGCACAGATGCATTTAGCTGATCATTTCCCATTCAGACAAACCGACCCCTCTTCTCCTAGCGACACCCCAGTGCGCCCCATTAGCACCACCTTGGTCGGTTCCTTTTCTGTTCTTCCACTTTGACTCGTGCATTTGGGCGTCGGAGAAGATCAGGAATCCTTGGCAGGGTCGGAAGAAGCTGGGGGAAGGTGCTGGTGTTGATGGCCCTTTGCTCTGGGACCACTTGGTTTGGGCAAATCCTGCGCAGGGTCTTCAGACTGCAGGGCAACTGGTCCAGGAGGTCTAGTAGCCTCTTGTGTCTTTCCCAGGAAAACGAGCAGGGAGTGGGGAGAGGTGACCAACAAGCCTACATCCATCACCACCACCATCACAACCACCCCCTCCACTCCCACTCACCAGGTGCCCAACCCAACCATTGCTGCTTCCAACTTCCCAGCGACTGCTGCGACCTCTCACACAGGACGGGGGGACATGATCCCCTCACTAGCCGGTTGCTGTCGGCCATGAAGCGGCAGAATGTGCGGACTCTGTCCCTCATCATCTGCACGTTCACTTACCTGTTGGTCGGTGCCGCTGTCTTTGACGCGCTGGAGTCGGACTACGAGATGAGGGAGGAAGAGAAGCTTAAAGCCGAGGAGATACGTCTCAAGGGGAAGTACAACATCACCAGCGAGGACTATAGGCAACTGGAGCTGGTCATCATGCAGTCGGAACCTCACAGGGCCGGGGTTCAATGGAAATTTGCGGGTTCCTTCTACTTTGCCATAACTGTTATTACTACTATAGGTAAGTAGCACCTGCCTGGGAGCTATGGGGTCTGGGGCTTTACGTGTTATTGTTGGTCTATTTCAACATCATCTTGAGCAAAGAACTACTCAGTGGAGAACCTCAACGGGGTTCTCAAACCCTTCCCTACACTAGTTGGTCTATCTTCTCTCTTATTTAAAGACTGTGGATGAGGAGATGAAAGTGTTGCTCACTGGTTTGATGAAAGTTGAGGTTTATTCAACCATTATCAGGATTTCATGGTGTGATACTTGGTCTTGAGTCAATAGATGAACCAAACTCAACTAGAGCATGAACCCAGTCAACCTGAAGCCTAGAGTCCAGCTTGTGGAACAATTATCCATCTCTATATCCATTTATCCTCTGTTTACAATATCTATCCTTTATATTGGCCACTGCTGATAGCTATACAAGGTGCTACTATCTAAAAGCCTAAAATCTTGGGAACTGCAGAGGCAATGGAGTCGTTGGATTTTTTTAGGGGAGTTTCCAGAAGAATAGAAGTACTATTACTCCTGATTTTGTTAGAATGCATTCTTATCTGATGGCAGCTTAGTATTTATTGTCTGTCCATCTATCTCTGTTTATCTAATTGACCATCTCTTCACCGTTCATCCGTCTACAGCAGTGGTCAAAGATTCTGGCCAATGAGCAGGGCAATAAGGGTGTAGATTGGATTAAAATGATCCGGCATTGGGCTTTGGAGAGATAATAAAGAAGCGGGATTTCTTTTATGGTTTGTGTTTGAGAAGAATAGAATGGCTCCTGCCTTGTGCTTTTGTTGGAATATATTATTATCTGACAGTGACTCATGGATAGAGATTCTACTTAGTGCAGTCGAGTACAGATCTCTTTAACTGCCGTCTCCTTATAAAGTAAGTGAGTCTTTGTCAAGTTAAGTAGGTTCCTATTGAGCTCCATGGCTTTGATACTCTTCCGTTTCTACTAAACAGCATGTTTGGAAAGTGACCATTGATTTTTCCTAGCTGAAATATTGGACAGATCCGAGTGATAAGCAGAACACTTTCTATGTTCTTCTCTGTTGGGTTTCATGAGATGACCATTGCCGTTCCTGAGCCATGTTTAACTCTCCCCAGATAACTGGTCACTGTATTTACTTAACACACCCATCTTAAAAGTGTAAAAAGTAGTATAATATGCAAACCTTTAATCCTCACCATTTCTCCAGCTGTGAACCCCGTAGGGAGAACTTGTCTGCCTTTAACATCATTTAATATTTCCCACTCAGCACTAAACATTTTGTGTTTTAGATGTTGAGCTCCTGTAATTGGAAATCTTGTTTAACATCCCTTCTAATGTGGCTCCTTCCATCCCCCCAGGGGCTGTTCACATATTTCTCTTTAAGTGCAGGAGACTCCGTTGATAAATAGAGGGTCTGCTCAAGGGAATATAATACTGTCATCATCTTCTACATGTGCCTAAGACTCCAAAAAAAGACCAAATCCTGGGCTGTTAAAGGTGATTTCTGATTGGCTGATCTGGGGGTTGAGGGTCAAGCTGTTATTATTGTTATAACAACAACCCCATATGTTTGACATGTTGAAATTAAATGAAGCATCTCAAAGGGACTGATTTATCACAACTCACGTGGGCGGAATTGGGAGTGAATTCAGTTAAGAGCATTAGCAATTGCTGGGTATCCAATACAACTCATCCCTTTAACCTCCCCCCCCATTGTCTGCCCCCACCCTCTGCTTAAACTCTCTCCTTCACCTCTTCCCCCCTCCTCTGCCTTACTCTTCCCCTCTCCTCCACCACTTTTACCCTCTTCATCCCCCTCAATTACATAAGACTATATGGTGTATAGCTCTCATTATTTGATTCCCTTTTTTTATTTGCCAAGCTGGATAGAGGGAAGAAGGGAAGGAATTTAGAAACAGGGGTGATGCCCCACAACTCTAAGCCCTAAGTTTCTGTACTACATTGATTCCCCTCAATACCCCTTTATTAGCAGCCCCCCATAATAACATGGACCCCACTTAAATGACAGAGCCTTGGCTATTGCTATTTCACTTCTCACACAGGTCTGGGTGTATTGATGGTGAGTAGATAGCTGCCTGTTACATAATCTGTTTGTAAAGCAGACAAATCAGTGAATCATCATTTATTCTGAGCATGAAACAAGCAGATGCCTTGGACATCTCAGTGTCAGTGACCCCCCACAATAGAACCTTGCAGGGTTTATTTCCCCGGCAGATGGAAAAATTGTGACACTTGTGTGACCTTCCTCAGCAGCGACAATGATCTACAACCTTTCCCCTGTTGTGTAAACCTTTCATGGGCCCACCATGTGGATTTATCTCTTCCCTGAAATGGAATTCAGATGGACTCCTCCTTGGGAAGATTACAGTATTCCCGCCCAGTAAATCCAGTGAATCCATTATCTCTTCCCCAGCTAGCAACTACTGAATCATTTCCCCCAGTTGGAGTCACAATTTTTCCTCCATGAGATGATTCTTGGGAAATGGTTAACACACTGGCCTTCCGTATGTGGCTGAACTGCAAGATCTATCACCCACTGCCGTTGGAAGGAAGTTGCAGTTCAGCCACATACAGAAGTGTTTTAACCATTTCCCAAGGTTTATTCCAGTCATTTCACAATGTATTTATCGTCCTGCTGTAGCTGTATCAAAAAGCAAAGGAAAGGGGTCCATTAATCTTTAACTATGGAGGTGGAAAAAAGTGGGTGCTGTGGATACAGTCAGTGGAGTAACTAGATATTACTGGGCCCCACAGCAAATTCATTTTAGGGCCCCCAACATATCCAGAGATTATCCTGTTTTGCCAATATATTTTGAAATTGCTCATTATTTGGGCTGCTGGACCCCACTGCAGCCGCAGGGTCTGCTTCCCCTGGAGTTAAGCCCCTGGATACAGTTAAGTCATTATTATTAAGCAGGTCATATATATACGAAGTTCTAATCAGGTCAACTTGGACACCCCTGATAGGCCAAAGTTGGTCTGATCTAAGCCTTTGTGACCTAAGGGCCAATGAAGGATTCATGAACCACCTTGTGTTGGGTGCCTGGTAAGGAAAAAGCCTCATTTAACACCCACATACAATCCTGAAAGGCCAAATCAGCAACCAATAAATGCTATTTGGGTTAGTGTCAACTTCTATTGATCCTGGAGTTTGATTGACATGTTGGGTCAGGCAGAAATCCCCCCCCCCTTATCTTATTATATTGTTTTCCTTCCTTGAAATCCATACAAATAATAATAGGTTTTTCTGGAAGGATGAATTCAACCTCAGGTACTAAGTCGACATGCATTTAAAAAATAATATAATTTTTTTTCTGTATTGGTGGAATATTCTGTAGAAACCTGTGACACCTTCTAGACAGGAAAAGAGGGAATACGGCTTCATCACAAAGGCTCGAGTTCCTACATCTATGTGTATCCCTTTAAATGCTAAACTCTTCAAAGCAGAGATTTCCTTATGTAATCCATCAGCGCTGCGCTTGTTATTCTCCTGCTTCCTAGGAATCAACACTCATAGGAATTTTGTCTTACTGAGTCCTACACGGCCTCCCCGGGGAGCAGAACCATGCGGTGCTGAAAGGAACAGCAGAACCATGCGGTGCTGAAAGGGACAGCAGAGCAATGCGGTGCTGAAAGGGACAGCAGAACCATGCGGTGCTGAAAGGGACAGCAGAGCAATGCGGTGCTGAAAGGGACAGCTCCCATTGACTTAGACCTGCAGCGCATGCAGCCAGCCAAAAATAGCATCTTCCACTAGGGTTGCTTTGCTGAATTTTATTCCCTTTAACCTGTTCCCTGCTGGAAAGCTAGGCATGAGCGGGATATCAACAACATTCTGCTTTGGGTGCAACAACAGCTAAGGGCAGATATTAATTCAATATATTATTCGACTCCTAGAATGATTCATAGACAGGACTGAGACATAATAAATACTAGTGAGTATCAAAGGAGTTGTATTTGCAGAAAAAGTGGGAAAGTACATTTCCCAGCAACCCCCTCCCAAAGACAAGTTTAAATCACTGCTACGGTGCCAAGTTGTTAAGCACCCCACAATGATTCTAGCTGTTTACTTCACAGGTTGGGGTACTTTTCACTTAGTTCTGTTCTGCCGTATTCTTCCGGTGCTCCACTGGGCCAGTGTGTGGCTTGTGTACTGCCCATACACAAGCAAAGAGGGTGCCGGGACACCAGAAAAATAGTGAAGTTGAGTACCCTGGACTTTTTAGTATTTTTGGAAAAAGAGGAGCTGCAGCTCATGGACTGCATTGACTGGAACCACTGGGGGAGGGGGCAGTGTCGGACTGGGACACCAGGGGCCCACCCAAAAACCTTTGACTAGGGGCCCACCAATTAATCTTAGACCAGGGGCCCACTCTTAGTACTATTATTCTTCCTCTCCTCACTCAACCTCTATTCTCCTAGTCTCTTTCTTTTACATACTATTATCTATTATTCCATCTATTTAGCCTCTTTGTTCATTTGGGAATGGCCATGAAACAGCTAAATTTCTTACAACATAAGGGCCCACTGACACCTTGGCCCACACACTGGAGGGGGGTGCCTAACAATTTACCACTACCCATTTATTCTACTTTTTCTTGCCCTTTAGGACAGATTTGTCGTCGGGCGACTAATCTCCCCGAATCTGCCCGTGTGTCCCGGCCCTTAGACTGGAGGCGGGGGGGGGGCAAATGCCTGTCCACAAGGTCAACACCCCATCTCTGTTAATGCACCATATGGCTCCTTTACAAATGCAAGAGTAAAAAGTGTAAAATTCAGCGCTCACTAACAATATTTAGAAAGGCACTTGCACCCACCCACGATCCAATTTAACTTGCTTAATGTGAGTTTGCCGTGATTTTTTTTTCCGATTTTTTTTTTATCCAAACTCCAGTGCTCCATTGACTAATGTGCAAAAAACACAAAAGTGCAACACAGTGCATAAGAGAAATGAAGCCCACCATTATTTTCAGATCTTGCCTTTAAAGCATTGATTGACACTTTTCTGCTTCAATAAATGCTTTAAAGGCAAGAGCAGAAAATAATGGTGTGCTTCATTTCTCTTTCCTAAGAAGTTGATTCAATTGGCTTGGAAGTGGCCTGGAATTGGATTTTGCACCCTGCAAAAGTAAGTGGTGTGCCGAAGAACAAAATAATTTGAACAGTGCATGAGGGAGCATGAAAAAGGCTGTTACCTGGCCAGAAAAAGTAAAATGATCCAGATTGTTCAGTCTGATCCAGATTGAAACTAGGGGAAGCCCCTTTATCACTACCTCCTAGGCGGAAGGATCTACACGAGTCATGGGTCTGCAGATCCCCTTTGCCACAAGGCTAGAGGGGTCCCTCCCTTTACAGCTGAAGGCCTACAAGGGGTTGGGATAAACCAATGACCCTCCGAAGAAGCCCCAAAATTTAATGTGCCCATGTTTGGTCCATGGTTCAGGGAGCCTAATTCCACCCAATCCAAAAAGTTCAAAAAAGTGTTAGGTGACTTTGAATGGCGCTAAAAGTATAAATAAAGATAAAAAATCTAAAATATGTGGCTGTGCGCAGTCCCAGCCTATTGACTGGATTTTAAATATTGCTTTAGTCACTGTGCCAAATTGCTGGGGTAAAGGGCGTATGTGAGTGAGCAAAGGTGCCGGGGCTCTTGGTACTAAGTGATCATTATATACTCAAGGTTTATGTGTAAGGCCAATCACAAGCTCCATCAAGTGCAAGCCTTATGGCCGAGGAGCAAGCTCCTCTCTGCCAGGGAAGGGTTCCAGTCGTACTGATACAGATACTACATTCGATTGTAGTCCTCAGCCTGTCCTGAAAAATGACGGGGAATCCATTGATGACACGGATAGTGATGGGCGAATAAATTTGCCAGGCGCTAATTTTGCCGCCGGCTAATAAATTCGCCAGAACAAAAAAAATTTGGATGCACATCAGAATAGTCACGCATAAAAACTGTTGTGCATTATAATTATTCGGACACCCATTGACTTTAATGCAGGCGTCGATATTGACACAGTCATCAAAATTCGCATTCCGCTAATTTTTCAGGACAAATTCGCCCTAATCATGGGGCTCTATGATACTAAATTAGCAGCCCTTCCCCCCAAGCACCAGGGACTCCCAAGTCCTAATTATTAGCCCACTGGTCACCTGGATTAGACACGGAACCCTGGAATTCAATGGTTTTCTTAGCAGGTTGTGTCATTAGTTCAACATGTACCAATCAGATTCTACTGCTGCTGCTCACACTTTACACACAAATATGCAGCACATTTTCATCCATTAGTGTTGGCTTGTAATTATGGCGGAATCCTGGAAAAAAACTGCACCACTTTGTGTATGAATGAGCCTCAACATCCATAAATTCCCTGGGGCAGCCTACAGTAAACTGGCCTACTGAGTGTAGGAGCAGTGCCTCTTGGGAGTTGTCAGTTGTCAGAATGACAGGGATGGTGATTGGCTGCTGCGTTGCCTGTGAGACAGTAATGAGGTCTGACATTAGCACTTGGGTTAGTCACATGGGCAACCTTTGGCTACTGATGGAGTAGATCTGACATGTCAGGGCTCATAATAACCTGCCTTGTTTGTCAACTGGGGGAGATGCTGCTAAAGTGACCCCATTATATAACCTTCGGCAAAACCTTAAAGAGATATCACATATTTAAAAATGACATATTCCGAGACCATAAGTATTTTTATGCAGAATAAATGGAGGGTTCTTCCCATCAATAAAAAGCCTTGTATCCATTTGTTTTAATTCTCTGGCCAGTTTGCAGCTGGAGGGCGCTGTTTCATTTGAGTCTATGGGTGGATTTTCATTGTATAAACCAACAAAATGCAGATGAAAAGGCTCCCTGTGCGAAACGCCTCACATTAATTACACGTCTTCTGGAAGATACAATTAACATAAACATAACTTATAGTTTCCCTTTAAGGACTTAAAGGGATACTGACATATTATAGAATTTTCAAGACACGTGTCAGAATCACATTAAATGAACGTATGACGTCGAGAGGGATATTCTGAGACAATTAGCAATTGGTTTTCATTTTTTATTATTTAAGGTTTTTGACTTATTTAGCTTTTTATTCAGCAGCTCTCCAGTTTGCAATTTCAGCCATCTGGTTGCTAGAATCCAAAGTACCCTAGCAACCATGCATTAATATGAATAAGAGACTGGAATATGAATAGGAGAGGCCTGAATAGAAAGAGGAGTGATAAAAAGTAGCTATAACAGTAAAATTGTATCGTTACAGAGCATTTGGTTTTAGATGGGGTCAGTGACCCCCATTTGAAAGCTGGAAAGAGTCAGAAGAAGAAGGCAAATAATTCAAAAGCTATAAAAAAAAAAAAAATAATAAGAGCAATTGAAAAGATGCTTAGAATTGGACATACTAAAAGTTAATTTAAAGATGAACCGTCCTTTAACTAATGTAATGCTCTACAGCTAATGACACTTTCTATTATTCACCTGTGTCAGCCAATAATGTCTCTTCTCTAGTGGTCACTGCAGAAGTAGATTGACTGTACTATTCCTATGTGTTCAGTCTGTGCTATCATTTGTACTCCATGTAGCTTCACCCATAGAAAGCAAGGCACCCTAGTTTTAGCTTGGCACAAGCTGCTAGTGGGAAATAGCTCTAAAACGATGGTCTATAAAAGGCTGACACGTGTCTTTAATGCAGGTGGCAGAGAGGATGCTGGGAGCTGCAGTTCTGTAGCAGTCCCTTTGGTTATAGTGAAGAACAGTTATAATGATAGTGGAAGTCCTTTCTAGGCTGCTCTCTGATTCCTGATGGGAAATGGTTAAAACATTTCTATTTACTTTTCCTCACTGCCTTAAATAATGTAGAGTATTTTTGTGGGCAGCAAGCGGCGTATATGTCTGTCATTCCCCGTGCTTGCTATTTATAATCCTTGCTCCGATTAGTAAATCTCTACAGACTTCTCTTTGCTACAGTGATGCAGAAAATAGAATATCTGGTGATAGTGAGCGACTGCCGAGCTGCCTGTAGTCTGTCGTCTGTAGCCTGTCCGTAGTTCTGTCTGTGTGTATAGGAGGAATGAAGGGTCAGTCATATCTACATTATATATATATATATATAATTCACACTGCGTCATAGTTGTGTTTTGGTGACAGAAGATCTGATATATTTCAGCTGTTGTCTCATCAGCAATGATAAATCAGTCAGTAACACGGGGAGAATCAGTCAGTAACAAGGGGAGAATCAGTCAGAAACACAGAGAATCAGTCAGTAACACGGGGAGAATCAGTCAGTAACAAGGGGAGAATCAGTCAGTAACACGGGGAGAATCAGTCAGTAACACGGGGAGAATCAGTCAGTAACAAGGGGAGAATCAGTCAGAAACACAGAGAATCAGTCAGTAACACGGGGAGAATCAGTCAGTAACAAGGGGAGAATCAGTCAGAAACACAGAGAATCAGTCAGTAACACGGGGAGAATCAGTCAGTAACACGGGGAGAATCAGTCAGTAACACGGGGAGAATCAGTCAGTAACACGGGGAGAATCAGTCAGTAACACAGAGAGAATCAGTCAGAAACACGGGGAGAATCAGTCAGTAACACAGAGAGAATCAGTCAGAAACACGGGGAGAATCAGTCAGTAACACGGGGAGAATCAGTCAGTAACACAGGGAGAATCAGTCAGTAACACAGAGAGAATCAGTCAGAAACACGGGGAGAATCAGTCAGTAACACGGGGAGAATCAGTCAGTAACACAGGGAGAATCAGTCAGTAACACAGGGAGAATCAGTCAGTAACACAGAGAGAATCAGTCAGAAACACGGGGAGAATCAGTCAGTAACACAGAGAGAATCAGTCAGAAACACGGGGAGAATCAGTCAGTAACACGGGGAGAATCAGTCAGTAACACGGGGAGAATCAGTCAGTAACACAGAGAGAATCAGTCAGAAACACGGGGAGAATCAGTCAGTAACACGGGGAGAATCAGTCAGTAACACGGGGAGAATCAGTCAGTAACACAGGGAGAATCAGTCAGTAACACGGGGAGAATCAGTCAGTAACACGGGGAGAATCAGTCAGTAACAAGGGGAGAATCAGTCAGAAACACAGAGAATCAGTCAGTAACACGGGGAGAATCAGTCAGTAACAAGGGGAGAATCAGTCAGAAACACAGAGAATCAGTCAGTAACACGGGGAGAATCAGTCAGTAACACGGGGAGAATCAGTCAGTAACACGGGGAGAATCAGTCAGTAACACAGGGAGAATCAGTCAGTAACACAGAGAGAATCAGTCAGAAACACGGGGAGAATCAGTCAGTAACACGGGGAGAATCAGTCAGTAACACAGGGAGAATCAGTCAGTAACAGGGAGAATCAGTCAGTAACAGGGAGAATCAGTCAGTAACACAGAGAGAATCAGTCAGTAACACAGAGAGAATCAGTCAGAAACACGGGGAGAATCAGTCAGTAACACGGGGAGAATCAGTCAGTAACACAGGGAGAATCAGTCAGTAACAGGGAGAATCAGTCAGTAACACAGAGAGAATCAGTCAGAAACACGGGGAGAATCAGTCAGTAACACAGAGAGAATCAGTCAGAAACACGGGGAGAATCAGTCAGTAACACGGGGAGAATCAGTCAGTAACACGGGGAGAATCAGTCAGTAACACAGAGAGAATCAGTCAGAAACACGGGGAGAATCAGTCAGTAACACGGGGAGAATCAGTCAGTAACACGGGGAGAATCAGTCAGTAACACAGGGAGAATCAGTCAGTAACACGGGGAGAATCAGTCAGTAACACAGGGAGAATCAGTCAGTAACAAGGGGAGAATCAGTCAGTAACACGGGGAGAATCAGTCAGTAACACGGGGAGAATCAGTCAGTAACACAAGGAGAATCAGTCAGTAACACGGGGAGAATCAGTCAGAAACACAGGGAGAATCAGTCAGAAACACAGAGAATCAGTCAGTAACACGGGGAGAATCAGTCAGTAACACGGGGAGAATCAGTCAGTAACACGGGGAGAATCAGTCAGTAACACAGGGAGAATCAGTCAGTAACACAGAGAGAAGCAGTCAGAAACACAGGGAGAATCAGTCAGTAACACAGAGAGAATCAGTCAGAAACACGGGGAGAATCAGTCAGTAACACGGGGAGAATCAGTCAGTAACACGGGGAGAATCAGTCAGTAACACAGAGAGAATCAGTCAGAAACACGGGGAGAATCAGTCAGTAACACGGGGAGAATCAGTCAGAAACACAGAGAATCAGTCAGTAACACGGGGAGAATCAGTCAGTAACAGGGGGAGAATCAGTCAGTAACACAAGGAGAATCAGTCAGTAACACGGGGAGAATCAGTCAGTAACACAAGGAGAATCAGTCAGTAACACAGGGAGAATCAGTCAGTAACAAGGGGAGAATCAGTCAGAAACACAGGGAGAATCAGTCAGAAACACAGAGAATCAGTCAGTAACACGGGGAGAATCAGTCAGTAACACGGGGAGAATCAGTCAGTAACACGGGGAGAATCAGTCAGTAACACAGGGAGAATCAGTCAGTAACACAAGGAGAATCAGTCAGTAACACAGAGAGAATCAGTCAGAAACACGGGGAGAATCAGTCAGAAACACGGGGAGAATCAGTCAGTAACACGGGGAGAATCAGTCAGTAACACGGGGAGAATCAGTCAGAAACACGGGGAGAATCAGTCAGAAACACGGGGAGAATCAGTCAGTAACACGGGGAGAATCAGTCAGAAACACGGGGAGAATCAGTCAGTAACAGGGGGAGAATCAGTCAGTAACACAAGGAGAATCAGTCAGTAACACGGGGAGAATCAGTCAGTAACACGGGGAGAATCAGTCAGTAACAGGGGGAGAATCAGTCAGTAACACGGGGAGAATCAGTCAGTAACACAGAGAGAATCAGTCAGAAACACGGGGAGAATCAGTCAGTAACACGGGGAGAATCAGTCAGTAACACGGGGAGAATCAGTCAGTAACACAGAGAGAATCAGTCAGTAACACAGAGAGAATCAGTCAGAAACACGGGGAGAATCAGTCAGTAACACGGGGAGAATCAGTCAGTAACACAGAGAGAATCAGTCAGTAACACAGAGAGAATCAGTCAGAAACACGGGGAGAATCAGTCAGTAACACGGGGAGAATCAGTCAGTAACACAGGGAGAATCAGTCAGTAACACAGAGAGAATCAGTCAGAAACACGGGGAGAATCAGTCAGTAACACGGGGAGAATCAGTCAGTAACACGGGGAGAATCAGTCAGTAACAGGGGGAGAATCAGTCAGTAACACAAGGAGAATCAGTCAGTAACACGGGGAGAATCAGTCAGTAACAGGGGGAGAATCAGTCAGTAACACAAGGAGAATCAGTCAGTAACACGGGGAGAATCAGACAGTAACAGGGGGAGAATCAGTCAGTAACACAAGGAGAATCAGTCAGTAACACGGGGAGAATCAGTCAGTAACAGGGGGAGAATCAGTCAGTAACACAAGGAGAATCAGTCAGTAACACAAAGACATAAAAGGCTCTGGGAGGAAAGATCTTCTCATGGGCCGATACAATTATTTCAGCCATTAAATGATACAGTGTCAGCAACACATTGTGAGAGCAACATCGCCACACTCTGACTGCCTGATGCACTGGGGGTTGATCTTTAGTTCAACTTGTCTGCTGACTCATGTGAAATCCACCAATCAGAGCAAGTGAAATCTGTCAGCAACTCACAGCAAGTTTGTTTTCCATTGCAGCTGGAAAACCAGATGTAGGTTGAGAAACAAACAATCTGTAAGATGGATATTGGTGAAACAGTTTTATTATATGTTCTGTGCGGTTTAGTGGAATTAATAGTCATGGCATTTGTTTAATGGTTATTTATTTAGCTTGAAATTCACCCCATACAGTTCTGTGTGTCTTGAGACAGAGCTAACGTGTATAAAGCTCAGCCAGCTGCAGGAACCAGTCACCCATCAGTAGCTTTCTGAACTAAAACACAGTAGTCAAGGGGTTAAACAGCAGTGTGCCGTGTTTTACATGTGCTGATGTCACACGCGGACTTTGTCCCAGTATTGTCTTCAGCAGCTGCCGAAGCAAACCTAGGGGCTGTTCCTGCTGAATTGTGCTTAGTACAGGGAATACTATGCTGCCATAGTTTTATGGGATCTCTCTGTACAGACTATGAGCAAACTTAGGGACTGTTCCTGCTGAATTGTGCTTAGTACAGGGAATACCTATGCTGCCATAGTTTTATGGGATCTCTCTGTACAGACTAGAGGCAAACTTAGGGAGACTGTTCCTGCTGAATTGTGCTCAGTAAAGGGAATACCTATGCTGCCATAGTTTTATGGGATCTCTCTGTACAGACTATGAGCAAACTTAGGGACTGTTCCTGCTGAATTGTGCTTAGTACAGGGAATACCTATGATGCCATAGTTTTATGGGATCTCTCTGTACAGACTATGAGCAAACTTAGGGACTGTTCCTGCTGAATTGTGCTTAGTACAGAGGAATACCTATGCTGCCATAGTTTTATGGGATCTCTGTGTACAGACTATGAGTAAAGTTAGGGTATGTTCCTGCTGAATTGTGCTTAGTACAGGGAATACCTATGCTGCCATAGTTTTATGGGATCTCTCTGTACAGACTATGAGCAAACTTAGGGACTGTTCCTGCTGAATTGTGCTTAGTACAGGGAATACCTATGCTGCCATAGTTTTATGGGATCTCTCTGTACAGACTATGAGCAAACTTAGGGGACTGTTCCTGCTGAATTGTGCTTAGTACAGAGGAATACCTATGCTGCCATAGTTTTATGGGATCTCTCTGTACAGACTATGAGTAAATTTAGGGGCTGTTCCTGCTGAATTGTGCTTAGTACAGGGAATACCTATGCTGCCATAGTTTTATGGGATATCTCTGTACAGACTATGAGTAAAGTTAGGGTATGTTCCTGCTGAATTGTGCTTAGTACAGGGAATACCTATGCTGTCATAGTTTTATGATATCTCTCTGTACAGACTATGAGCAAACGTAGGGGCTGTTCCCGCTGAATTGTGCTTAGTACAAGGGAATACCTATGATGCCATAGTTTTATGGGATCTCTCTGTACAGACTATGAGCAAACTTAGGGACTGTTCCTGCTGAATTGTGCTTAGTACAGAGGAATACCTATGCTGCCATAGTTTTATGGGATCTCTGTGTACAGACTATGAGTAAAGTTAGGGTATGTTCCTGCTGAATTGTGCTTAGTACAGGGAATACCTATGCTGTCATAGTTTTATGATATCTCTCTGTACAGACTATGAGCAAACTTAGGGGCTGTTCCTGCTGAATTGTGCTTAGTACAAGGGAATACCTATGATGCCATAGTTTTATGGGATCTCTCTGTACAGACTATGAGCAAACCTAGGGGCTGTTCCTGCTAAATTGTGCTTAGTACAGGGAATACCTATGCTGCCATAGTTTTATGGGATCTCTCTGTACAGACTATGAGCAAACTTAGGGACTGTTCCTGCTGAATTGTGCTTAGTACAGGGAATACCTATGCTGCCATAGTTTTATGGGATCTCTCTGTACAGACTATGAGCAAACTTAGGGGACTGTTCCTGCTGAATTGTGCTTAGTACAGGGAATACCTATGATGCCATAGTTTTATGGGATCTCTCTGTACAGACTATGAGCAAACTTAGGGACTGTTCCTGCTGAATTGTGCTTAGTACAGAGGAATACCTATGCTGCCATAGTTTTATGGGATCTCTGTGTACAGACTATGAGTAAAGTTAGGGTATGTTCCTGCTGAATTGTGCTTAGTACAGGGAATACCTATGCTGCCATAGTTTTATGGGATCTCTCTGTACAGACTATGAGCAAACTTAGGGACTGTTCCTGCTGAATTGTGCTTAGTACAGGGAATGCCTATGCTGCCATAGTTTTATGGGATTTCTCTGTACAGACTATGAGCAAACCTAGGGGCTGTTCCTGCTAAATTGTGCTTAGTACAGGGAATACCTATGCTGCCATAGTTTTATGGGATCTCTCTGTACAGACTATGAGCAAACTTAGGGGGACTGTTCCTGCTGAATTGTGCTTAGTACAGGGAATACCTATGCTGCCATAGTTTTATGGGATCTCTCTGTACAGACTATGAGCAAACTTAGGGACTGTTCCTGCTGAATTGTGCTTAGTACAGAGGAATATCTATGCTGCCATAGTTTTATGGGATCTCTCTGTACAGACTATGAGCAAACTTAGGGACTGTTCCTGCTGAATTGTGCTTAGTACAGGGAATACCTATGCTGCCATAGTTTTATGGGATCTCTCTGTACAGACTAGAGGCAAACTTAGGGAGACTGTTCCTGCTGAATTGTGCTCAGTAAAGGGAATACCTATGCTGCCATAGTTTTATGGGATCTCTCTGTACAGACTATGAGCAAACTTAGGGACTGTTCCTGCTGAATTGTGCTTAGTACAGGGAATACCTATGATGCCATAGTTTTATGGGATCTCTCTGTACAGACTATGAGCAAACTTAGGGACTGTTCCTGCTGAATTGTGCTTAGTACAGAGGAATACCTATGCTGCCATAGTTTTATGGGATCTCTGTGTACAGACTATGAGTAAAGTTAGGGTATGTTCCTGCTGAATTGTGCTTAGTACAGGGAATACCTATGCCGCCATAGTTTTATGGGATCTCTCTGTACAGACTATGAGCAAACTTAGGGACTGTTCCTGCTGAATTGTGCTTAGTACAGGGAATGCCTATGCTGCCATAGTTTTATGGGATTTCTCTGTACAGACTATGAGCAAACCTAGGGGCTGTTCCTGCTAAATTGTGCTTAGTACAGGGAATACCTATGCTGCCATAGTTTTATGGGATCTCTCTGTACAGACTATGAGCAAACTTAGGGACTGTTCCTGCTGAATTGAGCTTAGTACAGAGGAATACCTATGCTGCCATAGTTTTATGGGATCTTTCTGTACAGACTATGAGCAAATGTAGGGGCTGTTCCTGCTGAATTGTGCTTACTACAGGGAATACCTATGCTGCCATAGTTTTATGGGATCTTTCTGTACAGACTATGAGCAAATGTAGGGGCTGTTCCTGCTGAATTGTGCTTACTACAGGGAATACCTATTGTGCTTACTACAGGGAATACCTATGCTGCCATAGTTTTATGGGATATCTCTGTACAGACTATGAGTAAAGTTAGGGTATGTTCCTGCTGAATTGTGCTTAGTACAGGGAATACCTATGCTGTCATAGTTTTATGGGATCTCTCTGTACAGACTATGAGCAAACTTAGGGGCTGTTCCTGCTGAATTGTGCTTAGTACAAGGGAATACCTATGATGCCATAGTTTTATGGGATCTCTCTGTACAGACTATGAGCAAACTTAGGGACTGTTCCTGCTGAATTGTGCTTAGTACAGAGGAATACCTATGCTGCCATAGTTTTATGGGATCTCTCTGTACAGACTATGAGCAAACTTAGGGGCTGTTCCTGCTGAATTGTGCTTAGTACAAGGGAATACCTATGATGCCATAGTTTTATGGGATCTCTCTGTACAGACTATGAGCAAACTTAGGGACTGTTCCTGCTGAATTGTGCTTAGTACAGAGGAATATCTATGCTGCCATAGTTTTATGGGAT
The DNA here is from genome assembly GCA_038501925.1 of Xenopus petersii. Lineage (NCBI taxonomy): Eukaryota > Metazoa > Chordata > Amphibia > Anura > Pipidae > Xenopus > Xenopus petersii. The sequence goes on along the minus strand of CM076683.1, from coordinate 138,634,054 downwards.
CTCTGTGTACAGACTATGAGTAAAGTTAGGGTATGTTCCTGCTGAATTGTGCTTAGTACAGGGAATACCTATGCTGTCATAGTTTTATGATATCTCTCTGTACAGACTATGAGCAAACTTAGGGACTGTTCCTGCTGAATTGTGCTTAGTACAGAGGAATACCTATGCTGCCATAGTTTTATGGGATATCTCTGTGTACAGACTATGAGTAAAGTTAGGGTATGTTCCTGCTGAATTGTGCTTAGTACAGGGAATGCCTATGCTGCCATAGTTTTATGGGATTTCTCTGTACAGACTATGAGCAAACCTAGGGGCTGTTCCTGCTAAATTGTGCTTAGTACAGGGAATACCTATGCTGCCATAGTTTTATGGGATCTCTCTGTACAGACTATGAGCAAACTTAGGGGGACTGTTCCTGCTGAATTGTGCTCAGTAAAGGGAATACCTATGCTGCCATAGTTTTATGGGATCTCTCTGTACAGACTATGAGTAAAGTTAGGGTATGTTCCTGCTGAATTGTGCTTAGTACAGGGAATACCTATGCTGTCATAGTTTTATGATATCTCTCTGTACAGACTATGAGCAAACGTAGGGGCTGTTCCTGCTGAATTGTGCTTAGTACAGAGGAATACCTATGCTGCCATAGTTTTATGGGATCTCTCTGTACAGACTATGAGTAAATTTAGGGGCTGTTCCTGCTGAATTGTGCTTAGTACAGGGAATACCTATGCTGCCATAGTTTTATGGGATCTCTCTGTACAGACTATGAGCAAACTTAGGGGACTGTTCCTGCTGAATTGTGCTTAGTACAGAGGAATACCTATGCTGCCATAGTTTTATGGGATCTCTCTGTACAGACTATGAGTAAATTTAGGGGCTGTTCCTGCTGAATTGTGCTTAGTACAGGGAATACCTATGCTGCCATAGTTTTATGGGATATCTCTGTACAGACTATGAGTAAAGTTAGGGTATGTTCCTGCTGAATTGTGCTTAGTACAGGGAATACCTATGCTGTCATAGTTTTATGATATCTCTCTGTACAGACTATGAGCAAACGTAGGGGCTGTTCCCGCTGAATTGTGCTTAGTACAAGGGAATACCTATGATGCCATAGTTTTATGGGATCTCTCTGTACAGACTATGAGCAAACTTAGGGACTGTTCCTGCTGAATTGTGCTTAGTACAGAGGAATACCTATGCTGCCATAGTTTTATGGGATCTCTGTGTACAGACTATGAGTAAAGTTAGGGTATGTTCCTGCTGAATTGTGCTTAGTACAGGGAATACCTATGCTGTCATAGTTTTATGATATCTCTCTGTACAGACTATGAGCAAACTTAGGGGCTGTTCCTGCTGAATTGTGCTTAGTACAAGGGAATACCTATGATGCCATAGTTTTATGGGATCTCTCTGTACAGACTATGAGCAAACCTAGGGGCTGTTCCTGCTAAATTGTGCTTAGTACAGGGAATACCTATGCTGCCATAGTTTTATGGGATCTCTCTGTACAGACTATGAGCAAACTTAGGGACTGTTCCTGCTGAATTGTGCTTAGTACAGGGAATACCTATGCTGCCATAGTTTTATGGGATCTCTCTGTACAGACTATGAGCAAACTTAGGGGACTGTTCCTGCTGAATTGTGCTTAGTACAGGGAATACCTATGATGCCATAGTTTTATGGGATCTCTCTGTACAGACTATGAGCAAACTTAGGGACTGTTCCTGCTGAATTGTGCTTAGTACAGAGGAATACCTATGCTGCCATAGTTTTATGGGATCTCTGTGTACAGACTATGAGTAAAGTTAGGGTATGTTCCTGCTGAATTGTGCTTAGTACAGGGAATACCTATGCTGCCATAGTTTTATGGGATCTCTCTGTACAGACTATGAGCAAACTTAGGGACTGTTCCTGCTGAATTGTGCTTAGTACAGGGAATGCCTATGCTGCCATAGTTTTATGGGATTTCTCTGTACAGACTATGAGCAAACCTAGGGGCTGTTCCTGCTAAATTGTGCTTAGTACAGGGAATACCTATGCTGCCATAGTTTTATGGGATCTCTCTGTACAGACTATGAGCAAACTTAGGGGGACTGTTCCTGCTGAATTGTGCTTAGTACAGGGAATACCTATGCTGCCATAGTTTTATGGGATCTCTCTGTACAGACTATGAGCAAACTTAGGGACTGTTCCTGCTGAATTGAGCTTAGTACAGAGGAATACCTATGCTGCCATAGTTTTATGGGATCTCTCTGTACAGACTATGAGCAAATGTAGGGGCTGTTCCTGCTGAATTGTGCTTAGTACAGGGAATACCTATGCTGCCATAGTTTTATGGGATATCTCTGTACAGACTATGAGTAAAGTTAGGGTATGTTCCTGCTGAATTGTGCTTAGTACAGGGAATACCTATGCTGTCTTAGTTTTATGGGATCTCTCTGTACAGACTATGAGCAAACTTAGGGGCTGTTCCTGCTGAATTGTGCTTAGTACAAGGGAATACCTATGATGCCATAGTTTTATGGGATCTCTCTGTACAGACTATGAGCAAACTTAGGGACTGTTCCTGCTGAATTGTGCTTAGTACAGAGGAATACCTATGCTGCCATAGTTTTATGGGATCTCTCTGTACAGACTATGAGCAAACTTAGGGGCTGTTCCTGCTGAATTGTGCTTAGTACAAGGGAATACCTATGATGCCATAGTTTTATGGGATCTCTCTGTACAGACTATGAGCAAACTTAGGGACTGTTCCTGCTGAATTGTGCTTAGTACAGAGGAATATCTATGCTGCCATAGTTTTATGGGATCTCTGTGTACAGACTATGAGTAAAGTTAGGGTATGTTCCTGCTGAATTGTGCTTAGTACAGGGAATGCCTATGCTGCCATAGTTTTATGGGATTTCTCTGTACAGACTATGAGCAAACCTAGGGGCTGTTCCTGCTAAATTGTGCTTAGTACAGGGAATACCTATGCTGCCATAGTTTTATGGGATCTCTCTGTACAGACTATGAGCAAACTTAGGGGGACTGTTCCTGCTGAATTGTGCTCAGTAAAGGGAATACCTATGCTGCCATAGTTTTATGGGATCTCTCTGTACAGACTATGAGTAAAGTTAGGGTATGTTCCTGCTGAATTGTGCTTAGTACAGGGAATACCTATGCTGTCATAGTTTTATGATATCTCTCTGTACAGACTATGAGCAAACTTAGGGGACTGTTCCTGCTGAATTGTGCTTAGTACAGGGAATACCTATGCTGTCATAGTTTTATGATATCTCTCTGTACAGACTATGAGCAAACTTAGGGGACTGTTCCTGCTGAATTGTGCTTAGTACAGAGGAATACCTATGCTGCCATAGTTTTATGGGATCTCTCTGTACAGACTATGAGTAAATTTAGGGGCTGTTCCTGCTGAATTGTGCTTAGTACAGGGAATACCTATGCTGCCATAGTTTTATGGGATATCTCTGTACAGACTATGAGTAAAGTTAGGGTATGTTCCTGCTGAATTGTGCTTAGTACAGGGAATACCTATGCTGTCATAGCTTTATGATATCTCTCTGTACAGACTATGAGCAAACGTAGGGGCTGTTCCTGCTGAATTGTGCTTAGTACAAGGGAATACCTATGATGCCATAGTTTTATGGGATCTCTCTGTACAGACTATGAGCAAACGTAGGGGCTGTTCCTGCTGAATTGTGCTTAGTACAAGGGAATACCTATGATGCCATAGTTTTATGGGATCTCTCTGTACAGACTATGAGCAAACTTAGGGACTGTTCCTGCTGAATTGAGCTTAGTACAGAGGAATACCTATGCTGCCATAGTTTTATGGGATCTCTCTGTACAGACTATGAGCAAATGTAGGGGCTGTTCCTGCTGAATTGTGCTTAGTACAGGGAATACCTATGCTGCCATAGTTTTATGGGATATCTCTGTACAGACTATGAGTAAAGTTAGGGTATGTTCCTGCTGAATTGTGCTTAGTACAGGGAATACCTATGCTGTCATAGTTTTATGATATCTCTCTGTACAGACTATGAGCAAACTTAGGGGCTGTTCCTGCTGAATTGTGCTTAGTACAAGGGAATACCTATGATGCCATAGTTTTATGGGATCTCTCTGTACAGACTATGAGCAAACCTAGGGGCTGTTCCTGCTAAATTGTGCTTAGTACAGGGAATACCTATGCTGCCATAGTTTTATGGGATCTCTCTGTACAGACTATGAGCAAACTTAGGGACTGTTCCTGCTGAATTGTGCTTAGTACAGAGGAATACCTATGCTGCCATAGTTTTATGGGATCTCTCTGTACAGACTATGAGCAAACTTAGGGGACTGTTCCTGCTGAATTGTGCTTAGTACAGGGAATACCTATGATGCCATAGTTTTATGGGATCTCTCTGTACAGACTATGAGCAAACTTAGGGACTGTTCCTGCTGAATTGTGCTTAGTACAGAGGAATACCTATGCTGCCATAGTTTTATGGGATCTCTCTGTACAGACTATGAGCAAACTTAGGGGACTGTTCCTGCTGAATTGTGCTTAGTACAGGGAATGCCTATGCTGCCATAGTTTTATGGGATTTCTCTGTACAGACTATGAGCAAACCTAGGGGCTGTTCCTGCTAAATTGTGCTTAGTACAGGGAATACCTTTGCTGCCATAGTTTTATGGGATCTCTCTGTACAGACTATGAGCAAACTTAGGGGGACTGTTCCTGCTGAATTGTGCTTAGTACAGGGAATACCTATGCTGCCATAGTTTTATGGGATCTCTCTGTACAGACTATGAGCAAACTTAGGGACTGTTCCTGCTGAATTGAGCTTAGTACAGAGGAATACCTATGCTGCCATAGTTTTATGGGATCTCTCTGTACAGACTATGAGCAAATGTAGGGGCTGTTCCTGCTGAATTGTGCTTAGTACAGGGAATACCTATGCTGCCATAGTTTTATGGGATATCTCTGTACAGACTATGAGTAAAGTTAGGGTATGTTCCTGCTGAATTGTGCTTAGTACAGGGAATACCTATGCTGTCATAGTTTTATGATATCTCTCTGTACAGACTATGAGCAAACTTAGGGACTGTTCCTGCTTAATTGTGCTTAGTACAGAGGAATACCTATGCTGCCATAGTTTTATGAGATATCTCTGTGTACAGACTATGAGTAAAGTTAGGGTATGTTCCTGCTGAATTGTGCTTAGTACAGGGAATGCCTATGCTGCCATAGTTTTATGGGATTTCTCTGTACAGACTATGAGCAAACCTAGGGGCTGTTCCTGCTAAATTGTGCTTAGTACAGGGAATACCTATGCTGCCATAGTTTTATGGGATCTCTCTGTACAGACTATGAGCAAACTTAGGGGGACTGTTCCTGCTGAATTGTGCTCAGTAAAGGGAATACCTATGCTGCCATAGTTTTATGGGATCTCTCTGTACAGACTATGAGTAAAGTTAGGGTATGTTCCTGCTGAATTGTGCTTAGTACAGGGAATACCTATGCTGTCATAGTTTTATGATATCTCTCTGGACAGACTATGAGCAAACGTAGGGGCTGTTCCTGCTGAATTGTGCTTAGTACAGAGGAATACCTATGCTGCCATAGTTTTATGGGATCTCTCTGTACAGACTATGAGTAAATTTAGGGGCTGTTCCTGCTGAATTGTGCTTAGTACAGGGAATACCTATGCTGCCATAGTTTTATGGGATCTCTCTGTACAGACTATGAGCAAACTTAGGGGACTGTTCCTGCTGAATTGTGCTTAGTACAGAGGAATACCTATGCTGCCATAGTTTTATGGGATCTCTCTGTACAGACTATGAGTAAATTTAGGGGCTGTTCCTGCTGAATTGTGCTTAGTACAGGGAATACCTATGCTGCCATAGTTTTATGGGATATCTCTGTACAGACTATGAGTAAAGTTAGGGTATGTTCCTGCTGAATTGTGCTTAGTACAGGGAATACCTATGCTGTCATAGTTTTATGATATCTCTCTGTACAGACTATGAGCAAACGTAGGGGCTGTTCCCGCTGAATTGTGCTTAGTACAAGGGAATACCTATGATGCCATAGTTTTATGGGATCTCTCTGTACAGACTATGAGCAAACTTAGGGACTGTTCCTGCTGAATTGTGCTTAGTACAGAGGAATACCTATGCTGCCATAGTTTTATGGGATCTCTGTGTACAGACTATGAGTAAAGTTAGGGTATGTTCCTGCTGAATTGTGCTTAGTACAGGGAATACCTATGCTGTCATAGTTTTATGATATCTCTCTGTACAGACTATGAGCAAACTTAGGGGCTGTTCCTGCTGAATTGTGCTTAGTACAAGGGAATACCTATGATGCCATAGTTTTATGGGATCTCTCTGTACAGACTATGAGCAAACCTAGGGGCTGTTCCTGCTAAATTGTGCTTAGTACAGGGAATACCTATGCTGCCATAGTTTTATGGGATCTCTCTGTACAGACTATGAGCAAACTTAGGGACTGTTCCTGCTGAATTGTGCTTAGTACAGGGAATACCTATGCTGCCATAGTTTTATGGGATCTCTCTGTACAGACTATGAGCAAACTTAGGGGACTTTTCCTGCTGAATTGTGCTTAGTACAGGGAATACCTATGATGCCATAGTTTTATGGGATCTCTCTGTACAGACTATGAGCAAACTTAGGGACTGTTCCTGCTGAATTGTGCTTAGTACAGAGGAATACCTATGCTGCCATAGTTTTATGGGATCTCTGTGTACAGACTATGAGTAAAGTTAGGGTATGTTCCTGCTGAATTGTGCTTAGTACAGGGAATACCTATGCTGCCATAGTTTTATGGGATCTCTCTGTACAGACTATGAGCAAACTTAGGGACTGTTCCTGCTGAATTGTGCTTAGTACAGGGAATGCCTATGCTGCCATAGTTTTATGGGATTTCTCTGTACAGACTATGAGCAAACCTAGGGGCTGTTCCTGCTAAATTGTGCTTAGTACAGGGAATACCTATGCTGCCATAGTTTTATGGGATCTCTCTGTACAGACTATGAGCAAACTTAGGGGGACTGTTCCTGCTGAATTGTGCTTAGTACAGGGAATACCTATGCTGCCATAGTTTTATGGGATCTCTCTGTACAGACTATGAGCAAACTTAGGGACTGTTCCTGCTGAATTGAGCTTAGTACAGAGGAATACCTATGCTGCCATAGTTTTATGGGATCTCTCTGTACAGACTATGAGCAAATGTAGGGGCTGTTCCTGCTGAATTGTGCTTAGTACAGGGAATACCTATGCTGCCATAGTTTTATGGGATATCTCTGTACAGACTATGAGTAAAGTTAGGGTATGTTCCTGCTGAATTGTGCTTAGTACAGGGAATACCTATGCTGTCTTAGTTTTATGGGATCTCTCTGTACAGACTATGAGCAAACTTAGGGGCTGTTCCTGCTGAATTGTGCTTAGTACAAGGGAATACCTATGATGCCATAGTTTTATGGGATCTCTCTGTACAGACTATGAGCAAACTTAGGGACTGTTCCTGCTGAATTGTGCTTAGTACAGAGGAATACCTATGCTGCCATAGTTTTATGGGATCTCTCTGTACAGACTATGAGCAAACTTAGGGGCTGTTCCTGCTGAATTGTGCTTAGTACAAGGGAATACCTATGATGCCATAGTTTTATGGGATCTCTCTGTACAGACTATGAGCAAACTTAGGGACTGTTCCTGCTGAATTGTGCTTAGTACAGAGGAATATCTATGCTGCCATAGTTTTATGGGATCTCTGTGTACAGACTATGAGTAAAGTTAGGGTATGTTCCTGCTGAATTGTGCTTAGTACAGGGAATGCCTATGCTGCCATAGTTTTATGGGATTTCTCTGTACAGACTATGAGCAAACCTAGGGGCTGTTCCTGCTAAATTGTGCTTAGTACAGGGAATACCTATGCTGCCATAGTTTTATGGGATCTCTCTGTACAGACTATGAGCAAACTTAGGGGGACTGTTCCTGCTGAATTGTGCTCAGTAAAGGGAATACCTATGCTGCCATAGTTTTATGGGATCTCTCTGTACAGACTATGAGTAAAGTTAGGGTATGTTCCTGCTGAATTGTGCTTAGTACAGGGAATACCTATGCTGTCATAGTTTTATGATATCTCTCTGTACAGACTATGAGCAAACTTAGGGGGACTGTTCCTGCTGAATTGTGCTTAGTACAGGGAATACCTATGCTGTCATAGTTTTATGATATCTCTCTGTACAGACTATGAGCAAACTTAGGGGACTGTTCCTGCTGAATTGTGCTTAGTACAGAGGAATACCTATGCTGCCATAGTTTTATGGGATCTCTCTGTACAGACTATGAGTAAATTTAGGGGCTGTTCCTGCTGAATTGTGCTTAGTACAGGGAATACCTATGCTGCCATAGTTTTATGGGATATCTCTGTACAGACTATGAGTAAAGTTAGGGTATGTTCCTGCTGAATTGTGCTTAGTACAGGGAATACCTATGCTGTCATAGTTTTATGATATCTCTCTGTACAGACTATGAGCAAACGTAGGGGCTGTTCCTGCTGAATTGTGCTTAGTACAAGGGAATACCTATGATGCCATAGTTTTATGGGATCTATGAGCAAACTTAGGGGACTGTTCCTGCTGAATTGTGCTTAGTACAGAGGAATACCTATGCTGCCATAGTTTTATGGGATCTCTGTGTACAGACTATGAGTAAAGTTAGGGTATGTTCCTGCTGAATTGTGCTTAGTACAGGGAATACCTATGCTGTCATAGTTTTATGATATCTCTCTGTACAGACTATGAGCAAACTTAGGGGCTGTTCCTGCTGAATTGTGCTTAGTACAAGGGAATACCTATGATGCCATAGTTTTATGGGATCTCTCTGTACAGACTATGAGCAAACCTAGGGGCTGTTCCTGCTAAATTGTGCTTAGTACAGGGAATACCTATGCTGCCATAGTTTTATGGGATCTCTCTGTACAGACTATGAGCAAACTTAGGGACTGTTCCTGCTGAATTGTGCTTAGTACAGAGGAATACCTATGCTGCCATAGTTTTATGGGATCTCTCTGTACAGACTATGAGCAAACTTAGGGGACTGTTCCTGCTGAATTGTGCTTAGTACAGGGAATACCTATGATGCCATAGTTTTATGGGATCTCTCTGTACAGACTATGAGCAAACTTAGGGACTGTTCCTGCTGAATTGTGCTTAGTACAGAGGAATACCTATGCTGCCATAGTTTTATGGGATCTCTCTGTACAGACTATGAGCAAACTTAGGGGACTGTTCCTGCTGAATTGTGCTTAGTACAGGGAATGCCTATGCTGCCATAGTTTTATGGGATTTCTCTGTACAGACTATGAGCAAACCTAGGGGCTGTTCCTGCTAAATTGTGCTTAGTACAGGGAATACCTATGCTGCCATAGTTTTATGGGATCTCTCTGTACAGACTATGAGCAAACTTTGGGGGACTGTTCCTGCTGAATTGTGCTTAGTACAGGGAATACCTATGCTGCCATAGTTTTATGGGATCTCTCTGTACAGACTATGAGCAAATGTAGGGGCTGTTCCTGCTGAATTGTGCTTAGTACAGGGAATACCTATGCTGCCATAGTTTTATGGGATATCTCTGTACAGACTATGAGTAAAGTTAGGGTATGTTCCTGCTGAATTGTGCTTAGTACAGGGAATACCTATGCTGTCATAGTTTTATGATATCTCTCTGTACAGACTATGAGCAAACTTAGGGGCTGTTCCTGCTGAATTGTGCTTAGTACAAGGGAATACCTATGATGCCATAGTTTTATGGGATCTCTCTGTACAGACTATGAGCAAACTTAGGGACTGTTCCTGCTGAATTGTGCTTAGTACAGAGGAATATCTATGCTGCCATAGTTTTATGGGATCTCTCTGTACAGACTATGAGTAAAGTTAGGGTATGTTCCTGCTGAATTGTGCTTAGTACAGGGGAATACCTATGCTGTCATAGTTTTATGATATCTCTCTGTACAGACTATGAGCAAACTTAGGGGCTGTTCCTGCTGAATTGTGCTTAGTACAAGGGAATACCTATGATGCCATAGTTTTATGGGATCTCTCTGTACAGACTATGAGCAAACTTAGGGACTGTTCCTGCTGAATTGTGCTTAGTACAGAGGAATATCTATGCTGCCATAGTTTTATGGGATCTCTGTGTACAGACTATGAGTAAAGTTAGGGTATGTTCCTGCTGAATTGTGCTTAGTACAGGGAATACCTATGCTGTCATAGTTTTATGATATCTCTCTGTACAGACTATGAGCAAACTTAGGGACTGTTCCTGCTGAATTGTGCTTAGTACAGAGGAATACCTATGCTGCAATAGTTTTATGGGATATCTCTGTGTACAGACTATGAGTAAAGTTAGGGTATGTTCCTGCTGAATTGTGCTTAGTACAGGGAATACCTATGCTGTCATAGTTTTATGATATCTCTCTGTACAGACTATGAGCAAACTTAGGGGCTGTTCCTGCTGAATTGTGCTTAGTACAAGGGAATACCTATGATGCCATAGTTTTATGGGATCTCTCTGTACAGACTATGAGCAAACCTAGGGGCTGTTCCTGCTAAATTGTGCTTAGTACAGGGAATACCTATGCTGCCATAGTTTTATGGGATCTCTCTGTACAGACTATGAGCAAACTTAGGGACTGTTCCTGCTGAATTGTGCTTAGTACAGGGAATACCTATGCTGCCATAGTTTTATGGGATCTCTCTGTACAGACTATGAGCAAACTTAGGGGACTTTTCCTGCTGAATTGTGCTTAGTACAGGGAATACCTATGATGCCATAGTTTTATGGGATCTCTCTGTACAGACTATGAGCAAACTTAGGGACTGTTCCTGCTGAATTGTGCTTAGTACAGAGGAATACCTATGCTGCCATAGTTTTATGGGATCTCTGTGTACAGACTATGAGTAAAGTTAGGGTATGTTCCTGCTGAATTGTGCTTAGTACAGGGAATACCTATGCTGCCATAGTTTTATGGGATCTCTCTGTACAGACTATGAGCAAACTTAGGGACTGTTCCTGCTGAATTGTGCTTAGTACAGGGAATGCCTATGCTGCCATAGTTTTATGGGATTTCTCTGTACAGACTATGAGCAAACCTAGGGGCTGTTCCTGCTAAATTGTGCTTAGTACAGGGAATACCTATGCTGCCATAGTTTTATGGGATCTCTCTGTACAGACTATGAGCAAACTTAGGGGGACTGTTCCTGCTGAATTGTGCTTAGTACAGGGAATACCTATGCTGCCATAGTTTTATGGGATATCTCTGTACAGACTATGAGTAAAGTTAGGGTATGTTCCTGCTGAATTGTGCTTAGTACAGGGAATACCTATGCTGTCTTAGTTTTATGGGATCTCTCTGTACAGACTATGAGCAAACTTAGGGGCTGTTCCTGCTGAATTGTGCTTAGTACAAGGGAATACCTATGATGCCATAGTTTTATGGGATCTCTCTGTACAGACTATGAGCAAACTTAGGGACTGTTCCTGCTGAATTGTGCTTAGTACAGAGGAATACCTATGCTGCCATAGTTTTATGGGATCTCTCTGTACAGACTATGAGCAAACTTAGGGGCTGTTCCTGCTGAATTGTGCTTAGTACAAGGGAATACCTATGATGCCATAGTTTTATGGGATCTCTCTGTACAGACTATGAGCAAACTTAGGGACTGTTCCTGCTGAATTGTGCTTAGTACAGAGGAATATCTATGCTGCCATAGTTTTATGGGATCTCTGTGTACAGACTATGAGTAAAGTTAGGGTATGTTCCTGCTGAATTGTGCTTAGTACAGGGAATGCCTATGCTGCCATAGTTTTATGGGATTTCTCTGTACAGACTATGAGCAAACCTAGGGGCTGTTCCTGCTAAATTGTGCTTAGTACAGGGAATACCTATGCTGCCATAGTTTTATGGGATCTCTCTGTACAGACTATGAGCAAACTTAGGGGGACTGTTCCTGCTGAATTGTGCTCAGTAAAGGGAATACCTATGCTGCCATAGTTTTATGGGATCTCTCTGTACAGACTATGAGTAAAGTTAGGGTATGTTCCTGCTGAATTGTGCTTAGTACAGGGAATACCTATGCTGTCATAGTTTTATGATATCTCTCTGTACAGACTATGAGCAAACTTAGGGGGACTGTTCCTGCTGAATTGTGCTTAGTACAGGGAATACCTATGCTGTCATAGTTTTATGATATCTCTCTGTACAGACTATGAGCAAACTTAGGGGACTGTTCCTGCTGAATTGTGCTTAGTACAGAGGAATACCTATGCTGCCATAGTTTTATGGGATCTCTCTGTACAGACTATGAGTAAATTTAGGGGCTGTTCCTGCTGAATTGTGCTTAGTACAGGGAATACCTATGCTGCCATAGTTTTATGGGATATCTCTGTACAGACTATGAGTAAAGTTAGGGTATGTTCCTGCTGAATTGTGCTTAGTACAGGGAATACCTATGCTGTCATAGTTTTATGATATCTCTCTGTACAGACTATGAGCAAACGTAGGGGCTGTTCCTGCTGAATTGTGCTTAGTACAAGGGAATACCTATGATGCCATAGTTTTATGGGATCTATGAGCAAACTTAGGGGACTGTTCCTGCTGAATTGTGCTTAGTACAGAGGAATACCTATGCTGCCATAGTTTTATGGGATCTCTGTGTACAGACTATGAGTAAAGTTAGGGTATGTTCCTGCTGAATTGTGCTTAGTACAGGGAATACCTATGCTGTCATAGTTTTATGATATCTCTCTGTACAGACTATGAGCAAACTTAGGGGACTGTTCCTGCTGAATTGTGCTTAGTACAGAGGAATACCTATGCTGCCATAGTTTTATGGGATCTCTCTGTACAGACTATGAGTAAATTTAGGGGCTGTTCCTGCTGAATTGTGCTTAGTACAGGGAATACCTATGCTGCCATAGTTTTATGGGATATCTCTGTACAGACTATGAGTAAAGTTAGGGTATGTTCCTGCTGAATTGTGCTTAGTACAGGGAATACCTATGCTGTCATAGTTTTATGATATCTCTCTGTACAGACTATGAGCAAACGTAGGGGCTGTTCCTGCTGAATTGTGCTTAGTACAAGGGAATACCTATGATGCCATAGTTTTATGGGATCTATGAGCAAACTTAGGGGACTGTTCCTGCTGAATTGTGCTTAGTACAGAGGAATACCTATGCTGCCATAGTTTTATGGGATCTCTGTGTACAGACTATGAGTAAAGTTAGGGTATGTTCCTGCTGAATTGTGCTTAGTACAGGGAATACCTATGCTGTCATAGTTTTATGATATCTCTCTGTACAGACTATGAGCAAACTTAGGGGCTGTTCCTGCTGAATTGTGCTTAGTACAAGGGAATACCTATGATGCCATAGTTTTATGGGATCTCTCTGTACAGACTATGAGCAAACCTAGGGGCTGTTCCTGCTAAATTGTGCTTAGTACAGGGAATACCTATGCTGCCATAGTTTTATGGGATCTCTCTGTACAGACTATGAGCAAACTTAGGGACTGTTCCTGCTGAATTGTGCTTAGTACAGAGGAATACCTATGCTGCCATAGTTTTATGGGATCTCTCTGTACAGACTATGAGCAAACTTAGGGGACTGTTCCTGCTGAATTGTGCTTAGTACAGGGAATACCTATGATGCCATAGTTTTATGGGATCTCTCTGTACAGACTATGAGCAAACTTAGGGACTGTTCCTGCTGAATTGTGCTTAGTACAGAGGAATACCTATGCTGCCATAGTTTTATGGGATCTCTCTGTACAGACTATGAGCAAACTTAGGGGGACTGTTCCTGCTGAATTGTGCTTAGTACAGGGAATACCTATGCTGCCATAGTTTTATGGGATCTCTCTGTACAGACTATGAGCAAATGTAGGGGCTGTTCCTGCTGAATTGTGCTTAGTACAGGGAATACCTATGCTGCCATAGTTTTATGGGATATCTCTGTACAGACTATGAGTAAAGTTAGGGTATGTTCCTGCTGAATTGTGCTTAGTACAGGGAATACCTATGCTGTCATAGTTTTATGATATCTCTCTGTACAGACTATGAGCAAACTTAGGGGCTGTTCCTGCTGAATTGTGCTTAGTACAAGGGAATACCTATGATGCCATAGTTTTATGGGATCTCTCTGTACAGACTATGAGCAAACTTAGGGACTGTTCCTGCTGAATTGTGCTTAGTACAGAGGAATATCTATGCTGCCATAGTTTTATGGGATCTCTGTGTACAGACTATGAGTAAAGTTAGGGTATGTTCCTGCTGAATTGTGCTTAGTACAGGGAATACCTATGCTGTCATAGTTTTATGATATCTCTCTGTACAGACTATGAGCAAACTTAGGGACTGTTCCTGCTGAATTGTGCTTAGTACAGAGGAATACCTATGCTGCAATAGTTTTATGGGATATCTCTGTGTACAGACTATGAGTAAAGTTAGGGTATGTTCCTGCTAAATTGTGCTTAGTACAGGGAATACCTATGCTGCCATAGTTTTATGGGATCTCTCTGTACAGACTATGAGTAAAGTTAGGGTATGTTCCTGCTGAATTGTGCTTAGTACAGGGAATACCTATGCTGTCATAGTTTTATGATATCTCTCTGTACAGACTATGAGCAAACTTAGGGGACTGTTCCTGCTGAATTGTGCTTAGTACAGGGAATACCTATGCTGTCATAGTTTTATGATATCTCTCTGTACAGACTATGAGCAAACTTAGGGGACTGTTCCTGCTGAATTGTGCTTAGTACAGAGGAATACCTATGCTGCCATAGTTTTATGGGATCTCTCTGTACAGACTATGAGTAAATTTAGGGGCTGTTCCTGCTGAATTGTGCTTAGTACAGGGAATACCTATGCTGCCATAGTTTTATGGGATATCTCTGTACAGACTATGAGTAAAGTTAGGGTATGTTCCTGCTGAATTGTGCTTAGTACAGGGAATACCTATGCTGTCATAGTTTTATGATATCTCTCTGTACAGACTATGAGCAAACGTAGGGGCTGTTCCTGCTGAATTGTGCTTAGTACAAGGGAATACCTATGATGCCATAGTTTTATGGGATCTCTCTGTACAGACTATGAGCAAACTTAGGGACTGTTCCTGCTGAATTGTGCTTAGTACAGGGAATACCTATGCTGCCATAGTTTTATGGGATCTCTCTGTACAGACTATGAGCAAATTTAGGGGCTGTTCCTGCTGAATTGTGCTCAGTAAAGGGGTATACGGACGCTGTAATAATTTCATAGTATGTCTCTGTATAACAAAAGAAAAAAAAGGAGAGAATTAAGTGTAAAGTGGTTGGTGAATTTGGGGAGTCAGATACTGGAACCCCAGCAGATTAGATGGAGGCTTCAGTGCAGTGAGTTGGGACCTTACCTCTGGGTGCAGAAAGCCAAATATATTCAGCCTCTCGTTCCGTTGTCTTTACCTTAAAGCGAGAGGCCTGTTTTCTGTGCGCGTTTCTGTTTGTCTGGCGCGGCTCTGGTTGCCATTCAGCAGGCGGGTCCCTGTAATTGGATGCGGTGCCCTCTGCAGTTAGGGAATTAGGTTAGGAAACCAAAAAAAGCAACTCAGGTTTTATTTTAAACTGCAGGAATGTCATTTCCTGGACTCGCCTGTATCTGCGCCACAATGTATCAAAGTGCCCCCCTGTCGGATGTGGTTTCAGCCTCATTGGTGGGAAGGGGGAGGGGACAAGAATTAATGCCCCAGGTCCCTATAATGGTGTTTAAGGCCTCAGTAGGGGTCCCTCTGTTTTTATTCTGTTAGGTGAGGTTTTATTGTGTGTCACATTCCATAAAGTCTCTTGTGTTCTTGTGTGCTGAATAACTGGCTGCTAATAAACCTCAGCCATTATATAGAATAAAGATGGGGGGACTCGGCACTAAATAGACTGCAGAGCAACAGCAGAAAGGCCAGAGCAATGATCATTAAAGGGGAATATAATGACAAGTGTCTGTTTGGTCGGGATTTTATCGGCAGCACATGTTATGGGAGAGTTGCTGAAAGATGCCTTTAATAGGATGGATATCGACTGGGCTGTAAAGATGGTGCAGAGAAGCGCCCGGTGCATATAAAGCAGCTGCACTTTAAAGTGGCAACGTGTAAGGGACCTGTTATCCAGAAATCTCTGGTTTTCTGGATAAGGGATCTTTCCATAATTTGGATCTCTTAAGTTTACTAGGAAATCATGAAAACATTAAAGGGTTACTGTCATGGGAAAAAAAATGTTTTTTTTTTTTTCAAAACGCATCAGTTAATAGCGCTGCTCCAGCAGAATTTTGCACTGAAATCCGTTTCTCAAAAGCGCAAACTGATTGTTTTTATATTTAATTTTAAAATCTGACACGGGGCTAGACATATTGTCAGTTTCCCAGCTGCCCCCAGTCACGAGACTTGTGCTCTGATAAACTTCAGTCTCTCTTTACTGCAAGTCGGAGTGATATCAATATATCCATGTATCAATAATACACTTTGTGTTGTGTGTCACTTGGATTCCATGGCTGGTGCCAATTACGCAGGAAGCACAAAGTGTACAAACACGTTTATAAACACACAAACAAAACAAGTGGGCTGACAATTACTGTGACACTGCATATGCTGCCGAGCTCTATAACAAAGGCTGCTCTTTTTTTTTATTTTTTTTTTTATTTCTTTATGAATCAGTGAAATATGTTTTTACAAAACAGCCAAATGTACAGCTCCCCCCCCTCCCCCCGTGTGTGTCAGTATGGAGACTCCGACGTGATTGGAATAGTTTAAATAGAATCCATAATGTTTGTTTGAAAGCTACGGAGCAATGACACCTGCTGGTGATTAAAACACAGGTAAGGTTTTACCGTAAAGCACCCATAGGTGCTCCGGCATTCACGCTGTCACCCAGAAGTTTTCTTTACTAGCCAAGGTTTTATTATAGTGTAATGTCATTAGCTGTAAAGTGTGCTTAGTGCTGAAAGTTTGCCCACAAACTCCTCCAAATGTCCAGTCAATCAATTAAACCTACAACCTGGGTGCTGGTTAGAGTAGAATAGAGTAGAATAGAATAGGTTTAGTCACCTTTGCCGGTGACTAAACCAGAACAAAGGGGGCGGGGCAGATAGTATTGGGGGTGGGGCAGTGATGTTGGGGTGGGCATGATGACACCAGAGGCAGGCGCAAAGATGTTCATGGAGTTATGACACCATGTTGGGTTTATTGCATCACTTGGATGCAACTGGCTGGATTTCTGTTTAGTTTTCTCCATATTTTAAAGGCGCGGTAAACATTTAAAATAAGTGAATGTAAAACGGATGAGGGGGGCTATTCTAAGAAAGTTTGCAATGTGCATTCATTATTTATTTTCTTTTAATTCCAAGATATTAAGAGATACATGTACTGTTAATATGAATGAATTGTGTTACAACAGCGCCACCTGCTGGTCAGTTTCCCACCAGTCTGACCAGCAAGTAGTCAAGGAAGTTGTCAGGAGAAAGAAAGAGGCTGATGTTCTTCTGCTTAGGAAAGATGTGAGAAATGTTTCCAATTTTATTCCTAAGCAGAAGAACATCAGCCTCTTTCTTTCTCCTGACAACTTCCTTGACTACTTGCTGGTCAGACTGGTGGGAAACTGACCAGCAGGTGGCGCTGTTGTAACACAATTCATTCATATTAACAGTACATGTATCTCTTAATATCTTGGAATTAAAAGAAAATAAATAATGAATGTATATTGCAAACATTTCTTAGAATAGCCCCCTCATCTGTTTTACATTCACTTATTTTAAAGGTTTACTTATCCTTAAAACTGGATAGGACATTTTTAAACTGAAAAACGGAGATATCTAGTTCAAAACCACACAGGCGGCAACCCTATCACTATCTATATTCTGCCAGATGAGTAGACCCAAACCTTAAATTACAGATGTGAGATAATTATTCTATTAATCTACTACTCTATTATTATATTATACAGACCTCCGCTAACCAGAAAGCTCTGAAATACAGCAATGCCAATTCAGAAAACACATTTATTATGTTTATTATTTGCTTTGTTGTTTCTATAATAATAAGAAATGAACTGCACTTAATGATAACCAAGTCATGTTGAAGTGAGTAACAGTATTTAAATAGCTTTCATTATATTGGCAGATAATTGTTCAGGTTTCACAAGGCTGGAAACCGAACAGAAAGTTGAGACCCGAACAGGTTAAAGGAAAACCAAACTTTTGGATCAAAACCGAACAGGTGGCAACCCTAGAGAAGAAACGACTCTAATAAGTGGGTCACATGACTTACTACAGGTGCAGTTGCAGGAATGGAACCCAAGGCTTTTTGGATACAAGGTTTTCCTGGAGTTCAGAGTATTATTCTTTTGCCACAACCTGAAGAAATTCCTAGGGGCACATTTACCTAGGGTCGAATATCGAGGGTCAATTAACTCCCGATATTCGACCGTCGAAGTAAAATCCTTCGACTTCGAATAAAGAACAATTAAATCCTTCGAATCGAACGTTTCGAAGGATTTTAATCCATCGATCGAAGGATATTCCCTTTGTTCAGAAAATTGTTAGGAAGCCTAAGGGGACCTTCGCCATAGGCTAACATTGGCCTCGGTAGGTTTTAGGTGGCGAACTAGGGGGTCGAATTTTTTATTTAAAGAGACAGTACTTCGACTATCGAATGGTCAAATAGTCGAACGATTTTTAGTTCGAATCGTTCGATTCAAAGTCGAAGGTCGTAGACGATGGTCGAAGAAGCCCATTCGATGGTCGAAGTAGCCATATTCGACCATTCGAAATTCAAACTATTTTTGCTTTATTCCTTCACTCGAACTAAGTAAATGGGCTCCTTTGTGTTTTCTACCCACATCTATTATATAGTGAATAAAGTACCCCCTCTTGTAAAATATAAGGTGACTTCTAATATCCTCATATTTTGCAACTGGGGGTACTTTATCATTATTATTAGGGATGCACCGAATCCAGGATTCGGTTCGGGATTTGGCCAGGATTCGGCCTTTTTCAGCAGGATTCGGATTCGGCCGAATCCTTCTGCCCAGCCGAACCGAATCCGAATCCTAATTTGCATATGCAAATTAGGGGCGGGAGGGAAATTGCATGCCTTTTTGTCAGAAAACAAGGAAGTAAAAAAGGGTTTTCCCCTTCCCACCCCTAATTTGCATATGCTAATTAGGGTTCGGATTCGGTTCGGTATTCGGCCGAATCTTTCACAAAGGATTCGGGGGTTCGGCCGAATCCAAAAAAGTGGATTCGGTGCATCCCTAATTATTATCATACACAAGTTTCAGTGAGTCATGTGACACAAATGACATCAAAACTCACCGTTTATAACTGATGACATCAGAACTCACCGTTTATAAGGATATGATTTACAATATATTCATAGCTTTTGTGTATTATATAAGGCTCCCCCCCTCCAATTAAGCCCCTCGTATATCCTCCGGCACATCTGGCGCACAGTGTGTTTAATCCCCGATTATTTCCTCACCAGCTGTAAAAAAAAAATCAAGTCCTTCTTATTTACAGAGCACAGTTTGGTAATTAAATAAAGATAAAGGGAAGCCGAGTGTCCAACTTTAAATCTGTCGGCACCCACATATAATAACAAATTAATGATAATAATAAAAGGCAAAGTGGCTGATGTATACATTCTGCAGGGCACCATTAGTTCCAGCGATTTGTCTTTATTTTACCTGATTATTCTCTGTATGATAAATGGCAGTTGCTTCGGGATTGGGCGCCACAGTTCCGGAGATTGGAGGCGGGAGGGAGCGGAGATGGCTCAGCCAACAAACACTTTTATGGAGACTTGGAATGTCGGAGTTGTAGAAAGGAGAGACTAACTTTGTTTTCTTGGGTATCTCAGCAAAAAAAGGGACACTCAATAATACATAGTAACATAGTAAGTTAGGTTGAAAAAAGACACACGTCATAGTTACATAGTTACATAGTTAAATCGGGTTGAAAAAAGACAAAGTCCATCAAGTTCAACCCCTCCAAATGAAAACCCAGCCCCATACACACACCCCTCCCTACTGTCACATAAATGATATATCCCCATATCTATACTAACTATAGAGTTTAGTATCACAATAGCCTTTGTATTATGTCTGTCCAAGAAATCATCCAAGTCCCTCTTATAGTCATTAACTGAATCAGTGCATTCCCCAACCTCACTGTCCTCACTGTGATGAACCCCCTACTCTGTTCCTTTAAATGAAACTTCTTTTCCTCTAGTCTGAAGGGGAGGGGCCTCTGGTACGTGATTCTCTTTATGGGTAAAAAGGTCCCCTGCTATTTGTCTATAATGTCCTCTAATGTACTTGTAAAGTCTAATCATGTCCCCTCACAAGCGCCTTTTTTCCAGAGAAAACAACCCCAACCTTGACAGTCTCCCCTCATAATTTAACTCTTCCCTCCCTCTAACCAGTTTAGTTGCACTTAGTCTCTGCACTCTCTCCAGCTCATTTATATCCCTCTTAAGGACTGGAGACCAAAACTGCCCCCATACTCCAGATGAGGCCTCACCAGGGACCTGTAAAGAGACACAATTATGTTTTCATCCCTTGAGTTAATGCCCTTTTTTATACAAGAACTTTATTTGCTTTAGTAGCCACAGAATGACACTGCCCAGAATTAGACAACGTGTTATCTACAAAGACCCCAAGATCCTTCTCATTTAAGGAAACTCCCAACACACTGCCATTTAGTGTATAACTTGCATTTATATTATTTTTGCCAAAGTGCATAACCTGCATTTATCAACATTGAACCTCATTTTCCAGTTTGCTGCCCAGTTTCCCAGTTTAGACAAATCACTGTGCAAAGTGGCAGCATCCTGCATGGAACCTATAGTTCTGCACAATTTAGTCTCATCTGCAAAAATAGAAACAGTACTTTCAATGCCCACCTCCAGGTCATTAATAAACAAGTTGAAAAGCAAGGGACCTAGTACAGAACCCTGCGGTACTCCACTAACAACACTGGTCCAATTAGAAAATGTTCCATTTACCACCACTCTTTGTAGTCTATCTTTTAGCCAGTTCTCTATCCAGGTACAAATACTATGTTCCAGGCCAACATTCCTTCATTTAACCAGTAACCTTTTGTGTGGCACTGTATCAAATGCTTTAGCAAAGTCTAAGTAAATCACATCCACTACCATCCCAGAATCAAGGTCTCTACTTACCTATTCATAAAAAGAAATTAAGTTAGTCTGGCAAGATCTATGATGCATAAAACCATGCTGGCACAAACTCATAGTATTATGATTTGCTAAGAAGTCCAGTATCTTATCCTTTATTAACCCATCAAAAAGCTTTCCTAACACTGACGTCAGACTAACTGGCCTATAGTTTTGAGGCTGAGAACGGGATCCTTTTTTGAATAGAGGCACCACATTAGCAATTCACCAGTCTCTCAACACTATGCCAGACCTCAATGAATCCTGAAAAAGTAAAGAGGTTTGGCAATCACAGAGCTAAGCTCGCTAAGTACCCTGGGATGAATACCATCTGGCCCTGGACCTTTCTTAATCTTAACATGTTTGAGTCTCTTTTGAATTTCCTCATGTGTGAACCATGCATTATTAGTTGTATTACTAGAATTGGGACTGTTAAGAAGGAAACCTTCATTAACTGGTTCCTCATTTGTGTAGACAGACGAAAAATATGAATTTAGAATCTGCTCTTTTATTTTGTTTTCATCAACCAGCTGACCCCCCTCTGATACTAAAGGTCCTGCCCCTTCCTGCTTCATTTTTTTTTACTATTAACTTATTTAAAAAATAATTTTGGATTCTTTTTACTGCTTGCTGCAATATTCTTTTCCATATCCATCACGTTCAACCATAAGTCTATATAGAGAGATCCCATAAAACTATGGCAGCATAGGTATTCCCTGTACTAAGCACAATTCAGCAGGAATAGTCCCCTAAGTTTGCTCATAGTCTGTACAGAGAGATCCCATAAAACTATGGCAGCATAGGTATTCCCTGTACTAAGCACAATTCAGCAGGAATTGCTTCCATTTGAAGCCTCTTCAATTTACTTCAGAGGGGGAAAAATTCCTTCCTGACTCCAAAATGGCAATGGGACTAGTCCCTGGATCAACTTGTACTATGAGCTTTCTTCCATATCCCTGTATTGAGTGGCAGAAGCGTAACTAGAGGGGAACGGGCCCTGGCGCAGGACGCGCAGCCGGGCCCCCACCCCCCTCCATACACCCGGAACTGGCCGGGAATATGCGCCGCACAGCGGCGCGCGGACTGCCGGGGGGGCCCTGAGGGGGTGTGGGCGCACCCCCTGCTCACCCGGTAGTTCCGCCACTGTTGAGTGGGTGCAAGTACTACAGTGCTAAGGGGTGTATATTGTGCTCTTATGCGCATGTGAGTGTACGATAGGCTGAGCACGTGCTGCCGACCTGTCCAACACGCATAAGCGGACTCATGCACTGACATTGGATAAGAATTAAGCAGTGAGGGGACAAAGCCAGTAATCGGGGTACATGCCTGGCCCCCCTGCCACTGTGCCCTAGGCATGTGATTCTCATGCCCACCCCTAGTTCCAGCCCTGACAGCACTGCCCAAAAAAGGATTTTGTGCTCCATTCTTAAGGCAAGGGCCCACACTTCAGGGGACCGCAGGGCAGGGGGTAAAGTGTGGGATAAATTAACCTTACTTCTGATAAGTAATGGGGCTCTTAGTGTATCCTGCTGGGGGCAGAGAATCTGTTTGATCAGTAAATCCTTGTTACTGCCATACTCCCCTCTTTCTTCTGCTGCTGCTCGTGGAGAAAAACGACAATCAAACAATAAAATCCCAATTCACAGGAGGAGGGGGTCCAATTTATTAGAAACCCCCAAGTAGCTCTAATCACTTACCTGGAAGGTACCGGCTGAAGGAGGTTCAAGGGGATTTCTGGAGGAATTAAAGAAGGTAGTTGTCAGGAGCACCCAATGGAGCATGTCACGTCTGTCACCAAAATTAAGGTAAAAGGATGCAGAGGTCTAGGGTTCAATGCCCAATTATAGGAATTGCTGAATCGTGTTCCTGGGTTTCCTAGATTCCTAAATGACTGTTTCCTGGATTCTACTAGACCCTGATTCTGATTCTTGTTGCCTGCCTATTTGAATTCTTGCCTGAACTTGACTTCGGTTACACCTGACCCCTTTGGATACCTTGGTCCGGACTCTCCGCTAGGAGCCGATAGGCCCCTGACAGTAGTGACATGATTTGCCCCCCATAAATTACAATTGACAAGTTATTGATTCTCTGGAAAAAATCACCAGCCTTGATGCCAATAAAATTGGCATCAAGCACAATTTTTACTGGTCAAGCCGTTAAAATACTGTCCAGGTGGCAACCCATAGCCGTGCCCAAAACTAGGGATAAACTAAATGCACATTTTGGGGCTCTAATTCACCTGTCACCACTAATGAGAAGCGATTAGCATTAATTTCAATGGCACAAACACAAGTGGCGCCTTGCTAAGGAGACTGTGACCAAACACTGTCCCTCCAACTGGGAACTTGATCCAGAAATCCTCCAAAAACCACCACCCCAAGGGCCCTATTTCCTCCTTTTCTCTTTGGTATTTGGGAGACGGAATTCTGCGCTCTGAGGACGAATCCACTGGAAGGAACGGAACATTCCACATCGGATTTTTAAAAGCACAAAATTAAAACCTAGAGTGAAAACAAGTAAAACAACGTGGAATTGAGCAAATTGATGCAAATTTATAAATAGCTTCCCCCCCCCTCTCACATGTTGGACGTTGCTATAGAAATTAAATTGAGGCATGTTTTGATAGCGCTTAATTTACCATTTTCTTACTCTCGCAACCTAGTAACAGGATTCGTTAACTCTTCAGGAACTGGTTTGCAGCATCAGCTTTATGGAAAGAGGTGGAGACGGCATTAGGGGCCCCCATAGAGGGAGGACTTTAGATACGAATAAAATCTGGGTGGGCATCTGGCTGGTCCCTGCACCTCATAATTCTCATTTCTGTAGCTTCAGTGTCCCTTCGGCACATCTCTGCTTATGTTTATGTGGTCAGATCCTCTGGGGCCCTACGTCTTGCACTGATGATATTGTGATGTGAGTTTTAGTATATTAAGGACTTTCTACCTGTTGCCCTTTAACAGTGGGCGGCTGACAGTTGTAGTCAGTGGGTCAGGGGTCAGTGGTCACCTCTGTTCACCATTTTGGCTTTCTGTGTAAGTATTTTGATTCTTCTCAATTAGTGATGCACCGAATCCAAGATTCGGTTCAGGATTCAGCCTTTTTCAGCAGGATTTGGATTCGCCTTCTCACCCCTAATTTTCATATGCAAATTAGGATTCATATTAGGATTCATATTTGGTTCAGTATTCAACGGAATCTTTCGCTAAGGATTCGGGGGTTTGGCCGAATCCAAAATAGTGGATTCGGTGCATCCCTATTCTCAATACCATTATCCTTATAGCTAAAGCCCCAATTTTAAGGTTCATTAAAGAGAAACTGTCATGAATTTTTATCATATTTCTAAATGACACTGTTTACACTGCAAATAATTCACTCTATAATATAAAATTTAATTCCTGAACCAACAAGTGTATTTAGTTGTAATATTGGGGTGTAGGTGCATCTCAAGTCATTTTGCCTGGTCATGTGCTTTCAGAAAGAGCCAGCACTTTAGGATGGAACTGCTTTCTGGCAGGCTGTTGTTTCTCCTACTCAATGTAACTGAATGTGTCTCAGTGGGACCTGGATTTTACTATTGAGATCTACCAGGCAGCTGTTATCTTGTTACCTTCCAATTGTTCTGTTGTTAGGCTGCTGAGGGGAAGGGAGGGGGTGATATCAATCCAACTTGCAGTAGCAGTAAATTGTGACTGAAGTTATCAGAGCACAAGTCACATGACTGGGGGCACCTGGGAAACTGACAATATGTCTAGCCCCATGTCAAATTTCAAAATTAGACATAAAAAAAAAACAGTTTGCTGTTTTGAAGAGGGGTGTGTGTATGGGGCTGGGTTTTCATTTGGAGGGGTTTTCAACCCAATAATTAATTTTAATTTAATTATGTAACTATGTAACCATGTAAGAATGGATTTCAGTGCTAAAGACAAAAGAGAACATGGGAAAACAAGTAGTAGAACAAGACAAAAGGGGAGGATAGACGAGGAATGGGGAAACAGAGGCAGAAGAACCAAGACAGCAGCATAATGGAGAATAGTAGGAATGAATGGAATGAATGGAAGGCTGCCATGATGAGAGAATACAGTAGGAAGGCAGGTGATTATAGTGAAGTTTATTCTGGAGAGGGTCTTTAATTCCCTGGTTGAGCCATGGCACCGTGACACCCTCTTAAGTGAAAGGATGATCTCTAGGTGGTGTCCTCACTCCTCGGGGGGCGGTAGAAAGAAATTAACGTCCAGCTCTGATTTCCAAGATGCCATTATAATAAAGGCTCCGGAAAGAACAACCATGTGTGATGGGCCAGAAACACAGTGTCAGTGCTTTCTAATAATAACCCAAATTATATCTGCCTCAGGTCACTAGAAGCCTCGACCGCTGGTCTGTTCTTCACCAGTCGCCTAGTAACTCCCAAATCTGATAAACTCACTAATCCATTGAGTGTGACCTTAACAACCAGTGGAACATACTCTATTGGAAAAAGAAATACAAAGACATGTGGAAACTTAGGGGACTGTTCCTGCTGAATTGTGCTTAGTACAGGGAATACCTATGCTGCCATAGTTTTATGGGATCTCTCTGTACAGACTATGAACAAATTTAGGGGACTGTTCCTGCTGAATTGTGCTTAGTACAGGGAATACCTATGCTGCCATAGTTTATGAGATCTCTCTGTACAGACTATGAGCAAACTTAGGGACTGTTCCTGCTGAATTGTGCTTAGTACAGGGAATACCTATGCTGCCATAGTTTATGGGATCTCTCTGTACAGACTATGAGCAAACTTAGGGACTGTTCCTGCTGAATTGTGCTTAGTACAGAGGAATACTTATGCTGCCATAGTTTTATGGGATCTTTCTGTACAGACTATGAGCAAACTTAGGGACTGTTCCTGCTGAATTGTGCTTAGTACAGGGAATACCTATGCTGCCATAGTTTTATGGGATCTCTCTGTACAGACTATGAACAAACTTAGGGACTGTTCCTGCTGAATTGTGCTTAGTACAAGGAATACCTATGCTGCCATAGTTTTATGGGATCTCTCTGTACAGACTATGAACAAACTTAGGGACTGTTCCTGCTGAATTGTGCTTAGTACAGGGAATACCTATGCTGCCATAGTTTTATGGGATCTCTCTGTACAGACTATGAACAAACTTAGGGGCTGTTCCTGCTGAATTGTACTTAGTACAGGGAATGCCTATGCTGCCATAGTTTTATGGGATCTCTCTGTACAGACTATGAGCAAACGCAGAGCGCTGTTCCTGCTGGCTTTGAGGTAGATCTAGGAATAATATCTGTACAGAAATATAATTAACTACCATAGAAACTGACATAATAACACTAAATTATGGACAGAGAATTTAACAGTAACTAAGGGCCTATAGGCACATCGTTGTCTCACGTTCCTACTTAAATGAGCTTGGATGGAATGAATATTGATATTGATTAATATTTTAATATTGATGATCAGAAAACCCTCTAAACCTTTTCATTCTTTTATGTGTTCTGCCCTGTTTCCCCAGAGTTGTTATGTCAGGCCACGCGGTGTAGAAGGAATGTCAGCGTCTCACGAGGAGCACGGAATCGGCTTTATTACTATTTAAAGGGAAAGTAAAATGCCGCATGAGTCATAGTTGCTGACTGTATAATTAGATGTATTCCAGTCGTATTTGAGCAGAGAGTTGGTAACGCTGTTCCCTGTGCATAGAAGTGATAATGAGTATATACAGTAGCTGTATAGTGGAATGAATGAGATGTGACTGACAGCTCAGATAGACCAATGAGCAGACAGTTTGGGTCAGAACAGCGCCCCTATTAGCTATGACTTTTAAGGTACTCACTTTATTCGATTCTCTGCACTGGTGGTTCTGACTGGTGAAATAATGTATGTAGAAGCCAGCAGATTACCAGACTTTACCTTCTGCTACATTGTGTGCTGAGCATGGCACCGGCCGACCTCCCCCATTCCTCCCTGATTAGCACATGCGTATGAGTCCTTGCCTCTGACAACACTTTGTTTTGTTATACAGGCATGGGACCTGTTATCCAGAATGCTCAGGACCTGGATTTTTTTTGGATATTTCTGTAATTTGGGTCTCCATACCTGTAGTCTACTAGAAATTCATTTAACCTTTAAATAAACCCAATAGGCCCTGGGGTTTTCCCGGAGAAGGGATGTTTCTGTAATTTGGGTCTCCATACCTTTAGTCTACAAAACAATTATTTAAACATTAAATAAACCCAAAAGGCCCTGGGGTTTTCCGAATAAGGGATATTTCCGTAATTTGGATCTTGATACCATTAGTGTACTAAAAAATTATTTAAACATTAAATAAACCCAATAGGCCCTGGGGTTTTCCGGATAAGGAATATTTCTGTAATGTGGGTCTCCATATCTTAAGTCTACTAGAAAATCATGTAAACATTAAATACGGGCCCTTGGACGCCTGCCTATGTGGGAAACATGTTCCTGCTCAAAACACACAAGGGGTCATTTATGAGGAAGATGTTTTTTAACCCTTTATTCAATGTAATTTTGGCTGCCACAGTTGTAGCATTTGCCATAGTCTCCATATTGCTGATGTTACGGCTTATACAGGCAAATGGATCAGGTAACTCGGCACTGGTAAAAAGGAAAAATAAATTGTCACTACCCGGCCCTGTGGATATTTCACGAAGGCAAATGAAGGCTCTTATATTTATCCTTTAGCCGAGGGATGCGGGTGACTTAATTATTCAGCGCTGTGTTAGCTCTTAGGCTCACAATAATCAATGGCTTGTAGAAGGGCTGGAAATCTGTTTCACATTCAGCAGCCGCTCGATTATAAGGGGCCCAGATTTATGGGACGCTTGGAGTCAATTGGCCGTGCCTATTTTCAAGGCTACAAGGTAAATGAGCAGCCGTGCACTGAAGGGCCACCACTGCTTGTCAGCAGCACTACAATCAATGCAGGGTTAATCAGTTAAACGATAAGTAAACCTTTAAAATAAGTGAATGTAGAATGGATGAGGGGGCAATTCTAAGAATTTTGCAATGTACATGCATTATTTGTTTGTATTCCAAGATATTAAGGGATACATGTACTGTTAATATGAATGAATTGTGTTACAACAGCGCCACCTGCTGGTCAGTTTCCCACCAGTCTGACCAGCAAGTAGTCAAGGAAGTTGTCAGGAGAAAGAAAGAGGCTGATGTTCTTCTGCTTAGTAGTGATGGGTGAATCTCTCCCGTTCCACGGAAAAATGTGCGAATTTCCCGCAAAATTCACGAAAAATAGTGAAATCAGAAAGTTCACAAAAAACTTTTCATGAAAAAATCGGGAAATTCTAAAGTTTTCATTAAAAAATCGAGCAACACAAATGTTTTCACTAAAAAAATCGAGCAATTGCAATGTTTTCACTATAAAATCGAGCAACTCGAACCATTTCACGAAAAACAATTGAGCAATTCGGAAAAATAATTGTGAAAATCGGAAATTGACGCTGGCGAATTTTCACCGGCGATTTTTCACTGGCGAATTCGCAAATTTATTCGCCCATCACTACTGCTTAGGAATAAAATTAGAAACCTTTCTCACATCTTTCCTAAGCAGAACAACATCAGCCTCTTTCTTTCTCCTGACAACTTCCTTGACTACTTGCTGGTCAGACTGGTGGGAAACTGACCAGCAGGTGGCGCTGTTGTAACACAATTCATTCATATTAACAGTACATGTATCCCTTAATATCTTGGAATTAAAAATAAATAAATAATTAATATACATAACAAAAATGCCTATCAAACATTGATAAGCCGTCTTATCAATTTTGCATTTACATTTTTACTCTGCGGCCTTTTGATTCTGCATAAGCTCATAATACAGTTATGGCAGTCTACTGAGGAACACTTCCACCTGCTGGTGAGAGCTGGTAATGCAGAATTGTGCTCATGCTTTTTTTCATTCGTTCACAGTTCCTACACCAAAATATGTATTGGTGTCCTATATATACTGTATACAGAGTTTATTTGCTTCATTTTATGAAATCTGGGGCAAAGTTATCTGAAATGAAATGATTTACTGTGTTGTTCACCTTTAAGTTAACTGTTAGTATGATGCAGAGAGGGATATTCTGAGAAGATTTGCAATTGGTTTTCATTTTTCATTATTTGGGGTTTCTGAGTTATTTAGCTTTTTATTCAGCAGCTCTCCAGTTTGTAGTTTTAGCTGTCTGGTTGCTAGGGTAAAAATTCCCCTAGCAACCATGCATTGTATTGAACAAGAGACTGGAATATGAATAGGAGAGGCCTGAATAGAAAGATGAGGAATAAAAAGTAACAATAACAATATATTTGTCGCCTTACAGAGCATTTGTTTTTTAGATGGGGTCAGTGACCCCTGTTTGAAAGCTGGAAAGAGTTAGAAGAAGAAGGCAAATCATTCAAAAACGATAAAAATAAAGGCTAACTGTCAAGTTGCTTAGAATTAGCCTTTCTATAACCTACTTAAAAGTTAATTTAAAGGAGACCCACCCTTTGAATGTGAGTTTTATTTAGTAAGTTGGGTTTATGATGCACTGGAAATAGAAGGAAGGCCGCCATCAGAAATCATAGGGTCCCATAGTACTAAGTTAACAAGGCCCTTCCACAAGGGGGGGGGCAATTATTAACCCATAGGTCACCGAGCCCCCTGGATGAAGGACCCTGCCAACAAGTAGAATGGGGCCCAATAATGGAAATCACAACAATGGCCTTGATCAACCCCAGTCACATCCCGTTATCCCGAAATCTCACCCATGACCTACTCAAATCCTGCCTACTCCCCACAAGCCCCATCTGTGACCCCGTGACTGTCAGTTTTACAGGTGTTGGAGCCCTTTTTGCAATGAGGCCCTTGACAATATACCTCTGAGGGCCACACTGCCTATAGAAAGACAGTGCAGGTTGGATATGGGTGAGGGAACCCAACGCAATTGATTTATTTGAGCAAAAGCAGCACTTTCTCTGTGTCCTTATAGAGCCTCAGCTGCTATGAAACTGTCAGTTGGTGATCTGCAGTGCTTTCTGTATGGAGTGGAAGCTCTTCTGTAACACGTAGGTGTAGGGCCCATTTATATCAAACTCTTTCTTTGCACTTTGCAGCCAAGCAGCTGAATAAGAGGCAGTTGCATGCGGTGTTGCTGTCGTACCAGTCTCCCCAGTCCTGTGTCTGTAGTGAGGTACTTGGGCTCCTATAAATATTCATGCTGATATCACAAGCGCCCTCATCAGTTTTACGGGGATGTCACAATGCATTAGAGCCGCAATAAAGATCATTGATACCAGCGAGAAGCCTCTGAAATGCAGAATTACACATCCGATTTGCTCAGTAATAGATAAATGAGGGAGAGGGTTGTTCCTATTATTTCATAAAATTCCATATTCCATAAAATCCAATCTTTTACAGAATGACAGAACGGGTGGCAGTTCCTGTGGATAGTTGAGCACAGGGATGGATAGAGATACAATGGGTCAGTGTATAAAACACAGTATAGAGCAAGAACAATGATCACTGGTCAATATTCAGTGAGTCCGGGGCAGGAGACCAGGGGCCACACCAATCACTCTGTGTGTAATTGACTGTACTATCTCTGCACTGGAATAGGGTGTTGAGTTGGGTGTGCAATGCAGTCTGTTTGGTGCAATGTGTGTGCAGGGAGTGTAATGCAACTTACTGGAGCACAGTGGCATCTCTGCAATGTTCTGTAATGTGTAGTCTATGAAATGTATTTGATTCATTATGTGAGCTGTGTAATGTGCTCTGTTGGGTTAAATGGACAGGTTATTAGTAATGTGCAGGTCAGAAAAAACACAAGCCACACCCAACCCTAACACACAAAACCATAACCCGCACCCAGGGGCGATCCTGGCCCCTCCACCGCCTGAGGCAGCAGCAGTTGCTGCTGCCCCCCCCTCCCCTGGAAATTCGCTCTTAAAGTACCAGGAGCAGCTGCCCCTGGTACCTAGTGGCAACAGCCTCAACTCGCCTCATTGGTGAAGCATCCCTGCCCGCACCCCAAACCTAACCTTAACCCCCACTCAACTCTAACCCACAAAACCATATCCTGCACCAAACCTTAACCCATAAAACCTTAACCCGCACTCAACCCTAACCTCAAAACTTAAACCCACACTCAACCCTAACCAGCAAAACCTTAACCAACAGAGAACATTACACAGCTCACATAATGAATCAAATACATTTCATAGTCTACACATTACGGAGCATTGCAGAGATGCCACTGTGCTCCAGTAAGTTGCATTACACTCCCTGCACACACATTGCCCCAAACAGACTGCATTGCACACCCAACTCAGAACTATAACCTGCACTCAACCCTAACCCCAAAACTTTAACCCACACTCAACCCTAACCCCAAAACTTTAACCCACACTCAACCCTAACCCAGAAAACCTTAACCTGCACCAAACCCTAACCTCAAAACCTTAACCTGCACTCAACCCTAACATGCAAAACCTTAACCCTTTCTTAACCCTAACCTAAAAACTTGAACCCGCACTCAACTCTAACCTGCAAAAACCTAACCCACACCTCACCCGCACCCAACTCTAACCTCAAAACCTTAACCGGACACAACCCTAACCTCAAAACCTTAACTCACATTCAACCCTAACCTCAAAACTTGAAACCACACTCATTCCTAACTCACAAAGCCTTAACTCTCACCAGACCGATGGTAAGCCAAATTTCCATCGGTCCCGCCCATTTGGTGGTCAACATGTATATCAGTGCAGGTTATGTAATGCACTATACTGGGTTTATTGTGTACTGTAAGTTCTGCAGTGCACTTTGTGTGTGTTGTGTAATGCACATTTTTGGAACAATGGCTGGTACTGAATGTGTACTGAACTCTACTGGGTTGTTTTGTCACTGGACCATCTCTGTAATGAATTATAATAGGATATTGTGCAGTCTATGCAACACACTCTATTGAGTTCAAGGTGTAGGCTGTGTAATGAACTCCATTGGGTTTAATGTGAGGGCTCTATAATGCACTTTATAGGGTCCTTTTTGTATAATTCATTGTAAATGGAGAACTTTCCCACTATAATGGGGCACTATGAGGGCTGCCTGAGGATTGTGTGCTAAATGTGGCACTTTTTGTCCTTGTAATACCCAACATCAGGTCATTCTTTTGGGCTAATGGTAGTATTTTGTGATGCAGCCACTGCATGGTATATGTAATACTCATGTTATAGGAGTGCTGAATGTTTATGGATGGGCCATACTTTGTAAACACTTTGAGCTATGAGCTAGTTAGTGTGTGTGTGTGGGGGAGGGGGCATGTCATGTACTTATATTGTACTGTGAGCAATGAAGTGCTGTGTATGGGCCATATAACCTACTTAAAGGGATTGTTCACCTTTAAATTAACTGTTAGTATGATGTAGAGAGGGATATTCTGAGACAATTTGCAATTGGCACCTTTTATTATTTGTCATTTTTGACTTATTTAGCTTTTTGATGCACTGGTTTGAATAAGAGACTGGAATACGAATAGGAGAGGCAGAATAGAAAGTTGAGGAATACAAAGTAGCAATAACAATACATTTGTAGCCTCGCAGGGCATTTGTTTGTTAGATGGCGTCAGTGACCCTCATTTGAAAGCTGAAAACAGTCAGAAGAAAAAGGCAAATAATTATAAAACTATTACAAAAATAATGATGTTCAATTGAAATGTTGCTTAAGAATTGGCCATTCTATGACATGCTAAAAGTTAAATTAGGTGAACCCTCCCTTTAACGCGTCACTGACTATATGTGTTTAGGTATTGACTATATAATGTACTCATAGTTGCGTTGTTTAAAGATTGGCCATATAATAAAAAGCAATTTATAGATGCTCTATGAATTATATATAGCAACTGTGACCTCAGATTCCCTTTGGATGGCTTACAGTAGCCCCTCAGGCAATTGCCATTGAATGTATTTAATACACCCTGTGGCCACATGGCCCCCAAATAACCTATAAGTGATCTTAAACATTGCCAGTGCCATGATCCTTAAGTTGATCGTTGGTTCTTTTTGTTGGTGCAAATATTGCGGCTGTATTATTGCATCAAGTCCAGTGCAGGTAAAGCCGCTATTCGTTCTCAGTGAATGAGCCACAGTGATTGCCCCCAGATAACAAACCTTTAGTGCAGCCGGAGAAAAGTGTAATTCTTGCTCCAATGCTCTTTGTTCTACCTTCTTGGCAAGACGATGGCACATTCCCTGATCTGCAGAGATAACACGATCAATTCTTCTGAAGAAGAAAATAACATTTAAAGCCAATATATAAATAATAGAGATGCAGCTTCACTTTATGTAAATACGTTATATCTAGTAGAAGAGAAGCAGGAGTGTTCTCTCGAGACGCCACACTCTTTTCTTTAGGTCGGCTGTTAGTTTTTTTGTCATAACAACAACAACAATGGATTTTGGCTGAGAACAAGTTGGAATTCAGAGGAGGAGAGTTTGATTTCTATGCGCTAAGTCAATGCCTAAAAATGAATCCTTAATGCTATTTGATATGCCAAGTTTGAATGCGCATAAATAAAAGGCAAAGAACAAATATAGTTACTGATAAAAGTAATTAAAAAATAAACAACTGGATTTGCTGAGTAATCAATGAAGACGTTTCACTACTCATCCGAGCAGCTTCTTCAGTTCAACTGACTGGTGTGGGAAGTTCTCGGCATATAAACTCTTCCACTAATCCAATCACAATGGCACATTGTAACTCTTCAGAGAGGTGACACCTGAAGAAATTCACAGAGGTGTAGATTCTGTGTAGTTACTGTGATAGGATTATCCAATGTGTCCTGCAACTCCTAGATACAGGTGTTACTTGTGAGAGTTGTATGAATGGACGAAGAAGAGAAAGATGGTGATAAATGACCAAGAGGGTGCAAGTAGCCAAAGATGGTAACAGAAGGCCAAGAGTACTCACTAAGTCAAGGTGGTGACAGAAAGCCCATGTGTAGGGATGGGCGAATCTGTTTCACTGCGGAAATTACGCCCATAGACTTGTATGGGGTTGTGCGTCAAAAAAAAAAAAAGAGGCGCGTCAAGAAAATTTTGCCGCTCCTCAAATTTTTTTTTGACGCCCATAGACTTTAATAGGCATCGCCATTTTGCCCGTGGCAAATTTTTGGCAAAACGAAACAGGTCAAGTTCGCCAATCCCTACCCATGTGGTTCTCGGAAGCCATGATTGTAACAGAAGGGCATGTTGGTAAAATATGACCCAGATGGAGAAAGTAGGAAAAGATAGGGACAATAGAAATAGATGGTGAAAGATGAAGAGTGTGCCAAAGATGGGGACAGCAGGAGAAGATGGTCAGTAGGCCAAAATGGTGACTGCAGGGCAGATGGTGCCAAGAGTTTGACACTAAGTCATGGTGGTAAAAGCCAACATGGTTCTAGGAACCCATCGCCTTGAGAAAGCTAATGTAGCGAAACGCGCATTGGCGTTTGTGTGCTCTCTTTGGTTTTACTTATACCATCTTTGACTTGGTTTTTAAAAAAAATTCATTCTGGTTAGAAGTTTGTGTAGGGGTGGCGATTTGGTGCCTCCATGATGAGATCAACCTTTTTCTCCAATTCTCTCTTTATTTATTACTCCAAGGGGCCGATGATTTGTGGTTTTACAGGTTAATTTAGCTCTTTACAGTTTAGGGCAAGCGTAAATTACAAGACCACAGCTTTGCGGTGTTCTAGGGTTTTCTTGAACTTGAGCAAGTGGCCATCATTTTTTCCATTGATTTTAAACCATTGACTCCTATTCTATTTATATATTGCTTTTTCATTTTGGAATCTATTTATTAAGCATTGCACAGCACTTTAGAATCTTTGGTATTAATAAATTAGTATTTAGCCTATTGATGAATTCTCTATGAATTGGCGCTGGGGTGCAATTTATTAAGCATTGTACAGCACTTTAGATCCGCGGTACAAATTATTTATTCAATCCTAAATGAACTGGCGCTCTAATTGAATTTTTTTTGGTACTAATTATTTTTATAGCTTAATGATGAATTCTTAAATAAATTGGCACTTTAATTGAATCCCGTGATTATTGTTTATTAATTAGAATTATTCATCAAATAATTTATTGACATTCTTGTACTGCATCTTAGTTATTTAATTGAAGCACCGGCACTTTACATAAGAGTTGGACTAATTAGCGTGGCATCTGATAATTGATTTCTCGTTTCTAAATTATTAGCAATTAATAGACAAAGAACATTATTTGTGGATCAGGTCAAATGGGGTTCTTTCTTCTCTCCTTTCTACAGTTCTAGGAAGCCATGATGGTAACAGGAGGGCATATTGGCCAAGAAAGTAGAAAAAGATAGGGACAAAACGTAAAAGGTGGTGACAGGTGGGCAAGATGGTGACAGTAGTCAAGAACAGTAGGACACAATTGTAAATTCTCCTTTGTTTTCACATTTTGGGTCCTACTTTCATTAAAAGTGACAGTAGGGCAAGACAGTGACAGAGGGGGAAGAATCCAATAGGGCGACATCAGGCCAAGATGGTGAAATGATTTGATATCTGGGATCACGTGATGAGTTTAGTGGCAGTCTGTTTGCTTCCCATGTTTAGGATCAGTCTTCAGGACAGAAGGAGCATCTGCATTGTCTCCCCAACCAAGAGCAGGGTCTTCATTGTCTTCATTGTCTTCAATTGTCCATCACAATTCCTGTTGTGCATTCAAACTGCGGTCTCCTTGCGTTACCAGTTCAGTAGAACCAACTGTCTGCAGATACACATAAGAGCCATGGAACGTCAACCAAGTAACTTAAAGGGAAACAATAACGAAAATGAAAATTTAATATACGCTTCATCATACGACAATAATACATTTTCTAAATATAAACAATTCAAAATGAAGAACCATTTCTGAAATAATCAAGTGACTCTTCACTATCCCCCTCTCAGCATCTTTCCCTTTTCTTGCAGGAGTTGTGAGTCTTATCATGAATTACCATTAAATCTAATGGGGGGCTTCTTTCGTCTATAAGATGTACAGGTATTAGACTCCACTCACTCTATTAAAATCCCCAGAAATCCTGTCGCTCTATGCGCAGGATTTGTGCCAAAGTCAGTTATTTTGGTTTTTTATTTGAGTGAGATCTAATACATTTGCTAGGAAAGGAGCCCCCCTTAATTATATATTGGATCTAATCTAGAAAATCTGACACCCAACTGCTGCAGGAAGACAGAATGAAGGGAAACAAATGCTGAGATAACGAACGGATAGAGAAGATAAACTTGATGATTTCAGAAATTGATTGTATCTAGAAAATGTATTATTTCAGTGTGATGAAGCCTATATTACATTTTCACGATAGTTCCCCTTTAAATAAAGCAAGAACAATTGAGAGGTTCTTCCATTATTCCATGTGTGGTTGTGCCTGTTTAGGAGATTCTATTTCTCTAGAGTTGCCATTAACAACCTGTGGTCTCTGATTCTGTTCTCCTCCGCTATGAGTATTGGGACCGATTTATTAAAATATAAACTGCTCAACCTTGCCCCTCGTGTATAATGGAACCCCCATAAGATCCAGCATAGTGAGCTACAAACTTACGCAGTGGCTGAATTTTGAACATAGACATGCGTCCATCATTTAAAGGATAAGTGATGATGAGGGTGCTATCCTAACCACTTTTGTAATCTATATTCATTATGTATATATCTTAAATTCCAATATACATGTACTGTTAATATGAATTAATTCTGTTACAACAGCGCCACCTGCTGCTCAGTTTCCCACCAGTCTGACCACCAAGTCCTGTGGTTGCGGCTGGGGCAGGGGGGCCCAGGGCGAAAGTGGGAACCCCTGTGTCAGAAGCACCGGTGGGCCTCGAACCCCCTGAACCCTATAATATTTTTCTTGCAGTTGGTTTAAAAACAAAGATCTGGTTGCTATGGCTACTGCCCTGGAGCAGTTTTATCATCTATGTTAGTATAGACCATCCCCCTAATACTTGCTTTTCCAGAGCCAATATCAGGCACCAGAATAATCATCATATACATTTCTTATAACTGATCAGCTGCAAATGGGAAACAGTTCTCAGACTCCCTGAACCTTTAATCCCCTTTAACTCTATTCTGTATATTAATGTGCTGGGGCTGCCCTACTGCCAAAAGTTGTCCTCCATGTGGGAACTTGATTCCCCTTTTAAATGAGTAAAACGGGTGTAATCCTGGTGCAAAAGCTTCTGAGGTTTGCTGGGAGCCTGTATGGCGTGTGCAGGAGCTTCATTTGCCTGTTTTTATCCTGATTATATTCAACTCAGATACAGATAACCAAGGGAAAGCTGCTTAGTTACTGGGGTTATTCCACGCAAAACTATAAATACAGCAAACGTATTTAATACCATGGTAACGCCTTTAAAATTATCTGCTGGATAAGCTTTGCATACATATCTGTATATGTGTCTCTCTGTATATCTATATATATATATATATATATATATATATATATATATATATATATATATATATATATATATATATACACACACACACTTATCTATTTATAGTCTACCCAACAGGGCTGCCACCACTACAGTATTAGCTGTTTGGACTTTACTCACCATCACCAGTAAATCATATACATTACAGCATTAATATAAGGACATTGCTATATCTGCAGGACTTCTGCTCCTCTATAAACCCTCATATAAAGAAAAGGCTGCAGGCTGAGTTATACAGGGAACTCTGAGTATCACTCATGTATTATAAGGGATAATGTACCCCCTACTGTAAATGATAAGGATATTAGAAGTCACTGAGGGGTTCTGTGACCATATAAAGACACAAGGCTGCAGGCTGAGTTATACAGGGAACTCTGAGTATCACTCATGTATTATAAGGGATAATGTACCCCCTACTGTACATGATAAGGATATTGGAAGTCACTGAGGGGTTGTTCTATGACCATATAAAGGCACAAGGCTGCAGGCTGAGTTATACAGGGAACTCTGAGTATCACTCATGTATTATAAGGGATAATGTACCCCCTACTGTAAATGATAAGGATATTAGAAGTCACTGAGGGGTTGTTCTGTGACCATATAAAGGCACAAGGCTGCAGGCTGAGTTATACAGGGAACTCTGAGTATCACTCATGTATTATAAGGGATAATGTACCCCCTACTGTAAATGATAAGGATATTAGAAGTCACTGAGGGGTTGTTCTGTGACCATATAAAGGCACAAGGCTGCAGGCTGAGTTATACAGGGAACTCTGAGTATCACTCATGTATTATAAGGGATAATGTACCCCCTACTGTAAATGATAAGGATATTAGAAGTCACTGAGGGGTTGTTCTGTGACCATATAAAGGCACAAGGCTGCAGGCTGAGTTATACAGGGAACTCTGAGTATCACTCATGTATTATAAGGGATAATGTACCCCCTACTGTAAATGATAAGGATATTAGAAGTCACTGAGGGGTTGTTCTGTGACCATATAAAGGCACAAGGCTGCAGTATATGTCACAGCAGTTTGGGCTATAGGAGTGAATGTCTGTGGGTGTTCCCGGCTGCCTGGCTAATGTGCACTTGTACTCGTCACTAATAGAGTGCAACTCACTTGTGCCACCTGACCCCATCACTTAAAATATCCCCCCATGGCTCACACTGAGGCGCATGTAATTAAACTAATAACACAACAAGCCTGCGACATAAACATTAACATAAGCATTAGCCTCATTTATTTCTATGTATAAATGATCTTTCTTTCTCTCTCTTTCTCTCTCTTTCTCTTTCCTGTCGCCATATTCCAGGCACGTTGCCACTAGAGAGCATTTTCATTGTTTCATTTACTCCAAAATTTTCCGCAAATCATTTGTTCTGGTGCATCGGTCACTTGCAGTTTCGCTCCGTAATAATGTTAGAACACAGCACAGTGTTTACATAAATGTTCATGAAAAAATACTGTGAGAGGAGACATAGATGTATATCCTTTAAGGTACAGTATTCCTGGACAAGATGGAGACAGTAGGGCAACATGAAAAGAGTAGGACTAAATAGTGACAGTAGGGCACGATTGAGACAATAGGACAAGATGGAGACAGTAGGGCAATCTGAAGATAGTAGGGCATGATGGAGACAGTAGGACAAGGTAGAGACAGTAGGGTAAGCTGAAGACAGTAGGACAAGATGGAGACAGCAAGCTGAAGACAGTAGGGCATGATGGAGACAGTAGGACAAGATAGAGACAGTAGGGCAAGATGGAGAAGGAGGACAAGATGGAGACAGGATGACAACAGTGAGACAGTAGGGCAAGATGGTGAAAGTAGAACAAGATGGAGACAGTAGGACAAGAAGGAGACAGTAGGGCAAGATTGAGACAGTAGGGCAAGATGGAGACAGCACGCTGAAGACAGTAGGGCATGATGGAGACAGTAGGACAAGATGGAGAGAGTATGAAAGATGGAGAGAGTTGGGCAAGGTGGTTAACGTAGAACAATATGGAGACAGTAGGGCAAGATGGAGAAGGAGGACAAGATGGAGATAGGAGGATGAGAGTGAGACAGTAGGGCAAGATGGTAAAAGTAGAACAAGATGGAGACAGTAGGGCAAGATGGAGACAGTAGGGCAAGATTGAGACAGCAAGCTGAAAACAGTAGGGCATGATGGAGACAGTAGGACTAGATGGAAAGAGTATGAAAGATGGAGAGAGTTGGGCAAGGTGGGGAACATGGAACAAGATGGAGACAGTAGGGCAAGATGGAGAAGGAGGACAAGATGGAGACAGGAGGACAAGAGTGAGACAATAGGGCAAGAGTGAGACAGTAGGGCAAGATAGAGACCGTAGGGCAAGATGGTGACAGCACGCTGAAGACAGTAGGGCATGATGGAGACAGTAGGACAAGATGGAGAGAGTATGAAAGATGGAGAGAGTTGGGCAAGGTGGTTAACGTAGAACAATATGGAGACAGTAGGGCAAGATGGAGAAGGAAGACAAGATGGAGACAGGAGGATGAGAGTGAGACAGTAGGGCAATATGGTAAAAGTAGAACAAGATGGAGACAGTAGGACAAGATGAAGACAGTAGGGCAAGATGGAGACAGTAGGGAAAGATGGAGACAGTAGGACTAGATGGAAAGAGTATGAAAGATGGAGAGGGTTGGGCAAGGTGGGGAACGTAGAACAAGATGGAGACAGTAGGGCAAGATGGAGAAGGAGGACAAGATGGAGACAGGAGGACAAGAGTGAGACAATAGGGCAAGAGTGAGACAGTAGGGCAAGATAGAGACAGTAGGGCAAGATGGTGAAAGTAGAACAAGATGGAGACAGTAGGGCAAGATGGAGACAGTAGGACAAGATGGAGACAGTAGGACAAGATGGAGACAGTAGGGCAAGATGGAGACAGTAGGGCACAATTGAGACAGTAGGGCAAGATAGAGACAGTAGGGCAAGATGAAGACAGTAGGACAAGATGAAGACAGTAGGGCAAGATGAAGACAGTAGGGCAAGATTGAGACAGTAGGACAAGATGGAGACAGTAGGGCAAGATGGAGACAGTAGGGCAAGATTGAGACAGTAGGGCAAGATTGACACAATAGGACAAGATGAAGACAGTAGGACAAGGTGGAGACAGTAGGGCAAGATGGAGACAGTAGGGCAAGATAGAGACAGTAGGGCAAGATAGAGACGGTAGGGCAAGATGGAGACAGTAGGGCAAGATGGAGACAGTAGGGCAAGATTGACACAGTAGGACAAGATGAAGACAGTAGGACAAGGTGGAGACAGTAGGGCAAGAGTGCTGCTACAATATACTGCTAGTTCAGGTAATTAAGTCTGTATATACGAAACTTTGATACCACAGTTAATCCTACAGTACTGCCCCCCTTTAAGTTTTTGTTTTCTCCCCAACATCCATGAACTTCAACAAAAAGAAGAAAAACATCCGCATTGACATACTCAAGACTCAGTTTAACACTTTCACAGCATTCTATAAGGCTAATTATATCCAGACAGAGGCGTCCCCTTTTGTTAATGACAAAAGGTAATATTTATTGGTTTTCGGTCCAAATTGTAGCTCAGCGTTGGCCACGTCTGTTCCTGACATATGGCGAGGCCGGCAGCATTCCATCGCATTTTGGGTCTGCATTTTTTGGGTTTGAAATGTATTTGCAGTTGCTTGTATAATGCTGTGTTGGACTGATAGCGTGTGCTATTACAGGTCACAACTCCCTGCAACTCCCGGTAGAGCACATGGAATCTCATGCTTTACTTTCTGGATCTGACACACTGCTACATGTGACTCCCCCTCTCTACAAGGCCCTTGGCTGGATTATTAATGGAACCCATGGAGCTGCAGCACAAGCCCTTCACCCTGGCACCAAAGGACGTATTGCCCCGTATTATCCAGCTCTGGGCCTCAGAAAACCTAATCCAGCATTGCACGTGGATATGCCATCATTTTAAAATATAAACCAATTATATGCAATTTTTATGCCCTGTAATGTTTTTCTAATTAGGTTACAATACAGCAGTAAATATCTGTGTTCATTTGCCGGAACACTTAAAGGTCACTATTCTGCAATAAAGAGCTCGGCCCAGAACCAATTTATTTCCTGTGCACTTTCTGCCTCTATATCAAAGCTTGATGGTTCCTTAGAAAAGAATCCAGTTACATAATGAGTGTCGGCGAATGATGGA
This sequence comes from Xenopus petersii, assembly GCA_038501925.1. Lineage (NCBI taxonomy): Eukaryota > Metazoa > Chordata > Amphibia > Anura > Pipidae > Xenopus > Xenopus petersii. The sequence continues at coordinate 138,592,091 of CM076683.1, read as the reverse complement.
CGAATTGATTCGGCGGGTGCAAATTCTCTGCAAATTTCCACGTTTCGGCGGCAAAAATTTGCCAGCGTAAAAATAAAATTGGAAGCACATTGGAAAAGTCGCTTGCATCATCACCATTATTCGGACGCCCATTGTCTTTAACACCGGTGTCAAAATTAACACAAGCGTCGGAATTCTCGTTTCACAAATGATTTGCCGTTTTCTCATTTTTCGTTGCAGCGAAACGAGACAAATTCGCCCATCACTATCTTGTGTCTGACTCCAGTAAACCCCCATGTGTTGAATTCTCTCTGCTCCTGAAATTGTCCTAAAACTCAGTACAGCTATAGGATGTTATCTGGAAACCTATTATCCAGAAAGCTCCCATAGACTCTATTTTATCCAAAGAATTCCAGATTTTTCAAAATGATTTCCTTTTTCTGTGCAATAATAAAACAGTAGCTTGTACTTGATCCCAACTAAGAGATTAACTCTTATTGGAAGCAGAACCAGCCTATTGAGTTTATTTAATGTTTAGATGATTTGTAGACAAGGCATGGAGACCCCAATTACAGAAAGATCCCTTATCCGTAAAACCCCAGGTCCCGCTAGATGGGGAAGCTGTACAGCAACAGAAGGGCTGTAGAATGATCTCATAATTTATATAGAATTTTATTTTTAGGTTCTCTTTCTCTAGTTCCAATTCTGGCCCATTTAAGGCATAAATTGCCCATGCACTGTATTCACAGAATTCCATACTTCCAATTTGAAGGGGTAGGCTGGTTATTTAGATGTATAGACAAGTCCTTCAAGGGGAAGGTGGAAATGGAAAACCCTATCACAAACACAGAATTGCCACTCTACCCTCAGTCTTTCTAAAGGGTGTCAGTTCTTTTATGTAAGGATCCTGGTTGGTTATAGAGAGCAGAGATTGACATGAGCAAACTGGGATTTAATTACAACTTCTTTTATCTGACTCCAGCCTGTCTGGAACCCGGTGACCTTGAGGCAACATCCAGCTCTCATCCGCCACTTTGTCACACCTTGCACACGTCACCGCTGCTCAGTCACTGTCAACCTTAAAGTAATGCTGCTCTGATTCCTCTGTCAAAAGAAACAGCACATTTCTTTCCTTCTATTGTGTACTCATGGGCTTCTCTATCAGACTTCCTGTTTTCAGCTTAAACCTCCAGGGCTAGGGCTTGAGCATGCTCAGTTTGCTCCTCTCTCCCTCCATCCTCCCCTCCTTGCTGAAATCTGAGCCCAGAGCTATGAGTGAGCAAGGAGAGACTCAGGCAGGAAGTGATGTCACACCAAGCTAATATGGCAGCTGCTATCCTAAACAATAATATAATATGGCAGCTGCTATCCTAAAGAGAGCTTCTAGAGCCATTTACTCAGGTAGAGTAAAGCATTCTACAGAATAAATAGTGTTATAGCTTGCACTAATCTATTGACAATAAACTTGCTTCCTTTCCTTCTCCTCTAACGCTGATATTTTTTGCCAATTTCTATTTTTTTTGGTCTCGATGTTTTTGTAATGTAAATCATGGCCTTTGCACTGATTATATTGAGAAATTATAAATATCCTGTATTGTTAAAGATGGAATATATTGTGCCGTCAGAGCTGCTGATTTGAGGCAAGAGAGGAGCTCATTTGGCTTAAAAGTGTTGACGTTTGTTTTGAAACAATCACTTTGGGCCAATAATCAGATTCATTATTCAAATCCAAAGTAAAAATGTTGACTGTTTTTTTTTTTTTTACTTTTTTACAGTATAAGTATCTTGGATACAACATTTAGGGAGAGTATCCAAGATACTTATGCTGTATGTTGTGCAGGTATGGAATCTATTATCCAGAAGTCTCCAATTTCCAGGAATGTCATACTTGATGGTGACAATGCTAGCACACATTGTGTTCATAACAAAGCCCATTGGGTTACACATTGATTAAATGAGAGATGGACCCAATATCTGGAAAACCCCATGACCCAAGCTGTAAGGCATTGATGGGATTCAAATCAGGTCTCTTCTCCTTAACCCTTGGGCTGGGAAGGCAGTCGAGAGTTTTTGGATAAATATAGGCTGTGTTGAATCCTCGCTGGCCAATTAGGATTAGCCAACCAACCAATAGAAAGCCTAGATTTTCCTCTGATTTGTGGCTTGAGCATTGGCCTGAGCACTTGTCTTGTTTATAGCGCTATTTCCCCTACCCCTACAGACCTGTATCTTTAGTTTGTTTCCTACCCTATTTATTTGCTGCCTGTGAGACCTTTACTACACCTCTGGCTCTTACCCCTCTCAACATGCCCCCAACATGTGCTATACTGTATATACAGCAGTGCCAACATCTTGCATCTGCCCACTGCAGTATTTATACCTCTGCCATTCTTGATGGGTCTCATGGGATTAAGAGGAGGTGTTGAGTGTAGGTGTGTGTACATTCATGAAAGACAGAAAGTGGATGTGGTGAGGGCAATTGCAAGATGACAGCTGGGGCAAATGTTACATTTTATGGGAAAGCAATTGGCTGGGCTGATAACATCTACAGTTATGGTTATTTGCTCTGGGTAGGATCCTGTGGTATGAGGCTGCAGGATATCATGAGCGACTAGTGGAATTCTGTTTATTAGATAATGAAAAGTTAGGTCTTACCCATTGGTATATAAAGATGTGTATAATAATGATTTAAGCTCCAACTCTCTGTGGGGGGGAAAGTCTGGCCTAACATAGGCCTCAGTAGAAGGTCAAGCCTATAAGGGGACCCATGAGTTAAGAAGATCACCGCCAGAGTCTTGAGTTTGATGCTAGAGGAAAGTCTCCTAACAGGTCCTGGTGATTATGCAGTGCATACAATTAATGTCACATATAAATATGTTAATAATTAGAGCTACAAGAATTTATGATAAGGAAAGTAGTGTGTGACGAGGCCTAATGAAAGCTCAGCTTAGGTGGGGAATCAAGGGGTACAAATAAATAAGCCAAAACTTCCCCAGGCTGGTGAGCCTAAAAATACAGTGATGGAGGGTACTTGACCAGGAGATGCAAGTTTTTTTCTTCTCAGAGGTAGTCCTGGGGTCGGGGCAACCTAAAACTTGCATGTAGTGAGCATCCAGTCCAAGGTCTAAATGGGAGATGATTAAAGATGGAGGAGTTGGGCTCTCCAGTTAATTACCCCATGCCAGTGGGATATTCATCTCTAGAAGAGTCCAGGACAACAGTTTTGCCTTTCAGCTCACTAGGGGGTGCCTGGCAATTCAAACCCAAACCTTCCACTGTCTTAGTTATTTGCAGTCCTGTACAGCAGTGGTCCCCAACCAGTGGCTCAGATTAACATGTTTCTCACCAACACTATGGATGTTGCTCCCAGTGGCCTTAAAAAAGGAGCTTATTTTTCAATTCCAGGGTTGTTTTAGTTGTATAAAAACCAGTTGTACTGCCAAACAGTCTCCTGTAGGCCAGTCCACGTAGCAAATCACAGCTCTTTTGTGGCACCTCCGTGAACATTTCATGCTTGTGTTTCTCCCCAACTCTTTTTATATTTGAATGTGGCTCATGGGTTAAAAAAAAGTTGGGGGCCCTGCCATGCAGCCTAAATAACATCTCACTGGGCATACAATAAATCAGCTCTGGTAATGGGAACTCACCATCAAGTTTCATTTGGAGCAATATCTTGGCTGATACTTCCCATCTGCCTGTTGGACAATAAGAGAACACTATGGGCCATTTCTATGAAACATGGTTCTGACCAGAATTTTGAGGTCAGCATAAAAGTTTGAGGGGCCCTATTTTAAAATAAGGACCACCTGGACAATTGTGTTTTCCGGATCTTTGGTTCAAGTTCTCCTTTGAGGACCAACATCTGAAAACAAGGTTACAGATATAGGAGCACATCAGCCACCGTTTCATAAAGATCTGGGACAGATATTTAACCCCGGATATCATCCTAATTGGCCTTCCAGTTGGCTTTTAAGAATATTTTCGAGAGTAACTATATATTCTATAACTGTCACCCTAAATGACATTCGGATTCAGCCCCTGAGCCATTCTTCTGGGTTTTCAGGGAACTTCTTCAGTGATAACAGTGATACTTGACAATTACTGCTCCTTTAAACGGACATAATAAAAGAAGAATGATGCAAAAGAAAAAGCCCGGCATCTGCAGCTGCAAGCTCAGTGCCAAACTGGATTACATAAAGCTCTTTACAAGTTTCGTCCTTGGAATCTTTTTAATCGAGTTCAGGAGCAACACAACCCCCCCCAAAAAAAAAACCTATTACAAATAAAAGAAGAAAAAAAAGGAACATCTGCGTCAGTTTTAGAGTTTGGGTCGGCAGGAGCCGGACCAGACAGGGAACGTATATCTAACCTACAAAGCCACAAGTATTTATTTGGATAAAAGTGTTTCTATTCTGGGCAGATGAAATTATTATGCAATTGAAATCCAGGTGAAGCAGATAGATGTCATTATGCCCAAGGTTTGCTCATCTGTAAAAGAACCATCTGGCGTTCCCAGCCAACGCTTCCAACTCAACATTTTCATCTTTTTGCGGTATTCCCATCTTGTCCTTACTTTAATGGGAATCTGTCATGATTTTTATGTTGTCGTTTTTATTTCTTAATAACACTGTTTATAATTAAATATTTTAATATATAATTCATTAATACAAATAATTCACGGTACAATGTAAAATGTCATTCCTGAACCAGCAAGTGTATTTAGTTGTAATATTGGTGTGTAGGTGCATCTCAGGTCATTTTGCCTGGTCATGTGCTTTCAGAAAGAGCCAGCACTTTAGGATGGAACTGCTTTCTGGCAGGCTGTTGTTTCTCCTACTCAATGTAACTGAATGTGTCTCAGTGGGACCTGGATTATACTTTTGAGTGCTGTTCTTAGATCTACGAGGGAGCTGTTATCTTGTGTTAGGGAATTTTATTTAAAGTAAAAACATTACAGGAAATTATATAAACATTTCAGAAAACATCACATTATTAAACAATATTCATTTAATAAAAGTAAGTTCCCTTATCATTAAATCCTGTTTTGTTTCTGCCTGTCACCGCCACTTTCCTCACCCCTCCTTTTCACTTAGAATTTTGGGTACTCTCCTCACCCTCCAGGTCAATCTCAATATCCTCGTCTAGGGACTCCCATTCCTCCTCCTGACTCAAAACCTCCTCCTGCTCCTCTTTCCTCTTCCCTTTTCCCAAGGCCCCAGCCTTCCACTTCTCTTTTCTTCCTCTTTTCTTCCTCTTTTCTTCCTCCCTCAGCCTCTCCTCCTCTTCCTCAGCCAGATCTCCCCAGCTTTTACCTTCTGGCAGAACAAACCTATTGCCTGTTGTTAGCACCATTTTTGGGGGGTTGTTTTTCTTTTTAACAGAGGTTTTCTTTCCCACTCCTCCCCTCTCCCAGGCTGACTGACCCTCTGCTCACCCTTCTCCTTGAGTAACTTCCCAGCTGCCCTACCCACCACTTTACTACATGGGGCACTGGATTCCGGCTCTACAACTTCCCTCTCTGATCCCACCACTTCAGATGTTGGGACACCCTCCTCCACAATCTCCATTCCCTGGCTGATTTCCTCCTGTAAATTAGGGCAATCTGTAACAATGTTGTGCCAGGCATCAGGGCAAGAGTTGTGGGCATGTCCTAACTTCAGGCACAAATTGCAGTGGATTTCCAGGCATTCATTTCTGGGGTGCCCAGTTTCACCACAGATGGCACATTTCACCACTGGGCATTTAGCTGCAAAGTGCCTGTTTGAGCCACACCTGAAATACCCTGGGTTGGCCGGGATAGAATCAACCCCCCCCCCTGTCTTTACCAATAAAGAAAGAATTGGGAAGGTGTTTGGGAACATGGAAATTCATGTGCAGTTTGACCTGTACCTTCCCCCCTCCTATCCAGAAACCCTCCTCATCATACAGTGGGGTAAGTGGGGACAGGACAGTGCATTGACTATTTAGCCAGACTTTAGCCAGACCATCACATCTTCCGGGGGACACACACTGTCTTAAACATAATGGTGACAGTCTTGGTCTCAGGTCGGGAGACTGGAATCACACTAAACCCCTCCCACTCTGGGGCGTCTCTCTCTTACCCTCATATTTGCGCCAGAACTCATCCAGCCCCTGAGACAGTTTGAAGCTCAGATCCAACTCAGTGTCTGTGACACTTACCAGCCCAAAAACATCTACAGGGGTAAAGCCCAATGACTCTTTGATGAGATTTCTGGCTACAAACCTGCACCCCGGCAACTCACCCCTCTTCTTCACCCACATAATTTTCACCTCATTCTTCCTCCTACTGGTCTGACTCTCACCCACCTCACAGACATTCTGCCTAAACAGTCTCTTCCCTTCCCAAACACCTCTCCTCCCTTGTGCCCCTTCACTCTCACTATTTATAGGAGGATTCCCTGCACCCTCTGTGACACAGCTTTCTCCAGCTACGTTCTCTCTTACTGCAGCGTCACATACAGTTTTATTAGTCAGGGGTGCAGCCATGTTAGTACTCCCTGCAGCCATATTAGTACTCCCTGCAGCCATATTAGTACTCCCTGCAGCCTTGTCACACTGCACACTTTCACCTGACACCTGGACACAGCAGCCACACTCCCAGCATTTATATTGCCATTAGTATTGACACTAGTGCTGGGCACTAAAACAGTCTCTGGGACTTGGGAATCCGCACACAAAGACCCCACATTGACACCCCCAGTCTCTTTAGAAAAGGAAAAGTCTTTAAGCAAGTTTTTCAGTTCATTTTCCTCCATTTCCTGGAATCTCTTTTGATTATCGCTAGGGATGGGCGAATTTGACCGATTTTGAGTTGACAAAATTTCGCCGCCGGCAAAATATGTCGCACGTCAATTTTATTTTTTTTGATGCGCTTCTTTTTTTTTATCGCACAACGCCATACAAGCCTATGGGCGTCAATTCTGCGGCGAAACAAGGTGAACAAATTCACCCATCCCTAATTATAACAAACCTTTTTCCAGGGCTGTATAACTGCCAGAACCCTGGTAATGTTATTATTATCATTAGACATAAATACAATTTTCCTCACGGCTTTAGATCTCTCAGTCCAGTCACCATGTTACTAACACTCCCCTCCAACATGTTCCTTTTCTCCTCCAAGACTTTAATGTCTGTCAGGTCCCTGATTATTTGGCTGTGATTGGGCCCAGCTGAGCTCACAGTCTGTGGCTTCCCAGCGCCAAAAGCAGATTGCTCCCCCCCAGACCCAAAATGGGCCAGGGAAAAGCTCACAGCCTGGAGCTCTCACTAATGCAGGTGTTAGGGAGCTGCTATCTGGTTACCTTCCCATTGTTCTTTTGTTTGGCTGCTGGGGGGAAATGGAGGGGGTGATATCACTCCAATTTGCAGTACAGCAGTAAAGAGTGACTGAAGTTTATCAGAGCACAAGTCACATGACTGGGGCAGCTGGGAAACTGATAACATGTCTAGCCCCATGTCAGATTTCAAATGAAATATAAAAAAATCAGTATGTTCTTTTGAGAAACAGTTTTCCCACGACAGTATCCCTTTAAAAAAAGGTATATTTTATATTTATATTCTATATTGTATATATCTTGTGTGGGAGGATTAGTCCAAGGGGATGGATAAAATAGAATGCAACCAATGAGCTGACTCAAAATGCATGAGAGAATAGCACGTCTATGAGCTTTAAATGTGCATCAAGGGAAAATGTCTGATTGGCTGAGATGTGGTAACTACTAGCCAGTGATTGGTTCAGCTTTGCCACATATGTGTTAGCTTTAAAGGGGCGGTTCACCTTTAAGTTAACTTTCAGCATGTTCTAGAACGGCCAATGCTAAGCAAATTTTCATTTGGTCTTCGTTAGTTTTTTTTTTTTTTTTTTATAGTTTTTGGATTATTTGCATCCTTCTTATGACTCTTTCCAGCTTTCATTGATCTAAAATGTTATTGCTACTTTTTATTCCTCATCTTTCTATTCAGGCCTCTCCTATTCATCAATTATCTCAGAATATCCCTCTCTACATCACACTGGGAGTTAATTTAAAGGTGAACTATTCATTTAATGTTGAATGTGCTCATGGCGCTACATAACTGTGCCAGAGTCTCACTGTGCTGTTTAGGTTTTCGTGGGCTCAAGTCGATACAAGCAACATGTATTATGTTATAAATAATGATTGCCTCTGTATTGTGCACTTTATCGTACTCTGCATCAGTGTATATCGCAGCTGCTCTTTACTTGTTGAAAATCCAATTACTGCGGCTTCAAAGCCCAGCTTAGCTGGAAGCTCTTCCCCGTATATTGTCCTGCAACAAGTATATTTTGCTGCCGCTTGTGATTTCAATAGACCAACACAAGAGTCCTTCACCGATAAGCTGGGCTGAATAGCGGCTCCTCAAAGCTCTCTCCAAACTCCCCCACCAATGAAAGTAGCATTATTATTCCCCTAATCTGACACAGATCCATTCTGCAAATAATAAAAAACATTATTGTACGCAACGCAGGGAATGCAACGCTCAGCCAATCAATAAACAATAAAAGCCATTCCCAGGATGACCGCAGATATCTCAATTTCACACAAATCCTTCGATTTTACATTAGTTTAATAATCAAAGAAGAATTGAGACCAATGTTTAGAACATTCAACAGTATTACTCATGTATTATAAGGGATAATGTACCCCCTACTGTCAATGATAAGGATATTAGAAGTCACTGAGGGGTTGTTCTGTGACCATATAAAGGCACAAGGCTGCAGGCTGAGTTATACAGGGAACTCTGAGTATCACTCGTGTATTATAAGGGATAATGTACCCCCTACTGTAAATGATAAGGATATTAGAAGTCACTGAGGGGTTGTTCTGTGACCATATAAAGACACAAGGCTGCAGGCTGAGTTATACAGGGAACTGTGAGTATCACTCATGTATTATAAGGGATAATGTACCCCCTACTGTAAATGATAAGGATATTAGAAGTCACTGAGGGGTTGTTCTGTGACCATATAAAGGCACAAGGCTGCAGGCTGAGTTATACAGGGAACTCTGAGTATCACTCATGTATTATAAGGGATAATGTACCCCCTACTGTAAATGATAAGGATATTAGAAGTCACTGAGGGGTTCTGTGACCATATAAAGGCACAAGGCTGCAGGCTGAGTTATACAGGGAACTCTGAGTATCACTCATGAATTATAAGGGATAATGTACCCCCTACTGTAAATGATAAGGATATTAGAAGTCACTGAGGGGTTGTTCTGTGACCATATAAAGGCACAAGGCTGCAGGCTGAGTTATACAGGGAACTCTGAGTATCACTCATGTATTATAAGGGATAATGTTCCCCCTACTGTAAATGATAAGGATATTAGAAGTCACTGAGGGGTTGTTCTGTGACCATATAAAGGCACAAGGCTGCAGGCTGAGTTATACAGGGAACTCTGAGTATCACTCATGTATTATAAGGGATAATGTACCCCCTACTGTAAATGAGTATGTCTGCACTGGGGGCACTAAGTCAATATTATCCAAACTAGCCAACAAAGTAAAAGGACTTGCTCATGAGAAACAGCACACAAGTCTAAGGTGTTAATATTTAATATACAAGAGCAATGAATATCCTGTTAATTATATCCTTATAAACGGTGAATTCTGATGTCATCAGTTATAAACGGTGAGTAGTGATATCATTTCTGTCACATGACTCACTGGCACTTGTGTATAATTATAAATAAAGTATCCCCTGTTGCAAAATATGAGGATATTAGAAGTTACCTTCGGCCTCGTGTTTTTATTTGTTGTGAAACTTCTCGGTAACTTATAATATCCTTATAATTTTCAAGAGGGGGTACTTTATTCACTATCTAAATTGTGCTTATTGATGATGTCACCAATTATAATTGGTGCTTAGTGATGTCATTTCTGTAACATGACTCACTTACACTTGTGTATTATAATAAATAAATTAGCCCCTATTTTAAAATATGAGGCTTCCGCTTTGTGATTTTATATAGTCAGTGAACTCCTAAATTACTTATAACATCTTCATATCTTACAACAGGGGGTTCTTTGTTGACTGTATAAAGTAAATGACTTATTATAGTTCACAGTTAGCCACAGTCCTCTATTAAATTTACATTGTCGTGTCACTTTACTCAAACAGTCCTTTCTAAGTCTTCATGTTTAAACAATGGTTTTGTCTCTTTAAAAAATAGTTATATAACCCCAAAATTCACTGCTCACTTTAGCTCATTTTGCACCATAAATACACAAAGAGCTATTTAGAGAACAAACAATATTACCCTTGCACAAGAACTGGGGAAATGTTAAAATAAAGTTTACAAGTGGTTTTAGCACATACAGTCATTGCACAGATAAGTCATTAATAATCAGACTCGGCATAAATTAGAGCCTTAATCATGTCTTGATGTTGAGTGTGCGCTTCTAGGAACTCTTCTGCTCTTCTCCTGATGGGACTAATGGCCATGTTGGCTGGTGGCTGTTGATTGGATTTGACTGAGCCGCCTACGTGAACTCTCAACCAATAGCCTGCTGGGCGGCTGAGTACCTTCTAATGGACTCATTAGACAATGTGCCCCTTCACAAGTGACGAATCAGTTATTCATTGCAGGTCAGAGAAGTTTGGATGACACTACATGTGGATTAGAATTAAACTCTTAATCAAGGAAGTGTTTGTGATTGTGGCTACCCAACTCCAGAGAGAAGCAGCACCAGCTATAGTGTATGAATATTTTTTTTCACAAGGGATTATCATTTGAATTGTCAGATTGGGGAAAAAAGTTTTAGAATTATCTAGAAATTGCCTGTTTCTCTTCTCCCAGCTTTTGAGGACTTGGTGTCACTTTCATACCATCTAATATCATCTTTCTAAAGACATCAACCCCATATCTGAAATCCAATGGAGTATTGGCATCTTTCTTGGCATCTAAACACTACTAACCCTAATAACCCTAATTGCAAATCATTTTAAAAGATCTTCCTTTGGTGACCTGCATCATCCTAGAAAAGAAAATGTCCATTTTAATGATTGCTTTGGGACTGGGTTGGAAGGAAGACAAGTTGAACATCTAGTTGATGAATCCTATTGTTGACAAGTGTTGTATCCTACATATTATATATATATACACACAGTATATCTAAAGCAGTGATCCCCAAACTGTAGGGCTGAATCCCCCCCATGGAGTGCTTGTAGCTATAGCAGAGGGGGATCAGCTTTAAGGTCAAGTAAGGTGAGAATTGGGGAATAAAGGCCATTTGATCTTCTAGAAACGCCAGAAATTTAAGATTGAAAGCCAGTGATGGTGAATTTGTCCTTCAGTTTGGCATGACTTTGTATTTTCGGTCCTAGATATGCTTGTTACATTGACTGAACCACTCTCTACTTATTTCATGAGCTAAGGGAGGCTCTGACTAAAGGTTGGACCTTTATGGGGGTTCTTGGGCAATTGTTAGACCTGGATGGGATTCTCTTGTTGACAAATGTTCTAGCCTCCTTATCATATATGTATCTAAAGCAATGAGTCCCAAACTGTAGGACTGACCATTCAGAGAGAGCTTGGATCAGTGCCGAGGGAGGGCTCAGCCTGAATGTCAATTAGGTCAAGAAATGGGGTTAAACCCTATTTGCTTTCCTTGATAGCCCAGCTTGAAATTGGGGTTACATTTTGATCATTCCTGTATTTGCTGTCCTAGATATTCTGGGTACTTAATCACTGATTAATTATCAATATTTTCTGTAGCTGTAACCTTGTAATTAACTTAAGGGCACTTTGACCAAAGTTTGGATGCACATGTTCAAGTGTATAGCAGAATATCAGTTTCCAATGGAGTCTGCAAATTGTCTTACTTCAACGAGTGACCTGAAGACAAGGGGTCTACTGGTCATCTGAGAAATGGAATAGGAACATATGTTCTCTACCTAAATACAGTATCTAACTGCCATAAGGTTGAACCATTCAGCAGTTATTATGTCTCCAATGTTTGGCATAAACAGGAGGCACTGGCAGCATGAAACCATATACTTTAGCCATCTCTTCCCCTGATACAGTAATATCATTCTCTAATTAATAATCACAGCATGAAGGGGGCCAGCTCAGCAATTTATTTGTACAAAGTTAAGAAGAATGGAACAGTGCCAGATGAAATTGTCTATTAAAAGATTGGCCAATTAAGCTAAAAGCATTTTAGCCTATTACTCAGCCCTCCTTGTCAATAATTTAAGAGTTCCAAATGTTTTTGTTTGATTGAATGCTGGGTTCTACAGAGAAACACTGGTACGATGAAGTAAATAATACACTTTTATTATAATTCCACTGGAAGTTAATCAGAAATCCAGCTGATGATGTGTCCTGGGGAGAAAAATAGTTAATCATTGGGCTTAGGAATGGGAACTGGAAAGCTTGCGCTTGAGATGAGTTGTTGACATGATCAGTAATCCCCAATTAAGTAGGTGTGCATTATTGAACTGAAAGCAAGGGAATTGTGATGGAATGCATGACATTGATTAGAATTCTGCCTGCTCCACTTAGGGGCAGATTTATTAGCTCTCTAGGAATCCAAACCATCCAAAAAATATTCTATGGAGTTTTCTGTGCCTTCAGGGTATTGACATCCAAGATCTCCAAAATGAACTATTGGTCTGAGACTTGGAATCCCCTACTGCTTGGCTTATTGAGTTAGGCAGTGTAAGCCTGTTAATTTGTTGGCCAAACCTTGTTGTGTCTGGGAAAACCATGAGCAAGGCTTAATGCAGGGTTGATCTGAATGGAGAGGATCCAGTTTTGGACTGGGATGCCTGGGGCCCACCAGAAAACCTTAGACCGTGGACCCACTTTACTAACTATTATTCCTCCTCTCCTCACTCAACCTCTTTATTCTCCTAGTGTCACGACCGGCACCCAATACCAGAACAGATGCCAAGCACCCTGGTCTCGGCTCAGCTTCACCAGTAGTGTGACCACCATTGGGCTTCGGGAGGAGCCCTCAGCTTACTTGGGTGCCACCTGGACTTAACGAGGGGAACAAGGCGAGATGTTCTGGCTGGCAAAGGGGCACAGCTGTTAGCAGAGTCTTTTGGGCTGAAGGTCACAGTACAAATGGAGCAGGAAAGAGAATCGTCAAAACAGGCTGGGTCGAGGCAGGCAGATATCAAGAATTGTCAGGCAGGCAAGGGTCAAAACCGGGTAATCAAACAGATGGGGTCAGGCAGAAAGAGTAGTCGAGTTGCAGGCAAAAGTTAGGATTCGGATATCAGAATTGTCAGGAACAGGCAGGGATCAAAACCGGAATAACAGACACAAGTTTCACAGGAACAGACAGCACAAGGCTTCAGGAACCACAGAATCAAGATTCTATCACGGGCACTGGCTGGGAGTATGAATGGGCCTTAAATACCTTAAAATTTCGCCCCAAAACATGCACCAGCGCACCTGTACCTTTAAGAGGCGTGCCGCGCATGCCCTAAGGATCAAAGATGGCGATGGCTCTGGCGACTAAGAACCACGCGGCGGGTGTCCCCGCCGATGGTGCGGCGGGTGTCCCCGCCGATGGCACGGCGGGCGTCCCTGCCGCACAGGTAGTTCTGTTACTCCTAGTCTTTTATGTGAATTTACTATATTCTTCCTTTATTACTCAATTTCCATAAAGAAATAGGGAATGACCATGAAATTGGCCAAAGGGTTAGAAGCAAAATGGCCCACCGGGAGTTTTCCTGGTATCCCTGTGGGGAGTGTCGTATTGGCCCTCCAGGATGCCAGAAAAACTCCCAGTGGGCCCAGGTGTCAGTGGGCCCTGATGCTGCTAAACTTTTGGCCTATTTTATGGCAAAGAGACTAGGAGAATAGAGGTCGAGTGAGGAGAGGAAGAAAATAGTACTGAGGGTGGGCCCCTGGTCTAATGTTTTTTGGTGGGGTTCTGGTGTCCCAGTCCGACACCACCTGTGGGCCAGTCTGACGCTGAGAGGATCAAGTAGTGGACGTTGAACTCCATTCATTAAGCCATGGACCAATACTCCTTAATTTCCATTTGAGAAGTTTTAAAGAACACAAACTGAAAAGTGTACTTTATAGCAAAAATCTCAAGTGTAATGCAGGAATTGTTGGGTGCCTTGGCTGTCTTATTAGTGTGGTTAATTTTGCGCCCACTAATAAATGGGTGCCAGAATGATGCGCTCCATGATCAATATATAATAAAGGTTTGTTCAGATCGATCATGCAGGCCGGAAATCCAAATGTTCCAGTAACTGACCACATGGGTGTTCATAATAGGGAAGGATTTGCTCAACTCTTGGTTACATGGGTGGCTTTAATGTGACAGTTGTTGTACAGTCCCTGCTCCAATTACCAGATGAACATGGCTGGAGTTTTTTTAATGACTAAAGCTCATCGATGCCTCATTGAACTCTGGTTTTCTTCTCAGTTGTTTGTGTCCTAGTTGTTGCTAAAGGACGACCAGTGGTTGAGGGACAAACATATAACCCATTAAGCTGGCCTATGGGCAACAGCCTTCATGACTGATATCTGGCCATGGATAAGAGTTGGAAATCCCAACAGATGGAAACCTCAGCCTAAATTGTTCCCAATGTTTAAAATTATTTTTCATATATTGATGGAACCAACTGCTGGTTGCATCTGTAATGACATTGGAATTATAAGGGGAGGAAACTCTTCAGTAGGGGTAAAAAACATGGCAAATTGCATTATGTACACTTGTGGTCATAAATTACCCAAACGGGCAACCACAGGGAAGTGCAAGAGTGTGACTGAATGCATGTACCTTAATGAATTGCATCAATCTTTCTTTCACTTAATGAGCCCTCGGAACTGTTAATTAGCTGACATTTTTGGGAAGCTGCCACCTATGTTGACTTTCCCTTATTTACCGGGGTTATCAGCAAAGTAAAGTCCATTGTTTACCATGGATTATCCACAATGCAAACTGCACATTGGCATTAAGAATGGAAATCCTATATGAAAAGCATTGGGAGAAACAATGTACCCAATTAAATAAACTTTCCAAAGGTTCTGTGCGGGAAGCTTCCATTGAAAAGCGCAACTCTATAGAGGAAGGTGGGATTTAGAGAATTGGAGGGTGCCAGCGCCTCACAAGGTGACATTTGCTGCGATAACCCCCCCCACACACACACACATTGTGCTGTAACACTTACAATAAGTGCAGGGTAATTAAAGGCAGAGGTGGGTGCTGTATTCAATAGATAAATGGTTAAGATTATCTAACAGTGTTAAAGCCACATAATGGTATTAAACAAATGCAAAAATCATTTACTTTCACTGAGCTGGTGTATTAGCAGGGACGTACACAAGCTCTATACAAAAGCCTTTTTTACGTTACCTACACATGACACCAGCCTCTATTACTGTCCCTGCATGGAGATAAGTCACCTGCTGCTACACAAGGTCAAAGGATATTTTTGGTCAGTAAAATCTCTGATGGCTTCATGGAAATTCCTACAAATACAAACTCTTCTGCTTTACATCCTCTACTACTTGTTCTTTTTGTCATTCTTTAGGGCTTGTGCACATTTTGAGGTGGGAATTTTGTGTAAATTGCATGTACAGTTTCTCTTTTATCATCTCACATAATATATTTAATGGTTATGTGTTGGCTCCCTTTATGGAAAGCTGAACTGTCCCTCTGGCCACTGGTGATCTACAACCTGAGGAAGTGCAAAACCTGGACACCCTTATAGACTGTAAGACAACGGTCTTGGCCTATTGTTGTCATCTTGCACTTCTGTGCCTGTAGCCCTACAGGGGTCAACTTTCTGAACATCTCTAATTTGCCTTGCTGTAACTATCTTGTCACCATCTGCCTTACAGTATCAGCCTTGTCCAATGATTTAGTTTCCACCTCCCACTGCCATTTCTACCTTGCCCTATCATCTTATTCACACCATGCTTTATTCATCTTGTGTTACTGTCACCATCTTGCCCTACAGTCTCCGTCATATTCTATGGTCTCCACCTTACTCAACTACATTGACCAACCTCATGCCCATCATCTCCTTCTTACCATATTGACCCCATCTTTCCCTGCTGTATGCATCTTGTCATGCTTTAACTCATCATATCGTATAGTCTCCATATTGTACTTTGGTCTCCACCTCCCTCTAGTGTCTCCGCCTTGCTTAACCATCTCCTTCTTTCCCTATTGTCTCCACCTTGCCCAACTGTATTCATCTTGCCCTACTGTCGCAAATATGTTGTGCCATCTCCATATTGCTCTCTGTACCTGCTATTCTCATCTTTTTCTGCCTATAGGTACCTCTATGCATGGTGCCTCTAAATACAGCCCTGTGACTTGGTTATTTAGGAAACTTGACTGTTCTGGAATACTTTCTACTTTGTCAGTTAAATAGTATTCATCTTGCAAAACATTATGGTGGCATCATTCCAGTAGATATTTGGTGGAACCTTAGCCCTCACACAATGCCCAAGTTGGCACCATATTCTGCCCATACCACCTTTCACTGTTGTGGTTCATTTTTCATCTGCTGTGAAATTTCATGGAGTATTCAGTCCATGTTGCACTCAAAGGCAATTGTCAAGCAATACACATATGCCAAGGACACTTGGTCAAAATCAGCCAAACTGCCCAATTATATTGCTCATTTATGGCCAGATTTTGGATGGATCTCAATTTAACTTTGTCCGAAACTCAAATCATTTTTCTTTTTCTTTTCGCTCAACAATACATTGAACCTTTTTGTGTTTGGAAATGTATCAAACCTTAACGGAGGAGCAGCTGTTTTAATTAGCATGTGACTAATAAATGTCAAACCTTTGTTCCTTCTCCTGAAACCTTTTCCATTTTAAGGATGAACATGACGGATAATAAGCCAAAAAAAACAGAAATATTAGCTCTGTGCGCCTATGGAAGAATAGAAATATAATTAAATTTTTAAGCAGATTAACGTTCCCACTTAAAGACCGGAAACAAAAACACTGATGTCACCAAACTTTGATCTAGGAGCTAATGGAGAATATTGCTCGGCAGTGATTAGATTATCTTCTGCACTTTGCTAATGTGTCACCACATGGCCCCCGATCCCATTGCCGCCTGCGTAGAACCATCACACCTGAAACTGTGTCTGGATTGACTTTTGAATAAAACAGAGGGGGCATTGGCTCTGGGCCAGAGGTTTACAAGAATATTGCTCTCATGAATTTGTTTGAGCTCATAAAACACTTTGATTTCTGCTTCTCATACAGGGATCCCCAACCTTTTGAACCCGTGAGCAACATTCAGAAGTAAAAGGCGTTGGGGAGCAACACTAGCATGAAAAATGTTCTTGGGGTGCCAAATAAGGGCTGTGATTGGCCATTTGGTAGAACCTATGTGGATTGTCAACCTATATTGAGGCACCTGGTTTTTATGCAACCAAAACTTGCCTCCAAGACTGGAATTCAAAAATAATCACCTGCTTTGAGGCCACTGGGAGCAACATCCAAGGGATTGGAGAGCAACAGGTTGCTCACAAGCTATTGGTTGGGGATCACTAATATAACAGTTATCACCTATTGGGGCAAATTCACTAAGATGCGCCAGGCGCAACTTCGCCACACTTCGCCGCACTTCGCCAGGCGTATTTTCGCCAGCGCTCCGCAAATTCACTAAAATCCGAAGTTGCGCACAGGGGTAGCGTTAGTTTGCGAAGTTGCACTAGTGTTAATTCGCCTAGCGAAGCGAAGTTTCGCTAGCGATGGTTCATTTGCTTACGGCGCGAAATTCAAATTTCAATGGAGGAACACGTATTAGCACTACAAATGCCTAGAAAACCTTCAAATCAGCAAATATAAATGTTATTTTGCCCTACACATGTGCCCACTGTCTAGGTAAGTTGCCATGAGTCAGGAAATGTAGGGAGGAAGGAGGGGAGCCCCAAAAAAATTTTCAATCTTTTTCAGCCTATCATCCATCATGTAGAAAACACGCCAGCGTTTTTTGGGACTTAGAAAAAATTTTGACTTTTTTGGAAACAATCCCTATCTACTCTATTGCGCTTCGCCAGGTCTGAAGTGGCGAAGGAAGTCTAGCGTAAAAGGTAGCGTTCAGTACACTGCGCAAGTTAGTGAATTTGCTTAGTTACGTCGCTAGCGAAAATTCGCCTGGCGTAAGGGTGCGAAGTAACACTAGCGAATTTACGCCAGCGTTCGTTAGTGAATTTACGAAGTACCGAAAATGCCAAACGCTAGCGAATTGACGCTAGCGTTCGGCGCTTCGGCGCTTAGTGAATTTGCGCCTTTGTGTCAGCCCATCTCACTATCTATTACTATTAGTCAATAGATTCCGCATGCTGCCACTAGATGGAGCATGTACTGAAAACTAACAATGCCTGTTAATAGCCCTGGATAATGGCACTGCTGTAAATATTCTAGGCATCATTAACAACATCATATACTATCATCAAAACATCTTGCGGAGATGGGAAGAAACTGACTGCAAAGAGCCCAGACCTCAACCCAGTTGAACCCCTTTTGACTGAACCAGAACCCTGACAGTGAGCCAGGCCTGATCCCCAACCTCATTAATGTCCTTGTGGTTGAATGGAGAGGAAACATTCTCAGAAGACTAGGGGCTGTTATAGCAGCAAAGGAAGGAGGCAACTCTATAGTTCTACGCTTGGTTTAGGAATGAGATGTTGGAAAGGTTGTCCCAATACTTTTCGCCATATAGTGTAAAATTCAGGTGAATGCACATCCTGAAAATTCCTATTCACATGAGAAGAATGTCTACTTTACCTATTTTAATAGCAATATTTCTTTCCAACAAACAGAAGCATTAGCCTGTAACCTTCAGAGACAAAAATGACTGTTTAGCATTTATTTTGCCATTCTTTTCATTACCCACTGCAGAGTATATTATACCCACCGTGATACTTCAGCGATAATAGCTATTAAAAGAAAATTATAGTGAGCCCACACATTGCTACAAGCATATAAATGTCAGTCATGTTTATTTTTATTGCATCTGTGGGTTTTTTTTGTCATTCTTCAATTTTTTGAAAATGACTGCCATTATATTATGCTCTGACAAATAAAGTCACATTTGGATGGAGTTAATGTTGTTCTACACATGAAGATTTGCATTAGGCCCGTAACTGTTTTGAGAAATATCTGTGCCTGAGAGATCAAGTACAGATGTTTTTAGACTTTAATGTACAAGCCCACCTTTAGGTGCAATATTTTGGTCAGGACCCTCAACAATATACTGTATATATTACAACTATATAATAAAGCACTTAACTCATATCTCCCCCAAACTAGCCATCAGGCTCATAACAAGGTTACAGATAAATAGAAACATTGGGGTGTCACCCTGCTATAGTTCCAGGGGTACCCAAGGCACAAATAAACACTCACCCCAAATCTCCCCCTATCTGACCTTCATACTGGGCCCCCTTAGCTCATAACAAGGTTACAGATATATATAAACATTGGGGTGTCACTCTGCTATAGTTCCAGGGGTACCCAGGGTACAAATAAGCACTCACCCCAAATCTCCCCCTTACTGGCCTTCAGGCTGGGTCCCCTTAGGTCATAACAAGTTTACAGTTATATAGAAACATTGGGGTAACAGTCACCCTGCTATAGTTCCAGGGGTACCCAGGGCAAAAATAAACACTTGCCCCAAATCTCCCCCTAACTGGCCTTCAGACTGGGCCGCCTTAGCTCATAACAAGGTTACAGATATATAGAAACATTGGGGTGTCACCCTGCTATAGTTCCAGGGGTACCCAGGGTACAAATAAGCACTCACCCCAAATCTCCCCCTAACTGGCCTTCAGACTGGGCCCCCTTAGCTCATAACGAGGTTACAGATATATAGAAACATTGGGGTAACAGTCACCCCAAATACTCTAAACTGATTTTGCTGTGGGACCCAGTAATTTCCAAATCTGATATTAAGACCACCAAAAGCTTTCACAGCCCAAGTGCTCAAGCTTGCTATTTTTTGTTCATATGGAAGTAACATTGTAATGTTGATGTTTTTGTATTGTTTTTTTTCTGGTTTACTTATTAATAATATGTTTTATTTCTTCTTATGCCATCAGGTTATGGACATGCTGCTCCAGGAACTGACGCAGGAAAGGCCTTCTGCATGTTCTACGCTGTCCTTGGAATCCCGCTTACTCTTGTCATGTTCCAGAGCCTGGGAGAGCGAATGAACACCTTCGTCAAGTACCTCCTGAAACGAATCAAGAAATGTTGTGGGATGCATAGTACAGACGTCTCCATGGAGAACATGGTCACCGTTGGCTTCTTTTCCTGCATGGGAACTCTTTGCATTGGAGCCGCGGCCTTTTCCCACTATGAAGAGTGGAGTTTTTTTCAGGCCTATTATTACTGTTTTATAACTTTAACTACAATAGGTTTTGGAGACTATGTGGCTCTGCAAAAAAACAAAGCCCTTCAAAAGAAGCCTTTATACGTGGCTTTTAGCTTTATGTACATTTTAGTAGGCTTGACGGTTATTGGGGCATTTCTAAACTTAGTTGTTCTCAGGTTCTTAACTATGAACAGTGAGGATGAAAGGAGAGATGCAGAGGAACGGGCGTCATTGGCAGGAAATCGTAACAGCATGATCATCCACATCCAGGAGGACACGCCGCATGGCCGACAACGGTACAAGGCCGAAGTGACAGACCTTCAGTCCGTTTGTTCTTGCATGTGTTACAGATCTCATGAGTACACCAGCAGGATGGTGTCCCACCAAAATTCCTTCAGCTCCAAGCTGAATCCTCAGTACTTTCATTCAATATCCTACAAGATTGAAGAAATCTCACCAAGCACATTAAAAAACAGTCTCTTCCCATCCCCTGTTAGCTCAGTTTCACCTGGGTTGCATAGCTTTACCGACAAACACAGGTTAATGAAAAGGCGGAAGTCAATTTAGGGTCATCTTTAGTCTTTTTTTTTTTTGTTGTTGCTGTTGCAAGATCGCCCCTTCTTTCTCGTTGATATTTACTTCTCATTTTTTCTGAAATGAGACAGAGTGAGGGGAGCGAAAGAAAGAAAAAACAAAAAAAGTTGAAACGAGCCTGACTTCTCCGAGACTCATCAGTGAGCATGAAGCATGGATTCTTCTAACTTCTCCAGCAAACTATGCCTTACATAAACCCCCTGAAAGTATTTCAGAGGATTTCATTAATAATTGATGCACAGTGGGTACCAAATCCAAAGTTGCACACAAGATGGGGGAGTTTGTGTGTCGCTTGCACTTCTAAACTTAGAACCTTTTTGAATTACTTTAAAAAAATAACAAAAAGAAAAAATATACCAGGTCACGGGTATGAGTATGAGTGTTTGTGCAGTCCCAAATTAACTGTAACAAATTCAAACATCAGGTATTAATTCCGGTAAGCAATTGCGTTGCATTAAAAAGAAACTTTTGATTGCTCCTAGATGACTAAAAAAAAAACCTACAAAATTATTTTTTTTTTTAAAATTGAAATAGATTTTTTTTATTCATTTCATACACAAAGCATGTGCATTAGGCAGTTTGAATGCCGTAAATATCATAGAACTTTTTTTTTTTCTAAAATGCTAGAGAGATTGTTTAAAAAAATATAATGAATAATGAAATATTATGGATCTTTCCAGTTTGCCAGTTCCAAACCAATTATGAAAAAAATAAACAGCATGCACTTTTTATTTCCGAAACTGGCATGCGTGTTACGAATAATACAAAAAGCGGATTAAACTATTCACGCAAGAAGTTTTCCTTTTCAATTACTGCGCTCTAATAAAACAGCTCCAATCCTTTGCTTAACTTTGTTATTTTTGGAACAATTAATACGGAACAAGGAAAAATATTTAATTTGAATTGTACATTTTTTTTTTCATTTTTACTTTATTTAAAAAAAAAAAAGAAAGAAAAACAAAGGAATATTTTTGGTGCAGCAAGTACCTGCATGAATAGAATTCTATTTTTCGGAATGCTTGAATTAAGATGGGTATTCTTGGGTGGTTGTAAAAATTTCTTTTTTCAATAAAATAGGGATGCTCCTGGTTGTATGTATTGGAAACGATTGTCTCTTAATTCTCCTTGATTTGTAAATAACGGCAAAGACTTTGTTGGTCTCAGGTTGAGTTACAAGGGACAATATTCTTTAGTCTTGACCTTCTTCGTGACTGACCAAGGTCGCTGTTCTCGCTGACGCCATATTGGTTAAAAGGGGCAGGGTCCCCTATTGATTCAGATTTGTTTCTGAATATATGTAAGAGATGGAAATACCCATATTTATAAAAGGTGAAAATTGGAAAATCAGCCATTTTTGGTTAAATTTTTCTATGTAACCTATTTTGATTATTTATAAAAATTCTATCCAATCCAATACATTGGTATTTTGTCAATTTTCGGCACAATTTAGTCTGTTTCTAAATACTTACAAAGAATTTTCAGCCAACATGTTGATGCAATTTGTTCTTCAGTCCACTGCTTATGAAATCATTTTCGTCCACATGAGTTAACATGTCATATATTTTTTTCCACTCATCACAAACAAATGACACATAAGTCACTAGGCTGGTAAAAAAAAAAAATAAATAATGGAATTTCACACACAATGAGGCTCATTTATAAAAAGAGGGCAATTTGCGCCTGGGAAGTAACCCATGGTAACCAATCAGATGATTGCTTTCAATGTCCAACCTGCAGCTGGCTGCTAAAAGCTAACCACTGATTGGTTGCTATGGGTTACTGCCCAGGTGCAAATTTGCCCACTGTTTATACATGAGCCCCAATATAATTTTTGATGTGTTCTCAATAACATCAATAGCAATTTTACTTTATAGAAGTCTTATGGAAGTCTTTTGTTTTAACTTGGATTTCCCCAAAAATGTTACCAATTATATTTGCTATTGCCTCGGATGCAAGTGCAATGGCATGTGATCTACACCTTGAATGTGGAACAGCCTTGTTGGGGCAAAGTACACATATTATTGTGAATGATATATACGGGTATGAGACCCATTATCCAGAATGCTTGGGACTTGGGGTTTGCGGATAACGGATCTTTTAATAATTTGGATCTTCATACCTTAAATCTGCTACAAAATCATGTAAATAAACCCAATAAGCTGCTTTTGCTTCCAATAAGGATTAATTATATCTTAGTTGGGATCAAGTACAAGCTACTGTTTTATTATTACACGGAAAAAGGGAATTGATTTTAAAGATTATGATTATTTGTTTAAATGGAGTCTATGGGAGATGGCCTTTCTGTAATTTGGAGCTTTCTGGATAATGGGTATCCAGATAATGGATCCCATACCTGTTCCAATGGAATTATAGATAATGGAAGTAGTGCCGGTACTCTGATGCTTACTGACCCTAGATACGCCCTTCTATTATCACCAAACAGTTTAGCACATCATTCTCTAGAAAGCCACCAAATAGAGACTAGATGTATTTACAGAGATGGTCCCATATTTAATACCCTTGGCAGATGCATTGAAAAAGGTTCTAATTATGGTATATACCAGGAATATCCAACCTTAAGCTCTTTTTAGATTATAATTCTCATGATCTTTCACTTTTGGAGATACCAGTGGTTGTAGATCATATTTAGATATCAACATAAGTTCCCTTTGGTTCTTAAAATTGCCAGTTGCATTGAAGGTAACCCCTGATGCACCAAGACTACACCTACACCTACAGCTGCTCAGGTGCAAAAGGAATATTTAAGAAGGAGCCTTTATTCTGATAGGACTAGAGTCATAGACCACAATGTAGCCTCTCATCATGTGTACAGGTATCTAAAGGGATTCTAAAGCTTCTCAGGAATTAGAATATTTCTCAATAAAAATCAATATAATATGTCTTTCCATTTCTACTGTTTCTTCTCTTCCATGTCTCCCACCTTAAAAAGAAAATAATGAAATTGTAGTTTATTGTGTGTATGGAAGCTTCATTATCCATTATAGGTTCATCAATTTTGATTTATAGCCATTATGGGATTGTATCACAACTTCTCCAGAAAATAGAATTTGTCTCTCGTTTTAGGGGTATATGGCAGATTCAGTGTATATGAAAAATATTTTTATTGATTATCGGCTGAAGATTTTTTTTTTGGGTGGGGGGGTCAAAGGCATTACTCCAATAGGCTGGCTCAATTTTGCAGTGGACAAAACATATATATCAAAAGCAGAGTCAATCATTTAAAACATTTTCAAAAATGTCTTAATTATCTGGAAGAAGTTATATCTTGCAAAATAAAAAAAATGCTACCCCTTCTCTAAGGACATCCTGCAAAAATTAAAAAATGTTCATTGAGATGCATGGCAATCAATAGAACATTTAAGGAGAATCTTAAAAATGGAGAAGGTTAAAGACAAACATAATAATATGTCAGACTTTAGGTTCTACAAACCTATTCACCAAGGAGAAACATACTTAGTGCAAGAAGCTTCCCTTGGAAGAGTTCCCAAGAGAGCGGGGACTGCTTCATTGAAACACTTATGGGTTCATCATCATCATCATCATCATAGACTAAATTCAAAAATGATTAATTGTAATATGACTCGAAAAATATTAAAAATAGTTCCACCCATACTCTATGGGGTCCTTTTACTAACAATCGAATGACAATTTTGGATAATTTGGAATTTATCAAGTGGAAAAAAACCACAAAAGCATTTAATGCCAAACTTCGCCAATTAAAAGTTGTTGAGGTGCTACAGAAATCAATGAGAGGTGTGCTGATCCTATTGAAGTATTTTTTTATCCAATCAGAATTTTAGAAGTTTACAAAATTTTTCCAGCTACGAATTGTCTAAAAAACTCAAATTTTTAGAGGTTTTCTAGGTATTCATTTTTTAGTGCATCGTCCAGCTCCTTTTTTCATTTGCACTTTTTATTTTTTTTAAGAAAAAATCTTGGTTTCAGAGCTTCTAAAACCACTAAAATTCAACCTTTAATAAATAAGCCTCCATGGGTCTAATTAATTAAAATGTAATTGGCATATTTTCCAAGATTCTTATGGAGAAAAAAATTGGGGATCTCACTCACTGAAAATGAATTGAAGAATGGGATTTTGTTGAGTTTTTAGAGATTTAGATGTGACCCGATTTTTCCAATTAGAATCTGTTTTTAGATATGCTTGCTATTGAATAAAACACCATGAACCAAAACCAAGTTATTTCGAAGTTTTTAAAAATACTAAGAAACTTGTAAATCTGTCTCCTTGTGTGTATTGAAAAAGTCAGTATTGATTCTTACATCAAAAAGGTTCAGCATAAATATTTCAAAATAATTATTTTTCTCTACCTAGAAATTCAATTCCAAACTCTGCTCTTTCCTGGTGGATGGGAGTGATATTGTCAAAGCCCTGATTTGTGTACTCTAGGCACACTAAGATGGATTATGAATATTCAGACAATGAGAAGTTTCAGTTTGCTGTGTTTGCTGCTTTTGTGTAAAACACAAATGGCAAGATACAATTTTGGGCGCATATCCCATAAACCCAACTTCAGTTCTTCTAAGGTGTTCAAACATGGGTCAATAAAAGCTGCCGACTAGGTCCAGAAGGACCAGCATATGGTGCCAACAGACAGACCTGAGGAACCAATATTTGGCCGATATCAGGCAGAAATTGATCTTCCAGGTTTGATTCTCCTGTAGAATCGAGGACCATATCTGACCATCTGATGCGGCCCTCAATCCAACAGTTGGCATAGCTGCAATTATGATAAGGTGGGCATATCTGTGAAACATCTTCACACGTATGTCCATCTATAGACAGGTAGGAATGGGTGGGCTACAGAAATGTTCTACCTCTGCATGCACACAGCAGTACTAATCAAATATGGATGTTCTATATAGTCCAGGCAGAAGTACAAAAGGTGCCATTCTCAGAAGCCAAGGTTTAAGTAAAATACTATCCGTAGAAGTCTATCCATTGATATACTGCAATGTCTTCTTATTGCCACCTCTCTCTTTTAGTTATAACTGTAGCTCTCTCACTGAGATAGTCACCCCTATTTGCACAACTTCTGGAGAGTACTTTGGTTGAGGTCCAGCTTTTCCAAACTACATATTGACCGAGTTTGCTAAGGCACACATTGCCTTCCGATGTCTGGCCTTTACATTGCATAACATAACCTCTTACAAATTCTCTTTATCTGCTGTTGTCTAATACTGTTGTGAAGCCCTAGGCAACCCGGCCCACCACTGTGCTTCCCCCCATGCATGTGATGTCCCCGTATGCCTCCAAACTGAGTGTGCGCACGCATGTGCAGAGCACCGGAGGGGGAGATAGAGAGCGCAGAGGGAGGTGGGAGAGAGCACCAGAAGGGGAGGGTGGCAGGGGAAAGCAGCAAACATGGGGTATACGGAACGCATTTAAGGAAATTGTCAGGGGAATCATTGTTCTGCATGGGCTGTCCTAAGCCAGAGTAATGCGACATGGCATGCTATTTTACTCACCCATCCTCCGAAGCTGACGTCCCACCTCGCTCCTTCCTCCTCAGCCGTCAGTTCTTGCTCCTCCCTCCTCAGCCATGTGTCCTGGGTCCTCCCTTCTCCCTCCTCAACCATCCATCCTGGGTCCTTGCTCCTCACTCCTCAGCCATGCGTCCTGGGTCCTCGCTCCTCCCTCCTCAGCCACCCATCCTGGGTCTTAGCTTCTCCTTCCTCAGCTGTCAGCTCTTGCTCCTCAGGGTGCACATATTCAGCACTGTGCCCTGATTGTAGTTACTTGTTCTTGCCATTCCTTTTAGCCAATAGGTGTTTTAGGTTTTTTAATTGCACCAATCAATTTGAGCTAGAGCTGACGGCTGAGTAGGGAGAAGCTAGGACCCATGATGGATGGCTGAGGAGGGAGGAGTGAGGTGTGATGTCTGCTATGAGGAGGGGTGAGTGGAAAAACAGGCGGCGTTGCATTCCTAGTAGAGTACATGGATCGCATACAGGACATGGATTTACCCTGACAATGTCCTAAAATGCGTTCCGTAAGGGTAGGCAGAAGACAGGTACCTGCCCAGCTCCCCCCTTTCGTTGTGCCCTAGGCAGGTGCCTCTTCTGCCTACCCCTAGTTCTGGCCCTGTATATACTTTTGTACACATCAGCTCTAACTGAAGCTACATGAGTATAAGGGTTTCAACAAAATATGCCAAAACACATTTTCTTCGGCACACCACTTACTTTCTTTCCATAGGGTGCATTCAACTCCTCCAGCTACTTCCAAGCCAATTTTCCACACAAGAATTCCCATAGGGAGGAAGCACACCAGACACTTGGCTTTGCCTTTTAAAACATTTATTCCAGCAGAGTTGGCACAAGCTTTCGGGGTCAACCCCTTCCTCAGGTGCACCTATAGCAATATAAGAAACAGGGGTTCCAGCATATTATGACACAGTGACCTCAGGGTTCATTTAAACATAAGTGGCCCAAGCATTATGATATGCTTTTTAAAGTCATTCCAGGACCATGGACTATGGAACCACCCCATGAATGGTCCCTGCTATAATCTGCCAGTATTCACTGATCCCATCCCCGTAGAAGCCAATGAAATTAGTCCCAAAATACATCCTTTACCAATGGGATGTTTGCCACACCTGACCAATATTATATACTCAGACAAGTCAGGATGAGTTACCATTCAGTGGAAGGCTTCCCTGTGTATAATTTAGCCGAGATTGAAGGTGATTTGAGGAACGAGGAAAAAAAAACCTCTTAAAAATATCAAAGTATTTGAAATCAGATCCTCTAATTATTTAAATCTAATATAAAATAACAAAGTGCCATTAGCGCTGGTGTTAAAAATAGTCATAATATGAACGTGGAATTAATTACAGAGCAGAGGAGCAATGCACAAGTAAAAGTGGGTAATTAGATATAAGAAAACCCACAGTCGATATATAATTATAGGTACAATATAGGACTCTCTATAGAGTCTTTATAAACAGCTTAGTCTACTGATACATCTATTGATGGAGTCACCTTATCCCAAACAGAATTTAGGCTATGCAAAGTCATTCCATTCTAATTACACACAGGGATCCCATCATTTTGGGATAACTCTGGATAAAGTTCATGAGATCAGCTGACGGTTGGCACCCTAAATCTAGAACCGATGCCAAGCACCCTGGTCTCGGCCTTCAGCCTGTAGCAGCCGCCTTTGGCCTCGAGAGGAGCCCTCAGCTACTCAGATGCTGCCAGGTCTTAAAACGAGAGGTGCAAGGCAAGGGGTTCTAGACAGGCAGAGGGACATAACTGTAAACAAAGTCTTTGGACAGAAGGTCCTGGTGCACCTTGTTGGTTATTAGATGCCTTTGAGAAAGGACTGCCCCTGCCCCAACTTCTGAGGCATCAACCTCTACAATGAAAGGAAGGGAGGTGTCAGGGTGACGAAGAATGGGGGCAGATACTAGGGATGCACCGAATCCACTTTTTTGGATTCGGCCGAACCCCGAATCCTCCACAAAGGATTCGGCCGAATACCGAACCGAATCCGAACCCTAATTTGCATATGCAAATTAGGGGTGGGAAGGGGAAAACATTTTTTACTTCCTTGTTTTCTGACAAAAAGTCACGCGATTTCCCTCCCTGCCCCTAATTTGCATATGCAAATTAGGATTCGGATTCGGTTCGGCCGGGCAGAAGGATTCGGCCGAATCCGAATCCTGCTGAAAAAGGCCGAATCCTGGCCGAATCCCGAACCGAATCCTGGATTCGGTGCATCCCTAGCAGATACAAATTATTTTTTAAGAAATTCAAAGGCTTGAATAGCCTCGGGGGACCACATACTTGGATCTGCACCTTTTGTAGTTAGATCCGTGATGGGAGCCACAATCAGGGAGAAGCTTTTTATAAATTGACGATAGTAATTGGCGAAACCTAATAACCTTTGGGTTGCACGCAAAGAAAGAAGCTGGGCCCAGTCCAGTACAGCCTTAACCTTCCCAGGATCCATTTCTAGACCCTTACTGGAGATACTGAACCCCAAAAATTGAACAGAAGGAACCTCAAGTTTAGCAAAAAAAGATTTTTCCTCCTTAACCCGAGCAAAACTTCCCTGACATGCTTTTGATGGTCACTCAGGTTAGAGGAAAAAATTAGAATTTCGTCAAGATAGACCACTATGAATGACCCCAGCAGGTCCCGGAAGATGTCATTGACAAATTTCTGGAACACTGCGGGGGCGTTACAAAGACCAAATGGCATTACTAGATATTCGTAGTGGCCGTCCCTGGTGTTGAAGGCCATTTTCCACACGTCCCCTTCCCGGATAGGGATGAGATTATATGCACGTCTAAGATCAAGCTTGGAATAAATATTGGCATTTTTAACCTGATCAAATAATTCGGAAATCAGAGGAAGGGGGTAACTTTTTTTTTGGTGATCTTTTTAAGACCCCTGTAGTCTATACAAGGACAAAGACCTACATCTTTTGTACCAACAAAAAAGAAACCCGCACCAGCAGGGGAACTAGAGAGTCTGATGAAACCTCTTTCAAGGTTTTCCTTGATGTATTTTCTCATTGCCTGGGCTTCAGGCAAGGAGAGAGGGTAAGATCTACCACGAGGGGGAGTAGACCCAGGGATGAGGTCGATTGGGCAGTCATACTGCCTGTGTGGGGGTAAGGTCTCTGCGGCTTTTTTAGAAAAAAACTTCTGCATATTCTGCATATGCCGCAGGTAAACTCTCTAGTGAGGTAACTGCCACCACCTAAGGAATAAAAGAACCATTCAATTTTAAACCCCATTCCAGTTTCCCAGTCAAAATGTGGTTATGAGTTTGGAGCCAAGGTAACCCCATTATTAAAGGAGAAGAAGCACCCTCAATAATATAAAAGGTTGCATTTTCAAAATGCAGGTTGTTTAAGCACATGGATAAGACCACAGTCTTCTTGGTTACCAGACCTGACCCTAAGGGGTTTTTGTCAACCGCTAAAAATCTCATAGGAGGATTTAAAGAGGTTAAAGGAATATTAATTCTCTTCCGCCCCAGAATCCACCAAAGAGCAAACCTTAACAGAGCCCGTAGGCCAGGTTAACCTAACCGGTAACATAATCCTAGAGGAAGAATGGGGAGAGGAAACTTCTTGACCCAAATGGAGCTCCCCTTCTCCATTTAGGCTTGGAAGTTTCCCGGCCTCTTAGGACATTGATTTAGAAAATGACCCTTTGCATGGGTTCTTCCTGAGGCAAAGGCACAGAGGGATTAGGAGGTTTAACATTGGTAACCACATTCAGAAAGAAAGACTTGACATTGGTAACACCAGAATGAAAGGAAGTTCCCTTCTCACCCCTTCTCTCCCTCTGTCTTCTATCTACTTGGATGGTAAAAGACATGAGATCATCCAAATTAATAGATAGAGGATAGTTTACTAGACTGTCTTTGACAGAATCTGAGAGCCCTATCCGGAACTGTCTACGAAGAGCCATGTCGTGCTAACCAGTTTCTACTGCCCACCGGCGGAACTCAGTGCAATACACCTCCACATCCCATTTTCCCTGGTGTAATTTACGAATCGTGGAATCGGCAGATGTTGCAGGATCCGGGTCATTGTAGAGTATTGCCATGGTGTTAAAGAAGGTTTCTAGGGAAAAGCGGCAGGATCAGTGGAGGGTAATCTTAGGGCCCAAATTTGGGGGTCATCCTGTAACAGGGTCATTACAAACCTTACTTTTTCCTCGCCAGTAGGGAAAAAAAAAGCTGAGGTATAATTTGCATGCCTCCTGGAATACAAAAAATTTGATTCTATTCCCACTAAATTTCTGGGGGGATTTTGGGTTCATGTGGTTTGTGTACATTACCCATCACGGCAGAAGAACCCATAGGAACGGCCACAGGAGGAGCGACTACTGGACTCGGTGACTGTAGTGAAGTGTCCAGTCGGCGAGTCAGATTATGGAAGCCTTGCATTAGGTAGTCTTGCTTCCGCTCGTGATCTTCCAAGCGCTGTAGCAGAGTGGTAAGATGCGCGTCAGTAGTGGAAGGAGCGGCAGCAGCGGCGTGACCTTCTTCGACCATCGGGCCCGTTATAATATAACGGTTGTCACCCTCAATCTAGAACTGATGCTCGGCTCGTGCTTCTGCCTGTAGCAGCCGCCTTTGGCCTCGGGAGGAGCCCTCAGCTACTCAGATGCCGCCAGGTCTTAAAAGGAGAGGTGCAAGGTGAGGGGTTCTAAACAGGCAGAGGGGCACAACTGTAAGAAAAGTCTTTGGGCAGAAGGTCGTGGTACAAGGCGTTAGGTAGTAGAGTAGTCAGATCGGGCCGGGTCAAGGTAGGCAGAGAATAAACGTAGTCAGGCAGGCAAGGGTCAAATCAGGAAGTCAATCAGAAGGGTTAAGCAGAATCGAAGTTGTAATCAGGCAAGGGTCAGGATTCAGAAGTCAGGATAGTCAAATAGCCAGGCAGCGGTCACAACGGGAATCAAAACACAGATTAATCAGAAGCACCAGGAACAAGATCCTATAACGGGCAAGGTCTGAAAGCCCAAATGGGTCTTATATAGGGTTCAATCTTTGCGCCATTGCGTGCCTGCGTCATTACGCAAGCGCATCTGCGTCCATATAACAAACGAGACGCCGGTGCGCGCCCTAAGAACCCAAGATGGTGGCTGACAAGGGGAGGCGTGGCGGCCTTCCCTGCCACACCACTGGACCACAACACCCTATAATATTGCTCCAAGAGCATTGATTATATATTTAAGTCTACCATTGTCTCACTGGCCCACCAGGATACCAGGAAAACTCCCGGTGGGCCCAGATGTCAGTGGAGTCTCTTGCTTGTAACCATTTGCCCAATTTCATGGTCATTCCCTATTTCTTTATGGGAAAACATGCTTAATGATGGAAGAATATAGTATAAAAGACTAGAAGAATAGAAAGGTTGAGAGACGAGAGGAGGAATAATAGTTTGGAAAGTTGGCGGACCATCTAAGGTTCTCTGGTGGGCCACTGGCATCCCAGTCTGACTCTGAAGTCTACTCACTGACCACTTTGACCAATGAGAAGCAGTCTTCCATCCATTATACCTTCGTCAATATCTATGAAAATAGATCTGACCTATAGGAAACCTCTATGTAATCATGGCCTTTGATGTCATAACATTTATAACATTTATTTTAAAACTCCATTTTTTGATTGACTAGTGACAAAATAATCTTTCCTACCTGCCATTCACGTGGACTAAAATAGATACATTTTCATTACTTTGAGGTGTCTTTATGTGCGGAATGTATTGGGAATCAGAATATAACACTTGAAACTGGGAGGCTGAATGTGAATAAATATCCAAAGAGCCAGGACCAAGTGTATAAGGAAGCTGTTCTTAAACTGCGCTGTTTAGTTCAACATCTAAGTATTTTTACGATTAAAAGGAAGGCAAAAGGTACAGTATATATTTGCTTATTTCTTTTTAGATAGGAACTATATATCTGTGCTTTATTGATTGAGTTCTGTGTGTGTGTAATTATATCAGATATATAAATATATATATATATATATATATATATATATATATATATATATATATATATATATATAATTGTTCTGAAAGTATCCGCACTCTTCCTCCAAAAATCAATGTTGGGTTCTGTGGTCAAATATAATATAAAGCCTTCAGAAGGGACCCACACTCCAAAAAATTGTTGTGATCAAACAATTTTATTAAGCAACACTCGCGTATCCAACATTGGGGCCTTTAAAGGATAAAGGCCTTAATGTGGGCCGAAACGTTGGATACACGAGTGATTGATAAAATTGTTTGGTCACAAGAATTTTTTGGAGTGTGGGTCCATTCTGAAAAAGGGTAGTGTGGTTTGTGTAACATGGCAGGGCATCCCCCCAAACTCCCCCCTAGTTTCCACATCATTCAGTTGCAAGTTGTTCTTCGACCATGTGGGGAACCCATCAAATCCACAAGCATAGAACCCATCAAACCCATGAGTATAAATTTTGTTTAGAGGACTTAGAAGACCTCTATGTCCTCACAATTCAATGACTTTGTCTCCCTGTAATTAAACTATTTGGGTTGCAAGATATTGGCAGAGCTATTTAGGGTTTTCTTCCTATTAGGACAGAGCACCCAAAGTATGTGTATTTATTATGCAGCTAAAATGACAAGACTGTGGGCAACCAGCTAACAGGCCAGTTAGGGGGAGATTTGGGGTGAGTGCTTATTTGTGCCCTGGGTACCCATATATAGCACCAATATTTTTATTTTCCTGTAACCGTGTTATGAGATCCCTCGCTAAATGTTTGACATGCAGGGGAGGCTTGAACTTGCTCTAGGACCTTTGCAGATCCGGACTGAGAATTAAAATAGGCCCTGGCATTTCAGGTACACAGAGGCCCAATCAGCCCACATAGAGGCCCAATCAGCCCCCACCAGCCCACTAAATAGTGACTTTCTATGGGACCTCACAGCAGCCCCCCTGGCATTTGCCAGAACCCACAGATTGCCAGTCCGGGACTGGACCTTTGTAGCCTTACTCATAATTGCTAAGTTCTCTACTCTCTTGAGGTCTACATACCAGTTCCATTTTTTATACAGTACTCAGCCCAAACATTGACATGGAGGGATGTTGGAGCAGTCAATTACAATATTTTTCTTTCTCTTTCAGAGGCTCT
The DNA here is from genome assembly GCA_038501925.1 of Xenopus petersii. Classification (NCBI taxonomy): domain Eukaryota; kingdom Metazoa; phylum Chordata; class Amphibia; order Anura; family Pipidae; genus Xenopus; species Xenopus petersii. The sequence continues at coordinate 138,558,491 of CM076683.1, read as the reverse complement.
GACCACTAATTGCAATAATGAATGTCTGAATGTCTGTCCATGATCTCTATAAAATGACTCCACCCACATTGCTGTCATTCTTTTTGCACATGTCCCATGATACCACTCCCCCAGTAATGGCAAAACACACTTAGATTTGAGGAACACCGTATATAAATTTGTTACAGGCTCCTCTGACGTCCAAAATTTTACATGGTATGACGGAAGCTGTGATGGCAAATAGACATGAGAAACATCTGGTATGGAACATGAAAGGTTATTCCTTAGCAGCAGGAACTGACAGTTGTAAGTAAAAATGGATTCCCTTTGTAAAATAAGAAGATTCATGGTCCAATCAGTCTTTAGAGGATCAATGTTGGGTGGAAAATAGGTAAGAAAAGTAAAATGCTGATCCAGGAAGGCGTTGGTTGTCACTGTTTCTGGACACTCCATGGTTTTTCAAGTCAGTGAGCAAATCACAGACACCAGCACAAAATGATGATTTTCTCATCCACATGCCTCTCTTTAATTCCCAAATATACATAAAATCTAAATTATAGCTTCACTGTGTCCCATGGCAGCTGCTTCCGCTTCAATTTATGGAGCTCCATGGTGAAAAAAAATGCAGTCATTAGACCAAATAAGTTACCCTTGATCCATTCCTGTGGAGTGCAGATCTGTAGGCCAACTTTATGTTCTATGGTATGCTCCACTTCTCGTAACCCATCAGCAGACAGCATTCATTGGCTTTCAGTTTCAGATGAAACACTCTGCTTGGTTTCTCTGGTTTACTAGTCCTGGAGGAAATCCCTGTGCAATGCCAGTTCTACGGTAGGACAGAACCCTCCTAAAACTTCAGCAAAAAATAATGTTGGCAAAACCACACACTATTACATTGTCATTAAACACATAGGAAAATATGAGAAGTCCAACCATCTGTCAGCAACAAATCATATAATAAGCAAAGATACCCTCATTTGGCAAGGTCTTTGGCAGGCATCCACCACCCAGATGGTGGGCTAGATTAGACTGATCTTATTGTTTGGTCCCCAGGCCAAAGATCAAATAATAGAAGTGGCCCTATGCAGATCCATTTGAAAAAGGTCACATTCACAACCCAACGCGGTCCTTGCTTGATGGATTTTAAATAACATCTACAGTAGGTGATCTCAGACCAGACATCAGTATGGCTCCATAGGTCAATAACAACCTCAGTCAACTGACCCTTTTATGGCCTGCCTAACACTTCCAAAGTTCAAATGAAGTTAGAACCCAAAATGAAAGATGTTGCTGCTTCCGCCAACACAAAAGGGAAAGTTGATACTGATGTTTATAAAGTTAGCCAATATCAAGTCCAATTTTGGCACTAAAAACGCAAAGTTTGTTCCATAGCAGATTTACTGTGGAGCTGTAGCATGATGAACTTTCCTATTGTGCTTTTATTTTCCCTTTTAAATGGATTTGATGGCATGTTCCCAAATGTAAATGTGCTTTTTACTCTTTAAGTGAATGTAGGACAATGAGTAGAAGGAGCTAAGATCCTCCATGGGTTCTTGCAAAAATTATTTTGGATTACAAATTAAAGCTTTTTTGACATTTACGCTCAGAGTCAGAATGCATAATTTACAGGGGGTGCTAATTTATCCAAAAAAAGGCTTTTTCTATCTTATAAAATGTTGGGGGAAAGAAAGCAGGAAAGCATCAGCATGATATGATCTTCATCGGAGAAATGCAGTAAGTGGGTAATATCAGCCATGAGTCTGGTCCCTGTAACATAAGATAGAGATCAGACTAGAATTATATATGAATGGCACATATCTGTTACTGTTTCACCCAGGGAATCAGCCCATAAATTACATTGGGACCAAAGTTCTATTGTAAGAGACTGGCTGTTCCATTGACCTGAATACATTCTGCAGTTGAGAATCTTTCAGTGCAAGTGACTCAGGGCCTGTATAGAGGAGCAATCTATTTATCTTGATTACAAGCGACCCCGATGATGGTCTCAAGGGCATGGCATGTCAACGATCTGAACCAAGGCTGGCAGCGTTCCACAGGGCACAAAAACACAGTTCTCATTTAGCCGAGCAAAACGAAGAGCCGGAACAGAGTGGATGTCATTCAATCTCAGTCAGTATCAAATAATGGACTTAGGGCGGAAGGATCAAAAGGCAGGAGACGATGTCAGTGACAGCAAGTTCTAAACAAGAACCCGAGAAGAGGAACCCAGGGGTGATCATTTGAGATGAGAAGGTTGCAGTCACGCAATAATAGATAAAGCCCGCTGGATGGAGGGGGGAGTATTAGCAATAGTTGGAGTGGACCGTTCTAGCAGAGCTCAAGCAGAGCAGAAAGACTAGGGGTGGGGGCATCAAAGAAGGAAGAATACTGCACGCATATCCAGATTGCTGTTGATGCATCCATTTCCCAGCATCCCAAACAATTCATCGTTTTGGAAAAAAAATGAGTACAGTTAAGTAAACGTTAAAGATATTTTAAATGGGGTCTGGAGTTAAGTTAGCTGAGCTATGACATGTCATGGTAAGAAAGGTTAAGGTCCCTCACCATAGATCATAATGGTAAATTGCAGCCAGTGGCTTAAGCTGTGTTTAAGGGTGTTTCCTTAAAAGTGATCAAACTGCTCCGTGTCCCATGACGGTTGAAGATAGCCATCACATTGGGCATCCCTTGTTTAAAGGTTACAATGCATGTCTTCTTTTCTGTTTGACTGTCCCATGTTTACAACGGCCTTCGGATGCTTTATACATGGACCAAAGTTAAGGCACCTGCAGACCAGATTTAGTGTCTGAAAAGTCCATCATCTGTGGTCCATTTTAATCTTATCAGGCAAACGACCCTGTATGTATTAACCACCTTTAGAAGAGGTTGCAACAGCAAACTAAACCCAGGCTCACTCCCCCGTAAATGAATATGTTCTACCTTACTGCTGTGCATATTAACTTAGGCCAATGGTTGTCAAATGTTTTCAGTTCAAGCCGTATTTGCTTTCACCCATACCGAATATCAAGCTGGACTTTGGTTAATCTAGAAGAGCAAATGACCATTCTCCCCAATTATCACTGTAACTCAGGGGTCCCAATCTTTTTCACTTGTGAACCACATTTAATTGTAATAAGAGTTGGGGAACAACACAAGCATGAAAAAAGTTCTTGGGGATGTCTCTGATAGCCCCTTTGTGGATTGGTAGCCTACAGGAGACTCTGTTTGGCAGTACAAATGGTCTTTATTCAACCAACCAGGAATTCAAAAATTTGAAGGCTTTGAGGCCCCTGTAAGCAACATCCAAGGAGTTGGTGAGGAACATGTTGCTCATGAGCCACTGGTTGGGGATCACTGGGGGGTCAGTAACGTGGCAAATTCCATACAGTAGCCAGTTAAGAATAAAGAAATATTTCAGAGAGAAGATGGCAAAAGGAGAAACTAAGGAGCCTTCTCTATTACTCCATGTTGGCCGTGACATAAGCAATAACCAGTAAATAACTAGAAAGAATTATGCTTGATATTTTCCTTATTTCATCAGCGCTGGGATGTGGTTCCTTTTTAGAGACTGGGAGAGAATGTTTTTAATTAAGAAATAGCTATTGTTTTTTTTTTATATTTTTGTTGTTGCAATAAACAAGACATAGAAACCATCCCTGTGCCTTACTGCCTGGATGGGCTGAGTCACTGTGTAAAGAGAAGCAGCTAGTAAAATAAATTACTAGTCTAAAGTTAAGTATTATGTATGATAAGCTGTTACAGTATTGCAAAGCCTAACAAACAGTGCAAATGAGTTATCCAGAAACCTCAGAGTAATGGGAAGACCATCTCCCATACACTCCATTTTAGTCTAATAAAGTGTATAAAAAGGATTTCCTTTTTTTCAAATAATAAAACAGAACCTTGTACTTGATCCCAATGAATTAATACTTATTGAAGGCAAACAAATCCTATTGGCTTTATTTAATATTTAAAAAAGAAAGAAAGCTACCAAGACAGTTTATTGCCAATAGATAAACCCAAAAAGTGCAAGATAGGATAGTATATTTATTCTGTATAATGCTTTACCATACCTGAGTAAACAGCTCTAGATGCTCTCTTGGTTTCTTTAGGATAGCAGCTGCCATATTAGCTTGGTGTGACATCACTTCCTGCCTGAGTCTCTCCCTACTCTCTCATAGCTCTGGGCTCAGATTACAGCAGGGAGGGGAGGAGGGGAGAAGCAAACTGAGCATGCTCAAGCCCTAGCCTGAAAACAGGAAGTCTGATACAGAAGCCCATGAGTACACAATAGAAGGAAATAAATGTGGTGTTTCTTTTGAATCAGAGAAGCATTACTTTGAGGGTTTACTGGTGTATTTATATAGATCTTTCTGATAAAGCTTACTTAGTTTTAACCTTTCCTTCTCCTTTAATACAGGGGTTCCCAACCGCCAGGCCGCCGAACCTAGGGGACAATTAACGCAGTGCACCGAATTGGACGCCAGCACCACAAATTGGACGTCAGCACTCCAGAATTGGATGCCGGTGCTCCAGAATTGGACACCGACCCCTCCTAATCCCTTTTTCGACCCCCTCACAACCATTGTGAACCCCAAAAAAGGTTGGGGACTGCTGATTTAATATATATTTCATGCCTCTGTATGTCTTGCCTTGAAGCTCTTCTCAGTGCAACTTTACCATCTCTCTCAAAATAAAAACTCTGTTTTTATGAGCCATCAATGAAATGTGGCTACTGGTGGGGTGGGAAAATGCTTAATTACATGAATCAGGTGGGTTCCAGCAATCAAGTCTGGTGCCTCCAACCACTTGGTATTTACCAGAGGGAAAAGAAGGTCACGGTAATGTGCAACCAAAGAGATTACGTCCTAGTATTGGGTTATATTGGTGCTGCATATCCGTCACTGTGCTGGGAGAACTGAATTTTATTCTGGAGGCAGGGTTTATATTAAAGGAAATATGGGCGAATAGCTGGGGTGACATTTGGAAATGCAATTGGCTTATGTGAGTAATAACGGCACAAGCAGAAACCTGTTTACCGCTGGCCAATCACATAATTTGGGCCTCTAGGCCTGCGGTTTATTTCCAATAAATGTACAGTGTATTAATAAATAACACATTTTGAAAAGGTAAAAACACCAAAAAAAAAGTTCAACATTACATTCAATTGCAGAATGTTATGGAAGGAGTTATTCTAAGCAACTTTTCAGTTGATCTTCGTCACTTGTTTTGTTGGTATTTCATTAGCCTACATATTCTGCATCTATCTCCAGCCTTCACCTGAAATGATCCTGGGATTCTGATGTCCACACAGAAGACACAGTCAAGCAAAGCAAATATTCTCTTGTTTTGCATGATGATATGAACACTAGGGGTACACTTAAAGCTGGGCATACAGCAGAGGATCCACTTGATTATCAAGGTCACCACATTTGCACTAGACTAAATCAGGATAATCCAATTGGTATGGGTCCATGGTCAACGATCTAACCACAATAGGAGATCCGTTTGGAGAGGACCATAGCAATGGGCCAATGCAGTTCTTAAGAGAGCATTTTAAAATTTGGAATGCAGAAGAAAAGAAGGCATCCATCGGGAGGAAAGGAGATATCACCATCTGCACTGGGTTTGCTTCCTGTAGGGCCAGTTAAGTAATAATCATTTAGGGGTTCAGAATGGGTTGTCAAAGGGGGATAAAAATATAATACAACAGTTAAAGAATAATTAGTAAGTGATTGAAAGAGCTCAGGGAAGAATCCTCGCCAGCCAAAAACTAAACTGGAATTTGACCTCCTCTGGGCTTGGCACTTGCCCTTGGGTTACTGTTGACTTATTCTTAAAGCTGACACTTTCACTTTGCACCAGCATTTGGGCAGGTGAGCTGCATGTACTATCTGTGTTGGATAGCTTAGAAATGTATCAATATAGATGTCCCAAGAATACATAAGTCCTGGTGGCATAATGGTCAAAATCTGAGGGATCAGGGAACCCACAAAATGTTCAATGTAGGACTGACTAACTTCCAGTTGAGTAACTTCTGTCTGTAAATGTACACTCCAAGATATGCTCAGCAAGGACAGCCCACTCCCTGGTATTCTCAACTCTTTGAAAGTGGAAGCTGAGCTTTTGGGTGCCTTTTGAAGTTCTCCCCTCTCTAAAGGCATAGAGATTTGGCACCTCTTACCTTCTTCTCTTTGGCTCACTGATGCTTTGATCTAGCCAGTCAAGTTGCTTATTGGCCTGTAACAAATCCTTGTGACCTCAGGGCTGATTGGGGACAACTGGGGCAACTGAAAGGCCAGGGACATAGTAGTACAGAGGAAAGTTTGTTTCTCTCCTACATTCCTCCCTTTGGAAAACTTTACAACCTCCTCATGTGTGGCTTCTCCATCAGTATGGCTACTGCTAACTCTACCAATCTCCACCAGCCTCTGACATCTATGGGGCAAATTTGCTTACCTCCGTAGATCCGCCAGCGTTGTCTTCGCCACACTTCGCGAACTTTGCCAGGCGTAGATTCGTCAGGACATCGCAAATTCACAAAGATCCAAAGTTCCGCACAAGTTACCGATTGTTTCCGAAGCTGCGCTAGCGAAGTTACGATGAGTGGTCCGAAGTTGCGCTAGCGAAGGATAATTTACATACGGCGCCAAATTTGAATTTCAATGGATGTGTTTGCAGCAGCTCATACAGAACACTACACAAGCCCAGAGAAACTTAATAAAAGTTTATTTAGGTGTTCTAATGTCCTACACATGTGCCCACAGTATAGTTAAGGTTCCACAAATGTAGGGGGGAAGGTGGGCACCCTAAAAAAAAATTTCGATCTTTTTCAGCCTATCACCCAAAAAACGCCAGCGTTTTGGGAACTTTTTTTTTTTAAACTCCTATCTACTCTATTGCACTTTGCCTGCTCTAACCTGGCGAAGTAAACTCTGGCGAAGGAGGTCACGTTCAGAAAAAGATCAATGTTAGTAAATTTGCGTATTTTCACCCCCTTCGCCAGAGTGCAACTTCGCCAACGTTAGGGTGCGAAGTTGCGCTAGGCTATCAGCATCGCTGGCGAATTTTCGCCAGGGTGACTGATAGAAAATTTGTGAAGTTGCAAAATGACTTCACGCTGGCGAATTTTCACCAGTGTTAGTCACTTCGCCCTTTAGTAAATTTGCCCCTATATGAGGTGCAGAACACTTTAGGTGGATTCCTCTGATTGCTTTGTGATTTGATGACATGATTTCACTGCTCCGACTTTACAAATGTCTTCCCATAAACGGTGTCACCTGCCAGAAGAATGACGAGTTTTGAATGGTGAGTCATTCCTTCTACAATTTTCAGCGAGCGCCAATCACAATAAATTTTCTGATTAATTCCCCTCCCCCCAAAAAAACAGCTAAACACTGTGTCATGGCAGAAATAGTACATTTTCCTCCAGTAATTGTTTATTCTCAAACTGTTAAAATTTCTAAATCCAAGCAACTACATGCAAATTGGATATCCATAACCGAAATTCGCCCAAAAACTAGCATTCGTGAATGAATGACAAACGACAACGTTCTTTGTAAAATAAATGATTAGAAACTAATGTAATTGTACTTGTACTATCCTCTGCCTGGGTACACCTCTCCCTTTCATCCAAACGAGCAGATAAATGCAATATTCAAATTAACCGAGTCATTTAGATGCACTCAGCGAAGAATAATTTGCGCAGGTTGATTTACCCAAGGACATCGCATTTACACCGGTTGTTTAAAATAGCAACACTTTAATCTTTCATTTAGATAAAGAGATGGAATACAATGGAAACTTTTCCAAGTTAAACGAGAGCACCTTATCTTGAGAGGAATTGTTCATAATTGCAATGAACGTTAAAACAGCGAGAGGGGGTGGAGGCTTTCAAGCGACGTGATCAGAGATGTCAACTAAACGCATAGTAGTTAGGGTGATAATGGATAATGAGTAGTGATGGGCAAATAAATTCACCTGGGATGAATTCGCAACAAATTTCCGTGCTTCGCTGGCTGCGAATAAATTTGCCGGTGTCAATTTCCGATTTTCACGTTTTTTTTTGTGAAAAATGACGGATTTTCACGTTTTTTTCGTGAAAATTTTCAAATTTCAAGATATTTCATGAACTTTCCGATTTCCTGTTTTGCGAATTTCGTATATATTGTGCAGGATGTATGCAAATTGTAGGCGAGGCAAAACAGGAGAAATTCGTCCATCACTAATAATGAGCCCCTCTAGTTTTTTGTGAGTCAAAACCTGATTATACTTCCAGGGACACCCATATATAAAACGACTATATATCTCTAGGACAGTTATTGTTGAACTTTGAGCTCAAGCCACATATGGAGGTTCAGTCTTTGGTCAAGGTCCCTCCTTAACAATTAATACATTTTTACCCCAAACATAATCCTAACTGTCCTTCAAAATCGAATTTTATGTGTACCTTTAAGAGCAAATAGTTATTCCCATTAAATCTCACCAAAAATGGCCTTCATCACCCCTGTTACTGTTAGAAGCTGGGCCATCTAAGACATTCAAGCGCTGGATCCACAGAAGATAGCAGATAAGTTCTGAAGAATCCCATTGTATACTGCAGAGCTTATATGTTATCTGCTGTGTATCCTGCGCCTTTTCTCCTTTTTCAGCTTTGAATGGCTGCCCCCATGGTTACACAGCAGCTTGTTTATATAAACTATAGTAGTACTTATCTGTTATCTACTGTGTATCCTGTGCTTGAATGGCTGCCCCCATGGCTACACAGCAGCTTGTTTATATAAATTATAGTAGTACTTATCTGTTATCTACTGTGTATTCTGTGCTTGAATGGCTGCCCCCATGGCTACACAACAGCTTGTTTATATAAACTATAGTAGTACTTATCTGTTATCTACTGTGTATTCTGTGCTTGAATGGCTGCCCCCATGGCTACACAGCAGCTTGTTTATATATACTATAGTAGTACGTATCTGTTATCTACTGTGTATCCTGTGCTTGAATGGCTGCCCCCATGGCTACACAGCAGCTTGTTTATATAAACTATAGTAGTACTTATCTGTTATGTACTGTGTATCCTGTGCTTGAATGGCTGCCCCCATGGCTACACAGCAGCTTGTTTATATAAACTATAGTAGTACTTATCTGTTATGTACTGTGTATCCTGTGCTTGAATGGCTGCCCCCATGGCTACACAGCAGCTTGTTTATATAAACTATAGTAGTACTTATCTGTTATCTACTGTGTATCCTGTGCTTGAATGGCTGCCCCCATGGCTACACAGCAGCTTGTTTATATAAACTATAGTAGTACTTATCTGTTATCTACTGTGTATCCTGTGCTTGAATGGCTGCCCCCATGGCTACACAGCAGCTTGTTTATATAAACTATAGTAGTACTTATCTGTTATCTACTGTGTATCCTGTGCTTGAATGACTGCCCCCATGGCTACACAGCAGCTTGTTTATATAAACTATAGTAGAGTTTCTGAAGCAAGTACATCAGCTGTACCAGTGCAGGGCAACAGCACATTATATTGTCATTACTTTAAAACACTTTTTTGGTGTTACTGATCCTTTAAGTAAATGCAGGTGCTGTGAAATGTTGTAAAATTCCCAGGTTCTATAATTATTCATTTATAATTCTAACATCACATTTTCTCTTTGCCTGTTCTTTTCCCCACCTCAAATGTCACAGAAATAAACAAATTATAGATCTATATTGTTGATAGCTTTCATATGCTCCAAAATCCCTTCTTTTCGCTCCCAATGGTTCCTCTGACAGAGAGAGCACAAAAGATAAACCGCACAAATAAAATACTGGGAATTATAATATTTCGGATTGCCGCATTCTTATTAAATCAAAGAACCGGGAGAACATTTCATATTGTTTCCTGGTGAGGAGAGGCTGATACTTCTACAGACTTTGATCTTGTGAAACTTTTTGCCTTCATTTATTTTAGATGGACTGGGCACATCACATGCTTTTATTAGATCACAGCAAACTCTTCCTGACTTGGAAAGTCGGAGGGGATGATATTATTAACTTAGCCCCAAAGTGCAGTCATTAGTGATGGGCAAATAAATTCGGCAGGTGCGAATTTGCGCCAAATTTCCTGCGAATAAACTACAGCAAAAATTCAGTGTTGAAAATTCTGCCGAGTTAAAAACATTTTGGGTGCTCGTCAGAATAATCACGAGCATAAACATTGTTGCACATCAAAATAATTTTGATGCCCACTGACTTCAATGCATTTTTACGAACTTTTCACAGTTTTTCGGCAAAACGGGACAAATTTTCCCATCACTAGCAGTCACACGAAAATGGACGCAATTGTTACACACTAAGGCTATAGTTTAATGAATGGACCTGTTCCCGGGATTATACGATTTATCATTAAAACTTCCACAAAATTTGCATTCGACTCTTCATTTACAGGTGTGGGTCCTCTTATATGTTTTAGGCAGGGTGTTGCTGAACTATGTTCCTCAGGCATGGGCTCAGTGGTTCTTGAACTTTTAACAGTAAAGTTAATTGATGACAAATTGATTCTTGACAAATTGATGCAGGAAATCAGGATACAATGGTAAAGGCATATACTCACAAATACACTTTAAGCATTCAGCACTTTGCCGCTTGGGGTCAATGATCAATCAGTTAACAGGATTAATTCAACTTGAAATGTTGCCCCCAGCAGAACCTAGGGGAATTTATTTAGTCCATAGGTTTGTACACTGGTTTCTACTCTGGGCAGAAGTGTAATCAGGATTCTAATCCTTAATAAATCTCGTTGGTGGAGCTTCAGTCTGCTTTTATAACTAGCCCTACGCCTAGCTGTCCCATCTATGATTGTGTATAGCCTTATACTTAATAGGCCCTATTTAACCTAGGTTACAGGCTGAACCCACCTGTCTGGACCCACCATCCCTCAGAAATGGAACTGGAGCACATTATGCTCCAGCTTATATACTATAGAACAGTGGCACCTTCTGGCCACTTCATGAATGATCAGGAGCAAACTTTAATCCAGGAAAGGGAAACTATTTCCCAGCTATTCTAATGACCTTCGTAGCTGGCCAAACCTTAAGGGACTGTCTGAATAAAAGGAAAATAGTCCCCTACGCACATATTCATCAAGGTGCTTGCATACATAAAATACTTCTGGGTAGTTACTCCATGGATCATTGCCTTGCTGTTCTGTTACACTGCATACAAATGCACAAATTGCCACAAAAGGACCCTAGAGCTACAACCATCCTGAACATTGCAATAATTACAGGGTTGTCACAGCCCTGAAAGTGCCAAAACATGGTTTACCTATACATGCATGTGTTCCCTACAAGGGTTGATTAAGGGACTTCACTATGTCACCCTATGGTCCTCTGTGACCATCATGGACAACACCAACAAACACCCTATGGTCCTCTATTGGCATCATGGACAACACCAACAAACATCCTATGGTCCTGTATTAGCATCATGGACAACACCAAGAGACACCCCATTGTCCTCTATTTCCATCATGGACAACACCAAGAGACACACCCCATTGTCCTCTATTAGCATCATGGACAACACCAAGAGTCTCCTATTTGCTAATCTTTGCTTTGAGGAGGGGAAGGGCCAATTTTAACGCAATACAAAGGGGACACCACCCGAAAACTGTTTCTTTTCACATGCTAAACAGTTTTGGGTACGGTTTCCCTTAAAGGAAAATTTTTGAACTTGATTGTATTTTGCTTTCCTTATTTTTTTTTTTCATATTTATACATAAATATAAAAAAGGCACTCGTAATTATATTAATTTTTTGTGCAGTGGTTTAAATATCCTGCTTGCAGATATTCTAATAAACATTAAACCTCAGTCGCGCTGCCGGATAACTGCGAGGAACATTATGTACTCTGCGCATATTAAGCACTTTGCTTCCTTTTTTTTTTTTAAGAAGGGCAAAGTATCCAAATATTTTAATGAAAGCCCCAGGGAGCAATTAGGAATAAAAAATGATTATATTGTACAGTATGGTTAAACCAATAATGGAAGCGGAAGAGACACACTGCAGCATTAAACGGAAGAACTAAAAACAAACACAGAAAAAGTCAACAGCATACTACAAGTATTGAAAGTAGAAATGAGTGGGATGAATAATCTACTGTAAAGCCCTTTTGGTATTTAAGGGGTGGTTGACCATTAACTTTAACTTTTAGTATGTTATAGAATGGCTAATTCTAAGCAATCGTTATAATGGTCTTCATTTTTCAAATATTTTTATAGTTTTTGAATTATTTGCCTTCTTCTTCTGACTCTTTCCAGCTTGCACATGGGGGTCACTGACCCCATCCAAAAACAAATGCTCTGTAAGGCTACAAATGTTGTTATTGTTATTTTATTACTCATCTTTCTATTCAGGCCTCTCCTATTCATATTCCAGTCTCTTATTCAAATCAATGCATGGTTGCCAGCGTAATAAATATATATATATATATATATATGTGCAACTAGGACCAACATCAAGACAGCAAAGACTTCTGTAGGGAGGGGATAATGTTTCTCTTTGTTCGGCAATATCTAGGGCCCAGTGGAGCTTGTGCTGGTGATGGAGGTCCCTATCAAGATTTCTGTATACAGTCATTTTCATATGCATTCCTAGGTGTAACTATTATCCCAATAGATGGGTTAATGCTGTCTATATCTGCGAGACACATCTTTATAACCTAAATTTGAATTGGGATCAATTCAGTAAAAGTGACATTCTCTCTGTGATTAGCCCTCACAGACTGGACAGTACTAGTTGACTGTGACCCTATGTTTTCATCTGAAGTGGTAACAGGTCCATATGTAGAACCAAAACAGACTTTTTTGGGCCACATTATTTGTAATAACCTGAGGTCGTTTAGTTGTTTCTGAAGTGTAAGTTTCAGTACTCCCTGGCAGCCATCAGCTTTTAGTGTGTGCTAGGTGTTGGACAACAACAACAACTGGATGCAGGCTGATTTCAACAGTGGTATTAAGTGTTACCATCTGCATACTTCTCTACTGTCTCCATCTTGCCCTGCTGTGACCATTGTCTTACTGTCTCTATCTCAACCCTACTGTCTCCATCTTGCCCTGCTGTGACCATTGTCTTACTGTCTCTATCTCAACCCTACTGTCTCCATCTTGCCTTGCTCTGACTTTTGGCTTACTGTCTCTGCCTCAACCCTACTGTCTCCTTGTTGCCCTGCTGTGACCTTTTTCTTACTGTCTCCGTCTCAACCCTACCGTCTCCTTGTTGCCATACTGTGACCTTTGTCTTACTGTTTCTATCTCAACCCTACTGTCCCCATCTTGCCCTGCTGTGACCTTTGTATTACTGTCTCCATCTCAACTCTAATGTCACCTTGTTGTCCTTTGTGACCATTGTCTTACTGCCTCTCTCAACCCTACTGTCTCCATCTTGCCTTGCCCTGACTTTTGTCTTACTGATTCCATCTCAACCCTACTGTTTCCTTGTTGCCCTACTGTGACCTTTGTCTGACTTTCTCCATCTCAACCCTACTGTATCCATCTTGCCCTGCTCTGATGACTTTTGTCTTACTGTTGCCCTAATGTTATCTTTGTCTTACTGTCTCTATCTCAAATCTTCTGTCTCCTCCTTGCCCTATTGAGACCATCTTGCCCTACCGTCACTATCTCACTATTGTCTCTATCTTTCTCCAGCTTTCCATACTCTGCATACTTTTCATAGTCACCATATAGTCTAATCTTCCCATCTTCCTACCTATTGTATAATTACCAATATGAGGGCCTTCACAAGATGGTGGCCTTGGGCAGCTAACCTTGCTTGGATCTGCCTAAAGACATCTCAGAATGCTACATGCTGAGACCAAGACTATGGTCAAGCTTATATTTGTTGGGGAGGAGTAAAGTGACTTCAGATTCGTTCCTTTCTTCTATAACATTCATTATAAAGCATTAAGGAAGGAGAAGAAGAAGGGGCACCCCTTCAATCAAGGGGATAAGGTGGCAAAGTATTGTTGGCACTACTTTAAGCCATGTTGTGTATTCAGCTCAGAGCAGATAATGCTTAAATTCTGTTTTTATAATTTTATGAATATATATATATATATATATATATATATATATATATATATATATATATATATATATCTATATGGTTATGGCATATGTAACTTACCTCTGCTGGCCAGCTGATAAAGGGGAACTGCTCAATCCATCAAAACATGTAAATTCATTTTTCAGGCCATAATCAGCAAATCTATGGAATTTATATTTATTCATAGTCTCGTTGTATCCAGCCGTCCAGTTCCCTTGTATAAAGATTATTTTTTCTATTGTTTGGAACATTATCTGTTTTAACATTGCTTGAAGAAAAAGGTTATTTGTAGTCCCAGTATCTCTAGTCACTTTGAAAATGCTATTTTCCATTTGAAAAGTAAATTGGGGAAGAATAAATATAAACAATAAAAAAAATTACTTTCCTCCCCATGGTAAAATTTTGGAAACCCCCCCTTACATTTTCTTTATGGGCTTTTACTATTTTTGGTCAAATTTTTCCCTTTTGTAAAAATGTGTGAAAAAAAATGTCTATTCAAGGAGTTCAGTGGTGGGGTTTAACTGTACACAAAATAAAAAAAACTTATTTTTAAAAATTCTTGGCAAAAATGTGAGAATTATTTTTCCATTTTACCAGTATTGTTTATTATTGCCTATTTCTAAACAATAAATAAGTGATCTTTTCTAACCAATTTTTTCTACTTTTCATATTTACACACAACTTTTTAATCCTCTAAAAAATGTGCAATAATCCCCCCCCCCCCATTTTAACATTATCCTGGGGGCAGTGCTATAAACAAAAATATAAACCTTTTTCTAACCAGGGTAAAAAAGTTGATTTTCTCATTCCTTTTCTTGGCCAGTTTTGAATCTTAAAAGTTTACGCCTACGCAAAAGTTTTTTCCGTAGGTGTAAATGATGGGACTTTCCAATTAATAGGTAGAAGGTATTGGTATGGCTTTAAAGGAGAACTAAAGGCTAACTAAAGAAGTAGGCTAGAAATGCTGCAACCTTAAAGTTCTCCTTTAACAGAAGCATTTGCAATAGAGCAATTCGAACCTTTTCATGGAAAAAATCGAGCATTTCAAATGTTTTCACAAAAAAATCGTGAACGGCGCTAATTTTCAAGGGAGATTTGCAAACTTATTTGCCGGCGGCAAAACGTGGGAATTCGCTGCGAATTTACTGCCATACGGTTTTGCCAGATTATTTCCCATAGACTTTGCCTTACGCTCCAGCAGTTAATGGATTCCCAGAAGATTTGACTAACATCTAAATACCCAGTTCAGCAGCTGGAGAAACATCAAATTAATAATAAACAGTCAAATAAAAAATGTTCTGCATAAAATATATAGGGACATTAAATAGTGTGTAGTCGCTGTATAATGCTATGGAAAATGTTGGCACCGGATCTGGGGTTCAGATCCGGAAACCCATTATCCAGAAAGCTCTGAATTATTGTCTCCTATAGGCTCCATTTTATCCAAATAATCCAAATTTTGAAAAATGGTTTCCTTTTTCTGTGTAATAATAAACAGTCGCTTGTACTTGATCCCAACTAAGATATAATTAATCCTTATTGGAAGCAAAACCAGCCTATTGGGTTTATTTAGTGTTTAAATTAATTTTAATGATCCCGAAAACCCCAGTCCCAAGCAATCTGAATGCCCCACACCTGTAATTGATTATCAGATTTGGACTGAGCCACTATTTTTTTGCAGCAAGAGGGGGGTCATGGACAGGACCACTGAATTGGGGAAAATTCCAATGGGCCCCATCTTTATTGGGCCTCGGCTCTCGTGGGCCCCTCTGGCCCAGACTCGCCAATCCAACGCTGATGGTTATAATCCTTCTGTCTTCATTTGACAAAAGCTTGATCATGTGACTGACTTGCTCTCTCTTTCTACCAATCACAAGACAGCAGAGGGACATCATACAGACTGGCATTAATAGCTCCCTATTTAAGTTTTTTTGCTTGAAATCTCATGTACTTTCATGTCCTTTTGGCAAACTCATAATTAATGACATTCATTTCCCATCCAATGCATTTCCAGAGCAGCTCCGAGCAAAGACGCGGCAAAGCATAAAGTCCAGTTACATTATGAGATACTAATTGATGTCTTCTCGCTAACCGACAGTTTTAAAAATCTTACAAATTAGGGGCAGATTTATCAAGGGTCGAAGTGAAAATTTTTGTGTACTTCGACTATCGAATAGGCCAATATTTGAAAAAAAATTGAAGATTGAAATTTATCATGTACTGTCTCTTAAACCTGATGAATTGCTATTTTAGCCTATGGGGGACCTCCTAGTAATTTGGTGGACTCTGAAAAATCAAAGTTTTTTTGGGGCAAATCCTTTGATTCAAATTTGATCGAACGCGCTAAAACAATTCAAATACAGCCTATTCACCCGAAGTTTAAAAATTCCAATTTTTTAAAATAGATTTCGATTGGTCTTTTTAAATTCAAATTTCGAAGTTATGGGAGTTCAAAAAAAACTCCCATTACTTCGAAATTCGACCTTGATAAATCAGCCCCTAAATGTCATGATTCTGTTGGGGTTATGTCAAAAAATCCAAAGAATTCTTGTGACTTTAAAGGAGAACTAAGGCCTACAAATGAATATGGCTAGAAATGGTGTATTTTATTTAGTGAACTTACTGTACCAGCCCAGAGGTTCAGCAGCCTTATTACAGTAATGATCCAGCCCTTCAATGTTGCCTCCAGCAGTTCCCCATCTTGGATCTTGTTAGGCATCTTTTATGTGTCAGTGACTTTGCACATGCTCAGTGGGCTCCAGGCTGCTGCTGACAAGATGAAACAGTCACTTGTACTTGATCCCAACTAAGATATAATTAATCCTTATTGGAGGCAAAACCAGCCTATTGGGTTTATTTCATGTTTATATGATTTTTTAGTAGACTTAAAGGGGTGGTTTACCTTTTAGTATGTTATAGAATGGCCAATTCTAAGAAACTTTTCAATTGGTTTTCATCATTTATTTTTTTATAGTTTTATAGTTATTTTCCTTTTTCTTCTGACTCTTTGCAGCTTTCAAATGAGCGTCACTGACCCCTTCTAAAATACAAACGCTCTGTAAGGCTACAAATATATTGCTATTGCTACTTTTTATTCCTCCTCTTTCTATTCAGGCGTCTCCTATTCATATTCCAGTCTCTTATTCAAATCAATGCATGGTTGCTAGGGGAATTTGCACCCCAGCAACCAGTTTAAAATGCAATTTGAAAAGCTGTTGGATAAAAAGCTAAATAACTCAAAAACCACAAATAATAAAAAATGAAAACCAATTGTCTCAGAATCAAACTCTCTACAGCATGCTAAAAGTTATCACAAAGGTGAACCACCCCTTTAAGGTATGAAGATCCAAATGACAGAAAGATCCATTATCCGGAAAACCCCAGGTCCAGAGCATGCTGGATAAAAGGTCTCATACCTGTACAAAATCACGCATTTGTTAACCTGTTGTTGTTACTAAGGGACTAGTCACAAAGAGTAGTACAGGTATGGGATCCATTATCATCATCATCATCATCATTTATTTATATAGCGCTGTCAAGATACGCAGTGCATTATCCAGAAACCTGTTATTCAGAAAATTACGGAAAGGCTGTCATCCATAGACTCCATTTTATCCAAATAATCCGTATTTTTAAAAATGATTTCCTTTTTTCTCTGTAATTGTACTTGATCCCAACTAAGATATAATTAATCCTTATTGGAAGCAAAACCAGACTATTGGGTTTATTTCGTGTTTATATGATTTTCTAGTAGACTTAAGGCATGAAGATCCAAATTACGAAAAGATTCGTTATCCAGAAAGTCCCAGGTCCCGAGCATTCTGGATATTAATCAGTTGTAAAGTACAGAACTTCCCTAATTCATGGCCAGTGATTTTTTTTGTGCTGCGGAATTGGAGCCACTAAGGGGTCTCACTCACATGGCACGGGTGCAAATAAATTTGTGAAATTGCAGTGAAAATTTGCCCACGAATCAAAATCCACGCCGGTGACAATTCAGACGCCAGCGCCAATTTACCATTGACTTTAATGCAATTGGATTAAATAGGCATGCATCAAATTGTCGCCGGCATCAATTTTGATGCCTGTGAATTGACACGGCACCAGAACTCGCATTTCGTGAATTTTCCGCCATTTTGCGTATTTCGTGGGAAATTCGTGAATTTTTCGGCGAAGTGAAACGGGACAAACTTGCCCAGCACTACACTCAACAGATTGGTCTTTATATTTTGAGCATTTGGCGAAAGCGATTGCACTTTAATAAGATCCTACGCAAATCAGTATTATTCAGTACTGGGCCTGATCCTTATTTAATTTTCTTTTTAAAAAGTAGATCATTTTTAAAGGATAAGTAAACCTTTTAAATAAGTGAATGTAAAATGGATAGGGGTGCTATTCTAAGCACTTTTGCAATGTACATTCATTATTTATTCTTTTTTAATTCCAAGATATTAAGGGATACATGTACTGTTAATATGAATGAATTGTGTTACAACAGCGCCACCTGCTGGTCAGTTTCCCACCAGTCTGACCAGCAAGTAGTCAAGGAAGTTGTCAGGAGAAAGAAAGAGGCTGATGTTCTTCTGCTTAGGAATAAAATTAGAAACCTTTCTCACATCTTTCCTAAGCAGAAGATAGTTGACCGTGTTCCAGTTGGGCGACAGTTGTAGGGGTCCTTTTCTGTTTTTTAGTGAGCAATGTTTGGTAGAATATAAACAGTAAAGAGTCCATAAGTTGGGAAAGTTATTGTTATTGAGACTTTGCTTGGTGGACAGTTTATTGCACATGGTACTGTAAGGTAAGTCCAGAACTGGAGCAGGAGAAGACAGCTGAAGGAATACATTAATGGGGAAAAATACTCTCTTTTTTGACTTGAGCTCTTTCAGTTTGGCACAAACAATATCTGAACTGATGCCGGCTATTAGAGTGTAATGCTAATCTGACTGGGCAGACCAAAAAGAGTTTAATGTTGTGGGAGCATGGGTTACATGTTACTCAAAATACTTCAGGCTAGGGCCTTCACTACATGGAAGATTTCCCAGGTAGAGTAGAGTAACTCCAACTCTCACGCTACTATGCTACACCAAATAAAAAATAATGGGTGCCAGGAGATTCTTGTGATGCACCAAACAAATATCAGTTTATTTGTACAAGACACTTGAGCCCAGGGTTTACTTGATCCACTATCCACTGTGGCCCCTTCACTCTAGGCAATTCAAAAGCCTTGGGAAGCTCCTCCCTACTACAATCTCCAATGGAGCCCCAACTGCTCTTACTATCTGCCCTCTCTATCTTACTCTCCTAGAGAGTCTATGACAGAACTAACCCTGTTTAGCTCACCTCATTCTCTGGGTTGCCTGCTCCCCGACTCAGACACTAGAGGACCCGGTCCCTCTAGGGTTAACACTTTAACTGGGCCTTGTTGTACCCAGGCTCAATGGGAACAACCAGTTGATCAGGACACCAGCAGCCAAAGAGGAAGATCCGCCCCATTCAAAACACTATATGGAAGTGTGGCAGGAAGTGATCATTAACTATGAATAAGTACCGGTGGGTACGAAACGCGTAAGGCGGAAAGTCAATTGGCCTGTATACCTACTTTTTAATACTTGATGTTAAATAAAAACTAATTTTTTTAACTTTTCTAGAATGCTTTGGAATATATTTTTTGAATTTGATACATGTGCCCTTTGGGCTGGGGGCTATATTCCAGCGCTTTGACCCTTTGGACAGGCCTTACAGACTGCAGCGGATGGTCAGTATTTTTTTTTTAGAAAGTAATCATTACCCCTTTTGGCCAATAACCAGAATATGCAAATACCATACTTCCAAACTGTACTGTTTTGAGTGAGACAGTCCCTCTTTTGACAGCTCAACCCACAGTCCTGCGTTTGTACTAGAAAGTCCCGATTTCTCTGCACTGAACAGCCAAAAAAGATGCAATGTTTCTAACTTAATTGGCTCTTGGCAGAGAGAAGAGTCCTGTGCGGAACCAATTCGTTAAACCCAAACCCGACCCGCAACCCGCATACTTACAAGCTTGGACCCGCTATCCTTCCCGACCCACAAGTACCTTATCCGCAACCTGCTGACCTTCAAAAAACAGGAAGTGGTTTCATAGTAAACATTATTAGAAGTAGGCATGATTAGAGAAAAAGGAGTAAAACTTACCATTGAGAAGACCAGTGACCCAACCCGCGACCCATAAACCCGGAGAACTGCCTACCCGCGTCTATACCCGCTCCCGAAACGTCTACTTACAAACAGCAGGGTACCGGAGGTTTTTGCGGGTGCCCGGCCCGCTGCAGGACTCTAGTTGTTTTTACCACAATGTTGGTTGCTATGCAAATACTTAAACTAGATACTTGAGTTTTTGCCCAGTAACTAGGGAAAAGGATAGGGAAGTAAAGCCATAGGGGCACATTAACCCAATGGGTGACTACAAGAGCATGCCATAGGCTACTGAGTTTTAGTTATCCAGCCACAGCAGTGCACCAGCATTGATAAACCTCATATCGCAAATGGAGGGGAAAACAATCCATGGTGGCCCATCAAGGGTCAGATTTAAAGGAGGAAGAAATCCAGTGCACTTAGTAAAGATTCTTAAGCACATTTGGCTGCTCCTGAAAACACAATCAATATGTATAAATTTAGAGTCTGTGGTTGAAGGGCAGTTTGTCCCTGTGGTTTACTACATTCCATGGTGTCGGTTTCACACAGACTTTATCTCAATTGACACCATTTATTTCCTTGCAGACCCAGCGGGAGATTGGACGGCCATTCCCCTTCATAGGAGGTAGAACGGTATCAGTTGATATCTCGGAATGGAAAGTTTTTCCTAAGTAGCTATGGGCACACAGAGTTAGTTCCAGTCACCTTGTAGCTTTATCATCCGCCGCAACTATCCCTTTCACTCTTGTCAACTGAGATTTGGGTAGAAACGTAAAGGTTAATGTATTTATGCGGATCAGATGGCTCACGTGTCCCATCATCTCCATTTGGATCATTATTGCACCATGTTCCATGTATGTTGTCACTTTGAATGCTCCGTGTAAGTCTTGGGACATCAGATATGAAGATCGCTCCATCTTTGGTGCAGCCGACTTGTGTAACTCAGATTTGAAATGTTCATCTCCCAGCAGGCACGGCAAATGACACAACTGTAAAAAAATAAAAAATAAATCAATACAAGTGTTATACCCACAATGCACTTTACCCAACATTTACTGTTTTATTTTGTGGCTTCCTTGTTCTATTGCTTTAATTCAGTCTGACCAATAGGAAGTAACATTGAACCTTCATTCCTGTGGTGGGTGGTGGCCAGGCGGGTGCCACATGACCATAATTACTATGATTGGTTATTGCTTTATTTTAGCATTTCAGGACAGCAAAATATGGACTATTGGTTGACAAAGTATTTGTTTTGTGATTTTATTCTCCTGGTTCCAAAACTGTGGTGTTAACCCCTGTGGCAGGAGACTCAACCTGAAGGATAATTAGGGTGAGATTTAGGGAGAATGACTGCTTGTACTCATAGACCCTCCCAAAAGTCCAACTTAAAGGATAAGTAACCTTTAAAATAGAATAGCACCCTCATCAATTTTACATTCAGTTACTTTAATGGTTTACTTATTCTTTAAAGGTTAGCTAGGGTGAGATATGGCATAAATGCTTGTTTGTTGCCCTGTCAATTTTATTAACTGTAGCTCTCCGGTTTGTAATTTCAGCCATTTTGGTTGCTAGGGTCTAAATTACCGTAGCAACCATGCACTGATTTGCATAAGAGACTGGAATATGAATAGGAGAGGGCTTAAATTCTTTATTTTCGGTTTTTGAAAGTTTTGAAAATAAACAAGGGGGATAAAGAAAAGAGGGAATGGTTACTGATAGTCTTATAACTTATAATTCAAATTTCTAACTACTCATTATACAGAAATATTCTTTAAACTGGATTTTAATTATAAAATTGTGTGGACTTCAGCCTATAATACCAAGTTAAAGACTAGGTTTGTATTAGTAGATAACAGCTTTATCCCCAAAGGAGAGGGGCGTAGCGAGAGCGTCGGAAGGGAGGGATTAGAGAACAGGAGGGGAGAGGAAAGAGCACTGAAGGAGAGGGAGCGCCGGAGGGGAGAGGAGACAGCATCGGAAGGGAGGGTAGAGAGAGCAGGAAGGGAGGGGGGAGAGTGTTGGAAGGGAGGGGGAGAGAGAGCAGGAGGGGAGAGGAGAGAGGGTCAGAAGGGAGGGGAGATAGAGCAGAAGGGGAGAGCATCAGATGAGAGGGGAGAGAGCAGGAGGGGAGAGAGCACAGAAGGAGAGGGAGGGAGTGCTGGAGGGGAGAGATCGTCGGAAGGGAGGGGAGAGAGCAGCAGGGGAAGGACCATCAAAAGGGATGGGAGAGGGACCAGAAGGGGAGAGAGTGCCTAAGGAGAGGAGATTGGAGAGAGCGTCGGCAGGGAGGGGATAGAGAGCAGGAGGGGAGGGGAGAAAGCATTGGATTCTGAACTCATAAAGAATGAGAAAGCTCAAACAAAGTTTTCAAAAATTTGGGAACTAATGACATAAGGCCATAAAAGGGTATAGAGATATCGCTCAGAGTATCGATACTCAGAGTTCCCTGTATAACTCAGCCTGCAGCCTTGTGCCTTTATATGGTCACAGAACCCCTCAGTGACTTCTAATATCCTTATCATTTACAGTAGGGGGTACATTATCCCTTATAATACATGAGTGATACTCAGAGTCCCCTGTATAACTCAGCCTGCAGCCTTGTGCCTTTATATGGTCACAGAACAACCCCTCAGTGACTTCTAATATCCTTATCAATTACATTAGGGGGTACATTATCCCTTATAATACATGAGTGATACTCAGAGTCCCCTGTATAACTCAGCCTGCAGCCTTGTGTCTTTATATGGTCACAAATCCTTTCGGTAACTTCTTTATACATGTAACTAACAAAAAAGAGGAAGAACCAAAGAATTCAAGCCTAAAATGAAAGTGGTTTCAATTTCACTTCTCAGTTTTGGGAAGGAGAACAAAACAATGAAATTGAAGCAAAAAGCTCTAAAACCCCAAATATGTGACATTTTTGGAGGTATAGATGTACAAAATATTAAACTGAGAGAACTAATTCTGTAGGTATGTACTTTATTCTCTTTAATAAGTATTATCTCTCAGATCCGCCGGGCTCTGTGTCCATCCAACTTACCCAGTGTGGCTTGCGGAGACCTATGGCTTCCGTTGCGTTTCTTTACTAACAGGCCTTGGATCTCCTGTTGCCTAATTTACAATTAGTCACAGTTTCAGATGTTGATTAGACAGCCCCACGCTGCTTGTTCTCATTAAGATGGATGCGATTATGTGTCTTGTAAGGGAGCTATTGTGCCGCTGCTGTGGGCTCTAATAAGCAGAGCTTGTATTAATTACATTTATTAAGGGGCAAATGTTTTACAGGCGTGCCCAATATCTGGCAAGTATAATTAACCCTCTGTGCCCTGTCCTAAATGGCATGATGATAAACTGATTCTTTTAGATGGCTACTGTTTCCCAAACTTCTCCTGCTGATTTATACTCAATAGAGGGAAGGGCCTGTGCTGATGCAGTTCTGTTATATTCTCTGTACAGACATATAGTGGGATCTGTACCAGACTCAGTGTCGGACTGGAGCATTGGGGGCCTAACGGGTTCCAAACTTCTGGGGCTCCCCACGTGCATGAACGCCACTGCACATGTGTGAACAGAGGCACGTGCTGATCACATGCGAATGCCTAGATGTTTTCTTTTGGGGGAGTGGGTCTGGCCAGAGAGGGCCCATGAGGGCCTCCCAACTGTCCCGTTTTTTTTTGACAGCTCAACCTGCAGTCCCTCATTTGTACTGTTGTTTTTCTGCACTGAACAGTCAGAAAAAGAAACAGCCGGAAAAAATAACAGGTCCCTTGGGAAAAGTTAGACTCACAGCTTAAAGGGCAATTCACCTTCATTATCAAAACTGTAATACCGTAACTGAAAAAAACACAGAAATATGTTCAAACTTGTATAACCTTCGAAATTTTGTAAAATTAGCATGGTAATTAGGGTGTGTGGCCACACAAAAATGGGCGTGGTCAAAGAAATTCTGCCACACTACGTGCGGCAACGTTTTTTTGTCACTCTTTTTATTTTCAAAATGTTGGGAGGTATGCATGTGTTTCAAAGGTACGACCCGGGTCCCAGTCCGACCCGGGTCCCAGTCCGACCCTGACAAGACTGTGCCCCTAGATTAATGGTCCCTGATGAATGAAGGGAGCAGGAACCCTCCTTCCAGGGTGAGTATTTTACTAAGGCAGGTCCATATTTATGGGATGGCCCAGGCCTAGGGTGGCAACATTTTAGGGGTGGCATGCCACCCAGCACCTTGAAGCTCTTTAAAACTCCTATGCTCCGGCAGGAACATTCACATGTGTGCGTGATTGCACTGGATGGGGGTAAGTGATAGGACCCTATGACCTAGGGGCGGCTGACTTACAAAGCAGGGCCTGCACAAAGGTAGATGTAATGGAAGAGCATAGGGTAGCCCAACAAGGTGATGGGACAGTTTAGGATCACATGGGAGAGGACCATATGAGCTCTTCCCAGAAGGTGGGGCAGGGTGCAAAGTGCACTTTGTATAATACCTGCCATCAGAATCTGGGGGCCCAGGATCTTGAGCTCTAAAATAAGGACTTAAGGTTCATAAGGACATGCAGGACAGGGGAGAAGCTAAAGCCTGACACCCTATCAACGGTGTCCCTTCACTGTAGGCAAATTTTACAGCCTGGGAAGCTTCTCCCTGTTACACCTCCTTGATGGAGCACAAAGCTGCTCGTTCTCTCTTCCCTCGCTGTCTCACTCTCATAGAGAGTCTATAACATTATATTCACACTCACTAGCCTCATTCATGGGGTCCCTGCTCTCGACTTATGTCTCTAGAGGTTCAGGTCCCTCTAGAGCACGTTGATTTTCTGGGCCTTGTTTTACCCAGGCTCCTCCTGGCACACCCAGCTGGATTAGCATCCAGAAGCCAAAGAGGAAGATCCACCCCTTCTCTCTCACTATACCAGAGTGTGACAGGAAGTGGTCACAGCACCTCCTGGCCAATAGCACAACTATACAAATTACATATAGCTACATTGGCATCTGCCCAGCAACTAGGGAGATCAGGAAGTGTCGGGAATTAAAGCCATAGGGACATATTAACCCTATGGGTCCCTACATCAGGTTTGGGTGCCCATGCCACGAACCATTCGCATAAGGCTGTTTCCATTATATAAGTGTGTAGACAGGTCAATCACTCACTACTTGATCTCGGTGGTCTGGGTGCAGTGCCCTGAACTCGCAGCATGGGGAGAACTTCACCAATTGATGAACCACTTCTAACGCGAATCACCGACAGAGGTGAAATTCAATCAACTTTATTAACAGAGACATTTCCTGTTAATTTCCACCATTTGGTGTGCAAGCTCACGTAGTCATAAGCATGCCCAAGTGCTTGTATATGAATCACATCAGAAAATGCTGCAGTAAATAAAGTTGAACACAAAGAGAAAATTTGCCAGCGCTCGGTTTGCCTTCAAAAAATAATTACAAAAAATAAGGTGTTAGTACCACACTTTGGCCACAATATGTAAGCTCACGTGCCACATCAAGGCCCCTCATTCAACATGAGTCCTACACGGTTTATGAGCATTATAAATTTGTAGTGCATTTAAAATTAAGTCCCCCAGTAAACATGTGACTGAGTAATAAGACCATGGTGCACTTTACCCTGAACAAAGCTTGGAAAGTGTTAACCCAAAACAGCTTTCCATTAATACAATATGTTTTTACACAATGCATTTGCAGTCAAACACAAGTGATGTTGGTCTCTCTCATGTATAATTCGGTGTTCCTGCCATACAATATATCATTTTTTTTCTTCTTTTCCTGGAACTCTGCAGTACATGTTAATGCGCTCTGAAGGCAAATTCCCAGATCTAATATAGTAAATTGCCGTTTCAGAAATCATAAGCCTGTTAGATTGATTTGATGGTTAATCTGATTGCACCACTTTGGAGAGAGTAGACTGAACCCGGTCGTGCAGGAGACTAGAGAGAAAGTGATAAACAAATAAGCTTAGGGCCATGCGAACTGGGACACTCTGAGGACTGGAGGAGAGTACATGATATAAATGGGGCACAATTCACTAATTGAACCATTTCTGCACCCCACATTTCCATGTGCAACATGATGGATTATCAAACTACTCTCTATGGACTAAATGAATAAATACTAGGGAGACTGTTTGCAAGGCTGGATGATAAAACCATACTTAGTCAACCTGTACAAGAGGAAGAAGACTGGAAACATTGAATGAGATTCAAAACTGATGAAGAAACATGTATAAACTTCATGAGTCATAGCTAAAAATGAAGCATGGTCTGGAGAACACTCATGGCTAAAATTGAAAAAGCCCTGTAGATGATCATACCTTTAATGTGATGACGAGACTATGCTCTTAGCTTAAAATGAAGAAGCCTAGAAGAAGCTTATGCCATCAGAATAATGATGAGACTACACTAACAGCTAAAAATTAAGAGGTCCTGAAGACCATCATACCTTTAGCATGATGAAGGGCTACACTCATAGCTATAAATGAAGATGACCGGAAGACACGAGACCAACACACCTTTAGTATGATGATGTGACTACACTCATAGCTAAAAATGAAGAACCCTTTTTTCTTTCAATATGATAATGAAACTACACTCATAGACCTTCACACCTTCAGGTTGCTAATGAGACTACATTCACAAAGTGAAGAAGACCTGAAGTCCCTTCTACCTCTAGTATGATGGCGAGACTGCAATTATAGCTAAAAGACCTGAAGATCCTTATACCTCTAGTATGATTATAAGAAGACCTGAAGTCACTAGACAAACAAACCTTTAGTATAATGACATGACTACACTTATATATAGAAATTAAGACATCCTAAAGACCCTGGATCCACATAACTTTTGTTTGATAACAAGACTCCATTAATGGCTAAAAATGAAACATTGACAACCCTTATTCATTCAGTATGATGCGACTACAGTCATAGTTAAAAATGAAGAAGACCTGAAGGCCATTGTATCTTCAGTATTATGATGAGACTAAGCTTATAGCTAAAAATGAAAAGCATCTGTAGATCCTTATACCTTAAGTATGATTATGAGGATATGCTAAAAATATAGAAGACCTAAAGACCCTTATAAGGAAAGATCAGCAAAGGGCAGAATGAAGAGATAGGACTACAGATGACTATAAAGAAAGCATCAGTTATGACAACAGGATGATGGAGACATAGAAGCTGTAATATCTATATCTTATATTCACATCCTTCAACCAATTGCTAACAATAAAAATCCAGAGTTCAAAAAATACAATGCCAACTGGCACTTTATAGCGTTAGAGTGAATGATCTAGAAAGACATGGGGATCAGTGGATAAAGACAAAGTTTAGAAATGTCCAGGCTATTGTCTTTTATCTGTAACTCTCATTATATATATATGAAAGCTGGACAGTACCTTTGAACTTTGGTGTTGGCAAAGACTTTGGAATAACATGGACGACAAGGAAGGAAAACTTATATGGAGCCTTGACCAAATCAAACCCAACCATCCAAAATGGGGAAAGTAGGATGTGAATGTCCAGCAACAAGATAGATTGATAACTGTCCTACCCCTGCCATTGAGAAAGAAGACTGGAGAAATGCGACCATATGGTTGCAAGAAGTTGATCTAAAAAAGTCACCTAAATGAACAGAGCCCCAGGGTGGATGTGCTAGAGCACTATGGGGCTCTGAATTGTGGCACTTAATACTCTTTCAGTTAAAAATATGCAAATTAGGGGCAGGAAGGGAAAAACCCTGACTTTTTGTTACAAAACAAGGAAGTAAAAGATGTTTTCCCCTTCCCACCCCTAATTTGCATATGCAAATTAGGATTCAGATTTGGTTGGTATTAGGCTGAATCTTTCGAGAAGAATTGGGGGGTTCGGCCAAATCCAAAATAGTAGATTCGGTGCATCCCTACTCCTATGTGACTCCTGTGTCCACCCCTCATGAATACACGAAAGACAGAGTGGTGGGTGGCAGCTTCTATCATATAATTTTCCTTTTCAGATGAATGGCACATGGGTCAACTCAACACGTGGGTTGCACAGAATGCAAGTGTTACAGGTGGATGATGTGCAAGTGCTTTATGTATTGGATCTGATGGGTGCAATTTTACTTCTGTCAGTTCTCCAGCGCTTGTGCCTCTGCCCATAAGGCATTCATCTTTACAATTAGATAAGAGGACTACAGATCTGCATTTGTTTATGCCGCAACATTTTTAAAAATATTAAACACCAAAAAACAATATACTTTAATTAGCAGTAAAATCCTTGTGTTGCCCACAGCATGCTCTGCACAAGGGCACTAGGTCTCTATATATCAACGTCTGGGACTGGAAATCTATTTACATTTAAGCTGGCCATAGATGTAAAGATTTATAAAAGATCCAATCGTTATCGTGAGACCACGATTATCTCGAAATGATAATTTAAATGTACGATGTGTCCATCCACTAAAAAGACCATTTCAGGCGATATTGCCAGGAAAACTGAAGGGTAGCTGCATGCTGGGCCTGCAAACATAGGTAGATTGCACTGGGACCGACAAAGATTTTTAAACCTGGCCAATCAATTTTCTGGCAGATGTCGGCCGAAAAATCGTAAGATGTACGATCGTTCGAATCCCACTAACCGCACGATAATTTGACGGATTGGTCGGACTGCACTGAAATCGGCCAAAAGAAGAATCGTTGCGTCTATGGCAGGGGTGTCCAAACTGCGGCCCGAGGGCCACATGCGGCCCAGGATGCATATGAATGCGGCCCAGCTTGGTTCCGGAGGAAACGTCATGTTGCAAAGGATATAGGAGGAGGAGGGACTCTGCCCATTGGCCAGTTAGTAATAATAATAAGTCTATTTAATATCCAGGTGTCCCATATTCCAGTGTATAGCTCCATCTGGTTATCCAACTGGCATTGTAGTTCTTTTCTGTGTATTTCCATTACTTTTACGAATCAAACGTGTTTGTGTATTTCATTTGTGGCCCCAGACAATTTTTCTTTTTCCAATGTGGCCCGGCAAGCCAAAAGTTTGGACACCCCTGGTCTATGGGGACCTTTATAGTTTTCTTTGTCTGTATAGATTCCATAGTAGAGGCAAGCAAGAAATGGAGGAGAAGATGAGAGAATTGCTCATTAAATGGTATGGGAGAAGGACTGCAGAGTGTTAACTCGCTGTTCCTGAAGGCACAAGGCGTTAGTCAGGATGAGCAGTGCAGTCAGGCTGCAGATTTCTTCTCATTAGGATGTTCACGTGCTGTCAAGTGGGGCCGCAAAGTTTCCTGCGAATTACAGGCTTAATGCAAATTCTATAATATTGTAAAAGTAACAGGATTGTGCTGAATATAGGTGCAATGAAACGGGTGCTTACAGTGTTGGAACCTGATGCGTCTCAGCCCTCATGAGCCCCACAGACCCGCCTGCACCCTGACCTCCCACCCTAGTCCAGTTATTCCATCATGGGACACAAGTCACCCCTTCCAAGTGTCTGTTCCCTACATGGTGTGACATTTGGCTGTTCCCTGTCCCACTATATTTCAAATGTAACTTGCCCCACTTTGTGGCAGTTGGAAGCACCCAGCCCCTAGACTGTGTGACTGTAAGTAGTTCCTGTCCCGATTCTACCAGAAGTGATGGGCAAATAAATTCTGCAGACACAAATTTGCAGCAAATAAATTCTCGAAACTGCAGCGGAAAAAAAAATTGTGACGCGTCAGAAAAGCCTTGTGCCTAAAATTGTTGCGCATTAAAATTATGCCCATTGACTTTAAGACATTTGGATGAAATAGTTGCGCCACATATATTGGCAAGCACTTCACAGTCCACTCATCGAGTAAAAACTTCAAGTTTATTGCAGCAGAATAAAAACACATTAATCCTGACGCGTTTCGTATCACAGATACGTAGTCATAGGTATAACAAACATTTTCTCTAACGGTTATTGGAACCCTTCACCTGGAAATGACCTGATTAAACTAATTAGAATAAAATTGAAAACAAGACCCAAAACATCCGTTTGTAACCCCTTAGTTGCGCTTATAAAAATTGTCGCTAATTTCTCGTTGTTTCGCAAATTTTTCAGTAAATTGACAAATTTTTCGACAAAGCAAAATGCCATCACTACCTATCAGACTTTATCTACTGCATTGGCTGCCCCCTTGCCCTTCACCTGGGCTGAGAGTGCAGAGTAGCCCAGTGACTGTGGTGGTGGGTGCCATGCCTGTGCCAAGCCTGGTTTTCAGGTTCCCAACACTGATTGGCTACCTGCAGAATGGGCTCTAGAAACCGGGACCTGATCTGCTTTTAATACTCAAGCTCCTTCTGGTGACATTCAATTCATTAAGGTGTAAATTTGATGGTGTTTATTTCAAATTGATTGAATTAATTAATAGTTACTCATGGAGTGTGATTAATTTAATTAATGAATTAGACAGGAGTGGTTTAAAAGCACCTGGCACTTTACTATTAATTGCACAATAACACTGATTCTGGTTTTTAATTTTATATTGGAATTGATTGAGTGTACACAGTACATTTTTAAAACTGAATTCATTTGAAAATGCATTGAAAATATTCAATTAATTGCAAATATAATTCAGTAAAATTGATGGTGCTTCGGTATTTGAATTTATTCTAATTATATATACTGATTTGGCAATGCACTGGGTTAATTGTCGAACTCTCACACTGTACAAAAAACCCAAAGGCTTTACAAAGTATAGTTTGTAGGTGGGAATAGAAGGAGAAATTCTATAGTCTTAAACAAGGTGTATTTTCTATATCTTCTTTGATTTTAAAATTGTTTATCAATATTCCTTAAGTGTCTGAAGGGTTTAAGGTTATTTTAATTGTGAAGAGTTATTATGATTAAAGGTATGGGACCTGTTATCCAGAATGCTCGGGTCCTGGGGTTTTCCGGATAATGGATCTTTCCGTAATTTGGGTCTTCATGCCTTAAGTCTACTAGAAATTAATTTAAACATTAAATAAACCCAATAGGCTGGTTTTGCTTCCAATAAGGATTAATTGTATCAGTACAAGCGACTGTTTTATTATTATGGAGAAAAAGAAAATCATTTTTAAAAATTTGGACTATTTGGATAAAATGGAGTCTATGGGAGACAGCCATTCCGTAATTCGGAGCTTTCTGGATATCGGGTTTCCAGATAAGGGATCCTATACCTGTATTATTATTAACATGTATTTCTATAGCGCCAACATATTTCGTAGCGCTGTAAAGGAAATGTGTTTATAAAACAAATACTGGTACAAAAGGTGAGGAAGTCCCTGTGCAAAAGAGCTTACAATCTAAAGGGAAGGGAATAAGACACAAGGTGTGGGAGTGGGCAAGATCAGATATACGTGGGTGAGAGATGTAGTACTGTATGTGGTATTGCATTTAGTAGTGAGAGTCGAGGGTAGGCTTCTCTAAATAAGTGTGGTTAAGAGATCTTTTGGAGACTGGGGGGCATGTTTACTAACATTGGAGATAAATATCTGGAGAGATTTCTGGAGATGTTGCCCATAGCAACCAATCAGATCTTTGCTTTTGTTTTCTAACTTGGCTGTGGCTGTTTAAATCTAATTGCTGATTGGTTGCCATGGGCAACATCTCCAGAAATCTCTCCAGATATTTATCTCCCATGTTAGTAAACATGCCCCATAAAGTTTGGAAGAAAGTTGGACAGTCAGTGGGAGTAAATTCCAGAGGAGGGGTGCAGCCCTTGCAAAGTCTTGAATGCGAGCATGTGAGGAGGTAATGAGAGAAGAGTTGAGGAGCAGGCCAGTTGAGGAGCGTAGTAAGCGGTTGGGTGAGTATATAGAGATGAGTTCAGAGATGTAGGGTGGGGCAGAGTTATGAAGTGCTTTGAATGTCAGGGTCATTCATTTGAATTTAATGGCAGAGGAGCGGTTGCTGAGGTGTATGAGCCTCGCAGCAGTGTTCATTATGGACTGGAGAGGTGACAGTCTCTGGAGGGGGAGGCCAATTAAAAGAGAGTTACAGTAGTCTAGATGTGATATGACAAGTTAATCTATCATTTCCAATAAAATTGACACTGCAAGACATTCCACTATTAAACTACTCCTTGACTGTTGGAGAATGCTGGGAAATATAAGCTCAACCTGCATGAACAGCTGCGAGGAATAGAATCTCTAGCAAGTGCCCCAGGTTTGTGCTCCAGTTAGCAGAAAACTGCACCAGCCCGGGGCACTGGCTAGAGATTCTCTTCCTCTCAGCTGTTCATGCAGGTGGCGCTTATATTGAGTAAGTCAATACAATTCTTGGGATCAATGAGCATAAAGCATTTGTTGTCTGTATCCCCTACATATAGCTTGAATAACATGAGTCAAATCAATAAAACGTATACAAAATAATTCATGTTTGTAGTAATGAAAAACTGTTTTTCCTTTATACATTATCTTTTGCCCTGATGATGTGATTGGCTGCCTCACAGGAACCAGGAAGTTGAAAAAAAGGAAAGAATATCAATGTCCCCCTTTAAGGAGTCACTTTAAATGAGTGATTTCTGTAACACTTAGCTGAATGCACATCGATTCCTTCCTCCGTGTCCCTCATTATTAGTGATGGGCGAATTTATTCGCCAGGCGCGAATTCGCGGCGAATTTGCGCGATTCGCCGTCGGCAAATAAATTCGCGAAACGGCCGCGAAAATTCGCTGAAAAAATTCGGCGCAGTTTCGCAAATTTTTCGCCGTTTCGCGAAATTCACGAATTTTTCGGCGAAGCGAAACTGCACAAATTCGCCCATCACTACTCATTATATAAACACAAATGCGCAGCACTGCGGGGCCACCCACGCACACTTTTAATCTCTAGAATAAACGGCCCGGTGATACAGGCAGATGTCCAGAGAAACTCATTTTAATATTTAAGCACAGTTTTCTGCTGAATAATCATTTAGTACCAAACTAAGAGGATTATATCTGTCAGAGTGGGAATAGTCTGGCACCTAACGGGAGAAGCCGAGGTAAAATACATATAAACAGGTATAGTTTAAATAAGCATTAAGTCAGTTCATTCAGCATTAATATCCACCTTATACACAGTATAATTACACTGTATGGATCCTATGGGGCAAATTCACTAAGATGCGAAGTTGCGCCAGGCGCAACTTCACAGCACTTCGCCACAGTTCGCCAGGCGTATTTTCGCCAGCGCTCCGCAAATTCACTAAAATCCGAAGTTGCGCACAGGGGTAGCGTTAGTTTGCGAAGTTGCGCTAGCGTTAATTCGCCAAGCAAAGCGAAGTTTCGCTAGCGATGGTTAATTTGCATACGGCGCGAAATTCAAATTTCAATGGAGGAATACGTATCACCACTTCAAATGCCTAGAAAACCTTCAAATCAGCAAATATAAATTTTATTTTGCCCTACACATGTGCCCACTGTCTAGGTAAGTTGCCATGAGTCAGGAAATGTAGGGGGGAAGGAGGGGAGCCCCAAAAAAAATTTAGCTCTTTTTCAGCCTATCACCCATCATGTAGAAAACACGCCAGCGTTTTTTGGGACTTAGAAAAAAATTTGACTTTTTTTAAAACAATCCCTATCTACTCTATTGCGCTTTGCCAGGTCTGAGGTGGCGAAGGAAGTCTAGCGTAAAAGGTAGCGTTCCGTACACTGCGCAAGTTAGTGAATTTGCGTAGTTACATCACTAGCGAAAATTCGCCTGGCGTAAGTGTTCGAAGTAACACTAGCGAATTTACGCCAGCGTTCGTTAGTGAATTTGCGAAGTACCGAAAATGCCAAACGCTAGCGAATTGACGCTAGTGTTTGGCGCTTCGGCGCTTAGTGAATTTGCGCCTATGAGTATTGGAAGGGTTACTGCCTGCTCTGCTCTCATTTCCCTACAGAAATAGGGATTGGTAACATTAGATAAGTACCTAATATATAGAATTTTTTTTTATTTAAAAGATCACTTTACATTAAATAATCAATTCAATCAATTCATAAACAGTTCACAAATCATACAACAAAACAAAAATAACCAAAAACCCTCCATACACTCTCCAGCCCACGGACTCAATCCCTCTGTCCATTGGCAACTTTTCCATCAAACACACCAAATCAAAGGCCAGTTTGCAAAGGCTTGGTTTGTCCATATGGCCTTCCTTCCCCCACCACCAACCCAAATGAGCATTTCAGAAAAGTCTTTCCTGGACCAAACTTCTCCTGTTTTCATCGCCCAACAAAAACAAAAACATCATACTTTCATATTCATATCTGGATAGATTCTTCCAGGCTACAGAAAGCTGCACCTCCAGCCTATAGAAAAGAGAGGAGCAGTATCAGTGCCCACATCAGAGCATGTTCATGAAGATGACCTAATATATAGAGACAGAGACAAGAGGAAAGTGTTGGAAGGGTTACTGTCTGCTCTGCTCTCATTACATAGTTACATAGTTAAATTGGGTTGAAAAAAGACAAAGTCCATCAAGTCCAACCCCTCCAAATGAAAACCCAGCATCCATACACACACCCCTCTCTACTGTCACATAAATGATATATACCCATATCTATACTAACTATAGAGTTTAGTATCACAATAGCCTTTGTATTATGTCTGTCCAAAAAATCATCCAAGTCCCTCTAATAGTCATTAACTGAATCATCACCCGGCAGTGCATTCCCCAACCTCACTGTCCTCACTGTGATGAACCCCCTACTCTGTTCCTTTAAATGAAACTTCTTTTCCTCTAGTCTGAAGGGGAGGCCTCTGGTACGTGATTCTCTTTATGGGTAAAAAGGTCCCCTGCTATTTGTCTATAATGTCCTCTAATGTACTTGTAAAGTCTAATCATGTCCCCTCACAAGCGCCTTTTTTCCAGAGAAAACAACCCCAACCTTGTCAGTCTCCCCTCATAATTTAACTCTTCCCTCCCTCTAACCAGTTTAGTTGCACTTAGTCTCTGCACTCTCTCCAGCTCATTTATATCCCTCTTAAGGACTGGAGTCCAAAACTGCCCCCATACTCCAGATGAGGCCTCACCAGGGACCTATAAAGAGACATAATTGTGTTTTCATCCCTTGAGTTATTGCCCTTTTTTATACAAGAACTTTATTTGCTTTAGTAGCCACAGAATGACACTGCCCAGAATTAGACAACGTGTTATCTACAAAGACCCCAAGATCCTTCTCATTTAAGGAAACTCCCAACACACTGCCATTTAGTGTATAACTTGCATTTATATTATTTTTGCCAAAGTGCATAACCTGCATTTATCAACATTGAACCTCATTTTCCAGTTTGCTGCCCAGTTTTCCAGTTTAGACAAATCACTGTGCAAAGTGGCAGCATCCTGCATGGAACCTATAGTTCTGCACAATTTAGTATCATCTGCAAAAATAGAAACAGTACTTTCAATGCCCACCTCCAGGTCATTAATAAACAAGTTGAAAAGCAAGGGACCTAGTACAGAGCCCTGCGGTACTCCACTAACAACACTGGTCCAATTAGAAAATGTTCCATTTACCACCACTCTTTGTAGTCTATCTTTTAGCCAGTTCTCTATCCAGGTACAAATATTATGTTCCAGACCAACATTCCTTCATTTAACCAGTAACCTTTTGTGTGGCACTGTATCAAATGCTTTAGCAAAATCTAAGTAAATCACATCCACTGCCATCCCAGAATCAAGGTCCTTGCTTACCTTCTCATAAAAAGAAATTAAGTTAGTCTGGCAAGATCTATTATAAAACCATGCTGGCACAAAGTCATATTATTATGATTTGCTATGAAGTCCAGTGTGTTATCCTTTATTAACCCTTGAAAAACCTTTCCAAACCCTGATGTCAGACTAACTGGCCTACAGAAATAGGGATTGGCAGCACTAGAAAGGTATCTAATATATAGAGACAAGAGGAAAGTGTTGGAAGGGTTACTGTCAGCTCTGCTCTCATTTCCCTACAGAAATACAGTAGGTATGAGTCATCTATATGATTAATAATATCACCCCTGAATTGTCCCTTCCTTATTTATTTCTGGCTATGAACTACAGATTGCCTCTGTAATAGACAGACCTACAGTATGTTGAGAAGGATCAGTTCATCATCGCATTATATCCCAACCCCAGAGACTGCAGGCAGAATTCTTATCTCTTTTTCGAGTCCGATCGTCTTATCCAATCCGGCAGAACCTGCCATACGGAGCCAATAGCAGGGACTGTACATATTCCGTAATCGAATGAAGTTTGTGCAGGGCCCGCAGCCCCTCTATAAATATCTACCAATCCTTGCCATTATTTGTGTGTTGCGACCCATATTATTTATATTACGGCCTGACCTAATGTTCTGAGGGAATCAATCATTATTCATGAGCTTCGCTGCAATTTGAAATTAAAATTTGTCCCGGCAATTCAGGCGTGTCTGGGAAAGAGAAACAAAAGATTACAATGGGGATTTAAAAGGAAATAATGTCGGAAGTGGGATTTTGATATAGAGCAGGATAAAGGGAAAGGCTGAAGGGGTTGGGGGTCTGGATAGGAAAGGAGTAAAGAAAATAAAAAAATTTACCCCATGGAAAATCATCCATAATCATTTTCTCATTGAATAATTCATGTTTCAGGTTTAAAACGGCTCCTCTCGCTCATCTACAGAAATCACCCTATTTTAATATTAATGTAATATTTCATCTCACAAAGGGAGGCTGTCAGATATGAGCAATGATCCTTCCTTTATTGGAGGTTTGAAGCTGTGTCTGACATCAAGTGAAGTAGGAAAAGTATTATTTTATCACTTTGGGTGTTGCCATCTCTGACCTGACTGGGGACTTGCGTTTGGGGGGTTCGGCCTTAACATAAAAATAAAAAGCAATATAACACATTTTGTATCCGATTTTATAGAAATAATCCAACATTTTAAAAATGATTTCCTTTTTCTGTGTAATAATAAACAGTCACTTTTACTTGATCCCAACTAAGATATAATTAATCCTTATTGGAGGCAAAACCAGCCTATTGGGTTTATTTCATGTTTATATAATTTTCTTTAAATAATTAAGGTATGGAGATCCAAATTAAGGAAAGACCCCTTACCTGGAAAATCTCAGGTTTGGATAACATTCAAGATAACAGGTCCCATACCTTTATTGACAAGGTTAAACATATCTAAGGTCAATAACAATATATATATATACACACACACACACGTCTGGACTAAATCGTGTCATATTCAATAATATGAACTGCAGTTCTTCTGTAAAACATTACTCATTTATACATTGTTGTAAAGTAGACCTAACAAAATCACTCAACATTTTTCCAACAAAATCCTTTCAATGGTTCCCCTATTTGGAACCTTCTATCCCCGAGCCTATCTACTACTGAAGTTGATCTGCTGGTGGATGTCAACCAGGGTACTAACACTTTCTGCTCTAATGGTAGAGCTTTTAATTGCTTTATTGACAACCCTCAACCTCATTCTCACTTCTAAGCAAGCTATTACAGGAGATAGCCTTCATTTTAGTTAGACCTACCTTAAGATCTTCTCCTTGTGCTGAGGACTCCTGCAACATCCACCCCTCCAAAGACAGGCTAAAACTTGGGATTCCCTACATGATTTAGACTACGGAAACCCACCTTACAGCCAGGACCAGTGGGTATTGCCTTTCTTTCCCTGAGGCGTAACTGACCTGGATTAGGAACTCCCTCCTTCAAGCTGATTAACCCTTAAATGGATATTTTCTTAATCATGGAATTACAATAATACTCTTTTGTATTTGTAATAAGTCACATAATTTCATTTAATAGTTTGTCACTTGTGTAGGCAAGTGCCTGGGGTACAGATAGAGGGGGTGCAATTAGAGGGGGAGCAAGTGAACGGAGACTGCCAATTGGAGAATAAGCAGCAGCTGTGAAGCCAAGTGGTGGTTTACCATACAGATAGATTGGCATGGGAGGGGGGACTGAATGACTGGATGGGGGTGTTCAGGCAGGGCTCCAGGCCAAGTGGTATTGCATGGGCCCTAATATTTTGATCACTGCTTTAAATCTATCAGTGGCAGTAACAGACATAAACACTGAAGTTGTCAGAGTAAAGATCAGTAGAAATGCAAAATATTTCTCATGTCCTTTGTCAGCAGAATAGTTTCATGGCAAAACTGACAGAGCCATAGATTTTGACACCAGGTAAGAACCGGTTAATCAACCTAATCCCTTCATTGATAATAGAATGACACTCTGTGGGTCATGGGAGTAGGAGGAATGCAGATTAAAGAACAAATCTTGAAGGGCCGGCTTGATTGATAGTCACATTGCTCATTGTAGTCATTATCTCAGATTTTTGGCTAAGAAGGTGAGAATGGTTCATGACATTTGGAGATTCAGTTAGCAGGAGGACATGAGGCAAAGCATGTCAGTGATGCAAAGAGAAGCAATAATACATGTCAGGGAAAGATGGTTGAGAAAAACACAGTTTTTGGAAGGATGACAGCAAAGACCGACAAAGAACTGGAAGAGAACCCTGAGGTTGTTAACTTTTTTTTATGAGTCGTTTGTAATGGCAGATACAATAGACGGTTTCAAAAAAAGGGCAGGGTACTATTCTGGAAAACCAGAAAATGTATCCCAACTGGTTTGACTCAAAAAATAACACCATGAATTGCTGCTAGCCATCTGAAAGTCAATGTGGGCATAGAGGATAAGCGATTGGCCACTCTTATGGCATTAAACTTCTATAGTCTTGCTTTCCTTAGGAGAACATAGGCCTTTTGCTTGGTTGTATTTCAGAAAGCTGCATAACTGCCGGTCCATCAAAAAATGAATTTGTCTCAGAGCAGGAAATAATGCTTTGTGATTTCAATCTAGAAGATGGTCAGTATTTTGCAAGGTGGGTGAAAGAGCGTGTGTAGCTCCATAAGATGAAGGAATGTTCTGTAGGCAGTGTTGGACTGGCCCACCAGGATACCCAGAAGACTCCCGGTGGGCCCAGGTGTCAGTGGACCTCTTGCTTCTGACCATTTGGCCTATTTCATGGTCATTCCTTCTTTCTTTATGGAAACAAAGAGTCTTAATAATGGAAGATTAGAGAATAGTATGTAGAGGAAAGATTCTAGGAGAATAAAGAGGTAAATACATCGATAGTCCACCTTGGAAGGCTTTGATATGCTCTGGTGGTGCACTCATGTGTGAGCAATGTTCATGAAGACCAGTTCTGTGTCTCTGATACTAATCCTGGAGAGAGTACAACTAATGTGGCAACAGAACTGCCAATCAAGTTGTTTGAAACTTTTTGGCATTTTTCATTGTGTGAGATGATATACATCCCTTCACATCTACTATAATGTTCTATAATTAGTGTAAAGGTTCTTTCAGATTGAGCTGAGAAGCACCAAAATACAACATGTTACATGCACATATCCCCCTTCTCTCCATTCTTAACCTTAACCTTAAATATAAGTGAATGTAAACTTGATGTGGGGGCTATTCTAAGCACTTTTAATTCCAAGATATTAAGGGATACATGTACTGTTAATATAAATGGATTTTGTTGCAACAGCTCCACCTGCTGGTGAGTTTCCAACCAGTCTGATTAACAAGTAGTCAAGGAAGTTGTCAGGAGAAAGAAAGAGACTAATGTTCTTCTGCTTAGGAAAGATGTGAGAAAGGTTTCTAATTTTATTCCTAAGCAGAAGAACATCAGCCTCTTTCTTTCTCCTGACAACTTCCTTGACTACTTGCTGGTCAGACTGGTGGGAAACTGACCAGCAGGTGGCGCTGTTGTAACACAATTCATTCATATTAACAGTAGATGTATCCCTTGATATCTTGGAATTTAAAAAAAAAGAGAATGAAAGTACATTGTAAAAGTGCTTAGAATAGCCCCCTCATCAATTTTACATTCACTTATTTCCAGAAGTCACAATAGACCCATCCCGCACCTTTTCAGCTTAAAGTGAATCAGTGGCTGGAAGAAGTTGTTTCATTCTTAGGTACATTGCAAAAAGTGTGTCTCTTCCTATTGCAAAAGCACTGGGCTTGTCACATCAAATCTCATCTCCACCTACTAATGCCCATTGTTAATGTATGCAAAATATGTACCAGTCTGCAGCTGATGGCCTTGTGAGGCAAGAAGGTATCTGCTATCAGATGAACCTTCAGATCTTGAAAGATTATGAATTGGACCCTCTGTTTCATAATGTTTCTGTCCAGCAGAAAACACACTAATGGACCCCATCCATGATTCCAATGTTTTCACTTCTGCATCTGATCTCTGGTGACCTTCCTTGCTGGAACCAATGACAGTTCCTTCATTGTGAAACCTAATGAACAAAATGCCAAACCCAAGGCCACTTTGTAGTGCCAATGGGATGGTACTTTTGAGACTGCTGCATATCACAAAAAGAGCATTGATGCCCATCAGTGTTCTGGTTCTGCCAATGACCTCAAAAAAGAACCACTGGTGGAACACCAACTGCCATCCAGTGAGATGGCCTTTTATTGCCCACAGATGTCCATGCATTTTGATGTTCCTTCAAGTCGGTTCAACATTTCCAATAAAAGGCCTCTTGAATGCGTGCTTGGCACAAAGCAACATAAATAGAAAAACAAAATAGGTAATCTAGTTTCCATCCTTTGGCATAGGCCGTCCCTTGTTAAACACAAAAAACAAATGACAAGGTAGCGGGTACGGGAAAGAGGAAAAAAAAAAAGAGGAAAAGAAAGAAAATTATTAGCTTTGATTTGCTTAACTCTGGCATTCTTGCAGCTGCATTTGCAAGCAAATGTTTAGTGAGTGGGAGTCGCAGAGCAAATGTCTTTATCCATTTCACAACCCCAATAATTAATCTGTCAGCCGTGTCTGTCAGGCCCTGGGTGGAAGAAAAAAAAGCAATTGGAAAAAGAAAAACGGTGATAAAAAAAAAATAGGATGACTATTCGGAGCTGTAAGCCTATAATTTCTTTTTTGCTTGATCATTGTGTTTGCACAATTCACTACTTGGAGCTTTTTATACTATTAAATGCTCTTTATTATTATTTAAGAAAGAACGGCTTATTTATAAGAGCACTAACAGGAAAAAGCAACACGTTATTATCCGAGGGTGCAGAGGAAAGAATCCTGGCAGTGTACCTTACAGCTTCCATATCTTGCTGGGATTCTATAGGTGTCATATGTTTATTGATTTCATGAGAACTCTCTACGAGGCATTTTGCACCCAAGGGGCAGGAATAGAATGCTGGGAAGGAAGAAGTGAGGTGTAAAAGGGCCTCCCCTGTCTTCTTATAATCAAACCACAGATTTCCTCCAACTTCAGAAAACTGATTGTTTGAGAGATGAATAATGTAACTTTTTAGATTATAATGTGAAGCTGTACCAGTATTACGAAAATCACCCTCTCCGGGGACGAGGAACCTATTCTTTGAACAATGACTGGACCCAAAGTTTTGGGGAACAACACCTTTGGGTCAATAGAATAGTGATAAGAAGACGAAGCAAATGAAAATAAACTCTGTAGTTTTAAAGCACGTAATTATGGAAACAGACCCTTCACTTAAAGAAGACAATGTAGAAAGAACTAGGGAGGGTTCTTGGTTAACTAAGTGTGGTTCTACTTTACAGTTGTGAGGGGTTTTCTTGTCCTCAGTTAAAGTCATTTTTTGGCAGTTCAGTAACTAGCCAGTACATACTACTGTTTTAGATTATAAAAGGGGAACCACATGTCCTAGGCCTCTTTTGGTTCCACCTCTTGTGGGCGGAGGTGGTGCCGGAGGGCCAGGAATGGAGAAAGGTTCCAGTTAGAGAAATAAGTGGGATGATAGTTATGTAGGGTTGCCACCTTTTCTGGGCCCGGAAAACGGGCAGGGGGTGGGTGCAACGACATTGAAGGCAGGTTCGGTGACATCAGGGGCGGGGCTGATGATGTGGAGATCAGTGATTGGCTGATCACCATGTCATTATTTTCAATGTCCTTTCCAGATTTCCAGCAAGCACCAACCCAGCACCTACAGAGCACCTACCTAGCACCTACCCAGCACCTTCCCCACACCTGCCCATCACCTACCCAGCACTTACCCAGCTAGTACAACATAAGCACAAACCCCACTAGTGACTCTTCCCTGCACAAATCCCTCTCCTCCCCGTGTATGTGATGTGCAGCTCACCTCATTACTTCATTACAGTTGCACCAATTAATTCTGTCGGGTTAAATATGTTATTACTCAATGGAATCCACCATCCATAGTTACATAGTTACATAGTTACATAGTTAAATTGGGTTGAAAAAAGACAAAGTCCATCAAGTTCAACCCCTCCAAATGAAAACACATCATCCATACACACACCCCTCCCTACTTTTAATTAAAATTCTTTATACCCATACCTATACTAACTATAGAGTTTAGTATCACAATAGCCTTGGATATTATGTCTGTCCAAAAAATCATCCAAGCCATTCTTAAAGGCATTAACTGAATCAGCCATCACAACATCACCCGGCAGTGCATTCCACAACCTCACTGTCCTGACTGTGAAGAACCCTCTACGTTGCTTCAAATGAAAGTTCTTTTCTTCTAGTCTAAAGGGGAGGCCTCTGGTACGGTGATCCACTTTATGGGTAAAAAGGTCCCCTGCCATTTGTCTATAATGTCCTCTAATGTACTTGTAAAGTGTAATCATGTCCCCTCGCAAGCGCCTTTTTTCCAGAGAAAACAACCCCAACCTTGACAGTCTACCCTCATAATTTAAGTCTTCCGTCCCTCTAACCAATTTAGTTGCACGTCTCTGCACTCTCTCCAGCTCATTTATATCCCTCTTAAGGACTGGAGTCCAAAACTGCCCCCATACTCCAGATGAGGCCTCACCAAGGACCTATAAAGAGGCATAATTATGTTTTCATCCCTTGAGTTAATGCCCTTTTTTATGCAAGACAGAACTTTATTTGCTTTAGTAGCCACAGAATGACACTGCCCAGAATTAGACAACGTGTTATCTACAAAGACCCCAAGATCCTTCTCATTTAAGGAAACTCCCAACACACTGCCATTTAGTGTATAACTTGCATTTATATTATTTTTGCCAAAGTGCATAACCTTGCATTTATCAACGTTGAACCTCATTTTCCAGTTTGCTGCCCAGTTTTCCAGTTTAGACAGATCACTTTGCAAAGTGGCAGCATCCTGCATGGAACCTATAGTTCTGCACAATTTAGTATCATCTGCAAAAATAGAAACAGTACTTTCAATGGCCACCTCCAGGTCATTAATAAACAAGTTGAAAAGCAAGGGACCTAGTACAGAGCCCTGCGGTACTCCACTAACAACACTGGTCCAATTAGAAAATGTTCCATTTACCACCACTCTTTGTAGTCTATCTTTTAGCCAGTTCTCTATCCAGGTACAAATACTATGTTCCAGGCCAACATTCCTTAATTTAACCAGTAACCTTTTGTGTGGCACTGTATCAAATGCTTTAGCAAAGTCTAAGTAAATCACATCCACTGCCATCCCAGAATCGAGGTCTCTACTTACATTCTCGTAAAAAGAAATTAAGTTAGTCTGGCAAGATCTATTACGCATAAAACCATGCTGGCACAAACTCATAGTATTATGATTTGCTATGAAGTCCAGTATCTTATCCTTTATTAACCCTTCGAAAAGCTTTCCTAATACTGACGTCAGACTAACTGGCCTATAGTTTTGAGGCTGAGAACGGGATCCTTTTTTGAATAGAGGCACCACATTAGCAATTCGCCAGTCTCTCGGCACAATGCCAGATCTCAATGAATCCTGAAAAATTAAGTAAAGAGGTTTGGCAATCACAGAGCTAAGCTCGCTAATTACCCTGGGATGAATACCATCTGGCCCTGGACCTTTGTTAATCTTAACATGTTCAAGTCTCTTTTGAATTTCTTCATGTGTGAACCATGCATCATTAGTTGTATTACTAGAATTGGGAGTGTTAAGAAGGAAACCTTCACTTACTGGTTCTTCATTTGTGTACACAGATGAAAAATACGAGTTCAGAATCTGCGCTTTTATTTTGTTTTCATCAACCAGCTGACCCCCCTCTGATAGTAAGGGTCCCACCCCTTCCTGCTTCATTTTTTTACTATTGACATATTTAAAAAATAATTTTGGATTTTTTTT
This sequence comes from Xenopus petersii, assembly GCA_038501925.1. Lineage (NCBI taxonomy): Eukaryota > Metazoa > Chordata > Amphibia > Anura > Pipidae > Xenopus > Xenopus petersii. The sequence goes on along the minus strand of CM076683.1, from coordinate 138,514,166 downwards.
ACTGCTTGCTGCAATATCCTTTTCTATAGCAATTTTAGCTTGCCTTATAGCTTCTTTGCATGATTTATTGGCCTCCTTGTACCTTATAAATGTTTCGGCTGTACCAGCTAACTTGAAAGCCTTAAAAGCACGTCTTTTCTTACCCACCTCAACACCAACGCTTCTATTGAACCAAAAAGGTTTTGCTTTGCAACAACGTTCCTTGCTTACAAGTGGAATATACTGACAAGTATATTTATTAAGCAGCATTTTAAAGACTTCCCATTTTTGTTCTGTGTTTAACCCTGTGAAAAGCATTTCCCACTTAATATGTTGCAGAGATGCCCTTATACTGTCAAAGTTTGCACGTCTGAAATTTAGTGTTTTAGTTACTCCCTTATAGAATTGCTTCTGCAACAGAATCTCAAAGGAGACCATGTTATGATCACTATTCCCTAAATGCCCCTCACCCACACAAATGTTAGAGATGAGTTCAGTATTGTTAGTTATTACAAGGTCCAAAAGAGAGTTATTCCTAGTAGGTTCTTGAACGAGCTGGAATAAAAAGTTGTCATTCAGCATATTTACAAACCTACTAGCTTTTTCTGTCTTAGCAACCCCATTACCCCAGTCAATGTCTGGATAATTGAAGTCACCCATAGCAACAACTTGACCCAGCTGTGAAGCCGCTTGTATCTGCAAGAGTAGCTCGGCTTCATACTCGACACTTATACGAGGTGGTTTATAGCATACACCAATGATAATTCTTTTTGATACCTTTTGCCCAGTCGAAATCTCTACCCAGAGTGATTCTATGCCCTCACCATTGCCAGCTATTTTTATTTCTTTAGCGCATGGCTTTAATTCAGGCTTTACATACAAACACACTCCTCCACCCTTTTTAATCCCTCTATCCCTCCTAAAAAGGGTGTAACCATTTAAATTCACAATCCAGTCACATGTTTCATCCCACCAGGTCTCAGTGATACCAATTATATCATAATTTTTAGAGCATGCAATTAATTCCAGGTCTCCCATTTTACCTGACAAACTCCGTGCATTTGCCAGCATACAGCGGAGGTTATTACTTTTACTTTTGAAATGTGCATTACTTGGTAAAGAATTATACGTTAAGTTAGTATTATTCTGTTTTCCTTGTAACAGAGGGACCTCCTTAGCTGGTAAACTGTATGCCCCCCTCACTCCTCCCCCATGACCCCTTACTAACCCCACTGCCCCGTCTACACTAGCTTCCCCATAATCCTTTCTCTCACCCACCCCCCTCTTGCCTAGTTTAAACACTCCTCCAACCTCTTAGCCATTCTTTCCCCTAGCACCGCGGACCCCCTTCCATTGAGGTGCAAACCGTCACGGCTGTATAAGTTGTACCCCAACGAAAAGTCAGCCCAGTGCTCTATGAACCCAAACCCTTCCTTCCTGCACCAAGACTTTAGCCACGCATTAAGCTCCCTAAGCTCCCGCTGTTTTCCTAAACTTGCACGTGGCACAGGCAAAATTTCAGAAAAGATTACATTGGAAGACCTTTCCTTGATCTTAGAGCCTAGATCCCTGAAATCATTCTTTAAGGTCTTCCATCTACCATTTATTTTGTCATTAGTACCGATATGTACTAAGACAGCTGGGTCGTGCCCAGCCCCACCCAATAATTTGTCTATCCGATCAACCACATGCCGAACCCTGGCACCAGGTAGACAGCAAACTGTTCGGTTGTAGCGATCCGGACGACAAATTCCCCTATCCACTTTCCTAATAATTGAGTCCCCTACAACCACAATCTGCTTAGGCCTGACTCTACTCTCCCCCCCACCACTACTAGAGAAACTGGTCTCCCGGCTGTTAGAGAGATCAGCCCCATCTAGAATTGCCAATCCAGAGTTCATACTCCCATCATCTTCACACAATCTGGCAAATTTGTTGCGATGTATAATCTCCGGATCAGCCTCCATTTTCCTTTTGCCCACCTTAGATTTTCTAACTGTCACCCAGCTAGCTGCCTCAATATCCTGCTGCTGTTCTGTTCCCCCCAAACTATCTGACCCCGCTAGGTCCTGCTCAGTGAGCAAAAGACTCCTTTCAAGATTGTCAATCGACCGCAGTGTTGCAATTTGTTGCTCTAGTGCTCTAACTTGAGCCTCCAAAGTGGCAATTTGCTCACAACCACCACAGAGGTAAGCATTTTGGATCTCTTGTTCCAAATCTGCATACATATGGCTGTGCACTGAGTCAGACCTTCAATCTTGCTAGCACTCATTATCCCAGTTACAGATCAAAACAGGAAAAAATATAAATAAATATATAAAATAAAAATGAGGGTTTAGAACAAAACTTTTGACCTAGTTTGAACCTCCTTTAGTTTTCAACTCCGGTGTTTGTAACTCCACTTACAGATCCCCCACTTAACTCCGGTGTTTGTAACTCCACTTACAGATCCCCCACTTAACTCCGGTGTTTGTAACTCCACTTACAGATCCCCCACTTAACGAGCAAACACTTAAGAGAAGCTAACACTAGAGCAAGCTCCACTGGAGTCCCAGGGGTTCTATTTATACAGTCTGTTCAGGTGCAACTAATCAAACCCCACCCCCTCAAACGGAGGGAAAACTGCAAAGTAAAGCAGGTTGTGACAAACTTGCTGTAAGCACACTAGCACACCAAACTTTGCTGTTTAGCACCCAAGACAGAAAAAAAAAAAACCTTTTAAAAAAAAAAAAAAATTAAACCACAGTAGTTAAATATAAACCTTAATATAAAAAAGCAGTTAAGAAATACTTATCCTTTTCAGATGATTTGTTTGCTTTAAGTTGCTTTAAACCTGTCAGCAGCCTGATTCAAACAGGACCAGCCTTTTTGTGTGTGTGTGTGTATTCCTCATCTGCATTTATTTTTCTAAATATACAAACTCTTTACAGCAGCTTCTGTAATGAGTAAGATGAATTATTAGCATGCAATAGTAATTATAATTATTATTATGGGCTGGTTTCCACCAATTCGTTAGAATGTTAATTTAGCCAGACAGCTGATGATTTTAATACGTTTAGATTTCTTTCTGCTAGAACTGACTGCGGGGCAGAGCAGGTCGTACATTAGTGACGATATCAGTCATTTCATTAACCCATTAGTGACAACGCAATTTATATATGTACAAAATATATACGGGAACTCTGAGTATTATGTATTAAAAGGGATAATATACCTCCTACTGTAAATTATAAGGATATTAGAAGTCACTAACAGGTTCTGTGACCATATAAAGGCACAAGGCACAAGGCTGAGTTATACAGGGAACTCTGAGTATCACTCATGTATTATAAGGGATAATGTACCCCCTACTGTAAATGATAAGGATATTAGAAGTCACTGAGGGGTTGTTCTGTGACCATATAAAGGCACAAGGCACAAGGCTGAGTTATACAGGGAACTCTGAGTATCACTCATGTATTATAAGGGATAATGTACCCCCTACTGTAAATGATAAGGATATTAGAAGTCACTGAGGGGTTGTTCTGTGACCATATAAAGGCACAAGGCTGCAGGCTGAGTTATACAGGGAACTCTGAGTATCACTCATGTATTATAAGGGATAATGTACCCCCTACTGTAAATTATAAGGATATTAGAAGTCACTTGGGGATAAACAAACACTGCTTTCAGTTGTATAGTAATAACATTTACACATAAGATTAAATTAAATTGTCATTGTTACTGACTGTAAAAAAGTTTTTTCAATGACATTATTTTTTATTATTATTAATAAAACAATTTTGGGCTGAGTTCCCCTTTAAACTGCACCCAAGAGAGAGCTAATAACTAATGGCTTAATCTTTATGTTTCTCCCTGACAAATACAATTTACAGTTCGCTGTGCCCTTTATTCCCAATCATTACAATCTATGGAAGAGCAGCGTCAGGTACTTTAATGTCAAGATAAGCAGAATCCACCGGCTCAATCTGTCACCGAAGTTACAGCAACAAAAATCAATGGCAGCTGTTTGTAACGACCTTCCTTCAGTTAATGTCTCTGCTCTGGAATATGTAAGTCGCTGGGCAGGTGGGACAATGGAGAAAACGGGCAGCTGAAGTCAGGACAGAGGGTGCAGGTCGCGCCCAACAAAAATCCCTCAAATAACATAAAGACAAAGGGGCAGATTTACTAACATGCCAGTCTTCCCTTCAGAAATCTTCACCAAACTTCATGCAACTACGTCAGACATTATTTTGTGACAAATATACGTATTCATCAAAGTGCGCAATTGCGTCTCAGCAACAAATTTTCTCTAGCGTAAGTCCTTGGTGCGAAAATTCACTAATTGTACTTACGCTATGGAAATGGAGCCTAGCCACGAGGCAAGACAGGGGGGCTAGCCCAGAGGCCAGTCAGGAGGCTATCAATGAGGCAAGGCAGGAGGCTAGCAAGGAAGCCAGACAGGAGGCTATCCAGAGAGTCAGTCAGGAGGCTACCCAGGAGGCTAGCCAGGAAGCCAGACAGGAAGCTAACCAGGAAGCCAGGCATGAGGCTAGCCAGAAAGACAGTCAGGAGGCAAGAGAGGAGGCTAGCCAGGAAGCCAGACAGGAGGCTAGCCAGGAAACCAGAAAGGAGACTATCCAGGATGCAAGACAGAAGGCTAGTCAGTAAGTCAGACAGGAGGCTACCCAGGAAGCCAGATAGGAGGCTAGCTAGGAGGCAAAACAGGATGCTAGCCAGGAAGCCAGACAGGAAGCTAACCAGGAAGCCAGACAGGAAGCTAGCCAGAAAGCCAGACAGAAGGCTAGCCAGGAAGCCAGACAGGAGGCAATCCAGAAAGCCAGTCAGGAGGCTAGCCAGAAAGCCAAACAGGAAGCCTGCCATGAGGCTAGCCAGGAGGCTAGCCAGGAGGCTAGCCAGGAGGCATGAGGAAACCAGAAAGGAGGCTATCCAGGATGCAAGACAGGAGGCTAGTCAGTAAGTCAGACAGGAGGCTACCCAGGAAGCCAGATAGGATGTTAGCTAGGAGGCAAAACAGGAGGCTAGCCAGGAAGTCAGACAGGAAGCTAACCAGGAAGCCAGACAGGAAGCTAACCAGGAAGCTAGCCAGAAAGCCAGACAGAATGCTAGCCAGGAAGCCAGACAGGAGGCAATCCAGAAAGCCAGTCAGGAGGCTAGCCAGGAAGCCAAACAGGAAGTTAACAGGAAGCCTGCCATGAGGCTAGCCAGGAGGCAAGACAGGAGGCTAGCCAGGAGGCATGAGGAAACCAGAAAGGAGGCTATCCAGGATGAAATACAGAAGGCTAGTCAGTAAGTCAGACAGGAGGCTAGCCAGGGAAGCCAGACAGGAGGCTAGCCAGAAAGCCAGACAGAAGGCTAGCCAGAAAGCCAGAAAGGATGCTATCCAGGATGCAAGACAGAAGGCTAGCCAGGAAGCCAGATAGGAGGCAACCCAGAAAGCCAGTCAGAAGGCTAGCCAGGAAGACAGACAGGTAGCCAGACAGGAAGCTAACCAGGAAGTCAGACATGAGGCTAGCCAGAAATCCAATCAGGAAGCAAGATAGGAGGCTAGCCAGAAAGCCAGACAGAAGGCTAGTCAGGAAACCAGAAAGGAGACTATCCAGGATGCAAGACAGAAGGCTAGCCAGTACGTCAGACAGGAGGCTAGCCAGGAAGACAGATAGGAGGCTAGCTAGGAGGCAATACAGGAGGCTAGCCAGGAAGCCAGACAGGAAGCTAACCAGGATGCCAGACAGGTAGCCAGACAGGAAGCCAGACAGGAAGCTAACCAGGAAGCCAGAGAGAAGGCAATCCAGGAAGCCAGACAGGTAGCCAGACAGGAGGCCAGACAGGAGGGAGCAAGCCAAGAGCCCAGAACTGCAAATTAAAAAGAAAAGGGTGGGCAAACTAGAAAGAAAAATAAATCAATCTTTTATATATGTTTAGGTTAAAAAAAGTTGCAAGCAAATTGTGACAAATTATTTTGTTGATAGAAAAAATTGTGTTTTTTGATCACAATGAAATCTAAAATATATGTAAAAAATAACGGACACATTATTGGGTAGTTTTATCCAATAACACTCTCTCTTGTCAGGTGCAGTGAGAACAAAGTCACAGGCTGGGGAAAAAAATGTTTGTTAGGGTAGAACTAGACGAGCGTTTTTATCTGCAATAGTTTCTGTTCCGACTCGAGATGAAACACAGGCGTCCCACCAAATGCGCCGAATGTAAGTAATAGGAATGTCGGACGTTGTCGCTGCGTGCATATTACACGACTGTCGGAGCATTCATACATGGACAACCCATATACATATGTTAATGACAGTGATGAACCACAAACAATCGCATGATTTAGGTTCACACTCATGAACAGCACAGGAAGATTTGGGGGCAGATTTATCAAAGGTCGGAGTGAAAATTTGAATTAAAAAAATGCGAATTTTGAGCTAATTTTTGTGTACTTCGACTAGGGAATAGTCCAAATTCGATTCGAATTTGAAAAAAAAAATCGAAATTCCAAATTTTTCATGTACTGTCTCTTTAAAAATTTCGACTTCAACCATTCGCCATCTAAAACCTGCGGAATTGCTGTTTTAGCCTATGGGGACCTCCTAGAACCCATTTGGAGTCATTTGGTGGACTTTGAAAAATCAAAGGGTTTTTTTGGAAAAACTTTGATTCGTATGATTCCAATTACTGTAGATCAAAAACAGACATATTTGGGCCAAAAAAAAATTAGATTTTTTTAAAATAAATTTCGTTTGATCTTTTTGAATTCAAATTTCAAAGTTTTTCAAATTCAAAATTCGACCCTTGATAAATATGCCCCAAAGCATAACTAAAATATGTTTTACATTTTCAACTTATACAGATGATTCCACTACAAATATGACAAAACGTTGTAACGCTTGATTATGACGTATAGGTTGGAACGCCGGATATGAAGTCAGTGAAAGTGATGGGCGAATAAATTCATCAGGTGCGAATTTGCAAACATTTTCCACGTTTTGCCGTCATCGAAACTGCGCTGAAATTCGATGCTGAAAAATCCGCTGCGTTAAAAAAATCTGGCTGCGCATCAGAGTCGTGCGTTTAAAATTGTCGTGCGTCAAATTTATTCAGACGCCCATTGACTTTAATGCATTTGGACAAAATAGGTACATAAGGGATAATGTACCCCCTACTGAAAATGATAAGGATATTAGAAGTCACTGAGGGGTTGTTCTGTGACCATATAAAGACACAAGGCTGCAGGCTGAGTTATACAGGGAACTCTGAGTATCACTCATGTATTATAAGGGATAATGTACCCCCTACTGTAAATGATAAGGATATTAGAAGTCACTGAGGGCTTGTTCTGTGACCATATAAAGGCACAAGGCTGCAGGCTGAGTTATACAGGGAGCTCTGAGTATCACTCATGTATTATAAGGGATAATGTACCCCCTACTGTAAATGATAAGGATATTAGAAGTCACTGAGGGGTTGTTCTGTGACCATATAAAGGCACAAGGCTGCAGGCTGAGTTATACAGGGAACTCTGAGTATCACTCATGTATTATAAGGGATAATGTACCCCCTACTGTAAATGATAAGGATATTAGAAGTCACTGAGGGGTTGTTCTGTGACCATATAAAGGCACAAGGCTGCAGGCTGAGTGTATAAAAATTGTCGCGGGCATCAAAATTGACATGTGTCAAAATAATTTTGACGCCCATCGACTGCAATGCGTTTCGCAAATTTTTCACCGTTTCACGAATTATGTTGTAAATTCACTAGTCAGTGACTGTCATTCTGAGGACATAGCTCCAATAATTCTCAAGTCAGAACCTGCCAAAATAGACTTTGGTGAAAAGAGTAAAAAATAGAAACTTTAACGAATTTTCTCATATTCACCGGATCGCAATTTAGCCATCTGGTTGCTAGGGTCCTAATTACCCTAGCAACCATGCATTGATATAAATAAGAGACTGGAATATGAATAGAAAGATGAGGAATAAAAAGTAGCAATAACAATAAATGTGTAGCCTTACAGAGCATTTGTTTTTTAGATGGGTCAGTGACCCCCATTTGAAAGCTGAAAAGAATCCGAAGGCGGCAAATCATTCAAAAACTATAAAAAAAAAAAAGGATTAAGACCAATTGAAAAGTTGCTTAGAATTGGCCATTCTATAACATACTTAAAGTGACCATAAAGGTGAACCACCCCTTCAATACAAATGCAGGGCACAGTTGGGCATTATTGGCATTTTCTTTATTTCTTTTTCTTTGTTGTTTTTCTCCTGTAGCCACGGAGAGTATGAGAGTGAATATTGGAGCTGCACTGAACATCAGGCTGCTGCTTCCATCCATATAGAAATCTGAATTTATCTCTCACCTGGCAGCACTTGGTTATGCAATACAAACAGGCTATAAATACATCTGTTATTCTCTGTGTCTCTCCCTTCAGCTCTTTCTAATAATGTGATTCATCTGCAGAGCAACCTCCAACTCCACCTTCTCTTTCTCTCTCTCTCTCTCTCTCTCTCTCTCTTTCTCTCTCTTTCTCTCTCTCTCTCTCTCTCTCTCTCTCTCTCTCTCTCTCTCGTAAAATGATCATGAATTAGTATTATAGGTCAGCTACACGCCCGGCTACATACCTGCATGTGGGTCATGTCCTTAAAGTATAAGTAAACCTTTAAAATAAGTGAATGTAAAATTGATGAGGGGGCTATTCTAAGACATTTTGCAATATACGTTCATTATTTATTCTCTTTTAATTCCAAGATATTAAGGGATACATGTACTGTTAATATGAATGAATTTTGTTACAACATCGCCACCTGCTGGTCAGTTTCCCTCCAGTCTGACCAGCAAGTAGTCAAGGAAGTTGTCAGGAGAAAGAAAGAGGCTGATGTTCTTCTGCTTAGGAATAAAATTAGAAACCTTTCTCACATCTTTCCTAAGCAGAAGAACATCAGCCTCTTTCTTTCTCCTGACAACTTCCTTGACTACTTGCTGGTCAGACTGGTGGGAAACTGACCAGCAGGTGGCGCTGTTGTAACAAAATTCATTCATATTAACAGTACATGTATCCCTTAATATCTTGGAATAAAAACAAAATAAATAATGAATGTATGTTGCAAAAGAGCTTAGAATAGCCCCCTCATCCATTTTACATTCACTTATTTTAAAAGTTTACTTATCCTTTAATTGGATATACAGTTGTGCATTAGTTGAAACAACTTGGAGCTGATAACACTGTTGGGTAAATGCGGCAGAACTATGAGTAATACAGAATAAAGAGTGAAAATAAACCCAATAGGGATTTTTTTCGACTATAGCCCCATACACACTAAGAAGTGCAAAACTGGCCAAGTAGCAAATGCAACTGGGCGGTGGTCTGTGCTACACCTTGAGATGGGATAAAAACCCGGTGCAAGGTGCAGAGCATTGGGTGCAAGTAGGTGCACAAATCTGGGCCAGGTTTCTTTGATGCAAAGATTTGTGCTGGTCAGTTAATGGAAACATGCAAAAGGGCTTAAAGGAGAAGGAAAGTTACGGAGGCATTTTATTGTCAATAGATTAGCTGCAATAGTACAAGCTAGAATGTTATATTTATTCTGTACAATGTTTTACCATTCCTGAGTAAACAGCTCTAGAAGCTCTCTGATTAGGATAGCAGCTGCTGTATTAGCTTGGTGTGACATCATTTCCTGCCTGACTCTCTCTCCCTGCTGTCTCATAGCTCTGGGCTCAGATTACAGCAGGGAGGGGAGAGAGGAACAAACTGAGCATGCTCAAGCCCAAGCCCTGGAGGTTTAAGCTGAAAACAGGAAGTCTGATACAGAAGCCCATGAGTACACAATAGAAGGAAAGAAATATGGTGTTTCATTTGACAGAGGACTCAGAGCAGCATTACTTTGAGGGGTTACTGGTGTATTTAAATAGACCTTTCTGATGAGGCTTACTTAGTTATAACCTTTCTTTCTCCTTTATTGTACCCACAAATGAAGGGTTAGCACACAGGTAAGAAATTAGCCGGTGAGTCAAGTGCTGCAACACCAACACCCACGGTATAGGGAGCTCACACGCCAAAATCGGTGTCACCGTCACAGTTCTAGGTTAGATGTGCGCTGATTGTGTACGGTGTTTTATGTGGGTGTTAGTGATGGGCGAATAAATTCGCTAGGCGCAAATTCACTGCGAATTTCCGTGTTTCGCCACCGGCGAATAAAGTCACGAGACTCCCATTAAAATTTGCATTAAAAAAATTTGGACGCGGGTTGGAAAAGTCGCTGGCATCAAAACCGACGCACATCAACACTATTCAGATGCTCATTGACTTTAGTGCCTTCTTTAAAATTGACACAGGCGTCAAAGTTTGAGTTTCGAGCAAAGCGAAATGGGAGAAATTCGCCTATCACTAGTGGGTGTAATTCATTGACCGTTTTTGTTCATAGCACTGGCATCCAGCAGTCAGAACTGAGCCGTAGTTTGGGCATCATGTGTTAGTGGCAGGTGCTGCAAGCGCTTTGCTCATTAGTGGGAATGAGATTAACGAGCAGCCACACTATGCGCCATGATAGTTCCTGCGAGCATGGAACAGTTAAAGGCACAATAATGGACCAGTGATGACGGCACAGTGACTTCTTGACCAGCTGAGCAATTAGACCTAATTAACGTATAAATCAGTGCACAGATCCCATCTCAGCATCTCCAGCATCTTCCCCCCTCCCAATCGGATGGAAATTTCCAGCCACTGAAAGTATCTTTAGCCCCGGGGTGTTCTGAGCTGTTGCCTTTGGTTTCCAGTGAATGTCACGCAGCTAATGTGACTCGTCTAACATGGGAGCCATGCATGGGAAAGTCAACAGTTACCGTAGCGATAATGCCCTTCTTTATAAAGGCATCCTTGGATGGAATGTGTTGCACTCAATCAAACATGGATGCTCTTAAAGCAACAGAATATGTTGGGACACCACACTGGTGAATAGAAAAAAAAGAACAGGAGGCTGATATTTTATTTTAGTGGATCCTGTCGCATCATCAATCCCCCCATTAATTGGAATGTCCACCCAAAAACATTTGTTTCTGACTCTCAAAACAATGTCAGTTCTCTTCCAGGTCTGCTGATCGTCCGGCTTGTGCTACGTTATGTCACGACTCAGAATCAGCAGTGCAGAAAATATAAAAGCCACACAGACTCTGCTTTCAATAGAAATGACATTTACAAATAACCTAAAAAAACATTAAAAATGTCGAACCAATATATAGTTTATACTGTACGTAGAGTCATACAAATTGGAGAAGTGATATTTTCTTGCACCTTGTAGCTTTAATATTTCCTTTTCCTCTTAGAGTCATATAAGTCAGTGTCTATGCCTCAAACATCCAAAGTGACTGGAATTTTGGGAAGAAATACCGTACTGTGGGCTATAACTATATCAACTTTTTTGTCACTTTACTCCTTGTACTCTCAGAGCAAATGAGCCCCCCCTGGTTCTGGTGTCAAATGTATTTCTAGAATGTCTGCCATAAAGCAAGACAGGACTGCTGGCATTTGTGAGACAGGAAGCAGAAACCAGAAAATGTTTTATCCTGTCTAAGCACAAAAAGTGACTATAATATTTTCTGAATTGAGTCATTTTTGATGACATAAGGTATTTCCACCTTTAAGGGGCTCAGGTAAGAGCCAAATCAGGGAGCAGGCAGTGTATGTATGTAGTAAGTTTCAAAAATGGATTAACATGGCTCGTTTTTCGTGAAAAATTATACTCTGAGCAAGTACCATGAGGTACGAAACGCGTCAGTAGTAATGACAATGTACAAAGCTGACATGCTATCAATTTATCAATTTAACAATAAATAAAAAAGGTACTGTAAGAAGATTTAGTTTTTCACGAAAAACGAGCCATGTTAATCCATTTTTGAAACTTCTGAGGACACTCTGTTGCCAGGGTGCTGCATTTTGGACACGTGATGGTCGGGAACCAATTGGGGAGCTTCACACTGGTGAGAGCAATGTAGTGTCTGTATGTAGTTTATGTTAGCTATTAGCTATACACATACATATATAACTGAGAGATTCAGATTTTAGGCTGTTGGTTCCAGATTGATGAGACCATGAATGCTGATCTCTCCAGAAAGCAAAAGCCTGAAGATATAGCAAGGACTTCCTACTTATTGTCACCATCTTGCCCACTGTTGCCTTGTAGTTCAATTGTCATCATCTTGCTCTATTGCTGCCCTATTGTTTTACTGTCCCCATCTTGTTCTACTGTCACTGTCACTGTTGATCCATCATCACCATCTTGACCAAGTATCCACTAAGTTATTGCAAAGTGGGACCTGTTGCTTGTGATGGAATATCCCAGACATGACAGAAGAAACAAAGAGAGAAACCATAACACCCTCTACTAAGCTCAATTCTGCATGAGCATTCTCCTAGGTCTGCCTGTAGCCTGTACAGGGAAAACATATAGTTCTGTAAGAATAGTTCTCATTCTTACTCTGTACTAAGCAAAATGCCATATTTTTTCCCATGGAGTACCTAACCACCATTACAGTTGTCCTTTAACACAAGGGGCCATGTGCTTTGCTATGGAATACCTAACTGCAACTTCAGTTGTTATTTGATATGAGAAATCATGTGCATTCCCATAGAATACCCAACTACCACTACAGTTGTCCTTTAGCATTCGGGGCCATGTTTTTCCCAGGCAGCATCCAACTACATGTGCTTTTCCATTGAGTACCCAACTACCACTACAGTTCACTTAACATGAAGGGTCATTCACTTAACATGAGGGCCATGAAGAAACCAACTACTAACTACCACTACAGTTGTCCCTTAACAGTTGTGCTGTCTTATGGAGTACCCAAATACCATGACAATCCATTTAACATGAGGGGTCATGTGCTTTCCCACGAAGTACCCAACTACTTCAGCTGTCCCTTAACATGAGCGGCCAGCTGTCTCGTGGAGTTGAATGACAACTGGAGTGGTAGTTGGGTACTCCATGAGAAAGCACATGACCCCTTATGTTAAAGGAAGAAGTAGTTGGGTTCTCGATGGGAAGCATGTGGCTTCTCTTGTTAAAGGACAACTTTATCTGTACTTACTGTTGGTATTCCATGGTAAGGCACATGGCCCCTAATGTCAAAGAACAACTGTATTTGCAGTTAGATATTCCATAGGAACGTACATGGCCCCTTATCCTAAAGGACAAGTTTATTGGTGGTATGGTAATTCATGGGAAAATACATGGTCCCTCATGTTAAATAACAACTGTAGGGGTAGTTGGGTACTTCAGGGAAAAGCACAGACTCCTTATGTTAAACTGTAATGGTGTTTGGGTACTCCATGGGAAAACACATGACCCCTGATGTTTTAGGAACTGTAATGGTAGTTGGGTACTGCATGAGTATCTAACTACAACTACAGTTGTTCTTTGACATGAGGGGTCATTTGTTTTCCCATGTATTACCCAAACACCACTACAATTGTCCTTTCAGATAAGCGATCATGTGCTTTCCCATGGAGTAGCTAATTGCAACTACAGTTGTTCTTCAACATGAGGGGACTTTCCCATGAAGTACCTACTGTACCTACCACTAAAGTTGTTCATTAACATTAGGGGTGTGTGTTTTTCCGTGGAGTACCCAAGTACCATTATAGTTATCCCGATCTCCACAGATTGGGTATAACATCATCTTTTTGATATAATGAGACAGTATGAAACAGAACTGACCCACGTATTGTAAAAAGTCGAACAGCCGAGAGATAGTAGATGACAAGTACATGGAGGTCAAGCCCTGGCACAGTTCTGTACTGCATGCTTATATTGCTTTTCTGTTTCAATGGCAGAAGCAAATATAGGATGATGAAATTCCATTCATACAGCGCAGGTCCATTAAAGCGCCAGATGAATTACTCATGCGCCCGTATGGGGAGAACAATTCCACCTGTTAATGGAACAGTTCATTGCATAATTATTAATTGCCCTGCAACACTTTGTAATGGAATGACTTGGAGCAGAGGATGCTCTCATTTTCGGCTCTGACATGCCTTTGATCTGTTTATTATTAAACATATTAAACTGCGTATGTCGCACAATGAGGGAGCACGTTTCACAAGCACATTCCAATCAAGGAACATCTTGCTAACCGTTCCCATAAAACATAATTGACTCTGGGGTTAGTCCACTATCCTGATCAATCACTGTTCTTGATTTTGAAGTAGAGCAAATGAGAGTCAAATGAGCACCAATTAAGTAATAATAGCGTTCAATGTGCCTTAGAAGAGCATTGAGATGATAGGATGAAGGTTCTATTAAAGAACAAATGATGGTTATTAAAGCAAAATGCAAGTGGTGGAGCTTAATGGCACACATTTGCAGCGCTCCCCGAATGTCCTCTGAGAAAATGAGTTGCATGGGTGCTCTTAATGTGGCCCCTTCTCCACAATTCGAGTCACGTCTTTCCATAATAATAACGCTTCTGTGAAAGCAAAACAAATACATACATTAACAGGCGAAAGTTGGAAATGCCAAATTTCTAGAAAATAAGAAATCTATGAGCGTGGAAGGTGTGAATGTGTTTGGGGTGGGAGAACTTAAAAGAGAACCAAAGAATACGACACAATGGGTGCCAACAGGTTGGCATCCCTCGTGAGGCAAATCACTAGCCTAGTGGTCCAGGCCGGTTAAACATTCCATACATTTCTGGAATACATGAGTGCAGCCATGTTTGATCCATTTCCTGAGTAGGTTGATGCAAGCGGTGCTTCATAAGAAAGTGTGGAAGGTGTGAATGATTTTAGGGTAGGGGAGTTTTAAGGAGAACTGAATGTTGGGGTGCTATATGTTGGCACCCCTTGGTGAGGCAAACCAATAACCTTGTGGCCTGGGCTGGTTATACATTCCATACATTTTGGGGGGTACATGCGTTCAGCCATATTTAATCCATTTCCCAAGTACAAGGGATACTGAGAAATGGATCAAATGTGGCAAATGACATTTTCTGATTTAATTCCAATGATCTTGCCACCGGTTGTCTGATTTCTCCTTTACCCACATCTCTTTGAGTTTTTTTTTGTGTATTTGGACTTTGACCCCAAAAGCTTCCTCCTTGGTCCGGACTGCTCCTGCTGGGAGCCGATAAGGCCCCCTGACAGCATTAAGCCGACCATTAATGTAATCTCATTTAGCGTGAAATTAATAAAGAGATTTGCATAGTCTAATTATCTGTTAAAAGGCTGTGTTTTATGTAAAGTATTGGCGGTCTCCCTTATTTCCCAAGGGGAGCCAACGATATTCATTTTCCTTTAAAGAATCTTCAAGTAGAGTAATAGAGGGACTTATTGTATTGAGGAAGGTTTCTCCACTGAATGTAGACAAGTGATCGTTCCTGGTGGTAAATCCATAGAAGCAACTCACCAGTAGTTGAGCTACAATAGGGTGTGAATGGGCCTGGAGCAGAGAATTCTGATGTGCCTGTTGTACGGTCAATACTAAGAGCCAATAAGCAAGGAGTCAATCATGGCAGGTTTAAGATACAGTATGTTGTGCTGTAGGATTCTTTTATGCCACCCACATGCTATCAAGGCCTGGGCTTTCCATGGGTCCTTGCTGTCCTTGGGTAAAGTCAAAGACAAAACAAGAAGAAGTTGCCTGAGCTTGGGAACAAGTGAAGCCCCAGACAGTAAAGTGTGTCATCTTCAAGACCATAAGGTAATAGACTAAAACAAGTGCAAAGAGGACAGCTAATTGTTTCCATCCAAATACTATTATAAAGGAACTTGTGTGGGTATCTATCTGTGCTTGTGAATTGGACCAAAAAACCAGTAACTTCCCTTGAACATGGTGCAAAGTACAGGGTGTATGGATGCCAACAATAACTACTGGAAGCCACTAAGGGAAGGAGATCCAGTAAGTACCATCAGAGGGATGGTTTGTGATGATATATTCCCAAAAGAACAATGGTAATTGGATTTGTGGATTGGAGCACCTTTTACAGGCACATTCCCTGATTACCTAATGGGGAATTAATATACTGTAAAACTCTGAAGGAGGCACTACATACTGATATTAGATAGGAGGTTCCTTATCAGTTTTGGGACGTGTTTATCTAAGGAGATACCGATATATAATGGCTGACTTCAAACATCTGAACCTTAATTGGCTTGCTGCAAACGAGCAATACTACCAACTTATTTACAGTAGAACCTTGGAGGGGTAGAACTTGATGGACTTTGTCTTTTTTCAACCCGATTTAACTATGTAACTATGTAACTATGTAACTATGTAACTAACAGTAGTGGCAGAAGATAATGTCCCCGACTGCTTTCCTTACTGGTTTCTTTATAAGCTCGGACAGTCAGCCAACTTATCTTACTTATTAATAGTTTCAGCTCTAAAATGTTGCATGAAAATGAAAAGGAAACACGTAACACAACTAAAAAGCCCTCCAATATTGTGGGCAAGAATGAATAAAAAAGGGTGGTGGTTTTACAAATATTAATATAAATGAATTTTATATTTAAAAATGGCCCCTTTATTGGATGAGGAGTGGTCATACAGCATAGTAGGAGGGTGATAGCCAATTACAGCCCTGCAGTCACACAAGCAGGGTCAGGTTTGGCTTGGGCCCACCGGATTTTTACCCGGTTATCCGTCAGCCAAGTCTGACCCCCACCCGTTTACAGGCCGCGTTGTATGGGGTTCCTGTGTTGGAAGCCCCCGTGGCCCTCCAACCCTCCAGTCCGACACTGCACACAAGCAAAGACAGGTTTCAATTCCCTATCACGTGAGCCTTGCTGCTGATTGGTTCTAATCCTACCCACGGGCTCCCCTGCACAGCCTGGGAAAGGAGGCAGCAAGAAGTGGAACAGATGAGCAAGTTCAGTAGGGTTTTTTCATTCATTTCCAACCAAAACCTTTTTACTCATATTTCTTCTATATTTAAAAGAGTATAAAGCACAGGCAGATTCTTCTTTTTCACACATAACATTAATTAATGTTTTGACTCTTGTGTTTTTGGTTGACTATATTCTATTCTGTTCTCCTTTGTCTGCTCGTTGTATATCAGCTCATTAAATACAGGAATTTGTACATTATTAATACTGGGCACTTTGGCTAAATGTACCGTTTTCCAATTTTTGCCTCTGAGACCCCAAATTGTATTACTGCACCAACACATTTAGATTATCAGAAAACTTTGCCTCCATGTCACGAGGGAAACAAAACTGCCGCTCTCATAAACACAGCAAGGATGTCATTTTATTTGAATAGAAATGAGATTGGCGACTGGAAGAACCTAGCAGGCGGCGCAATTAAACCGGCGGGTCAAATAAAAAAAAACGTCAGATTGCTGAGAATGGGCTGCTAACAGCATCTTACATTTCTGTAACAGCTCCGAGGAAGTTGGAAAATATATTTTCATGGGCCCGGGGAAATTGAGAAATAGATTGAGGATGTGAAACAGGAATGACATATGTTGAGTGTGTTTAGTAGGCGGGAAGAACTGGGAAATCGTAGGAAACAAATTCATTTGACAGTTGAAGCCAGAATGTAGAATTGCTCCTCTTTGCACCTTCAGCCACCTCCAGTCAAACGTTATTCCAAAATCTCATCTCTCCTAATGTACCAGTGAGTGCCACATATATACTGTATATATATATATATTTCCCCAAAAAATTATGATTTGAACCGAGTTGATCGGCTACGCGATTCGGTATGCACCACTAGGATGAGGTAAGAAGCGCGACACATGAATGATCCAGTAGCGATCGCTCAACGCAAATGATATATACACAGAGAAGGGTTTTGGTATTGAGCAGGGGATATGTATGTTTCACCGGACACTTAAAGGGAAAACATGGCTATCGAATTGATCAAGATGTTGGGTAGTGAATGGAGGTAGCTCAATATTCCCAGGTAGACAGCACCACACATCCAGTCATTTTCCTTAAAAAGCCTTTATTGGCAAAAGGGCTTTAATAAGACAGAA
The DNA here is from genome assembly GCA_038501925.1 of Xenopus petersii. Taxonomy (NCBI): domain Eukaryota; kingdom Metazoa; phylum Chordata; class Amphibia; order Anura; family Pipidae; genus Xenopus; species Xenopus petersii. Next base: position 138,496,213 of record CM076683.1, on the reverse strand, counting down.
ATACAACAACGTTTCAGGCCGACAACAGCCTTTCCTCAAGCTGAATGAAATGAATGGAGGTAGCGTCTGGTCTTTAGGTAACAAACTAAAGATGGAAAGACTTTTGATACTTTTGCTACAAGATGGGACAACGGAACAGTCTAAGATACTTGTAAAGTAACTTTTGTGTGAAATATGTATTGGACATATGATATGATGTTGAAAACGGAGGTATTGCATAAAGTAAGAGTAACACGTCAGAACAAAGGGGAGGGGTTTTATTTTTCGCGCCATTGACAGGGTATTTAGGGGTGGTGTGTATAATATTTTGTAACTTTGACAAAGGCTGAGTTGCAGCCGAAATGTTAGTTTCTTAATAAAAGCATTTATACTTTTTGGATAAGTCCTGCGAGTGCGGCTGCTTCTTTGGAGGATTATATATATATATATAGAGAGAGAGAGAGAGACAAAATCCATTTAGTCCATACCTGTAAAATAAATTATTACTATTTATTTTAAGACCTGTGAGTGCTGATTTTTCCCTTTTATATATATATATATATATATCAAACAAAAAAGTCCAGACAACTTGCTTTATGTAACAAAAAAGGTTTTTACCAAGCAAGAATACGCAATGTTTCGAAGCTCCCGCTTCTTTTTCAAGCATAAATGATTACAATGACATCACATCCTATTTAAAGTCACAGGCATTAGTCACACCCATAAGTATATAATGAGTTAAATATAATGAATTAAGCACAACCCCATGGTGTCAAACGAACACCCTGTGTCTTACAAGAAAAGAAAATAAGATTTAGCAACACTATCAGGAAAGGTTACTTGTAACATTCTGGTCATGCATCAAGAAAGAAATGTAGCAATTTAGTAACAATATAGTATATACGTTTCACTATAGTATACGGGATATGTCATGTTTATAAGTCCCAAACTTCCCCATTTAGGATATAACTAGTATTTAAATTAGTATATCATATTCAAATAAAGGCATATAAGTCATATTCTCTATTGAGTTCCTTCGGGTGTAATGTTTGTAAAGTATGTATCCAAAACGTCTCCCTTTTCTGGAGTTGCAAGAGTCTGTTGACCCCCTGACAACCATGACGTTGTGTTTAATTCATTATATTTAACTCCATTTTGTACAAATATATATATATATGCTCTTTATGGGGATGCAGCCACCAAAATAAGATCGACCCCTTTATTAAAGGTCCAGATAAGAAATTTTGCTCAATCTCAATAAAAAAATCGTATTTCTCACTCAATATTTATTAAAGGGATCCTGTCGTCGGAAAACATGTTTTTTTAAAACACATTGTAATAAAAATACCTGGTGGTCTAGTGGTACGGCCGCCACGCCGCCGCGCTCCTGATTCTGCCTCCAGCGCCGGCGCCTCTTAAAGGTACAGACGCGCTGGCGTAATCAGCATTGGCGCACGTTTTGGCGCGAAATTTGAAGGTATTTAAGGCCCATTCATACTCCCAGCCAGTGCCCGTGATAGGACTTGTTTCTAGTGGTTCCTGAGCCTTGTGCGTCTGATCTGTTCTGTATCTAGTCTGTCTGATTACCCGTGTTTGACCCAGCCTGTTCCTGACTATTCTGCATTCTGTATCCTGACCCCTGCCTGCCTACGACAACTCTTCCTGCTTAACCCCTTGATTGACAACCCGGTTTGACCCTTGCCTGCCTGACGATTCTGATATCTGCCTGCCTCGACCCAGCCTGTCTGACGATTCTCTTGCCTGCTCCATTTGTACCGTGACCTACGGCCCAAAAGACTCTGCTAACAGCCGTGCCCTTTGCACCCCTCGTTAAGTCCAGGTGGCACCCAAGTAAGCTGAGGGCTCCTCCCGAAGCCCAACGGTGGTCACACTACTGGTGAAGCCGAGCCGAGACCAGGGTCCTTGGCATTTGTTCTGGTATCGGGTGCCGGCCGTGACACACATCAGTTAATAGTGCTACTCCAGCAGAATTCTGCACTGAAATCCATTTCTCAAAAGAGTAAACAGATTTTTATTATATTCAATTTTGAAATCTGACATGGGGCTAGACATTTTGTCCCCAGTCATGTGACTTGTGCCTGCACTTTAGGAGAGAAATGCTTTCTGGCAGGCTGCTGTTTTTCCTTCTCAATGTAACTGAATGTGTCTCAATGGGACCTGGATTTTTACTATTGAGTGTTGTTCTTAGATCTACCAGGCAGCTGTTATCTTGTGTTAGAGAGCTGTTATCTGGTTACCTTCAGATTGTTCTTTTGTTTGGCTGCTGGGGGGGAATAAGGGAGGGGAGTGATAACACTCTAACTTGCAGTACAGCAGTAAAGAGTGATTGAAATGACTTGGGGCAGCTGGGAAATTGACAATATGTCTAGCCCCATGTTAGATTTCAAAATTGAATATAAAAAAATCTGTTTGCTCTTTTGAGAAATGGATTTCAGTGCAGAATTCTGCTGGAGCAGCACTATTAACTGATTCATTTTGAAAAAACATTTTTCCCATGACAGTATCCCTTTAACTTTTTTATGTGTTACCAAAAATGTCGTGCTTAAAGCTGCCTTGATTCATTCAAAGCAATCAGCATGTCAATGTTTCTTTGGATGGACATCACTCTAGTTAAGTTGAAATCCTTCACTCCATCACTCCATTTAAGATGACCATACACACAAAGATGCCAAACAAGCTGATCTTTGCCGAGGTTGGACACCTTCATCCTAGGCTAATTCGGCTAATTCTATCTTTCAGCCCCAGGCCAATGATTGTATCATAACAAAGGTCAGTACAGACCAACGGGAGAGCACCTCATCATCACCAGTGCAGTCTTCATCACGTATCTGACTGATTTATTTTGCCAAATATCTATAAGGCAGGGTCCATACACAGGCAGATGAGCTGCCTACTCGACCTGGAGGGGCCGAATCAACAGCTTAAATCTGCTTGTGTTTGCTCAGCTTTACTCAAGAAGGTTCTAGAGTTCAATGTACAATGTGAGAAATGTTTTCTTATGTTTTTGTTAAGTATAACAAAGAAAACAAGAGGAATGTCCCATTGCTCTTCTCACATCAAGGCATCAAGAAAAAAAGAATTTTTGAATTTTGTGAAATCTCAACCAAAAAACATTCTGGTTGAAGAAACCAAGGTTGACCATAATGCACCGTAAGTGGCTGATAGAGATGGCGCGAACTGTTCGCCGGCGAACTTGTTCGCGCGAACATCGGGTGTTCGCGCTCGCCGGAAGTTCGCGAACGTCGCGCGACGTTCGCCATTTTGGGTTCGCCATTGTTGGCGCTTTTTTTTGCCCTCTCACCCCAGACCAGCAGGTACATGGCAGCCAATCAGGAAGCTCTCCCCTGGACCACTCCCCTTCCCTATAAAAACCGAAGCCCTGCAGCGTTTTTTTCACTCTGCCTGTGTGTGCTGAAGAGATAGTGTAGGGAGAGAGCTGCTGCCTGTTAGTGATTTCAGGGACAGTTGAAAGTTTGCTGGCTAGTAATCGTTTTGATACTGCTCTGTTATTGGAGGGACAGAAGTCTGCAGGGGTTTGAGGGACATTTAAGCTTAGGTAGCTTTGCTGGCTAGTAATCTACCTTCTACTGCAGTGCTCTGTATGTAGCTGCAGTGGGCAGCTGTCCTGCTTCTGATCTCATCTGCTGACTGCTGCAATAACAGTAGTCCTTGTAAGGACTGCTTTTATTTATTTTTTTGTTGTTTTACTACTACTACTACTACTACTACTACTACTACTACTACTACTATAAGAGCCCAGTGCTATTAGTCTAGCAGTGTTGGGGAGTGGGACTGGTGTGCTAATCTGCTGCTCCTAGTAGTTCAGCAGCACCAACTGTAATTTTTTTTTTTTAATATTCATTTTTTTTTTATTTTACTTTTTTTTATTTTACTATCGCTGTAGTAGTGTATAAGTTGACCTTTTAGGCATTATTTGCCCTGTAGGCATTTTTTGCCCAGTGTGTTATTCAACCAACAGCCATCTAGCTGTGTGACCTTGTTCACATTCTGTCTAAATATCCATAATATTACCGTCTCCAGAAAAAACACCGGAGTGACTTTTTTCAAGCAGCCATAATAAATTTTACGTAATCCGTATCCATCGCTGTAGTAGTGTATAAGTTGACCTTTTAGGCATTATTTGTCCTGTAGGCATTTTTTGCCCAGTGTGTTATTCAACCAACAGCCATCTAGCTGTGTGACCTTGTTCACATTCTGTCTAAATATCCATAATATTACCGTCTCCAGAAAAAACACCGGAGTGACTTTTCAAGCAGCCATAATAAATTTTACGTAATCCGTATCCATCGCTGTAGTAGTGTATAAGTTGACCTTTTAGGCATTATTTGCCCTGTAGGCATTTTTTGCCCAGTGTGTTATTCAACCAACAGCCATCTAGCTGTGTGACCTTGTTCACATTCTGTCTAAATATCCATAATATTACCGTCTCCAGAAAAAACACCGGAGTGACTTTTTTCAAGCAGCCATAATAAATTTTACGTAATCCGTATCCATCGCTGTAGTAGTGTATAAGTTGACCTTTTAGGCATTATTTGCCCTGTAGGCATTTTTTGCCCAGTGTGTTATTCAACCAACAGCCATCTAGCTGTGTGACCTTGTTCACATTCTGTCTAAATATCCATAATATTACCGTCTCCAGAAAAAACACCGGAGTGACTTTTTTCAAGCAGCCATAATAAATTTTACGTAATCCGTATCCATCGCTGTAGTAGTGTATAAGTTGACCTTTTAGGCATTATTTGCCCTGAAGGCATTTTTTGCCCAGTGTGTTATTCAACCAACAGCCATCTAGCTGTGTGACCTTGTTCACATTCTGTCTAAATATCCATAATATTACCGTCTCCAGAAAAAACACCGGAGTGACTTTTTTCAAGCAGCCATAATAAATTTTACGTAATCCGTATCCATCGCTGTAGTAGTGTATAAGTTGACCTTTTAGGCATTATTTGCCCTGTAGGCATTTTTTGCCCAGTGTGTTATTCAACCAACAGCCATCTAGCTGTGTGACCTTGTTCACATTCTGTCTAAATATCCATAATATTACCGTCTCCAGAAAAAACACCGGAGTGACTTTTTTCAAGCAGCCATAATATATTTTACGTAATCCGTATCCACCGCTGTAGTAGTGTATACGTTGATCTTGTGGGCATTATTTGCACAGTGTTTTCTTCAAACCGCCATCTAGCTGTGTGAGCTTGTTCACATTTTGTCTAAATATTGATAATATTATCGTCTCTAGAAAAACCACTAGAGTTACTTTTTTTCAAGCAGCATTCTTATATTTTACGTAATCCGTATCCACCGCTGTGTATACGTTGACCTTGTGGGCATTATTTGCACAGTGTTTTCTTCAAACCGCCATCTAGCTGTGTGAGCTTGTTCACATTTTGTCTAAATATTGATAATATTATCGTCTCTAGAAAAACCACTTGAGTTACTTTTTTTCAAGCAGCATTCTGATATTTTACGTAATCCGTATCCACCGCTGTGTATACGTTGACCTTGTGGGCATTATTTGCACAGTGTTTTCTTCAAACCGCCATCTAGCTGTGTGAGCTTGTTCACATTTTGTCTAAATATTGATAATATTATCGTCTCTAGAAAAACCACTTGAGTTACTTTTTTTCAAGCAGCATTCTGATATTTTACGTAATCCGTATCCACCGCTGTGTATACGTTGACCTTGTAGGCATTATTTGCACAGTGTTTTCTTCAAACCGCCATCTAGCTGTGTGAGCTTGTTCACATTTTGTCTAAATATTGATAATATTATCGTCTCTAGAAAAACCACTTGAGTTACTTTTTTTCAAGCAGCATTCTGATATTTTACGTAATCCGTATCCACCGCTGTGTATACGTTGACCTTGTAGGCATTATTTGCACAGTGTTTTCTTCAAACCGCCATCTAGCTGTGTGTATTATCGTTTCCAGAAAAACCAACTGAGTTTTTGTTGTTGTTGTTTTTTTAAAAATAATGCCAGGCAAAGGCAGGCCGCCACGCAGAGGCCGTGCTAGGGGCCGTGCTGCTATGCAATCCTGTGGCCCTAGCAAATTGCCCAGTTTTAAAAAGCCAATGACCCTGAACTCCCAAAATGCTGAAGAGGTAGTTGACTGGCTTACACAGCACACCCCATCCTCTACCGTTTCTAACTTTACCACAACATCCTCCTCATCCTCCACTGCTATGGCCACCCCACGTAACACTTCCTCCACCACCGGTGCCCCTTCTTCACTGGAGTCAGAGGAGTTATTTTCCCATGAGTTTCTTGAACTGAGTAATGCGCAACCATTATTGGCAGAAGAAGATGAAGGAGATGAGGACGTTACACCAGATTTAATTCTGGCAGAGAACACGACAGAGATGGACATAATGATGAGTGATGAGGAGGAGGTCCCCGCTGCTGCTTCCTTCTGTGATGTGTCAGAAGAAATTGATGCATCTGAGGAGAATGATGATGAGGAGATTGATGTTTTGTGGGTGCCTAGTAGAAGAGAGCAAGAGGAGGGTAGTTCAGATGGAGAGACGGAGAGTCAGAGAGGCAGTAGGAGAATAAGACTTAGAAGAAGCAGGGAGGACAGCCCGCAGGGATCAGTAGGGCAACAACATGTATCGGCACCTGTGTTCAGCCAGCCAACGCACCCGCCATTGCCGCCAATGCCGCCAACTTCTACTGTTACCGCCAGATCGCACACTTCCAAAAAGTCAGCAGTGTGGGATTTTTTTAATGTGTGTGCCTCTGACAAAAGCATTGTAATTTGCAATGAGTGCAGTCAGAAACTGAGCCTTGGTAAGCCCAACAGCCACATAGGTACAACTTCTATGCGAAGGCACATGAGCGGCAAGCACAAAGCACTTTGGGAGCAACACCTCAAAGGCAACAGGCAAACTAAAAGCCACACTCCTTCTGGTCCAGCATCTTACTGCTCTACCTCTGCTCTCCTTGACCCATCTGAACCACCCTCCACTCCGCCTTCCACCTTGACCACCTGTTCCCATTCCCAGTCATCTGCCACCAGCCAAGTTTCTGTGAAGGCCATGTTTGAGCGTAAGAAGCCAATGTCTGACTGTCACCCCCTTGCCCGGCGTCTGACAGCTGGCTTGTCTGCACTCTTAGCCCGCCAGCTTTTACCATACCAGCTGGTGGACTCTGAGGCCTTCCGCAAATTTGTAGCAATTGGGACACCGCAGTGGAAGGTACCCAGCCGCAATTTTTTTTCTAAAAAGGGAATACCACACCTGTACCAACATGTGCAGAGCCAAGTTACCGCATCTCTGTCACTTAGTGTTGGGCCAAAGGTCCATATGACTACTGACGCATGGTCCTCCAAGCATGGTCAGGGCAGGTATGTCACCTACACTGCCCACTGGGTGAACTTGGTAATGGCTGGGAATGGGAAGCAGGGAATGGGTAGCTCAACAACAACAACAACAGTGGAGTTGGTGTCACCGCTACGGATTGCACGCGGTTCTGCCACCACCTCTACTCCTCCATCGCTCTCTACCTCGTCTTCTTCCTCTTCTTCTTCTTACTCTGCTGCTGGGTCCTCCTTCTCCTCCTCCACACCTGTGCACCCCCAGCTCCCCCTAGGCTATTCGACGTGCCAGGTACGCCGTTGTCACGCTGTCTTGGGGATGACGTGCCTGGAAAGCAAAAACCATACCGGATCTGTACTCCTGTCATCTCTGCAGTCACAGGCCGATCGGTGGCTGACCCCACACCAACTGCAGATCGGAAAAGTGGTGTGTGACAATGGAAGCAATCTGTTGGCAGCGTTGAGACTGGGAAATTTAACACATGTGCCCTGCATGGCACATGTGTTAAATTTAATAGTCCAACGTTTTGTCTCCAAGTACCCAGGATTCCAGGACGTTCTCACCCAGTCCAGAAAGGTGTCGGCCCATTTCAGACGTTCCTACACAGCCATGGCACGCCTTGCTGACATTCAGCAGCGCTACAACATGCCAGTCAGGCGTTTGATTTCTGACAGCCAGACTCGCTGGAATTCAACGCTCCTTATGTTGGAACGTCTGCTGCAACAACAAAGGGCCGTCAACGAGTACCTTTTTGAACTGGGTGGTAGGACTGGATCTGCAGAGCTGGGGATTTTTTTCCCCCGTTACTGGGTGCTTATGCGCGATGCCTGCAGGCTCATGCGACCTTTTGAAGAGGTGACAAATATGGTCAGTCGCACCGAAGGCACCATCAGCGACCTAATACCCTTCGCTTTCTTCCTGGAGCGTGCCGTGCGACGAGTGACAGATGAGGCTGTAGACCAGCGTGACGAGGAGCTGGAAGCGCACGATTTATGGTCGGAATCACCAGAACGAACCCAGGCACCTGCTGCAATGCAGGGAGAGGTGCCAGAAGTGGAGTCAGAGGAGGAAGGTGGCTTTGTGGAGGAGAAGGAGGAGGACCAACAGGAGCAGGCTTCCCAGGGGGCTAGTGGTGACCTTTTGGGGACCCCTGGTCTTGTACGTGGCTGGGGGGAGGAGACCGTGGATGATGCAGTCCTTGATAATGAGGAAGCGGAGATGGATAGCTCTGCATCCAACCTTGTGAGAATGGGGTCTTTCATGCTGTCATGCCTGTTGAAGGACCCCCGTATCAAGAGGCTTAAGGAGAAGGACCTGTACTGGGTCGCAACGCTACTAGACCCTCGATACAAGCATAAAGTGGCAGAAATGTTACCAACATACCACAAGTCCGAAAAGATGCGGCATTTACAAACCAGCCTGCAAAACATGTTGTACAATGCTTTTAAGGGTGATGTCACTTCAGGAACTCATCAACATTCCAGGGGCAGAGGTGCCAGTAATCCTGCCACGAGCACACCTGCAAGGACAAAGCCCTTTGGCCGGTCTGTAACATCAGACATGCAAATGTTTTTCTGTCCAAGGCAGCGCCACAACCCTTCTGGATCCACCCTCAAAGAACGCCTCGACCGGCAGGTAGCGGACTACCTGGCATTAACTGCAGATATCGACACTCTGAGGAGCGATGAACCCCTGGACTACTGGGTGCGCAGGCTTGATCTGTGGCCAGAGCTGTCACAATTTGCCATGAACCTCTTGTCTTGCCCAGCCTCAAGTGTGCTCTCAGAAAGGACCTTCAGTGCAGCAGGAGGGATTGTAACTGAGAAGAGAACTCGCCTAGGTCACAAAAGTGTCGATTACCTGACCTTTATTAAAATGAATGAGGGGTGGATCTCGGAGGGTTACTGCACGCCGGAAGACTTGTTCTGACTTCTATGCAGCTGTCCTTCTCTTCAAGCCTCATGACTCCACACACAGCTGTCCTTTAGCGTCCTCCTCCCTCCGCCACCGTTACAAACTAGGGTGCAAACCCTACTGGTTTAATTTTTTCTGGCCTCTGTGCTTCAGTGGCTGCGTCCAAAAAAACGGGGCAAACAATGTCTACAAGGTCAACGTATGGCGAAAAATTACTATTTTCAGCATTTATATGGCATATTTTTTCTGGCAACTGTGCTTCAGTGGCTGCGTCCAAAAAAATGCATATTTTCTGCATTTATATGGCATAATTTTTCTGGCCTCTGTGCTTCAGTGGCTGCAACCAAAAAAATGCATATTTTCTGCATTTATATGGCATAATTTTTCTGGCCTCTGTGCTTCAGTGGCTGCAACCAAAAAAATGCATATTTTGTCCATTTATATGGCATAATTTTTCTAGCCTCTGTGCTTCAGTGCTGCAACCAAAAAAATGCATATTTTGTCCATTTATATGGCATAATTTTTCTAGCCTCTGTGCTTCAGTGGCTGCAACCAAAAAAATGCATATTTTCTCCATTTATATGGCATAATTTTTCTAGCCTCTGTGCTTCAGTGGCTGCAACCAAAAAAATGCATATTTTCTCCATTTATATGGCATAATTTTTCTGGCCTCTGTGCTTCAGTGGCTGCAACCAAAAAAATTTATATTTTCAGCATTTATATGGCATAATTTTTCTGTCAACTGTGCTTCAGTGGCTGCGACCAAAAAAATGCATATTTTCTGCATTTATATGGCATAATTTTTCTGGCCTCTGTGCTTCAGTGGCTGCAACCAAAAAAATTTATATTTTCAGCATTTATATGGCATAATTTTTCTGGCAACTGTGCTTCAGTGGCTGCGACCAAAAAAATGACTATTTTCAGCATTTATATGGCATATTTTTTCTGGCCTCTGTGCTTCAGTGGCTGCGGCCAAAAAAACTGGGCAAACAATGCCTACAAGGTCAACGACGTTGACCTTGTAGGCATTGTTTGCCCAGTTTTTTTGGCCGCAGCCACTGAAGCACAGAGGCCAGAAAAAATATGCCACATAAATGCTGAAAATAGTCATTTTTTGCCATACGTTGACTCAACGTATATGGCAAAAAATGACTATTTTCAGCATTTATATGGCATATTTTTTCTGGCAACTGTGCTTCAGTGGCTGCGTCCAAAAAAACTGGGCAAACAATGTCTACAAGGTCAACGTATGGCGAAAAATTACTATTTTCAGCATTTATATGGCATATTTTTTCTGGCAACTGTGCTTCAGTGGCTGCGTCCAAAAAAAACTGGGCAAACAATGTCTACAAGGTCAACGTATGGCGAAAAATGACTATTTTCCGCATTTATATGGCATATTTTTTCTGGCAACTGTGCTTTAGTGGCTGCGTCCAAAAAAACTGGGCAAACAATGCCTACAAGGTCAACGTATGGCAGTTGTTTAAAGAGAACAGTAGATTACTAGCCAGCAAAGCTACCTAAGCTAAAATGTCCCTCAAATCCCTGCAGACTTCTGTCCCTCCAATACAGAGCAGTATCAAGCAGATTACTAGCCAGCAAACTTACTATCATCTGTCCCTGAAATCACTAACAGCTCTCCCCCTACACTATCTCTTCCAAGCACACACAGGCAGATTTTTCAGATAAATTTTTGCCCTTGATCCCCCTCTGGCATGCCACTGTCCAGGTCGTTGCACCCTTTAAACAACTTTAAAATCATTTTTCTGGCCAGAAATGTCTTTTTTAGATGTTAAAGTTCGCCTTCCCATTGAAGTCTATGGGGTTCGCGAACCGTTCGCGAACCGCTCGCATTTTTGCGCAAGTTCGCGAATATGTTTGCGAACTTTTTTTCCGACGTTCGCTACATCCCTAGTGGCTGATAAATAGCACATTTCACATCCACATTTATATTGCAATTCCCTAAAGTTTGTCCACTGACCCCTCTTACTGGGTCAAAGCATGAACCCTTGTGTTCCCGAGTTTAGCCACAAGGTGTGTGAAAGTATTTAATGTGCTTCAGGGTCCATTTTGCCAGTCCACTTACCTGAGCAGGCAGGAAAGGTTTGGACTTGGAATCTAGACAGGACAGGTCTAGCTAGTGATAGGTGACATACTTTAATAGATTACTCAAGAAGCGATAGCTTGTAAGGGCTATTTAGCCGAGCAGCATAGGCTACACCGAATACCATGTATCCATTGCCTCCAGTACAATTGTATAAGTGGAACAGACCAGGTAGACGCAGTAATCTGCTGCGAAAATGCCTTTTTTGCAGCAAATTACTGCGTCTACCAAGTCTGTTCCACTTATACAATTTATACTGACTACTAGTACCTTGGGCGGGGTACAGGGACAGACCCTAAGGGGCAAATTCACTAAGATGCGAAGTTGCGCCAGGCGCACTTCGCCGCACTTCGCCAGGCGTAGTTTCGCCAGCGCTCCGCAAATTCACTAAAATCCGAAGTTGCGCACAGGGGTAGCGTAAGGTTGCGAAGTTGCGCTAGCGTTGATTCGCTATGTAAAGCGAAGTTACGCTAGCGAAGGCTAATTTGCATACGGCACGAAATTCTAATTTCAATGGAGGAACACGTATCAGCACTACAAATGCCTAGAAAACCTTCAAATCAGCAAATAAAATTTTTATTTTACCCTACACATGTGCCCACTGTATAGGTAAGTTGCCATGAGTCAGGAAATGTAGGGGGGAGGAAGGGGAGCCCCAAAAAAAATTTCGATCTTTTTCAGCCTATCACCCATCATGTAGAAAACACGCCAGCGTTTTTTGGGACTTAGAAAAAAATTTGACTTTTTTTGAAACAATCCCTATCTACTCTATTGCGCTTTGCCAGGTCTGAGGTGGCGAAGGAAGTCTAGCGTAAAAGGTAGCGTTCAGTACACTGCGCAAGTTAGTGAATTTGCGTAGTTACGTCGCTAGCGAAAGGATGCGAAGTAACACTAGCGAAACTACGCCAGCGTTCGTTAGTGAATTTGCGCAGTAATGAAAATGCCAAACGCTAGCGAATTAACGCTAGCGTTCGGCGCTTCGGCGCTTAGTGAATTTGCGCCTATGAGTTAAAAAGCTACGGGTGTTTGTTTCCACATCCAGTGGAAACAAGAACACTTTTATCCATTGCCTCCAGTGACCTGGGAAGGATATTGACTTAACCCCGAGGAGATGCACTTCAGCACGCATTGTTAGGATTAGCAAGAGTACCCTAAGGGTTCCCAATAATTATCTGTGCATCCCTAGGATTGAGACAGAGCTGAGACAGCTTGAGGCTGCCGCATGGATTTCCCAGTTTGTTCCGACAAGAATATGCAGAACCAATCCAGAAGGAGAAGGAACACTTTGACGCAAGTGCTCTTTAATATAAACATTCTCACTCATGCGGGGATTCTATTGGAACTCACCAGCCCCTTCACAATACCGAGAGCCTGGTATCTCTTACGTTACTCGAATGTCTCTCGCCGGCTTCTTAGGAGTAATGAATAGACTTGTAAGCCATCAATCACAGCAGCTGTGCCTATGGAATGGGACTCATCTGTTAAATACACATTTCCCAAGCTACAGCGACGTTGCTTCATTTTTATTTTTTTTTTGGGAAAAAAAGAAACATTGCAAATTGAAGTTTCATTTCAATAAAATTAATACAGAAAATAACAGGGATGCAAGGAATGAATTTTAATAACGTTGGGCTTGCTGTGAATAGGAGTATCCCCCTACTGAGCTGCAGTTTAATGAAAATAAAGGGAAGAAAAGATCAGTAATGGCAGTTCCTGATGGGGGTAATTGTCCCTGATGTAGCAAGAGCAAAACCCCATTAGTATACAGTACGTCTATATACATTGTCTCACTCGTCACCAGCACTTAAAGGAAAAATGAAACCATAAAATAAACGTTTGTACATAGATTTAATGCAGAGACTTAGTCAGCCTGACATTATTACTGAGATGCTTTTGATCTATTCACTGTTGAACAGTTCTTATCTCTCTACATGTAAGCGGCCATCTTGTTTTCCCATTGGTTTTCATAGCTTTGCAGTTTTTAGTCCCTAATCATGTTTTCCAGGCTCAGATTTGTATACTACGAGTGATGATCTTCTTGTTCCAAGAGTTTATAGGGGACCCACAGGAGACCTAATATTCACCCTAGTGTTCAGGACATCCCAGTCAGTAACCCTGTGATAGGGAAGAATTCCCCCAGGGGTCTTATATCAGTTCCTGGTTCCCTGGTGCATAAAAGGGGAACAAGTGCTAATTCTCTTTCCAGACTCCACCATAGCAGTAGGTGGATATGCTAGAGCAGGGGTCCCCAACCTTTTTTACCCATGAGCCACATTTAAGTGTAAAATAATGTAGGAGAGCAAGATAAGCATGCAAAAAGTCCCTGGGGTGCCAAACAAAGGCTGTGATTGGGTATTGGCAGCTCCTATGTGGACTTGCAGCCAACAGGGGACTCTATTTGGCAGTAGACATGGTTTTTATGCAACTAAACCTTGCCTTTAATGCAAGCGTTCAAAAATAAGCACCTGCTTGCAGGCCACTGGGAGCAACAGCCAAGGGGTCGGAGAGCAACATGTTGCTCACGGTCCACTGGTTGGAGATCACTGTGCTAGAGGGCCTGATGGGAAAGCAGCCTCAGTATCCAAGGAGAAGATAATTGATCCCCATTCCTATGTGAAGCTGGGGTAGCAGGTACCCCATGAATAAGCTTAGTAAGTGACAGACTAGTATCCTGTCATAATAAACCCCTAGGGTGTAAGGTAGTCAGGGCACATGCATGAGAGCAGTTCTGTGCTCCACCATGGAGAAGTAGAGGGGTTAGTATTCCCCGGTGGATGCCAGCCAGAGTAGAAACTTCACCAGTTTTGGCAAAGGAATTTAATAGGAAATTGGGGGTTTTTTTGTATTCGTAGCTATCTGCACTTTAATTTGTACCCTTAGTATTTATCCCAAAGACATTTACTGACTCATATTTGCTTCGATTCTCATTCTGTTTTCTTGTAAACCTAAATTGCCGACTGGTGGAAACGATGTGTATCTCAGGAGGGTTTTTTCTAATATTATCAGGTAGTGGGGGGTAGATTAGATTGGAAAACAATGCTGGTTGCAAGGTTTGCAGGGAACATAGAAGATGCCAGAAGTAAAGCTGCTTTGCCTTGTGTGATGTGATTGGCCTTTTTAAGTTTTGGAAGTGTCTTCACAGTAGGATAAATTGTATTCAAGGAATTTCTCTCTGCAGATTTGTCCATGTGCCCTTAAAGGGGTCCTCTTGTCACTGGCCTTTGAAGCTTCATCTATGAAAGATGGTTTTGTTCCAAGAGAACACGTTTTTGTGTTTCTATCTGTACTGACCATTATTGGTCCAGATTTATGTAATGAGACTTGCCCATTACCATTGAGGACAGAATGATTTTGATTATTTAGGAAACCTTCCTTTCTCACCCCTGTTATCTTTTGTAGTTGTGTTTCCTTTTCCATGGTTGGAAGAAGTAATTTTATTGGTCTTTTTGTGTTCCTTTCCTTCTGGGTAAAGCAGCTGCCATGAACAATCGTTGCTCTTCTTCTGACTCTCTAGCCCTATGTCTCTTCCACCATGTGTTGCATCCATAGCAACAAAAAGGGCTTTCATGTGACTTTCAAATTGGGCTTCTTTCTTCTGGTTGGTGTTGGATGATATGGATTTGGTATTTAAGGGCAGGTGTAGTCCATTACTTTCTTTAACTGCTGTTTCAGATTTACATGTCATCCTTGTTCCTGTGCTGGGAATAACCTGCAAATAGACAAACTGTTTTATTTAGTGGGAGCTAAATTACAAACAAATCTTTAGACCGCCCTAGGCGCAAGTCTTTAAATCTCTTATTGGCATATGTCAACTGTGTGTGAAAGATTTAAGGCAAAATCTATAGAGCAAGAAAGCTGATGGTTTCTGTAGGATGCTTAGTTAGATGCATATTGTATGCTTAATAATTATTTTTAATTATTGAGATATAAATGTATTGTTAGTGCGGTTCCTCAAACTAACTTTATTTTATACTGCAAACCACTCAATCATGTGCATTGCAAGTTACATGCTGGTATAAGCCAATTACAGTGAGTGAAATCTGTCAGTGACTGCTCTCAGTTTGGCAGCTAGGAAAATGTTAGGTTGAGAAGTCAAAATACATTTTTCATAAGGAGGGGTGAGGCAAAGATTCCAGGTGAAAATGAGCAAAAAGGGAACTATTTCTGTACAGAAGAAGTTGGAAGACATTTTGAGTCAGATTTAATGGTTTTGTATATAGGGCCCAAATAGAACATAAATAGTTATAGTGTTTGAGTTTGCTCATCTTAAGGAATATTTCCCTAAATATGTTTGAATTAAATGGATTAATTAGAATCCCAGTTTTATCCATATTGGGTCATAAAGCTGACCTATCAGGGCCTGGATTTGCCTTCCAGTGTGCAGATAACCCTGATTTCTTTGCTGTTAGTGGATGTTGGGAACTATAGTTAAAACAGCTAGAGAGCTCCATCCTGGGCCCCCCTGATATACAGTAGATGGTTATGTACAATATCTTACCTTACCATACACACACCAACAACTAGAGACCATTCCCCAAGACCATCTTGCCTCATACACAGTTACATACCGTTCCATGTTCATCTCCTGACCCAGCAACACCATCCCACCCATCACTGATGCCATCTTTCCTTTCTATACATAATCTGCTGCATTTACAGTCCCACAAAGCCATCTCACTTTACTATATGCCGTGCAGTTTTGTTCTCCATCACTCAAACAGGACATTATTGTATTAGAGAGGGGACAGAGAAGGGCAACTAAGCTGGTAAAGGGAAAATCTTAGCTATGAGGAAAGACTGGCCAAATTGGGGATGTTCACTCTGGAGAAGAGGAGCTTAAGGGGTGATATGATAACTATGTATAAATATATAAGGGGATCATATAATAATCTCTCTAATGATTTATTTACCAGTAGGTCTTTCCAGCTGACACAAGGTCACCCATTTCGATTAGAAGAAAAGAGGTTCCAGCTAAATATTGGGAAGGGGTTTGTTACAGGGAGAGCTGTGAAGATGTGGAATTGTCTCCCTGAATCAGTGGTACAGGCTGATACTCAGCACAACAGCTCTCTCAGCACTAGCCATGCATTGGGGCTGCTGCCTCCACTCCTGCCACGAGGCCACATGCATCTACCTGTAATAAATATCCCTGTCTATAATACATATCTCTACCTCAGATAGCGTATGTATCCCTGCCTCTAATTTATATCCCTGCCTCTAAGATTTATACCTGTCTCTAACGTATACCCATGGCCATGCCTCTAATATATACTGTATCCCTGTCTCTAATATATATTCATGCCTCTAATATATACCCAATGGCTCTAGTTTATATCCCTGCCTCTAATACACATCACTGCCTTTAATATATATCCCTACCTATAATACATATCGCTGTCTCTAATATATATCCCTGTCTCTAATATATACCCAATGGCTCTAATATATATCCCTGTCTCTAATATATATCCATGCCTCTAATATATACCCAATGGCTCTAGTTTATATCCCTGCCTCTAATACATATCCCTGCCTCTAATATATATCCCTGACTCTAATATGTATCACTGTCTTTAATCTATATACATGCCTCTAATATGTATCCCTGTCTCTAATATATATCCCTGTCTCTAATATATACCCATGTCTCGAAGATATATCCCTGCCTCTAATATATATCCCTGTCTCTAATATATATCTCTGCCTCATATATTTATCTCTGCCTCTAATATATAATCCTGTAAAAAAAAAAAAATATATATATATTAATATGTAGTTAAGAGCACTCACGGGTATTGTGAAAAAGGCTTTTATTGGAGTGTTACACTCTACCCCACATCAACGCGTTTCGGTTCTCTCTGAACCAATAAGTGAAAGCACACACAGCTTGCTCCATCAATTTAAAGTAATACATTTTTTATTCCACACTCACATCAATGCGTTTCAACCCTTACAGGGTCGTCATCTGGATCCTGATAACGACCACGCTCTTGTCCTACTGCCAATATCTCTCCTCACTGCCACCCTCTTGTCCTACTAACTGCCGCAATCTCTCTGTACTGCCATCCTCTTGCCCTACTGCTGCCATCAGTCCCTACTGCCAAGCTCTTGCCCTACTACCGCCATTTCTCCCTACCGCCACCTTCTTGCCATGCTGCCATGTTACAACCGCCCCCCAAATACTGCACATATTGTCATTTTATGTTATTTACAGCCCCCCTTCAAGGCATGAGTGAGCGACTCCTTAAATCAACTCTGTAAGGGAGTTTGTGTGTTTTGTATGCAAACAAAGATGGCAGCCTGTTATTCAAGGGGAAATAAATGTTCCATAAAGAGCCTCAAAAATAGATTCTAAATGTAAAAATAATCATCCCTGGGAAAAAAACCCTGCAATTCTAGAAAGTCAATAGCTGCAATTATGTGCTTTATTCCAATGCGGCACAAAGATTTACATTGTTACACATGACTTACAGTAGAAATGGCTTTTCTGCAGAACTGTATACAATTAAATCAATTGAAAGCAGCAGAAAGCAAAGTATCACACACCATGATGGGGAAACAAATACAGGAGAAGGAATAAAGGGGATAAAGTGATATCACGGATAAGACAATATTGTCATAAATGGAAACATCGCCACTGTAAGGGCAGCCCCTAGAGATGTAACCAACAGATGGAGCTACTGCTGCTCACATAGAAATCCTGCTGCTAATGAAGCTGCTCATACACAAATACATTTAATGGGCAATCTCTGTCCAATTAGCTGAGCATCATCAGCCTTTCAGAATAGGATAGGGATTCAGTAGACTGGGGAAGGTTTTCATCTCACTGCAGATATAAAGCCTTAACTCTGCAATGCTTATTGGAAATTCATGCAAGGGGCTGTTCACCTTTAAATTATCTTTAAGTATGATGCAGGCATTAATATCCTGAGAAAATTTGCAATTTGTCTTAATTGTTTATGGTTATATAGTTTTTAGTTCAGCAGCTCTCCAGTTTGGTATTTCACCAGCTCAGAACATGGACTTTCTGTTTTTTATGTTTAAAACCTGAGATCATGGGCAGGAATCCCTATAGTATCCGCTCAGACCTCTATTGGAAGTGTCTGAAAAAACAGTGAGCCAAGGGCCTTGTGATGATGCTATGGGGCAGATTTATCAAGGGTCCAATTGAAAAATCGATTTTAAAATTCAAATTATTGAGTTTTTTTTGATTGGTCAAAACTGTCAAATTGGACTAGGGACTTATTCAAATTCTTATTCGACTAGAGACTTATTCGAAATTCGAGTTTTTCAAAAAATTTGAATCCGATTTTCTAGATTTATCATATTCTGTCCCTTTAAGAACTCGAATTTAAATATTTGCCAACTAAAACCTGCCGAATTGCTGTTAAAGTCAATGGGAGACGTCCAGGGATCAATTTGGAGTTGTTTGCAGCCTTCCTGACAGTAAAAAAAATTTCTGAATTGAATTTTTAAAATTCGAATCGAATTCTGTTCAAATTCGATACGAGTTTTTAAGTCGATCTTATTCACCCGAGTTTAAAAAATTAGATTTTTATAATAAATTCCGATTGTTCAAATTTCGAGTTCGTGGGAGTTTATGGAAGTTTTAAAAAAACTCGAAATTCGACCCTTTATAAATGTGTACTCATAGGTTTTTAGTGCACCATGGGTATGTAATAGGGTTCTTTTTACCTTTAAATTAACTTAATTAATGACACAGAGAGTGATATTCTGAGACAATTTGCAATTGGTTTCCATTTTTTGTAGTTTATTTAGCTTTTTATTCAGCAGCTCTCCAGTTTGCAATTTCAGTCATCTGGTTGCTAGGGTCCAAATTCCCCTAGCAACCATTCATTGATTTGAATAAGAGACTGGAATATGAATAGGAGAGGCCTGAATAGAAAGATGAGGAATAAAATTAGCAATAACAATATATTTGTAGCCTTACAGAGCATTTGCTTTTTAGCTGGGGTCAGTGACCCCCTCATTTGAAAGTTGGAAAGAATCTGAATAAGGCAAATAATTCTAAAACATTAAAAAAGAAATACATGAACATGATGAATTCCCTCGACTCATCTGCCTCCGTATAGAAATGTGACTATTGTCTGGCGCATTCATCGTCGTGTTGTTTATAGGAATAGAAGGAAATAACCCGAGGGTTGATTATTCAGCCGATGAGTTGGGGAATGTTAACATTTAGGAATATCTGAATATTTTAGTTGATGACTCAGCAGAAATCTATGCAAAGAAGAGCCCGAATAAATCCAATAAGGGAAATGCATATTCATGCGTGGCCTTTACAGAGAGAACACCTTTTAAAATCGGGTCCATTTTTCAAAGTCACAGAAGAATTATTATTACAGGGAAAAAAAAAAAAAGCAGTCAATGGATTATTTTTGTTTTTTTTTCCTTTGTTCTTTAAAGAACAAATCAGAATAAGGGGTGAATTCTTTATTCTTATCATAATCAATGTGGGTCCATGTCACACTATAGAATATAAATCTGCTACATTTGTTCACCTCTTAAACTGGGGACCCCCGGCCAATATTCTGTTCCATTGGAGACTTGTTATCCAGAATTCTGTAATTTGGATCTACATATTTTAAGTCCACTAAAAATCATTAAAATATGAAATGAACCCAACGGGGCTGTTTTCCAATAAGGATTAATTATATCTTAGTTGGGATTGAGTACAAGCTACTGTTTTATTATTACAGCTGTGAGACCTGTTATCCAGAATGCTCGGGACCTGGGGTTTTCCAGATGACAGATCTTTCCGTCATTTGGATCTTCATATCTTCAGCCTACTAGAAAATCATATAAACATTAAATAAACCCAATAGGCTGGTTTTGCCTCCAATAAGGATTAATTATATCTAAGTTGAGATCAAGTACAAGTTACTGTTTTATTATTACAGGTATGGAACCTGTTATCTAGAATGCTCGGGACCTGGTGTTTTCCAGATAACTGATTTTTCCTTCATTTGGATCTTCATATCTTAAGTCTACTAGAAAATCATATAAACATTAAATAAAGACAATAGGCTGGTTTTGCCTCCAATAAGGATTAATTATATCTTAGTTGGGATCAAGTACAAATTACTGTTTTATTATTACAGAGGAAAAAGGAAATCATTTGGATTATTTGGATAAAATAGAGTCTATGGGAGACCTTCAGAGGGTCCTGGCGCACTCCGATTCCCATCCTCCCGCCCACTTCCTGCCCACATCTCACCTCTGCTCCACCCACTTCCCACCCCAACTCCACCCACATCCTGCCCTAACTTGCATCCCCTTCCTCGCCATACGAGAGCTGCTGGGGAGGAGAGGGTTTTCTTATTAGCTATAGAGGAAGAAGACCCCACAGTCTGGGCCACCCTACAACTATTGTATCAATTCTAACCGCTGCCTTTAATTAAATGCAGGGATTCTGCTCAGAAGGGACAAAAACAAGAAATGGATCAACTCATGGATCAATTTAATTACAGGGTCACTGACCCCCCTCCCCGAGCTGCTGCAGAAACACATAAGAAAAATTAAACTTCAATATTAGAAAAACGGTCAGAAATAAAAAATGCAAAGTAAGTGGAAATTTTCTTTATTTTCCGCGAACGATCAAAGACCAACTGAACTGAAAAAAAAGGTGACTGAACACCTTTGGGTATGTTGAACAAATTAGATATTAATATTAATTACATTATTATTATAATTCTTTTGTGTAGTTATTAGGGATGCACTGAATCCACTATTTTGGATTCAGCCGAACCCCCGAATCCTTTGCGAAAGATTCGGCTGAATACCGAACCAAATCCTAATTTGCATATGCAAATTAGAGGTGGGAAGGGGAAAACATGTTTACTTCCTCATTTTGTGACAAAAAGTGACATGATTTCCCTCCCCACCCCTAATTTGCATATGCAAATAAGCATTTGGATTCGGTTCGGCTGGGAAGAAGGATTCAGCCGAATCTGAATCCTGCTGAAAAAGGCCGAATCCTGAATTTGGTGCATCCCTAGTAGTTATATAGCAAGCAGATTCTCGATGAAATTTTTGTGGAGTTTCAGTTAGGGATGCCCCAAATCCAATTCTTGGGATTCAACCAAATCTCTGAATCTGTTACGTTCAGTATCCCACAACCCAGAGTAAACCCCAATGTCCCGGGCTCGGCTCATGCTTCGGCCTATAACCGCCGCCTTTCACGTCGGGTGGGGCCCTCCGCTACTCGGATGCCGCCAGGACTTAATAGTGAGGAGACTAAGGGAAGAACTCTGGGCGAGCAAGGGAACTTAACGTAAAGGTTAACAAAGTCCAGGAACGGGCCGAGTCGAAACCAATCGGGAATGCGGTACAAAATCGGTAAGCAGCAGAGTAATCGAGGTCACAGGCCAGGTCAGCAACTAACAGGGTCGAAGTACAGAACGGAATCCAAAGAGTAGTCAGGGACAAGCCAAAGGGTCAGGGCAGGCGGAAGTCAAACAGGAATCAGGAATAGCCAAAGGTCACAACAAGAATCACAGAATAATCGCACCCAGGAACCATATACAGAACCTACGTTGGGCAAGGCACAAAAGGACTGATGGCCCTTTAAACACTTGAATTTGGCGCCATTGGACGCTGGCGAATCAGCGCCAGCGCCTGCCCCTTTAATTCTAGCGCATGCGCGCTGCGCGCTCCATAGGAGCCGGCGCCTGGGGCCTAGCCGCATCGGCGGAGGAGGTGCGAGACGGGCGTCCCCGTCGAGGGGGCGGCAGGCGTCCCTGCCGTCCCCTGGGTAAGTCCCTTACAGAATCCTTCGTGAACGATTCGGCGAATAACGAACCAAATCCAAATCCTAATATGCGAATTATGGATGGGAAAGTAAAAAGTGGGAAAACATTTTTTTGCCTACTTATTTAGTGAGTTAAACTTCCGTGATTTCTCTTCCTTTCCCTCATTTGCATATGTAAATTAGGATTCGGTTTCGGCCAGGCACAAGGATTTGCCCGAATCCTGGCCGAATCCCAAACTGAATCTTGAATTCTCCTTTAAGTCATATGGCTTTTTCTCTCTTCCCGTATCAACTGTCAGTTTTATGAATGATGCAACATCTGCCACTTTACAGGACACCAAACTAACTTTCACATTCTTATATTTCTCATATTTGTAATGTGTCCTGAGAGTCTCACGCCTGTGTCTGTTCTATAAAGTGGAATGGAAATGGTCTGACCCTAATGCAGAATTCTGAAAAGGACACTATCATTAAAAATAAAGTTTGTATCAGCCTCCATCCTCTATAAAACCAATTGTTTGCAATTCTTCTGCATTCATTGGGTCACTGACCATGGAGAGTTGGAGAAGGTGTTGCTGTAGCAATTTGGTCTAGTTTGGGCTTGTCTTTCTTTAATAAAAGATTCACAGGTTTAGACCAAAAATTCCATCTTAAAATTCTCATCTATGAGTCCAAGTCTATGATTCATCCTGGTCTTGCTAAGTTCTCCCCTAGTATTTGCCACTATCACTACGCACATATGATGCTCGTCTTGTCTCTATCATTTGCTTTGATCTTTGACGAAGGGGAAATGATTCCCTGGATGTATTGGTTAGAGCAACAGGTGTAAGTTTTTATATTTCTTGCCTTGAGGTGAGGGCCACCAGCACAGGAGACCTCGGGAATATATTTAGAGCTTGTTTCCTGAGTACTGAGACTTGCAGTTCGAGTTTCAAAGCAGTGGACTGTCTGTACTTAAAAAGAAATGGTTTTGGAATGGAAACTGATCCATTAATGATACGACTATGTTTGTGTCTGTGTCTTATAGCTGTAGAGCTGTGGCAGAGGTACAACCTCTAACCTTTCTACCACCATGTTTCACTGCTGTAACATCCCACTTTTGCTGCGGTAGGACATGGGGAAAACAAAAGACATTGCAAGACCCACTCACTTGTATACTGTAGACCTGCCCAAGGTACAGCCCCTCAGCTGTTGTCAAACTCCTGCTGGTTGATGTGGTACTAGTTATACTTTATGAACAACTAGTCTTGTCTATTGACTCCATATTGCCCTACTGTAGCCATATTGTCCCATTGTCTATATCTTGATTCACTGTCTCCATCTTCATCCCTCAACTTCATCTTATTCTGCATTTGCAATTTTTTCCAGCTATCGTCATCTTGGTCATATCTCTCTCTCTATCTTGTATTATCATCACTGTTCCCTTCTGATTCCACCTTGATTTCGTTTACCTGCTATAGTTGCCATTTTTTCCCAACTATCATCATATTGACACAATCTCTGTCTATCTTGCCCTACTGTCTCTGTCTCCATCTTGATCCATCAACTTCATCATATTCTATGGTTGCCATTTTTTTGGTCCAATCTCTCTCTCTCTCTCTCTCTCTCTCTCTCTCTCTCTCTCTCTCTCTCTCTTCCCTTCTGATTCCACCTTGATTTCCATTACCTGTTATGGTTACCATGCTTCCAGTTAACATAATCTTGCCCTATCTTATGCTGCTGTCCTGATGTCTCCATCTTGCCCTACTGTCTCCATCCTGTCCTACTGTCATTATCTTGCCCTACTTTCTCTATCCTGTCATTTAATCACCATCATGCTCTTCTGATTCCACCTTGATTTCCCTTACCTACTATCTCTCATTTGTCCAACCTCGAAGGCAGATTGAATCCAGAAAGTGATAAGTATGAAGAATATATTTCCCTAGTTATTTATACTGTAACATGCACCACTGTATGTGATGGTGTATTATCAGTAGACTAAAGCCATATTTGAAGGAAGGAGAGTTAGACACATTACAATAAGAATGATGAAGTAAAGATGAAACAAGAAGCCATGACACATAATGCTGACACTGCAATAATTCCAAAATAATTTATTTTTTGCTGTCACCACTTATAATTTTGATTGAACAATGGGAAAAACTTTACTCTGTAGTGTCAGCAAATGGCCCTCAGGATATGGAGGATCAAAGTGAACTTGAGACACTATTATAATGAGAGGTTGTCGTTCCTTTGGGATAGCGGTGCTTGCTGGCTCATGCAAAAATGAAGTTTTATATAAACATTAATAGTTGTAGGAAATTAGCACTGCTATGAATGAGATACAATGGAAAGCTTTGCATGCCTGTGTACCTATGTATGACCAGAAAAAGAGTGTAGACCCAACATAGTGGAAGAAGGTGGTCAAGCCTGAAGGTCATCAAGGGAAGAATTTAAGGGCTATGAGCTAAGGGGACCTGGTGGACAAATCTAAAGATTTTTTATGTAAGGTTTTCTGGTGGGCCTGTGCCGGCTAGTCTGACACTGGTATTAGTATTAGAAATACCAACACTGGTTTTATGTGTTATTGATGTTAGTACCATCCTTTTTGATTGTAGAGGTCTTTTGGTCACCTTCACCTCTTGGTTTGTGGTTTATGTTGTATGTAATCGCCGTATCCATATCCATTTATTGCACAACACTGTGCTATTGGCACTATTAATATGTAATAATTATAATAATAATAATACGTTTAACTGTTCACTCTACCTGCAATAAGCTTCTATAGGGCTGACTCCTACCCCTGTCTTCTGTAGGTGATATCACCCTAGTTTTTCCACTAACCCAAGGTCTTGCCCAGGTTATCTAACTCTAGGCTCGACACTCATCCCACTATTTAAGCGATCACCATATGTTCAGATATCACAGAAAGTACGTTTTGGGTGAAAGCTGGGCATTTATGCAGCATCAGATGATTAAAATGATGATGATGCATATTTGGAGGTATGAGCAGTGCTGCCATTTTGCCATTTTACCATTTTTGCACCTCAACAATGTTGTGCAAAGGAGAAATCCCATGCCTTGCCCATGTGACACCCATAATGGCTTGCATGTCAGTTGTGCAATGTTTACTAATGGTCACAAGGTTGGCACTTGAATGCTAGGATCTCAGGTACCCAGTGACCTACCATCTCTTCTGTAAATGCATAGGTTCATATACCAGCATAGGAGATACTAAACACAATCTCATGGATTTGTCTCTTTAACTCATACATTTAAACTCTTTAAATTTGCAATGTACAGTACTGTTTGAGTCAGCTGTATGACAAAATGAATATATGTGGATTCTCATTTTCTGATGAGGGCTGTGAGTGCTCCCACCTGTGCAGATTCTTTGCACACTGACTATTTATCAAACTTGCCTTTTGGGTCCCAATGACTTTTATGACACTGACAGAGCAAAATTAACTTTCTGCTGAAAATGTGGTCCTGCTCCCTCCCCTTCTTGGTCAAATTAGGGGAGTCTCTGGGAGATAACGATGAGCTGTGCTTTGGGCAGGATAATCCATCATGATGCATTGACTCAACGACTCAACGACTCAACGATTCAATGACTCAACAGTTATTATCCGGAAACATTAAGGACTAAGGTTTTAAGAATGTCTTTTAATAACGTGTCGTAAACGGCCTGTTTAATTCTTTACCTTGAAGATCAGTATTCAGGGGTGCAGGAAGGTTTTGCCTATGAATAAGGACATCATATTATATCATGCTTATAATGGAAAGTAAAGGTCATACAAAACACCCCAGACACAAGTGCTTGAGCAGCGTTGGACTGGGGGGTCTGGGCCCACAGGGGCTGCTGCATCAGGGGCCTTCACCATTCCACCCCTGGGCCCATAGGCTTCAGAACCAGGGGGGCCACAGGGGCCGTGGCCCCCCCAGAATTTTCCTCCTCCAGTTTGAAACCATTTTTTAAATAAAAAAAAAATATATTTTTTTTTTTTTACAGGTTTTTTTTGCCTTTTTTCTTTTAAGCCGGTGCGTGTCTGGGCTGTCTCCCTTACCTGGCCTCTCCACTTCGATTTTGCACCACCCCCTAGAAACCGGTAGTGGAAGTGGCCAGCGATGGAAAGGAAGTATCTGGGCTGGCTCCCTTACCCAGCCAGTCCACTTTCATTTTGCACCACCCCCTCCAAGCTGGTAAAGTTGAAGTGGCCAGCGAATGAAAGGAAGCTCCGCCTGCCGCACAGCTGCAGTCCGGAAGAGAAGCGAGCATCGTGTTAGCGCCTGTCAGGAGTAAGGAGTACATAGGAATGCACGGATAGGCCTGCACATGTGTTCCATACAGTGCAAATAGAGCGCAGTATCCAAAGTTGTCTCTGTGCAGCACAAATCGTCAAAATGCAGCTTCACCCCTCATCCCTCTCTTACAGTACAATACTCTTCATTGCATGTGATTATTTTAATGGTAAATAATGCTATCTAAAGAAAAATCCCTTATATATTTGTGAAACATGAAGATGCATACATCTTCCATTGTAACAGATATATCTTATACCTGGACTCTGTTATACACGTATTGGCACAATTTAAATGGAAATACTGTGCTAAGGTCTCAATCCCTGGCCCTAACTTATTATAAATGTATTATAATGTAATCAGAGGCGACAGGAATAAAAGGAACAGCAGACAACTAGAACCGTGTTTACCCCAGGCAAATCTATGTCAAGGAATCTATAGCAAATCTATTTTAATAGCTTTATGCATTTCTTAATGGTGTGGTTCACCTTTAAGTTCACTTTCAGTATGTTATAGAATGGCCAATTCTAAGCAACTTTTCAATTGGTCTTCCTTATTTATTTTTTATAGTTTTTTAATTATTTGCCTTTTTCTTCTGTCTCTTTCCAACTTCCAAAGGGGGTTCACTGACCCCATTTAAAAAGCAAATGCTCTGTAAGGCTACAAATGTATTGATACTACTATTTAAGTACTACATTTTCTATTCTCTCTTATTCATATTCTAGTCTATTATTCAAATCAATGCATTGTTGCTAGGGTAATTTGAACCCTAGCGACCAGATTGAATTTGCAAACTGGAGAGCTGCTGAATAAAAAGCTAAATAACTCAAAAAACATAAATAATAAAAGATGTAAACTAATTGCAAATTGTCTCAGAATACTATTCTGTACATCATACTAAAAGTATTCTCAAGAGTGAACAACCCCTTTAACACCCATTGGTGAGGGTGAGTGGCTGATCATTGCCAATTTGTCAATGTGCTCATCTACTTTTCTCTTCTCCTTCTATGGGTTCTGTGGGGTATTTATACAAAGAGTTGCCCCTTTGCCATCCTGCTATGGGTTCTGGGGAGTTTTATACATGGAATTGCTATGGTACCATCCTGTCATGAATTCTGGGGGTATTTATACATGGAATTGCCCCTTTGCCATCATATGAGTTGTGGGGGTTTTATACATGGAATTGCCATGGTGCTATCCTGCCATGAATTCTGGGGGCATTTATACATGGAATTGCCACTGTGACATCTTGATATAAGTTCTGGGGTTATTTATATTTGGAATTGCCACTGTCCCAACTTGATATAAATGCTGGGGGTATTTATACATGGAATTGCCATTCTACTATGAATTCTGGGGTTATTTATAAATGAAATTGCAATTATGCTGTGAATTCTGGGGGATTTATAAATTAAGTTGCCATTCTGCTATGAGATCTAGGGGTATTTATACATGGAATTTCTACTGTGCCACCCTGCTTTCTGGGTGGGGGGGTATACAGAAAATACAGGGTTAAAGATCTTAGTACAAAGTTAATCCAGAAAATGGTCAAATTGCATCTTGGAGTCAGGAAGACATTTTTTGAAGCAAATTGGATAAGCTTTAGAAGGGGCTGTTCTCCTTCCTTTGTATCAGCTAGAAGTTAGACAGGTTTTAAAAAGGCTAGACGTGTCTTTTTTTCAACCTAAATTACTATGTTTATATATAATTATTATGCTGATGCTGTTGGATTGGAAAATTTGTACAACTGCCCCATAATAATATAACATTGCTGTCTGACTAGCAGAAAAGGTATCCATGTAGTGAGAGATTTTTCACATTACTTCAGTCACTTCATGGCTTTCCCTACTACAGGTTACACACTGCTCCAGGCCTACAGTTCCTCATACCTTGCATTTTGGCTGAGCAATAGAGTGAGGCAGTGCATGGGGAGGTGCTAGAACTTGGGAGAGTGCCTGTGCTCACTGATTCTTACTATATAATGCATTCTTGTATGTTTGTATTATGCTTGGCCTGTCAGTATTCTCTATATCTTACTGCTTGTGTGGCTGTTGTCCATTGTTCTCTATGTATTTGTTGTGCCAGTGCCTCGGCTTCTTACTATATAATGTTCTTTATAGTGCTTGTGGTGCCTTCTCTATATTATGTTCTTGGGAGATCCGTACCTACTGCTCCTTTATGTCTTTTTAGTACCCCGTAGTCTCTGCATGTAATGTACTTTAGGTGCCAGAATCTTTTTCCCCCTTTACCCCATAATGCGCTTGTAGTGCAGCATTCACAGCTCTCAGTTAAAATTGTACATGTGGTGTTATTACCCCCTTCCTGCAGTGCCAGACTTTAAGCAAATTTTGCCCCCACTGCTATGGTTTGATTTTTCTGAAAATTCAGTGAAAGCACACAGGAAAGGGGGTGGAGTCCAAAAGGAGTGACCAAAAAGGGGCGTGGCCAAATTTTGCCGCCGCGCGTAGCGCGGCACCTTTGCCCTTCGTCCTGGCCGCCCCTGTCGAAACCATCTTCTGCTGCCTATGCCTGGGCCCACACATGCCCTCTGTCCCTCTCCATCACCCCTGTCTCAACCCCCCTATAGTGGTGCACACTTTCAGCAATGGGCAATCAGGGCCCACCAGGTGTTTTTCCCAGAATCCCGCTGGCCTAGTCGGAAGGAGTGAAAATGAATGTTACCCAGCACTTGCATTTGTGACATTGCTGCAACCTCTCCCTACAAATATGGGACAAGGTGCAAAGCACTGCACTGGGGGTGCAAAGTCCTTGCCACCTGTATTAGGGCTGATAATATCCATAGGGTTCCATTATACCCTGCCTCCAGGAGCTCCCTAACTTGCACCTCTTGGTAGGAAGGGGGTGGGAGACACCTAAATCTCAACCCCATCCAATCCCTGATGAATGTAGAGCAGGACGAGGGGCAGATTAATTGCTGTGCCACCAGCCCCCTGCTTCTCAAAGTGGTCTGTTTTTGGGCAAAAAGTCCCTGATACCTTGGCCATGCAGGCAGTCCATGGGTAACATGAGTACCCAACAAAGGTGCAGGCTTCATCTCTTCCACCCACCCTTGTGGTTGTTCCAGTTTTTAATTTTTTTGTGAAGATTCAGCAGAAGTGACGTCACTTCCAGTCAAATGTGACGTCACTTCCAGTTTCCCGTATCCCCTTGGTCGGAAGGTTAGTAGGAACATGCAGGTCAAATTGTAGGTTGCGGGTTCAAGTTGGATACAGTACAGTTTTCAAAAAATGGACCTTTGCAGGACTCTGTTTCTGACTCTTGAGACAATGTAGCAGAAGCCAACATCGTATGCATCTTCACGTCTGGCAATCAGCTGCTACATTGTTTCCAAAATAAACAGTCATCAATGTACAATATATTGGAATGTTGCATAGAAAAGTGCAAAGATTTAATTTTTGGGATTATATTACAAATAAATGATAGACCAGTTGCCCTTTAATCTGGAAGTGTTTTTTGCTGTTCTTTTCTTAAATTCAACTTTTCAGATGATTTGTAACAAGTCGGGTAAGTGCTCGTCAGGGAGGAGATGATTGATATTCTCATTCAGTTCCCCAAACACCTTATTAAGGATATCAGTATTTATTGTTCCAGTATAATCCTTATTAGAAAATGTGCCATTGATTTTAACTTTCCTCCCATACACAGAGCCCCCATTAGAGCTCACATTCATTTCATTCAAAGGGAAAACAAGAAGAGGCTAAAGGGAATATACACCCTGAGATATGATTTTAATGCAAGCGGTGGATCGATGGGATTTAAACCAATGTGTTCATGAGAGCTGAGAGATGGAATTGATTGTAGAAGCAGATGTGCTGTTGTATAACAAACCGTGTGTTTTTTTGTACTGATACTTTAAACATCTTTTTTCTTCACTTCTTGCTCTGGAAGCTGCCATACTGATTGATACAGTTGTCGCATTAATTCACATATAGGTTCAGCTCTGCACCAAAAAACCAAGCCACAATGCATTGTTGGATGCAGAATTCAGCCAGATCGCAGGCACCCGCCACATTGTAGGACAAGCCACACCCTCTGTTGCTCATGGGTGGGACATATCATTTTATACCAGAAGCATTAGGCAGGCGCAAATGCCACATTGGAGGCTTATCAGTTATTGTCCCTTGACTGGGGATTTTAAACGGAAACTTGCACTCTAATCTCCGTGCCCACTGCATCCAATAACTGGTTCGGGAAGGGAATTACCAGGACAAATTTGCCCATCACTAGTCATCTCCCATTAACTACATTTTAATCAAATAATTAAACCTTTAAACAGCACCTTGCACAGGTATGGGACCTGTTATCCAGAATGCTCAGGACTTGGGGCTTTCCAGATAACAGATCTTTCTGTAATTTAGATCTTCATACCTCTAGTCTACTAGAAAATCATATAAACATTAAATAAACCCAATAGGCTGGTTTTGCTCCCAATAAGGATTAATTATATCTTAGTTGGGATCAAGTACAAGCGACTGTTTTATTATTACACAGGCTAGAGAGAGCAAGGCTAGAGAGAGAAAGGCTAGAGAGAGAGCAGGCTAGAGAGAGAAAGGTAAGAGAGTGCAAGGCTAGAGAGTGCAAGGCAAGAGAGTGCAAGGCTAGAGAGAGAAAGGCAAGAGAGTGAAAGGCTAGAGAGTGCAAGGCTAGAGAGAGAGAGAGAGGCTAGAGAGTGCAAGTCTAGGGAATGCAAGGCTAGAGAGTGCAAGGCTACAGAGTGCAAGACTAGAGAGTGCAATGCTAGGAAGTGCAATACTAGAGAGTGCAAGACTATAGAGTGAAAGTCTACAGAGTACAAGGTTATAGGTGCAACGTGGGGTCCTGCAAAGCCTATACAGAGAGATCCCATAAAACTATGGCAGCATAGGTATTCCCTGTACTAAGCACAATTCAGCAGGAACAGCCCCCTAAATTTGCTCATAATCTATACAGAGAGATCCCATAAAACTATGGCAGCATAGGTATTCCTCTGTACTAAGCACAATTCAGCAGGAACAGCCCCTACGTTTGCTCATAGTCTGTACAGAGAGATCCCATAAAACTATGGCAGCATAGGTATTCCCTGTACTAACCACAATTCAGCAGGAACAGCCCCTAAGTTTGCTCATAGTCTGTACAGTGAGATCCCATAAAACTATGGCAGCATAGGTATTCCCTGTACTAAGCACAATTCAGCAGGAACAGCCCCCTAAATTTGCTCATAATCTATACAGAGAGATCCCATAAAACTATGGCAGCATAGGAATTCCCTGTACTAAGCACAATTCAGCAGGAACAGTCCCCTAAGTTTGCTCATAGTCTGTACAGAGAGATCCCATAAAACTATGGCAGCATAGGTATTTCTCTGTACTAAGCACAATTCAGCAGGAACAGTCCCCTAAGTTTACTCATAGTCTGTACAGAGAGATCCCATAAAACTATGGCAGCATAGGTATTCCCTGTACTAAGCACAATTCAGCAGGAACAGCCCCTAAGTTTGCTCATAGTCTGTACAGAGAGATCCCATAAAACTATGGCAACATAGGTATTCCTTGTACTAAGCACAATTCAGCAGGAACAGCCCCTAAGTTTACTCATAGTCTGTACAGAGAGATCCCATAAAACTATGGCAGCATAGGTATTCCCCTGTACTAAGCACAATTCAGCAGGAACAGCCCCTAAGTTTGCTCATAGTCTGTACAGAGAGATCCCATAAAACTATGGCAGCATAGGTATTCCTTGTACTAAGCACAATTCAGCAGGAACAGTCCCTAAGTTTGCTCATAGTCTGTACAGAGAGATCCCATAAAACTATGGCAACATAGGTATTCCTCTGTATTTAAGAAAATGAAAGTGTATAGCAGCCCTAAATAAATTCAATCTTCTGCCATGAAGCTAGCAGGGGATGCTGGAAAAGCTAAGTATTTCAATATAATATATATCGTATATATGCATTGGGTGTATCTGCAGTTATTTTATAGTCAAACCTAATATTGCATCAGTCAGTAGCTGTATATAGTTTGTATGCTTGATGCATATACCCTACAACTGACACTAGTTACAGACCATACTAATATAATAATACAGAAATAATAATAATAATAATAATAATATGTGAACTTTGCACAGTAGCGCAGACCAATAGCAGTGACTTTTTCTATTGCAGCAGTGACCCCTTGTGGCCAAACTGAGACTTTCTCCCGCGCTCATAGGGCTGAGTATCACCTGACTGTGTGTGGTGGGGACTTGCAGTCGTGTTTAAAGGGACACTATCATCAGGGAAAATTGGATTTCCTGAAATTAATAAATTGGGATGCACCAAATCCACTATTTTGGATTCAGCCAAACCCTCAAATCCTTTGCAAAAGATTTGGCCGAATACCGAACCAAATCCGAATCCTAATCCTGTTTTGTGACATAAAGTCAAGCGATTTCCCTCCCTGCCCCTAATTTGCATATGCAAATTTGCATATTCAGCTGAATCCTGCTAAAAAAAGGCTCAATTCTGGCCGAATCCCGAACCGAATCCTGGATTCGTGCATCACTATTAATAAGAGATTTATAATTAGAAATTAGAGCTAAAAAAAAGCGATTTATTTTACTAAATTATTTTTTTGTTTTGAGGTACTTCTTTTATTACGATTACAGAAATAATGACTTCATGGTAACGATGAAAATAGATGAAAAATATATTAAAAGTCAATAAGCAAGCATTTATGCCCAAATCTTCCTCCAACTGGCCTTCAGGCTGGGCCCCCTTAGCTCATAACAAGGTTAAAGATGTATAGAAACATTGGGGTAACAGTCACCCTGCTATAGTTCCAGGGGTACCCAGGGTACAAATAAACACTCACCCCAAATCTCCCCCTAATTGACCTTCAGACTGGGCCCCCTTAGCTCATAACAAGGTTACAGATATATAGAAACATTGGGGTAACAGTCACCCTGCTATAGTTCCAGGGGTACCCAGGGTACAAATAAACACTCACCCCAAATCTCCCACTAACTGACCTTCAGACTGGGCCCCCTTAGCTCATACGAAGGTTACAGATATATAGAAACATTGGGGGTCACCCTGCTATAGTTCCAGGGGTACCCAGGGCACAAATAAGCACTCACCCCAAATCTCCCCCTAACTGACCTTCAGACTGGACCCCCTTAGCTCATAACAAGGTTACAGATATAAAGAAATATTGGGGTGTCTCCCTGCTATAGTTCCAGGGGTACCCAGTGTACAAATAAGCACTCACCCCAAATCTCCCCCTAACTGGTCTTCAGACTGGGCCCCCTTAGCTCATACGAAGGTTACAGATATATAGAAACATTGGGGTAACAGTCACTATAAATATTATAGATGAGACTTATAAATAAGTGACGGCAGGAGCAGAGACGACTGAGAATAATGAAATATTCCTCTCAGCAGCGGAACACTTTATCTGAGTGAGTTCTTGCTCGTGTCTTTCTAGATAGGAACATCCCTCGGGTCTCCGCTATGTTTCTTACAGACATTTTATTGTTTTCTCTCTAGTTTCAGCATGCAGACATATAGAAACATTTATAAACGTACTGTGAGAGAGATAAAGGGTAAGTCTGCCCTTCTGCAAGTTATGTACAGTATATTTAAATGTCTTTGATAGGGCAAAGCCAGAACCCTCCCTCCTTTAAAAATAATCAGCAGTTGAAAGTACAAAGAACTTATTCCATTATTGAATAATGATGAATAGTTTTTAAATATACTCTGGCTCCTAAACTTTTCCCCTCCCTTTTGCCAATGCCCCATAAGCCACTCCCCACACGTCCTACTACCAATCACAATTTCCACTGGTTTATTTAGCTTTAGTCACGTGTCCCTAATTTCCATGACTGATAGCAAAATCTTATTGTTTCTCAAGGAACTTGCTTTCTTCATCGTGGTATCTTCTGCTGAACATGGTCCCACCTCTTGCTCGGCCACCAAGGTCTCTGGTCTGCACTGGAGCCCGAAATACTGTCAATGGTTCTACCCAGTATTATGCTAAAGACCCTAAAGGTGATGGAACAAGTATTGTTTAAAGCTGGTCAAACACGTTTTTGCTGTATCATTAGTGGACAATCCTGACCATCATCTTGGTTCATCAATCTGATATGTTTGATGCACCATGTTGGCCAAAGCATGAAACATGGGCAGATAAGAAAATAAATATGAACCAGAGCTGCTCTTCATCTCCTTCTGTTCTTGGTTAAAATGAGCAGAACAGTAGAAAGTTGGCTCTACTTGGTTTAGTGACTGCTAAGGTAGGCTGATAGCTTGAATACCAAAGATGTCCACCTTAATTATGCAGATTAAAGAGCCTCAATTATATTGATATTGTATCCTTCATTGACTGAACTGTTTGCCCAGTGCTGGCGGATGGGAAATGCACAATACACAACTTTCTGTTTGGTTTTCCAACTGAAAGGCAGGTGCTGCTCCCCCAAAGCCTCGTCATTCGGAAGAGCAATGAAAGAAAATTGCACCAACATTATCAAAAGACTTCTATATCCTTCCTGCCTTTTATCTGACATCCGAGCCCTTCAAATAGACACTGTGTAAAATACGGATGCTCTTTACTTTGTAGAACCCTTCACCTTGGCTGTTTGCTTGTCGGTGGGAAATCACAAGGTGCCGGGCAGTGTTTTTATCTTCAACACAAAGAGTTTTCTGCCGTGGAACAAACAGGGAAACAACAAACAAATTGCATTTTCTTTGAGATGGTTTTAGCCAATGTTCTTTCAGGAGGATCATAAACTTTAAGGTGGAAAAATTACACGTAGGAACTCTCAGGGAGCAAATAGATCTGATTGGTTAAAATGATATGGACATGGATTTAATAAAGTCATTTTAACCTTTAATTATCTAGTGCTGTATGTTGTTCCAATTGGACATGGATTTAATAAACATTGAGTTCTAAAGGGAGTGGTGAGGTGGAAAGACCATCATTCAGCCTCATTTAGAATAGGGAATGCTGGTTAGATTAATAGGTGATTTGTATGGTTTCAGGTGAAATTTCAGGGAATTCAGAAGTGAAATTTAACGGTAATTATTGAAATGCAGCAAATTGGCTTCAGATCAGACGTGAACTTTTAGGGTTTGGGGGATTGGGGTTCCAATAGAGATTAGACATGATTTCTCTCAGTTTAGAAGTGAGTTATAAAGAACAAACAGCACATGCAGTGATGGGTGCGTCAGCCTGAAACCTGAAGGACCCACCAATTCAGCCACTGGTTGGGTAGGTTTGGGCCAGGCTCAGAAGTAGGATAGGTTGGGCGGTGTGCTAAACTTGAGAAAGGGCTTGTCCATGTTGGTGATGGATTCATTCAACATCCTTCTTTCAGTGATGTTGTCATGCCAACCTTGCCCATTGGTGAAGTCATTGGAGGGTGTTGGGACCAGTGTGTGTGTTACAAAAAGTAGGACTTTAGGGATGGGTTGGGTGCAGGCTCACAAGCAGCGTAGGGATGTACTGAATCCATGACTTTCGGCTCTATGATTTGGCTCAATACTGAATCCACCACAAAAGTTTTGGACAAATCTGAAAACGCTCATCTTCCGGTTAAGTGCTAATTTAAAAAGTCAAATTAAAATTCAGGGTTAGAGTTCAGTTAGGGAAGGATTTGGTGCATCTCTAATGGATGTGTTGGTAGATAAGGGTTGCAGAGTCCCAACCCTCAACCTTGAAAACCAGACATTTGCAATGTTTGGGTTCTTTTCAGCATTAAAAATGGAACAAAATATGGCAAAGTTATGTTAAGTAGCATTTATCTAGGCACAGAGTTCAACTGTTAGAAAACACGTGTTTATTCCACCGTAATTACTATATAACAGGTTTTATTTTGCTGCTGGTGGGGTCACCATAACCTGATTGGCCTGTGATGTATAATAACTCAATACAGAAAGGCACAGGCAGGAGTCGGCTCTGAGCAATGAGTTTGATTGAAGTTCTAAATAGATGAACAGAGAGTCTACAAAGGCCAAGTGGTTCTTATCTGCCATCAGATTCATTGTTTCAATTGTCATTAGGCAACAAACTGACTCTCTAAAGAGCCTCTTAACTGCCTGTCACCTCCCCATCCTTTCACACTTCTTTTATTTCCCCAGTCCCTGTAACAGATATCTATAGCCTGTACTCTCTGTACAGGCTATAGACAATTTAGCAGGAGCACACCCCTAAATGTGCTCATAGTCTGTACAGAGAGATCCCATAAAACTATGGCAGCATAGGTATTCCTCTGTACTAAGCTCAATTCAGCAGGAACAGTCCCTAAGTTTGCTCATAGTCTGTACAGAGAGATCCCATAAAACTATGGCAGCATAGGTATTCCTCTGTACTAAGCACAATTCAGCAGGAACAGTCCCTAAGTTTGCTCATAGTCTGTACAGAGAGATCCCATAAAACTATGGTACATAGGTATTCCCTGTACTAAGCACAATTCAGCAGGAACAGTCCCTAAGTTTGCTCATAGTCTGTACAGAGAGATCCCATAAAACTATGGCAGCATAGGTATTCCTCTGTACTAAGCACAATTCAGCAGGAACAGTCCCTAAATTTGCTCAAAGCCTGTACAGAGAGATCCCATAAAACATTTCCAGCAGAGGTATTTAGGAAGGATTAAGCACCATTTTAACAGCACAAACATGTGAAGCGAATGGATTTGTAAAGATGTTGTTTGCAGTCAGGTTTCCTGTTGTTGGAGATAAAAACACAGAAGAAGAACAGCTGTTTGCGCCCACTACCCATTAATCTGACCCCTAGAAATAGCGCATGAGTTTGCCAAGTCTCAGGCAGGATCGTCAGTCTGCGTGTCCTTAATCTCTCCGGGAATAAATAGCCGTGATGGCAACTCGCCGTCTTAAAAGCTGGAAAGCCAAGAAACCATGCAAGTTGCTCTGAGTTCCCTGTAATTTAAAGACTGACTTGTGATTAAAGCAATAAGCACTTGTTTACCTAGTTATTAACTACCTGCTCATTACATTTGGCAGGGAGATTCTTTAGTGAGTTTAGGTTGTTCATGCGTAAGGACATCTGTCTCTGGTGGGGCCTGGCCTCTGGGCGGCTGCTTGGTAATAACGTCTTTGCATTGAGTTAAAGGACCAAATACATGTGACTATTCTTTAATAATTCTATCATTCTTATAAAAACTCTCGTTTTTCCAAAAAATGTTATATCTCTGTATAATAAATGAGCCATATTGGGGGTCATTCATCAACAATGGGCCCCGGGGCAGTTACCCATGGCAACCAATCAGATTGCTTCATTCATTGTTCTACTTGCAGCTGGCTTTAAAAAACGAATCACTGATTGGTTGCTATAGTTAACTGCCCGTGGGCAAATTTGCCCAGTGTTGATAAATGAACCTCAGTTGTCTCTTATCCTGCTGTCAGTTGGCCTCCATGAAGCAGGTGGGACATTAGAGGTTCTGCACCATTTGAGATCTGTTTAACTGCAGGAACTAAGCACAGGTCAATTCAGTCTGGAAACCTAAAAACAAATGATCCTTTAGAAACTATTTCTTCTATTTCTCCTGCTGCTGCTCAATAACACTGCAGCCTCCCTTCTAATGTCCCCCCAGTGGCCTCATTTATATATAGGTGCCATATACCATTTATATATAATGCCAATACATACACTGGGGGTCATTTATCAACACTGGGCAAATTTGCCCATGAGCAGTAACCCATGGCAACCAAATAATTGCTGCATATAATTGTGCACAATTGGACAGCATGTAAGTTAGTGCAAATGTCCCACTAACCTAACGTGTCCCCGAAATTACATGGACACAATAAGCACCTTTTTCAGGTCTCCATGGAGGGGCTCAAAGCTACCCTTTGCCTGTTGGTTCTATCAGTAATGAATCTAGGGGAAAATACATTTTATAAGTGTTATAAAGGGCTATATTTAGGGCAAGGAGAACATCAACTGGGAGCTCTCCCTTTAAATCTATCCCTGCCCCCTGATGCACCAACACCAGTGGGGTAACTAGATGTTATTAGACGGGGCCCCACAGAAAATCACATTTTGGGGCCCCAAAACCCTTGCAAGTTGACCAATTCTACCAACATTTATTACAATTGTGAGGTGCAATTGCCAAGCAGTGGAGTGTTCCATAAAGTCAATACAGCATCCAGCAGTAGGGATGGGCGAATCTTTTTGCCTTGTTTCGCCGCAGAAATTACGCTCATAGGCGCAAATTCACTAAGCGCCGAACGCTAGCGTTAATTCGCTAGCGTTTGGCATTTTCGCTACTGCGCAAATTCACTAACGAACGCTGGCGTATTTTCGCTAGTGTTACTTCGCATCCTTACGCCAGGCGACTTTTCGCTAGCGACGTAATTACGCAAATTCACTAACTCGCGCAGTGTACTGAACGCTACTTTTTACGCTAGACTTCCTTCGCCACCTCAGACCTGGCGAAGCGCAATAGAGTAGATAGGGATTGTTTCCAAAAAAGTCACATTTTTTTCTAAGTCCCAAAAAACGCTGGCGTGTTTTCTACATGATGGGTGATAGGCTGAAAAAGATCGAAAATATTTTTGGGGCTCCCCTCCTTCCCCCCTACATTTCCTGACTCATGGCAACTTACCTAGACAGTGAGCACATGTGTAGGGCAAAATAACACTTTTATTTGCTGATTTGAAGGTTTTCTAGGCATTTGTAGTGCTGATACGTATTCCTCCATTGAAATTTGAATTTCGCGCCGTATGCAAATTAGCCTTCGCTAGCGTTACTTTGCTTTATATAGCGAATCAACGCTAGCGCAACTTCGCAACCTTACGATACCCCTGTGCGCAACTTTGGATTTTAGTGAATTTGCGGAGCGCTGGCGAAAATACACTTGGCGAAGTGTGGCGAAGTGCGGCAAAGTGCGGCGACTTCGCATCTTAGTGAATTTGTCCCATACACTTGTATGGCGTCGCGCGTCAAAAAAAAAAATGTCACGCATCCAAAAAATTTTGACGCCCATAGACTTCAATCGGCGTCGGCGACATTTGACTCGTTTAGTTGGTGAAACTAAACGAGTCAAATTTGCCTATCCCTATCCAGCAGTATGATGCGAGCGAGAAATAGGAATTTGTGAGTTGCCAAAGCCAATTGATGGTCCTGAAGAAAAAAAATCACTCTGAATCAGCAATTCACTGCGTATTAATAAGGACGGACATCGTTATCTTTACGCAATTACAGCACAGAGCTACTGGCTAACGGCACAACTTTACATACCTCCCAACATTTTCGAAGTAAAAAGAGGGACAAAAATATTTTTTCCCGCACGTAGCGCAGCAATTTTTTGACCACAACCCTTTCTGTGGCCACACCCCTTAATTACCATGTTTGTTTTACAAAATTTGGCTGGTTACGAAAGTTTTAAAATATTTCTCCTTATCTAAACTGTGTTTTTGTGTCTCAGAATTGTTACAAAGTATCTTATTTGCACCTGTTAGCTGTTCTGGGCTCTCTGCTAAAAGCCAATTAAGTGAGAAACTTTGTTTCTTTTTCTGGCTGTTCAGTGCAGAGAAAAGAGGGACTTTCCAGTACAAATGAGGGACTGCGGGTTGTGCTGTCAAAAGAGGGACTGTCCCTCCGAAAAAGGGACAGTTGGGAGGTATGACTTTATTACCTGTATATAGCCACCACAGGCTCTGCATATGGATAAAGCAGCTTCTAATCGAAAAGTTTATTACTTCTCTTGCAGACCTGGTTCCTAATTCTTTATGAATATCATTCGATAAATGAGATTGTTGCCAAAGGCTTTTGAGGCATTATTTCCCACTCCTATTGCTTATGAACTTTTAAGAGCATTTGGACAGTATTAACTTCATGGACCAATTAATTAATTTCAATAATTGCATTATGGTTACGTTTTTTTTTTTTGT
This sequence comes from Xenopus petersii, assembly GCA_038501925.1. Classification (NCBI taxonomy): domain Eukaryota; kingdom Metazoa; phylum Chordata; class Amphibia; order Anura; family Pipidae; genus Xenopus; species Xenopus petersii. The sequence continues at coordinate 138,455,919 of CM076683.1, read as the reverse complement.
CTTTTTTTTCTTTGATTTGATTAAGTTGATTTATTTACTTCGTAATTCGTTTTCTTTTGCTTGAATATATCGACATATGACTTTCATTACATACAAAACATTTTACTAATTCATGATGTTAAATAAATGATGGACATAAATGAACTTGGCTAAATGAATTAGGGAGTTCAGTGACAATCAATAACATTTAACAAAATGAGATTCAGTTCACCAAGTGTGATTTTTTTCTGTTTCATTAATCCATTAATTACAATTGCTCATTAATTAGGGCCTGACTCAACCCTCTACACACCTGGGGCAACCGCAGGGTCTGCTCCCTATAGTAAAGGAGTCTTTTTGCACAAAATAAGCAGTATATTGTGTTGCACGTAAAGCTGACTATTTTTCAAGAAAGGTCCCAAAAGGGACCAAAACGTCGGTTTAACATGCAACAAAATATACTGCTTATTTCATGCAAAAAGACTCCTGGTGCTGGTGTTTTTCTTTATCTACAAATACACTGGGGGGCGAAGGGCGAAGTGACTAACACTGGCGTAAATTTGCTAGCGAAGCAGATAGACTCTAGCGGTAATTCGTTCCCCAACACCTGGCGAATTTGCGTTCTGCCGAATGGACGTAACTACGCAAATTCACCAAGATGTGGATTTTACTGAACGTTACCTCTTGTGCTAGACTTGCGTTCGCCACCTCAGACCAGGTGAAGTGCAATAAAGTGGATAGGAGTTCCTCAAAAAAAAAGTTGAAAAAGTCCCAAAAAACAATGGCAACTTTTCAGTTTTTTAGGGTGATAGGCTGCAAAAGATCGTACATTTTTTTAGGGTAATCCCCCTACATTTCCTAACATACACTGGGCTCATGTGTAGGGCAATATAACAACTCTATTTTATTTTATTAAGGTTCCCTGGACTTGTGTAATGTAATGTATTTGCTGCAACATATACGTCCATTGAAATGTAACTTCCCGCCATATGCAAATTAGCCAAAGCTCGTGCAACTTCGCTTTGCTTGCCAAATTAACACTAGTGAAAGTTCGCCATCGTTCATCGCCCTGTTTGCAACTTTGCATTTAGTTAGTTAGGGATGCACCGAATCCGCTTTTTTGGATTCGGCCGAACCCCCGAATCCCCCCGAATCCTTCGTGAAAGATTCGGCCGAATACCGAACCCTAATTTGCATATGCAAATTAGGGGTGGGAAGGGGAAAACATCTTTTACTTCCTTGTTTTCTGACAAAAAGTCATGCAATTTCCCTCCCGCCCCTAATTTGCATATGCAAATTAGGATTCGGATTCGGTTCGGCTGGGCAGAAGGATTCGGTTGAATCCGAACCCTGCTGAAAAAGGCCGAATCCTGGCCGAATCCCGAACCGAATCCTGGATTCGGTGCATCCCTAATTTTAGTGAATTAACTTTGTCCTGGCGAATTTTCGCCTGGCAAAGTGTGGCGATTTTTCGGAGGTTAGTGAATTTGCCCCACAGTTTCTCTGTGCACAGGGGCAGCTTAATGGAAGGTAGTGTTGTCCATATGTTTATATATATATATATATATATATATATATATATATATATATATATATATATATAAGGGATGCACCGAATCCACTTTTTTGGATTCGGCCGAACCCCCGAATCCTTTGTGAAAGATTCGGCCGAATACCGAACCGAATCCGGACCCTAATTTGCATATGCAAATTAGGGATGGGAAGGGGAAAACATTTTTTACTTCCTTGTTTTGTGACAAAAAGTCACGTGATTTCTCTCCCCACCCCTAATTTACATATGCAAATTAGGATTCGGATTCGGTTTGGCCAGGCAGAAGGATTCGGTCGAATCCGAATCCTGCTTAAAAAGGCCGAATCCTGACCGAATCCCGAACCGAATCCTGGATTCGGTGCATCCCTAATATATATATATATATATAATACAGGGTGAAAGCAAGTTCACTTCAGATATATAACATACAAATAAAATATTTAATAAAGCAAACTGTGCACAAATCGCCATAAACCAAATCCTTCTATTTTTCATCTTACACACATTAAAGGCACACTGGGCAAATGTACACTTGTAGTTGTTGATATACGTCTGGGCAGTTATGAAGCCGCGCCTGTTGGAAGATGTTTAAAGTGGTTAAGGAAGAACATTGGGAGCTGATATTGGATAATCTTGTACAATCTCTTGTGCCGTTCTGACAGCAGCTCACACAAGCAGACCGATAGCGTGCAACACCATGGAATCTGTAAGTGATATAAGTGCAACGGATTGGAGATGTTTCCATGTATATCAGGGGTTTCCACTCCTCTGTCATTACCGATGGAGATGGTCAAGTCTGAGATTGGAGTATAGACCTTGGATGTATCAAGACAGGCTTCAGCCCTGATTTGTTGGAGAACCTTGTTTAGTTCTCAGCTGACTCAGGGAACTTTGTTATCCTCTAATTTGTCCTAAACTATTTTACTAGCTCTTATGGTGATCATCAATATGACAGAATAAGAGGAAATTTACTGCATGTATTTATTCTTCCACCACTTACATGTAGAACATCACAATGGTGCATGAAGTGTAGTTGCACAGGGTGGACAATATGTCGAAGTGCAGGGAGTCAATCATGACACCCCTCTAGGCTTTGGTTCATCCAAAAATGTTCTTATGTTACTTAGAGGGTTATTTATCAAAATTCGATTTTTTTTTCAGATTTTTTAAGTTAAAAAACCTGGCCAAACTAGAATTCACGATTTGACCTTATTTGTCATTGAAAAAATGTGATAAAATCAGTTTGGGGGAAAAAAAATAGAAAAATGTGGGTTTTTGCAAAAGAATAAACCCCTGAATTTTTCAGGTTTTATGCCCGAAACGCTCACATTTTTTTGAATTTTTGGCCGAAACTCAGTGCAGACCATGATATCTTCAAATTTGAAATGGGACCTTTACCATTGATTTCTACAGGACCTCGACAGCTTGGAGACGGAGTATTTTCAGATTCTAACTTTTAGCAACCTTGGGGTAATAAATCACAAAACAATTTAAGGTTTTTTCCCACTAAAAATTTTGGATTTTATAGTAAATAAATTAAAATAAGATTTTTTTGTTGAGTTTTTTGGCATTCTGACTTTAATAAATAGCCCCCTTAATGTTCTTGTGCTTTTCTTCCAGATGTCCTGTGCCCCAACATTGGGATTGAATGAGTTCACTTCAAACACAAAAACGGCAAAAGGGATGAAATTCCAGCTCCAGTAAATCAAAAGTGGGCAAAGCTGTATATTGAAGATGGTGCTGTTATTCTGGAAACTGTAGAATTAAAAATGGGCCATTTTTTTTGCAGTGCCATCTGGAAATATCTACTGTACACATTTATCAATGAAACTGTGCATTATTGCCTCATGATTCTGCTGGTGGCATATTCCAGATGCTTGTTCCTCTATCCACAGTTCTGGGTTTTACTCCTTACATGTTGAATGTTTCATGGTCTTCCTTGACAGTCTTCCTTTACACCTGGTTTTAGAGATCCCACTGAAATGGAAGAGAATTTGGTGAACCCTTAAAAACCTTTCTCACATCTTTCCTAAGCAGAAGAACATCAGCCTCTTTCTTTCTCCTGACAACTTCCTTGACTACTTGCTGGTCAGACTGGTGGGAAACTGACCAGCAGGTGGCGCTGTTGTAACACAATTCATTCATATTAACAGTACATGTATCCCTTAATATCTTGGAATTAAAAAAAAAAAATAATGAATAAATAATGCAAAAGTGCTTAGGATAGCCCCCTCATCAATTTTACATTCACTTATTTTAAAGGTTTACTTATCCTTTAAACTGTAACACTATTGCAAATTATCCTTCACAATTTTTTTATTTTTCTATATTAAACCTCAGAGTATACAAGAGTAATTGTTCTTCCCAGATCATTTATAAGCACCGTTCTACAGTGTACAACATACGTTTGGGAAGGTGAGGGATTAATCAAAGCATTTTGCAAAGTGACCTTTTCCATTAATATTAAGTTGGAATGACTTAGCCTGGGAATTAGGGATGCACCGAATCCAGGATTCGGTTCGGGATTCGGCCAGGATTCGAATCCGAATCCTAATTTGCATATGCAAATTAGGGGCAGGGAGGGAAATTGCGTGACTTTTTGTCAGAAAACAGGGAAGTAAAAAATGTTTTCCCCTTCCCACCCCTAATTTGCATATGCAAATTAGGGTTCGGATTCGGTTCGGTATTCGGCCGAATCCTTTGTGAAGGATTCGGGGGTTCGGCCGAATCCTAAAAAGTGGATTCGGTGCATCCCTACTGGGAATTAGGGTTTGGAGGCATTAAACCATTTGTTTGCTTGCACAGTGAGGGATAATGTCTTTATTATGACGGGCAATAATCGCTTTGCTCAATGACTCAGAGAATTCCTGTACAGTAGGGTTCCTAAGTAAGTCATATGACTTAAGGAAAACAGGAGCATAAATAAGGATTGTTTTATTGTGCAAAAGGTTTTGTTGGTTATTATTGATCATTATGTACAGATATGGGATCTGTAATCCGGAAACCACTTATCCAGAATGTTACGAATGATGGAAAGACTGTCTCCCACAGAATCCATTTTATCCAAATTTTTAAGTATTAATTAATTTTTCTCTTTAATAATAAAAACAGTAGCTTGAACTTGATCCCAACTAATTGATCCTTATTGGAATCAAAACCAGCCTATAGGGTTTATTTAATACAAATTGAATATTTTTACTTACATTATCAGTTGATAAGTCTGCAATTCAGGGCAGATGTTCTGAATTATTGTTGGAGTGAATCTAAGAATGAATTGGACTCTTTGTAGTGAACAGAAGTAGCCAGAGTTACCTCCAAAATGATAACTTTGCCTATTCCAGATAATTCTCTGTGAAGTAGAGTTATAAGTCTTGTTCTCAAAGGGATTGGCCCAAAATCACCTAAAACAGTCCACTATATTGCCAAAAAGTATTCAACACATATTTAGCCAAAAGTCTGGACACTTTGTCAAAAAAAAAATCTCAGTTGTACTACTCATTGCCAATTTCAAAAACTGGAAACAAGGTCAAAACTATTCATGGGGAGCATGGAGTTATTATGGGTGAGCAGCTGTGTGCAAGACTAACATCACCATGTGCAATTCCAAGCATTGGTTGGATGGATATAAACTTCACCATTGGACCTCAGAGCATTGGGGAACACATTCTCTGGAGTGATGAATTGCATTGTACTATCTGAAAAGTCTGTGTTTGACATGTGAAAGGAGAATGCTACCTGCCCAAATGCATCATTTTAACAGCAAAGTTTGATGGAGTAGGAATAATGTTCTGAGGCTTCTATGGTTTGGGTTAAGGCCTATGATCCTAGTGAAAGCAAACCTTAAGGCCACAGAAAGCAATGACATTTCAGACGTGTTGGTGATTCCTACTTTGTGGAACAGTTTAAGGAAGAATGTTTCCTGTTTCAGCACAATAATGGCCCCATGCAGATCCAGGTTCATACTGAATGAGTTTGCTGAGATGGAAGTGGATGAACTTGACTTGCCTGCATCGAGCCCTGACCATAACCCAACTGTACCCATGAGATCATTGTGAGCCAGTTGGGATCTATTCTTGAACATAAGTGCCAAACCTCACTAATGCGCTTGTGTCTGAATGGAAGCAAATCCCACCAACAATGTTAGCGGGCGCCTTTCCCGATGAGCAGAGGCTGTTATTGCAGCAAAGGGAAGAGCAACTTCATAGTAATCCCCATTGATTTGGGAATTAGATGTTGTCAGGCAGGTGTCTACATACTTTTGGCCATATAGTTGATGGTATTGTTTGATAAATTAATAACTGTTTCTATCAACTGTGTGTGTCAATGTGTGTTAAAGGAAAATAATAATTGTAGAAAGGGGCAAACAGAGCACAGAATGACTTTAAGAAACATTCCTCTCTACAAATCCCACTTATATGTGTAACTTGCTTTTCCTTATCTCATGCCAACGGTGGTGTCATCTGTTGATAAAACTGATTATATCCGGTAGTTCAGATAACACGTCTCACTAAATCTCATTCTCTGTGTGTGGCTAGCCAATAGGTTTTGATCTCATGGACCTGCTCCGTGTGAAAGAGAGTTCTTACGTTCGGCTTGGAACTATACCCATCGTGCAGCAGACTGAGTAAGAATTCCATAACCTTGAACTGTTTTCCCTTGGCTGATGGCCCGTTTCTCTGCACCTAAATGTACTGTATATTATGAAGACACAACCTATTCTGAGACACATATACAAAGTGTAGTATATAATGGTAGCTTCACATCCTCTTTTCAAGTCAGCAATTTCTGTGTATTTCAATGAATCTGATGATCTATTTACTGATGTTTCTAGTTTCCACAATACAGCTGCGGAAAGGGCATCAGATAGGAGAGGGGCTGTGCTGAGCCCATTACAGAAGTCATTAGGAGACACATTCACTAGATGCCAGTGCTGAGTGTAAGGCCTTTTATAAAGCAATTTGTGCGTAAGAGACTTCAGTTAGATACATTTTCTTAGTGAAATGGTACGTAATTTATATACTCTGGTACAAAGTGACCCTTGGTGGCTTCAGGTCTGCACTATTTCCCGTTTTTTTTTTTGCTTAAACACAAATAACAAATATAGAAGCTGCTTCTTCCATTCTTAAATGGAATTTGTTGGTTTATTGCTTAAAAAAAGGGTTTATTGGTTAAAAAAAATATTTGTTAGTAATTCATTATATTTAGGAAGTAAGTGGAAGCACCAAGATGCCTTCCAATTGAGGCTGAACTATAATTGACTATGGCCTACCAACCCTTCCCCTATATGTGGCCTTCAAAGTGTGTTCTAGACCAATCAACCACTTAGGTTTGTGTCTGTTTTCCAGGGACATATTTCCACAAGGACTTCCCGATGAATATGCCTTTGTAACCACATTCAGATTCAGAAATACTTCCAGGAGAGAGGACTGGTATATCTGGCAAATTATTGACAAATATGGAATCCCCCAGATAACATGAGACTCGGTGGCATTGTCCCATGTCTTCCCATTGTCTTCTTTTATATTATAATATACAATTTGCCCCATAGACCTACACAGGGTATTGTACCTGAGTACAAACATGTAATTATGATTATAAGCCTTTATTAATGGTATTTATTGCAGAACATAATGGGAAGCATTTATTGTGCCCTTTGGCAGAAGTACAAGTGGACTCCACTGGTGATCCTATTCCTTTCCAAGGTTTCATTGGGTGATTAACATCCATTATCACAATGAAATAAACTTGTGTTTGTAATAATCCTTTACTTTCATCTCTCATGGGAGTTTCTTCATTGTGTATTGTCTTTTAACCCAAGAAACCGCCTGACCAGTGTCGTACTGGCCCACCGGGAGTTTTCTTGCTATCCTGATGGACCAGCCGACCAGGTGGGCCTCTTGCTTCTAAACATTTGGCCTATTTAATGGTCATTCCCTATTTCTTTATGGTAAAAAAGAGGCTAAATAATGAAAGAATAGGGTATAGTAAGTAGATATAAAAGACTAGGAGAATAAAGAGTTTGAGTGAGGAGGTCTAATAGTTTGGAAAGTGGGCCCAAGGTCTAAGGCTTTCTGGTGGGCCACTGGCATGCCAGTCCGAAACTTCTCCCAACACACCAATTCGATTAGATATTATCCACAATTCGAATGATATGTTATTTATGCAAAAATTTGAATGTCTAAAATTAAGTCCAATTGTCCCGACCTGAAAACACAAATCGAATTTGAACCGTATTGAGTTTTCATTTGCGACCTTTGCGCATTCATTTTTTTGTGCAACTTTTTTCTGACGTGTGAGATTTTTTTCTCCCATTGGAGTCTATGGGGTGTAATTTAAACGCAAAACTTGGCAAAAATTTGGCTCATCGCTACTAACGTTTTCAAATAGTTCAAGGGACCTCTGCCATTGACTTCTACATGAACTTGGCATGTCTTAGGTGGAGAATAGTCGAATCAGAACTGTCACAAGGAGCAAATATGTTTTCACCCTGATCAACAGTTTCATCCTGTAGTCACTTGCAGATGGCAAGGTCTACATTCACAAAAATAGGGCAGCCAATGACTTAATGTAAATGTAGGCTGGATGATTGCTAAAATATAAACCAGAAAAAGCAGTTTATCACAATAACTCACCCAAATTCCAATATGGCCAAATCCAGGTCTTTGTTGTACTGAATTCTGTAACTGGTTGCATAAATCTAGACATAGAAGATAGTTAAAAATCTATTTAAATATAGGTTTGGATTTAACCATTACTTTAAACAAAAGACAGTCTACAAAGGCTACACAATAAGGGATAGGACCACATACATTAAATGTCTCCATTATCTCAGATATGAAGGGGTTTCTGAAATTGCCTCTTGGTGGGAAGAAAACATTACAGATAGCAATGGGCAAATATTTTCACCAGGCATGGATTCTTTACAAAAAAAAGTTGCCATAACAAAATAATATCAACAATTACCTCCTGTAGCACACTTCCCGTCACCTATAAACCTTTCTAGATCCCTTCAGATGATTTCAGTTGAGGGGAACAATGTGCATCAAACCATCTTTGTCAGTCCCTGCAAAACACAACATTGATCAGACATTAAACCCTGATGCTGAGGAACTGGAAATGGGGTATATCATCATGGAAAGTGGTGGGCCCTTCAAAGAATGGCAGATAGAGATCAGAGAAATAGAGAGCACTTTCCACACTAGGCAATGGAAAATCCCTTTTGAGGGTCTTGAGATATGGAAGCCAAAGAGGACTTAGCCTCTACAATAAATCAACCTATGCATGTATGGATTTCTATAGTGCTACTTGCATACGCAGTGCTGTACAGATAATCGTACTGCAATAGTATAAACAGCAAGATAAAGAGGAGGTAGGCGATCCCTACCCAACAGAGCTTTCGATCTACTGTATGTTAACAGTTGAGCATTTTTAGACAACTTTCCCATTCTGAAAATATTGATCATTACACTGGAATTATTTCTGTATCTCCAGAGCTTTATGGTCACGGTGGACCATATCTAATCTAGGTTGTCTTTAGATGGTGCAAGATGGAATATCTCATCCCTTCAGGACCACATAGGACAGTGGAGTCAGTCTGTGTTGGTTGGTTCCCTATGGGTTCTACATATATACGGGTTCTACATGTGATCCAGATGTTTGAAATAAGGGCAAGAATTGTACAAAGATCCACTCATGTTGACCTGTCTAAACAGTCTAATTGCCCAAAGTACAACCATATTAATTCTAAATGAATGGTTGAAGCTCATTGTCCACTGGTTACTACTGGATTATTATAGATATATTACTTGCAGGGCATTTTTAAAGTTTTTGGTTCTTTCCATAGACTACAGTATGAATAGTGATGGGCGGATTTGTGCAGTTTTGCTTCGCCGAAAAATTTGCGAATTTCGGGAAACGGCAAAAAATTCGCCCGTTTTTGGCGCGAATTTTCGCGGCCGTTTCGCGAATTTATTCGCCGACGGCGGCGAATCACGCAAATTCGCCGCGAATTTGCGCCTGGCGAATAAATTCGACCATCACTAAGTATGAACTGAATGCCAATGCTTCCATGAGACCACCCAGTCAAAATATACCCCCACAGACATTCACTTGTTGAATTTTCTTCCTCCTTTTTGACTTGAAAAGGTGTCATTGAGACTTGACGGGGACAAAAAAGCTTTGGAATACAGTTATGTTGGTGTCACCAAGGTCGCAGTGAAAGCAAGATTTCATGGAGTGCAAGTTAATGAGTTGTTTGACCTAAACTGGCACAAGATAGCCTTGAGTGTCCAGTCCAACACGGCTTCCCTTTATATCGACTGCAAACTTGTCATGACTGTCCCCAGCGAAGAGAGAGAAAATATCAACATTCAAGGAAAGACTGTGATTGGAAAACACCTTTATGACAGTGTTCCTGTTGAAGTAAATTCAGCATATTATAGTTAATAATGTCCTAGTATCACTCATGTATTATAAGGGATAATGTACCCCCTACTGTAAATGATAAGGATATTAGAAGTCACTGAGCGGTTGTTCTATGACCATATAAAGACACAAGGCTGCACGTTGAGTTATACAGGGAACTCTGAGTATCACTCATGTATTATAAGGGATAATGTACCCCCTACTGTAAATGATAAGGATATTAGAAGTCACTGAGGGGTTGTTCTATGACCATATAAAGACACAAGGCTGCAGGCTGAGTTATACAGGGAACTCTGAGTATCACTCATGTATTATAAGGGATAATGTACCCCCTACTGTAAATGATAAGGATATTAGAAGTCACTGAGGGGTTGTTCTGTGACCATATAAAGACACAAGGCTGCAGGCTGAGTTATACAGGGAACTCTGAGTATCACTCATGTATTATAAGGGATAATGTACCCCCTACTGTAAATGATAAGGATATTAGAAGTCACTGAGGGGTTGTTCTATGACCATATAAAGACACAAGGCTGCAGGTTGAGTTATACAGGGAACTCTGAGTATCACTCATGTATTATAAGGGATAATGTACCCCCTACTGTAAATGATAAGGATATTAGAAGTCACTGAGGGGTTGTTCTATGACCATATAAAGACACAAGGCTGCACGCTGAGTTATACAGGGAACTCTGAGTATCACTCATGTATTATAAGGGATAATGTACCCCCTACTGTAAATGATAAGGATATTAGAAGTCACTGAGGGGTTGTTCTATGACCATATAAAGGCACAAGGCTGCAGGCTGAGTTATACAGGGAACTCTGAGTATCACTCATGTATTATAAGGGATAATGTACCCCCTACTGTAAATGATAAGGATATTAGAAGTCACTGAGGGGTTGTTCTGTGACCATATAAAGACACAAGGCTGCAGGTTGAGTTATACAGGGAACTCTGAGTATCACTCATGTATTATAAGGGATAATGTACCCCCTACTGTAAATGATAAGGATATTAGAAGTCACTGAGGGGTTGTTCTATGACCATATAAAGACACAAGGCAACAGGCTGAGTTATACAGGGAACTCTGAGTATCACTCATGTATTATAAGGGATAATGTACCCCCTACTGTAAATGATAAGGATATTAGAAGTCACTGGGGGGTTGTTCTGTGACCATATAAAGACACAAGGCTGCAGGCTGAGTTATACAGGGAACTCTGAGTATCACTCATGTATTATAAGGGATAATGTACCCCCTACTGTAAATGATAAGGATATTAGAAGTCACTGAGGGGTTGTTCTGTGACCATATAAAGGCACAAGGCTGCAGGCTGAGTTATACAGGGAACTCTGAGTATCACTCATGTATTATAAGGGATAATGTACCCCCTGTTGTTAATGATAAGGAATCGGATATTAGAAGTCACTGGGGGGTTTTCTTTGACAATATAACTGCAGAGTTGTGTAACTGTCTGTACAATCAGTCTGTCTGCCTGTATACATCCCTCTGCACTATTGGGTAACATAATGCCTAAATCAAGCTGTAGTTTTTACTGCAAAGTGAACATGTAACACCTCTCAGGGATCAGAATGTTTCGTGTATAACAGAAGACATTCCGTATTTCAGTCTGTGATTAACGTTTTACCATTTTTCTAGCTGAAGCAAGATTGCTAGAGTTCAGTAACATCCTTGTCTTGTCAAAGACTCATAGGCAATAAATACCCCAAGATTTGATTTTTTTTTCTTTTCAGTTTGATCTTCAGCAAATCTTTATATACTGTGATTCTCGACATGCTGAACTGGAGACTTACTGTGACATTCCCAATGGGCCTCTAAGAAACCCTCTTTATATTCCAGCGGCGCAAGTGCACGGATAGTGGGGGAAAAAAAATCTCATTAACTACAATATAAATTCTTCGGAAAAGGAGAGTTTGTTTCCACTTTTATTTCTGAAGGCTTGAGCTCATTCTCAATAATCCTGAATTAATTATCTTCATGCACAGCGGTGGGAAAAGGTCATTAAATAAAACTAGAAAGTGCAAGATAAAGAACAAATAATAAAAGAAAAAAAGTTCTTGTTTTCCGAGTTCAGCAGTGGAGAAATAGCAATATATTGCACTTTGAAGAAACATTAGGAGTATATGTAACCATTTCCAAGAAATTACAGATTTGAGATGTTTTCTTGACTCAAATGTTGGAATTAAGCAGAAGCTGCTGGAATTATTCTCTAATGGCGTAACCGGATCTTTTTTCTACAGATTCAATATAAGGCAATTAAATCTTAATACAGGTATGGGATCCCTTATCCACAAACCTGTTATCCAGAAAGCTCCAAATTACAGAAAGGTCATCTCCCATAGACTGAATTTTATCTTAATAATCCAAATCTTAAAAAATGATTACCTTTTTACATAGTAACATAATAGATTTAAAAAATACACATGTCCATCAAGTTCAGACCAGTCCCTGGATCAACTTGTACTATGAGCTATCTCCCATATCCCTGTATTCCCTCACTTGCTAAACACCATCCAACCCCTTCTTATACCTATCTAATGTATCAGCCTGTACCACTGATTCACTTCCCAGCTCTCCCTGTAACACCCCTTTCCCTCCTCTAATCTCATTGGCTCCCTCCTGTCTGCTGGGAGGAACTACTGGTGAATAAAGCATCCGCCCCTTCCTTGTACCTATCTAATGTATCAGCCTGTACCCCTGATTCACTTCCCAGCTCTCCCTGTAACACCCCTTTCCCTCCTCTAATCTCATTGGCTCCCTCCTGTCTGCTGGGAGGAGCTACTGGTGAATAAAGCATCCGACCCTTCCTTGTACCTATCTAATGTATCAGCCTGTACCCCTGATTCACTTCCCAGCTCTCCCTGTAACACCCCTTTCCCTCCTCTAATCTCATTGGCTCCCTCCTGTCTGCTGGGAGGAGCTACTGGTGAATAACACATCCGACCCTTCCTTGTACCTAATGTATCAGCCTGTACCCCTGATTCACTTCCCAGCTCTCCCTGTAACACCCCTTTCCCTCCTCTAATCTCATTGGCTCCCTCCTGTCTGCTGGGAGGAGCTACTGGTGAATAAAGCATCCGACTCTTCCTTATACCTATCTAATGTATCAGCCTGTACCACTGATTCAGGGAGACAATTCCACATCTTCACAGCTCTCACTGTAACAAACCCCTTCCCAATATTTAGGCGGCACCTCTTTTCTTCTAATCGGAATGGGTGACCTTGTGTCAGCTGGAAAGAGCTACTGGTAAATAAATCATTAGAGAGATTATTATATGATCCCCTTATATATTTATACATAGTTATCATATCACCCCTTAAGCGCCTCGTCTCCAGCGTGAACATCCCCAATTTGGCCAGTCTTTCCTCATAGCTAAGATTTTCAATACCATTTACCAGCTTAGTTGCCCTTCTCTGTCCCCTCTCTAATACAATAATGTCCTGTTTGAGTGATGGAGACCAAAACTGTACGGCATATTCTAGATGGGGCCTTACCAGTGCTCTATACAGTGGAAGAATGACCCCTCCTCCCGTGACTCTCTGCCCCATTTAATACAACTCAAGCCCTTATTTGCCCTTGATGCTGCTGACTGGCATTACTTGCTACAGACAAGTTTATCATCTACAAGGACTCCAAGCTCCGTCTCCATTATGGATTTGCCTAGTGCAGTCCCATTAAGGGTATAAGTGGATATTGTTACATCCCAGGTGCAGGACTTTACATTTATCAACATTGAATCTCATTTGCCACTTAGCTGCCCAGATTGCCAGTTTGACAAGATCCTGTTGCAAGTGCCACATCCTGGATGGAATTAATTGGGCTGATAGTTTTGTGTCATCTGCAAACACTGATACATTACTTACAATACCCTCCCCTAAGTCATTAATGAACAAGTTAAACAAAAGTGGGCCTTGTACTTGATCCCAACTAAGATATAATTAATCCTTATTGGAAGCAAAACCAGCCTATTGACTTTATTTAATGTTGATATGATTCTAGGTATGAAGATCCAAATTACGCAAATTACGGAAAGATCCATTATCCAGAAAACCCCAGGTCTCGAGCATTCTTAACTACATATTTCATGCCTGTATGTCTTAATTTACTCTTCAATTTTCCCATGATTCACAACATTTTTGGTGAAATCTCAGATTTTTCTAATGCCAACTTTCAAAATTCATAAGCCAAACAATTTCAAAAAGCTGAATCAAAACAATATGGCAAGTAAACCTTGGCAAGCTTCTACAACAGTCAACGGAAGGTCTTTTTTTAAGATTGGAGTTATTTTAAACTATAGTTTAAAAAAAATTCCCAAACTGAAATCCCCTTCATTTACCAATGAATTTGTTTGGGAAAAAGTTGGTGCAGGAAAAAGTTACACAATCATGCAACAATTTTAATCATGCAATTTTTTAAAACTGTCCCTAAAGTACTCAACTTTACCGAATTGTCATCCCAACAACTCGAATTTATCATATTATCGAATGAAAATATGAAAACAGCCTAAACTATCAAGAATCATCCATCAAGAAAAACGTTCCAAACGTTGTTAAAGGGACTGTCTGCCTTTAACTTCTACATGATTTTGACTAGTGATGGGCGAATTTGCGCCGTTTCGCTTCGCCGAAAAATTTGCGAATTTCGCGTGAAACTGTGCCCGTTTTTGGCGCCGCGTCTGTTTTTCGAAAAAAAAAGATTTTGACGCCGGTGTTTCACGCATTTATTCGCTGGGCGTGAATCACACAAATTCGCCGTGAATTCGCGCCTGGCGAATAAATTCGCCCCTTAACTAATTTTGACAGGTTTTAGCAGCAATATCTTCGGATTCAGAATTTTTAACAGCTGCAGAGCATAATACATTTTGAAAATTTGAGTCTCCATTAATAGGCCCCTAAATTACTTTTTAAGAAATAATTCTATGCATTATTTTTCCTTAATAGTGTGTAATCACTGTAGCATCAGAACCACCCCCATTGTGCCAACACCCGCACCCACGGAACAGAGGGTCACTCAAAACATTCTCAACTGCTCTCACTGCCTGTATGGAGAGAAGGTAGGACTTACTTTTAACATTTTTCAAAATATTTGTATTTCATGATTATATTAAAAAAAAGCCAAGCCGAACCATGCAAAATTGTGTTAATAGACTTATTTGATGGTGGTGGTAGACTGCTTTCCAAATTTGTCATTCTGTTATTCAATTGGTCGATATAATTGTTGTACTAAATATAGTTATTAAATCTTAAATCTTTTTACAGACAAGCAGAAATTTCTCTTTCTCTTGTACTTGTTATTTCCAATACTTATAATGGTTTCCATGTTCTGTTTTTATTCATAGGGAGAAACAGCTTTACCAGGTCCAGAAGGTCCAGTGGGACCAAAGGTGAGTTTTTGAGATGTAATTGTTTTACTTGGGAATTTACCAGATTGACATGTGTAAGACCATGGAAGTTTCTATACTATATGTGATTTTAGCTTGGCCTCTTAAGACCATGGCGTGTTGTAAAGTTCTCTATATATTTTCAAAGCAAAGACAGTATAGACAGAATGAGAAGAATTCTGGCCACCTCTCGCTTATATCTTCATCAGGGAATGCTTTGATTGTTTATATTCTGAAGGAGCTGGCATTCGATTGTAACTAGGTAGAGCAGGCTTTAATGGTACAATATGGCACCCTCTTCCTCCACTGAAAGTGAATATGTGAAAGGAAGGTATGAATGCAGGATAATAGTGGGAGCAGCCTGAAATAATGTGCTTTTCTTGAGCCAAACTCAAAAGAATTCCTTGTGTGCAAGGGCCTAGGAATTACTCTTAGGTAGGACATAAGACTCCAACCTATATACCATGGAGAACACAGAGAACTGCATGTCAGGTGTGTGGTGGAGCCAAGGTATATAAAATAAAATTGTGCATATTTTGTGTACATGAGAAATCCAATATTCTCAATACGTCATAGATATCAGCTTCACTTTAAGGACAGAATTTCTGCAGCCTTGGGGAAATGGATGTGCAGAGCTAATGGATCCAGGGCAGGTCTTAATGTGGTTTTAGTTGCAAAACGTGAAATCCTTTTTGGCGCTTTTGTTCAAAAGAGGAAAAAAAAAACCCTCAGTACATTCTGATAGAGTAAGTCGTTCATCATATAACTCTGCGTGATTCAGGTTGGCAAGGGCACAGACATTAGACTTAAGGACGGCCATTAGCATTTCTTTATTCTGCAAAAGGGCTCAGTGAACATTCAATGTTTAATATAATAAATAAAGGATTTGATGAAACGGCAACTCTCCAGATGTGGATGATTGTGTACAAATTGTATGGGTAATATACTTCTACCTCCTGAAAGCTGCCATTAGTGTATTATAGCCCAGCCTACTGAGCCACAGAATCAGTGCTCCCCCCACTATAAAGTGCCATTATAGTGTTCTAGTATCCCCTGCTGCTTCAGTAACAGACTCCTTGTTACTCCCCTACTCCACCCCAAGTCATTTTTCTGCTCTCTATTCTGCTTTATTTTACTTCTACTTGCAATTAGATGCAATTAATTGTGATGAATTGCCTGGTGCACAATGTTGGCGGGATCTGCACCCTCACAATCCGATTAGACAAGTGAGTACACTGGCACACAAGACAATTACAAGGACAGACCCTTGTGTGTTTATTGTAGATGTGCAATTTTGCACCACAATAATCCAAATCCCTTAACCACCCGTACACCCTCTTGCCCACAGAGTCCACCTTTGTATCCATAGGCAAAATTCCAAAAAAGCCCCACCAAACCATCAATTCCAAACGGCCACACTTGCAAAGTCTTGTTTTTGTCCATACGGCTTTTATACTGTACCATATCAAGCAAAAGTCTTGTTTGGTTCAATCTCCTCTCCCTTCTCCAAATCTGCATGAAAACAGAACTCAATATTTGCAGGACATATCTCTCCTCGTACTCTGCACCATGCAATGTTACTTCCATCTCTTCTTCATGTAGAAGCAGAGAAAGGGTCATTTTTGCAGATGTTTGGTAGCATTTTGTTTGCTAAAACCAAAAAAATAAAATGGCAGGTTGATATAAACAACACAATGGTCCCCGGCCTTCATGGTCCCTGATGACCCAGCTCACTGTCCCTCTCGGAATGTTGCCTCTCTCTCCAGCCCAGACCCTTTAGTGTCAAATTCCAGAGGAGGTAAGCAGCACGGGTGGCTGGGAGGCTAGGTTGGACACTGGGTGCCGGGAAGAAGAGGGTCCTACAGTTGCAGCATCGGAGGGCCCCAGACAGCCCAGTTGGACCCTGGGTCCTGACTCCTTACATGTTCCTCACATCTTGCACTGAGAGCCAATACATGGTTGTGATGAATTTAGCACAAGAGCAAGGTGCAGGATGGACACATGGAAACCCTGGGCCTTACATTGAGCAGCTGTCCCTTCCAGACTTCTATATTGCTCCTACATATACAAGACCTTTTTTCACACGTAGGGAGAAAATATTAGCCCCTAAGAGATTCATTGTGAATTGCACCCTCCAATGAAGCTGGAACTCTAGGATGGTGCCATGAGTTGATATATTGCACTTTGCACTCATGTGCCCTCATATCTGTCTCGAGACAGAGGTACTAAGGGCATAAGAAGATCCTTTCATATCTTGTGTGCCCCCCTCTCAGATGAATGAAACCATTGCCCATTTCCTAAAAAAGGAAAAAAATCCATGTCATTTCTTTGAAAAAGGGAGAAGAGGGCAAGTCAGTAGCTCCAGGGCTGAAAGGAGAGAAAGGGGAGCCTGTAAGTATCATCTCATGGGATCATTGCTGACAAATTAGCTTATTTGTTGCTTTTTCTATCATTTATTGTGCCTAAAAATTTGTTTTACTCATCAAAGAAACCAGTGTGGCATCTATTATCATGAAAACAGTAACAGAGAAATTTCTGAACTACGACTGGGCCATTTTCTGTAGGGTCCTACTAAACCAAAATGAAGGAGAGAGTAAATACCTAAAAGTTGATGTAAGTGAAGCTGACGAAAATGAACGCCAAAGGCAAACTTTTTAATATATAAATGCTGTGCTATATCCTTAAGGCATTGTGATCCCTTGTCTGGAAAAACCAAGGTCTGGATAATACCTGGATTATATTCATTATCCAGAGTATGTTGCATGGGGGATTGGGATTGCTATGGTTTTGTTGGGTATAATAATGTTCTTAATAGAGATGGCGCGAACTGTTCGCCGGCGAACTTGTTCGCGCGAACATCGGGTGTTCGCGCTCGCCGGAAGTTCGCGAACGTCGCGCGACGTTCGCCATTTTGGGTTTGCCATTGTTGGCGCTTTTTTTTGCCCTCTCACCCCAGACCAGCAGGTACATGGCAGCCAATCAGGAAGCTCTCCCCTGGACCACTCCCCTTCCCTATAAAAACCGAAGCCCTGCAGCGTTTTTTTCACTCTGCCTGTGTGTGCTGAAGAGATAGTGTAGGGAGAGAGCTGCTGCCTGTTAGTGATTTCAGGGACAGTTGAAAGTTTGCTGGCTAGTAATCGTTTTGATACTGCTCTGTTATTGGAGGGACAGAAGTCTGCAGGGGTTTGAGGGACATTTAAGCTTAGGTAGCTTTGCTGGCTAGTAATCTACCTTCTACTGCAGTGCTCTGTATGTAGCTGCAGTGGGCAGCTGTCCTGCTTCTGATCTCATCTGCTGACTGCTGCAATAACAGTAGTCCTTGTAAGGACTGCTTTTATTTATTTTTTTGTTCCAATACAGAGCAGTATCAAGCAGATTACTAGCCAGCAAACTTACTATCATCTGTCCCTGAAATCACTAACAGCTCTCCCCCTACACTATCTCTTCCAAGCACACACAGGCAGATTTTTCAGATACATTTTTGCCCTTGATCCCCCTCTGGCATGCCACTGTCCAGGTCGTTGCACCCTTTAAACAACTTTAAAATCATTTTTCTGGCCAGAAATGTCTTTTTTAGATGTTAAAGTTCGCCTTCCCATTGAAGTCTATGGGGTTCGCGAACCGTTCGCGAACCGCTCGCATTTTTGCGCAAGTTCGCGAATATGTTCGCGAACTTTTTTTCCGACGTTCGCTACATCCCTAGTTCTTAACAACCCTTCCCATTGTCTCTTAATGATATTAAGGGGGCCATATCCTCACCCACCTTTATGTGTAGTGATGGGCGAATAAATTAGGCAGGCATGAATGCACAGCAAATTTCTGCATTTCGGCGCCAGTGAATAAATATGCCGGCAAAAAATCACCTGCGACAAAATCACTATTTATTTATTTAATCTCCCAAACTGCAACCAACAAGGTTCTGGACCTACCAGGATATTTTCTGGTTCCCTAGTAGGCCAGTCCATCCCAGTCCATCCCAGTCCATCCCAGTCCATCCCAGTCCATCCCAGTCCATGTCTCATAACTGATACATTGCATCATATTCAATGAATCATTACTGGTCAAGGAAGACGCTACAATTGATTTTTTAATGAATAGGGTTCCCAAAAGTCTGCAAGTGCAGCAATATTTTACTTATTGCCTAGAATTGTGGGAAACGAATGACTATTCATGCTTGCTTTGCAGGGAAGAATTCTTGCAGCAAAAGGCGAGAAAGGAGACCAGGTAAAAAATACATTCATGTAAAAACACCACATTTTCTTAGATATTTGTAAAAAAAGTGAAATGATTTTTAATGAGACTTTCTTACCTTCTGCTAGAGGCCACTAATTTGCTGCTTATTACGAATGTGATTTAATGTTCCTCTGCGACAAGAAAAGATTGGCCCTAATAAACACAGATATTTTGATAAATTACCAATAATGAATAACCTTGGCTAATATATTTTCCTGAATATATATATAGTCCTTCCAGACTGATACAGTCCTCAGCTACTTGGGTGCTGGTTAAAAAACTGAATATATAATATACAAACAAACTGCACTCCTAGGACTTCCAAAATGCTCAAAAAAGATAGTGCTTTATTCCCAACATTTCGACGCCCTCACTGGGGCCATCTTGGACTCTCCTGAAGACGGCCGCAGTGAGGGCACCGAAATTTTGGGAATAAAGCACTATCTTTTTTGAGCATTTTGGAAGTCCTTGGAGTGCGGTTTGTTTGTATATATATATATATATATATATATATACTGTATCTTGTAAAATATAAAAGCCCTTGTAACAGACACAAGCCCAGCGAGTTGTACAAGGTCCCCTGATTTGCTATCGTCTAACTGTCCCTCCTTTATATCTATATATGAGTGAGATTTCACTCTTTAAGTATTTAGGACTTTGCTTCAGTGTGTGCCTGGCGATATTTTGGGAAGTGAGATCTGCTACAACTCATATGATTCTCTTACCCTTTGCAGGACAGTGAAATTAAATGACATCTATAGAAAACAAGGAGAAGATAAGAACCTATGTGCTGGGCACTAAATCTTCCAGGGTTTATAGATGCTGTAGCACCGGCCCATGTAAAATGTATATATTTTCTAATGTGTTGTGCCAATGAGAAATCAGTAGAAGAAATCAGTAGAAGAAATCAGTAGAAGAAATCAGTAGAAGAAATCAGTAGAAGAAAATAGTAGAAGAAATCAGTAGAAGGGTATATTTTACAGTCGCTCTTTAGAGCTCCCAACATAGTGGCACATAAATCTTAAAGTTGAAGACATATAATAATTCCTTAATTAATTCCTTAATTCCTTTCAGCTGGCAGGAAGGTGGTACAATTTGCCCGACAACTTCCATTTATTAAAAGCGACCCTACATGTTTAAGAGATGTAGTGTCTTTAGCATGAATTTCCATGGAGTTGGCTCTATCTCTTCTGCTTTTCATAGGTGGAGAGTGACCAGAGTCTTTTCATACTTCGTAACCCAGTCAATGATTGACACACACAAAATATAAGGGTCATGTACCCTGTTAGAGAAACACTGTGTGATGCTCATGTACCATATTGACTTGTACATATAAGACCTTTCTTCCTCCTTTCCTTTCTCCCTTTCTTTTTCTTCCTTCCCTCATTTCCCTCTTTCTTTCTTTCCGGCTTTTTGATGTAATGTCTAATATAAACCATTTTTCTTTCTTATATATAATTTAAAAGCTATTTTAGATCATAACTAACATATGGGGCCCAATGTTAGGCACTAGCACAGAAAAACCATCAATGAACTTGCAAGAGATCCCAGAAGGGCAACTACATTAATAAAGGAGTTGTAAAGGTTGCGTTATGGAGAAAGACTTGTCTTTGTGGGTTTGTTCTATTAGACCTAAAAGGTGTCTTTAATTAACAAGTATAAAACATTCTAGGTCAATACTGGGATTTCACAAGGGAACTCTTTATTCTCAGAACTGAGTAAGTTTCACAGGACCAGTTCTTTCCTATGACGGATGCAATGGCTTATTCTGTATAAATATTATTTATCAGAAGGCATTTTAGCTACAGAAGTTGTTCAATGTTACTGATCCAATAAGAAGTGATTTCTGGTTCTGGTTACAAAGGAACATCCCCCTATTAGGGCTCAGATAGGTAATGATAGAATTTCCCTTCCTTAACAGTATTCATGGGACAGATGAGAATTGACCTAAAAAAAAATTTGTGTCTTTTCTAAACCTCAGCTAATATGTACTCCTGAATCAGAAGTTTATCTCTGCTAGATGGTCATTTAAATCATAGAATTTTTGTGAGCACCAAGCAAGTTTCAATTTTGGCAAAGGCTATATATTTCTCAAATCCAAAACACATATTTAATGTAAAAGTCAGAGTGATTATTAGGAAGTGCGAGATGAATGGAAGACTTTAATCTTCTGTACAGATACAAATGGACTGACCAACAAGAGGAAGCAATGAAGCAAAACAGATTGAGTAAACATAGTGATTGTCAACATCTAACAGTGGAGACCTGTAATAGTCCAGCACCAGAACAGTGGAGACCTGTAATAGTCTAGCCCTGCATCAAAAATGTTACCCACATTATCTCTTGCTCGGTCTTGCTATTTATCCTTACCCCCAGCAGCTTTACTGAAAGCCCAACTTGCATCGCATCACCTTACATAAAGCATGAAAGTGGCATCATCGTAACCACTGAAGTGAGACACCATCTAGGATGGGTTTAACCAGACCTGTAATTAAACTTGCACTTTGACTACTTTCCCATTTAATTACCCACTATCCACCAAATAACAGTATTGACTGAAGTTACCCAACCTGCTGCAGGACTCAAACTCCAAGTATAGGTTTGAATCCTCCATGAAAGTTGGAATAGGAAGGGGCAGGAAGGGGAGTGGCTTTGTGCCCCAGTGCCTACCCCTTTTGAATCTAGTGCAGACTAAGCCATATTCAAACAGCTGTCTGCAGGTCTTTGAGCTATAAAATGGCCTTCAATTATTCACACAACCCCACATGCTGTCAGGAGCTACCTGGGATCGAACTCTGAACTTTACACTCACAAGCTCCTGCATTATTTCATTGAGCCACTGGAGACCTTTGGATTCTGATTCTACTGGTATGATTAAAGACTTTCTACCTTTTACGTTTGCTCACCTCCTCCTCCTCCTTCTTGCTCTACCAGGTGTTGGTAATTTGTTATTTAAGGACCTTTATAAACCTGTTGCTAATGATACTCCGGTGTTTGATCATTGAAGGTCCCAAGCTAGATCCTGCATACTCCTTGTTCCTGTGACTCCTTGTTCCTGCTTTTGTTACTGAGATTCCTGCTTTGTTCCTGAGATTCCTGCCTTGTTCCCTGTGCCTTTGTTCTCTGCTACAGTTCCCCTGACCTGCTCTCTGTTGGATCTCCTGGTAATTAACCTTGGCTTGTTTATTGGACTACCCTCTGCCATCAGCCTGCCCCCGACCTCGGCCTGCCATACGGACTTGTTATTGCCATCAGCCTGCCCCCGACCTCAGCCTGTTTCTCAGACTTGCTTTATTGTTGCCTGCCCTTGACCACCAACCTGGTGTAAGAACTTATATTATTTATCTTTTGTTCATCAGTTATATTGTCATACTTTTCATTATTAAAATACTCTTCTGCATAACATGTTTCCGGCCTATCAAAACCTCAAATACCGGATGTACTCGTGTTATACAGCACCAAGGCTCCTAACTACCAGCCACTCACCTGTGGCCAAGCCTGACACATGCAGTAGGCAAAGTAGGCAAAGGCAGATTTCTGGATTTTTTTTGGAAATTACTCCAAGGGGGTTATTTATTAAAGTCCAAATGCCAAAAACTTTAAAATCTGAATTTTTAGTGGAAAAAAACCTTGAATTTTTAGAGATTTATTATATCCCGAGGATGGAAAAAGTCAGAATTTGTAAATCCGGCATCTCAGACCCACTGAGGTTGTATATAAGTCAATGGGAGTGGCAGGGACGGATCTCTTAAATTGGCACCCTGAAGCCTCTTGGTCCGGGTGCCAAGTGCTTTGCGCAAGCACGCTTCCCACCCGGGGCTGCATGGTCCTAGTCCCTGCCCCGTATCATGCGCAAACCACCACCCAGGCAAGCACGTTGGTGCACTGGTGACACTGAGTCCCCAGAGCTCCTTGGGATGCAGCTGGGTGGCATGCTGCCCCTAAAATATTGCCACCCTAGGCCCAGGCCTTTGTGGCCTTGCCACAAATCCGGGCCTGGGGAGAGTTCCCAATCTTACTGGGAATTTTCTGTGGTTTGTGCTGAAATTAGCCCAAAAATCCAAATATTTTGGATTTTTTGGGCAAAAAACCAAAAAGTCAAGCTTTTTGGGAAAAATCCTGAAAAATCATACGATTCTGAAAATAACTGTGAAAAATCGTGCAAATCGGGAAAAAAATCACTCAGGTTTGGGGTTTGTCCCCGATCCGATTAAATTGTTCTTTTTTAATGATAAATAAGCTGCATTTGTGGATTCTAGTTTCATCTGACTTCTTTAATTAAAATAGTCAGAAAAAATTGCTGGCCCCTTCTGTCTGTTTTTAATTAATTGCTTTAACTTATTTTAACCTTTGTAACTGATATACATATACAGGTTTATAAACGCTTCTCCTACCTTATGTGTTTTGCTTAACTTTACTAATTCTGCATCAACTCTGTTTTGATCGTAATGTTCCGAATTGAATGGGGGGGGGGGGGGAATTCTCCCTGTGATCACTGTTTAACCTTCCACAGCAGCCTACTTTTATAATAATAATTCTCTGCCCACTGTGATCAATTCACACAATAGTTGGATCCACATCAAGCCTGTTTAGATGAACAAATTAAATGAAACAACTTATGTAAATTTGCTGTTTTGTAAATGTATGCTTTAATGTCTTTATAATGACCCAAAAAGCCCTCTGTGATTCCCTGTACTGAGGAGCATTAGTACTGTGTAATGACCCTAGGTGAATATATAATGAATTTAATAACTTCTAAGACTTCGTGCTTGGATATAAAATGTGCTCCTACAGTGAATTATTTATGAGGTGCAGACTGTGTTAACTACCCCAGGACCTGAACATAATGGAGCAGCAAGCAGTAGCAACTGTAGGTAGAAACAATGTGTTAAAGAAGGTATATTAGGGCAATATTAAGGAAAGATAGAGACAAAAGAGCAAGATGGTGACTCTTGAAGTCAAGATGGGCAAATTAAAACAAGAAGGTGGCACAGATGGAAATAGAAGAGCAAGATGGTGAAAAGTAAATCAAGATAGAGACATTGTGGGAAGGCGATGACAGTAGGACAAGCTAGAGTTTGTGAAGCAAGATTGTAACAAAAGGGCAAGATAAAGACAGTAGAGCAAGGTGGCAACAGAGGACCAGGCTGTGACATTAAGGTAGAAAAAGATGGCAACAGCAGCACAAGATGGAAAGAGCGTGAACCATGAACTGGGCGATATGGGGAGTCAGAAGAATTTTCAAACCTGTTGAATTCCTGAGCCAACCAGTATCCATATTACGGAGATATCAGCCGGTATAAGGGGACCACTATACCCACACCAAAAGTGTATAGCCCACTTACAATGGTGGCAGTTGAGCAAGATAGAAGTATTAGGGAGATATGGTGACACTAACATCTTATGCCAGATTTTGGCAACAATTACATGTTGGGCAGTCTTACCTTATAATAATATATGGACCCTATTCTATGTAACATATACATTTATACAGAACCCAGGCACAGTTTCTCATTTCTAATAAAAAAAAACTGGTGATGATTAACCTTCATATTTCATTGAGAAACTGCTCAGGCAGATGACTTGCTCAGTTCTGACATTCTGAAACCCCATGAAACATGGAGTGATCCTTAAGCACAGTCATGACAGCTGGGGAAAAAGAATGTGATTCATGCTTGTAATTCTCGAGCTGCAATGTGCCCGCAGCCAAGAAACGCGTCCCTCTTGCACCAGGCGAAGCCACAGACACAGGTCTCCATGCTCTTGTAAAATGTCACAGCATGAAAACAGCTGGTTTGGAACATCATGTGGGTTGAAAAAAGGAAAAACTTGTATATGTTACAAGGTCATTGTGTTTAATGGATTTATCCTCTGTAACAAGGAGGCACTGGACAGAAAACGATCTACCACCAGGCTCACAAGTGGATATTTACAACCTTTAAAGAAAGCAAAATGCAAAAACGGGTGCAATTCAAACTGCCTGCTGCTATTGCACAATGTGCCACCAGCTCTATATTCTTGAGGGGTGGGAGGGAAGAGTCATGTTAGGGTCTCCCCACCTTCCATCTACCCATCCCCTAACTTGTGGAAGCATAAGGTAGTGAGCAACAGTCCTCAACAGGACTCTGTACTTATGCCTGCCCCTATGAGCTGGAGGGACAGCAGCCATATTGATTTGGCACCAGCCCATCTCAAGCATTGGAATATAATTCCATAACTCATAGGATATTTGCCCTGGACCCTCTGCACATGATTGACCCTTAGGGTAGGTAAAATGTAGATAAAACCACTGAGGATAAATTATATTGAGTAACAAAGATAGATATGATAGAGCTTATAGTATACAGTATAATACCATTTTGTTTCAACCTGACACTCTCTTGAACTCTTGTGGTTGGTTGAAAGGCTAACATTTTATCTCTTTGATGGGTCCAGTAATTCCTGGATTACCAGGGGCCCACCTCTGCACTAGTTACAGCCCTGAATTGAGGTTATGAAAATTGCTGACACCACTGCAAATCTTTCTTTGTCCTATTATACAGTTGGAATTGAGGATACAGCTTCATGCTATGAAGATTGGAGGATAAAGATAGATACGGGGGTTTAACTGGGGAGAGCTTCATATAGCACTTACAGTACTATTCCATCCGGAAGAGCAGTCTAAACATTGGCACAGATTCATCATCATTTGCCAGAATATAATGTATAATGCCAGACTTGCATGCGGGGACATGTAGCAAACCAACACTATAACAATTTGTCTAAATAAACGTGACATTTTAAAACTAATATATTGAAGCTAGACTTGAGTAGGTGTTGTATATGTCAATCCATGTTCTTCTATGGAACGGGATGGATTATCTGTTCATTGAACAATGTGCAAACGAATCTCAACAATCCAAATAAATAGTCTCATGGATTCAATCAGATGCTACATTTGGGAAATGTTGGGTAATTTATAGATGACGATTGATGGATCTGTCACACATTTCCACAAGCTTTTTGGTATTAAATTGACAGGTGAGCCATGTGAACTCCTTATACGAGATGCATCTGATTGGGACAGGACTTCACAGTGTTAAGATTGGAAATTAGATATTTATCGTACATTGAGTATGGTACTGTACTGAGCTGATACTGTACTGTACGGAGGAGCACACAGAGCAATGTTTGGGGGACTATTTTTGACAGTGTCCACTTTCTAAAGGAACATAATTAGTCTGAAGGCTGATAGCTTTTAGTGCAATATAATGTTGGTGCAAATGGTTCACGGTTACTGAATTAATAATAATGATTTCTGCACCATTCTTCTAGACCACCGGTGGAACGTGGACCTTCGGACCTATTTTTTTTTTTTTTTATTTGTTTCAGGGAGAGGCAGGGAAACAAGGGATTCCTAGAATCAGAGGAGAAAAAGGAGAGAAAGTACTGCATAGAATAGACAACTGTAATTTGGGCTCCAATGAAGCACAGCAGATAAATTACCAGGTTTCCTAGTAGCCTAGTTCAACAGTTCCTATACTTACTAGCTGGAAAAGTATTAGATTATAATTTTAGGGAGCTTTCTTTTATGACTTGGAGGCTACATATCTAGGAACTGGGAAGGGTTTTGGACCACCTGCTCTGCCCTGACTGGAGGTAGCTTCAGGGATCCCCAACCTTTTTCACCCATGAGCAACATTCAAATGTAAGAAGGGTGGGGAGCAACATCAGCAAGAAAATAGTTCCTGAGGATGCCAACAAAGGGCTGTGATTGGCCATTTGGTAGCCCCTATGTGGACTGGCAGCCTACAGAAGGTTTTGTTTGGCTGTATATCTGGTTTTAATGCAACCAAAAGTTATCCAAGTCTGAAATTCAAAAATAAGCACCTGCTTTGAGGCCACTGGGAGAAACATCCAAGGGGTTGGGGAGCAACATGTTACTCATGAACTACTGATTGGGGATCACTGCTCCAGTCCCATCATTCTGGCACCAGAAGATACCAGACAGTCAAGTTGGCCACTGGGCATATGTGAGACTAGTATGATGTTTGTGCCAGACTGGCAAGAGCATCGAAGTGTTCCCTACAGTGGTGCCAGGTCATCAGGGCAGGTGTAGGGAATTACTATTCAGTGGCTAAGAGGCTTCTGGAGAACCATAGGTATTACTGCAGGATCATAGAGACCAGATAGCAGAAACAGATACTGGATTTGGATACATAAAAACAAAAACTCAAATACACACAGAAACACATTATGTGCTGCTACAGTGGAAATATTTCAGTACAGAAGACATGCTGTCAGCTCTAGAAATACTAGACATTTTTCCATTTGACATATCATAATGAACATGAGTTACAAGCCTTCATAAATCTTCTACTCCCACTAATGTAAGTCTGAACAAATCATTCTGAGCATTATCGGTTGGACCAGTCTCTTTAACATTTTTTATATACATTTTCAAGAGATATTCTACGTAAAAAAAAAATGCCCTAAACTACTGTATGGGCAGAAATAGGTTTAGCCAATATAGTATAACAAGCTATAATGATGGTTACTGCAGGGTAAAAAAGAAATATCCTCTATAATAAATATGCCTTTAATTGAAATGTGCAGTTTGCTGTAACCTTAAGCATGTTGTTTAAATACTGTACAGTCGCTAACATAATTTATTACATTTTTTTCTTTCCAAAGGAGAGAGCGTAAGATATATTTTGATATTTCAGCGTCCTGAATGTTACAAATACTTAACCACATATATTTCATCTCATAGTTTACAAAAAAATGAAATAAGTATATAATCCCACCCTTCTATAGTTCTAAAGGAACCCAGCGCACAAATAAGTGCAAATCTCCCCCTAACTGGCCTTCAGGCTGCCCCCCCTTAGCTCATGACAAGGTTACAGATATATAGAAACATTGGGGTAACAGTCACCCTGCTATAGTTCCAGGGGTACCCAGGGTACAAATAAGCACTCACCCCAAATCTCCCCCTAACTGACCTTCAGGCTGGGCCCCCTTAGTTCATAACAAGGTTACAGATATATAGAAACATTGGGGTGTCACCCTGCTATAGTTCCAGGGGTACCCAGGGCACAGATAATCACTCACCCCAAAACTCCCCCTAACTGGCCTTCAGGCTGGGCCCCCTTAGCTCATAACAAGGTTACAGATATATAGAAACATTGGGGTAACAGTCACTCTGCTATAGTTCCAGGGGTACCCAGGGTACAAATAAGCACTCACCCCAAATCTCCCCCTAACTGGCCTTCAGACTGGGTCTCCTTAGCTCATAACAAGGTTACAGATATATAGAAACATTGGGGTAACAGTCAATCTGCTATAGTTCCAGGGGTACCCAGGGTACAAATAAGCCCTCACCTCAAATCTCCCCCTAACTGGCCTTCAGGCTGGGCACCCTTAGCTCATAACAAGGTTACAGATATATAGAAACATTGGGGTGTCACCCTGATATAGTTCCAGGGGTACCCAGGGCACAAATAAGCACTCACCCCAAATCTCCCCCTAACTGACCTTCAGGTGCACCTATCATCCACTGCTCATCTGCTAGTTGAGGCAGTACTACAAACTAAGGGGCATGTTTACTAACATTGGAGATAAATATCTGGAGAGATTTCTGGAGATGTTGCCCATAGCAACCAATCAGATCTTTGCTGGCTGTTTAAATCTAATTGCTGATTGGTTGCCATGGGCAACATCTCCAGAAATCTCTCCAGATATTTATCTCCAATGTTAGTAAACATGCCCCTATGGGCTTAAGATACAGAGGAGTAGAAGGAAAGTTCTTGGTTTAAACAACAGAAGAACCACACAGAGACGTGTTGATGTCAATAAAGAGATCTATCATCTTGTTTTGTTTGGTCATTCCATTTGTATCATATAATATATGGGATTCACTGTTCCAAAACAATTCCAATATATTATTTCAATCCATCTTAATTTTAAACCCAGTAGTAAAGTTTGACATGAATTCTATCTCTAACATCAGCCTGTAACTTTAATGTTGATGAAACAATGTCTTCTGATTTTGCTGAATTACAACTCACAGTATCAATACTTAGGTTCTGTTAGACGATTCTGGGAATTGCACCTCATCCTACAGACTCATGCTGCTTGCCAGGACTAGTGCACATAGGTCTTTCATCTCAATGTGTGTTTGTTTATTGTCTTAGGGAGAAAGTGGTGAAAAGGGTGAAACCGGCATTGCAGGACCCCCTGGGCTTCAGGTAAAGTTCATTTTGTTTATGTTAATTTCAATATATTTAATTAATTAGTGCAACTTAAAGGAAAACTATACCCCCCAAACAATGTAGGTCTCTATTAAAAGATACTGAGTAAAACAGCTCATGTGTAAAACCCTGCTTCATGTAAATGAACCATTATCATAATAATATACTTTTCTAGTAGTATGTGCCATTGGGTAATCATAAATAGAAAATTGCCATTTTAAAAAATAAGGGCCGCCCCCTGAGATCGTAAGATTCACTGTGTACACATACAAACCACATGTAAGGTCACATGAGCCAATTAACAGACAGAGTTCTGCCTTTTGCTTCCTCACTTCTTCCTGTTACAGTTAGTGTTGTAGTATTTCTGGTCAGGTGATCTCTGAGGCAGCACAGATAGAGTCAGGAAATGGTGGTTCAAGGCAAGAGATGTAAAAGGGCAATATTTATGTAAATATATATTCCAGTTTGGTAAGATTCTTTAATATGTCATTCAATTTGATATAAACTATCTGTTGCTTAAGTATTCATTTTGGGGGTATAGTTTTCCTTTAACGAGGCCAGACACGTAGCCGTAGCATATTTCCAGATCAGATTCATTTGAGAGTTTCATTTCAGCTTGAGTTTGATAGCTAGAAAGGAACAGAGAGAAGGACCCTGGGAATCAATATCAAAACATAAAAACCTGACATCAGAAGTTCAGCATCAAAGATGTGTGAGGAGCAACAAGGAGGCAATGTCTTCTGAGATGGGAATATTATGCTGAGCTAGACCAAGTACAAGGAAGTCTGGTATTTGTGATTAGGGAAAGAAGGGTTTTTTTCATTTGCTCTGTTGGACTAATTTGAGCTGTATTTGGTCATCTGCCTGTAGGATTTGAATTTAATGCTTATTCACTACATTCATTGACTATTTTTTTCCCAACAAAAGGGATTTGAAGGACCAAGAGGACCACCTGGAACTTCTGGCCCAGTTGGGTCTCCTGTAAGTAAACTGCAGGGCTTTTTCTGCTTAGTATTTTGATTTTTAATCATGAAAATTATGCATGCGATCTGTTCCCCATATTGTAAAGCACAAGGATGTTAGGAATGCGATGACTAAAAGTGAAAAGACTGTGAATCTTATTATCCTTAAATTTACAATGCGTACATTATTTCTTATAATATATATTATACATGCCTTTTGTACATTATAAAACTAACATGAATCCAATAATGTAACATCCTTTATTAGTTTCATTACACGATGTGCGATTTTTGGCAAAGTACTATACAATCTTACTATCTGCTGGTGTAACTTTAGGGTTGTATTTTTGCATAAAGCCAATATGTCCATTGAGAATATTGTTTGTAACTAATGAGCTGAGATGCAAGGAGACCTTGTACATTAAACTCCCATGGACCATGCATAAAAGTACAATATTCCCTGGGTGCTGCACCAATGGAATTTTCTTTGTAATGAAAGAAATGGTCCTTTGCCTACAAAATGCCCATAATGTCCAGGGTCCAGTTAGGCACAACACATTACAGTGAAGACAATTGGGGAAAATATGGGAAAAACTTTTGAAGTTCAATAAATGTGGCCCAATATGTTCTAATAATCTTTCTTTGGTGTGCATTTTGTCTAAACCTCATGCAGAGCATGAGCCACAATTGTAGGGAAGAAGAGGGGCTTAGGTTTAGAAGAGTAAGATGATGAAAATAGAAAAAGATGGAGACTGCAGGACAAGGAGACAGCAATAAGACAATATGGCCACAGTTGGACAAGATGGAGATGGAAGGACAGGATGGTTAGAGAAGGGTACCATGGAGACACAATGACTGCAATAGGACAGTACATGAAACATTTTGGAAAGACATTAAATCAAAATGGTCACAGTAGCATATGATGTTGGCTGTAGGGTAAGATGACTAGAGTAGGACAAGATGGTGACAGTAGAGCAAGAAAGAGACAAGATGGCTACAGAAGGGCACAAGAGAGAGGGAGCAACATGAAGAAAATATCGCTAAATGGTAGAATGAAAAGAAGGCGATTCTTGGCCAAGAAGACTACAGTAGGGTAAAATGTCAATGGTAGAACAAGATAGCAACAGTAGGAAAAGACAGAGGCAGCAGGTCAGGATGTCAATAGTCAACAGTAGGACAAGAGTGTGGCAAAAATGCAAAACTTCTGCAACTTTGAAAAGACAATTGAAGTTACCCACTGACGATTGAAGGGGGAGTAGGAAGATTTGGTTAAACAATAACTGTAGGGCAAGGGACTAGAAAATCTTACTTTGAAGAAATAATGGTCCAACCAAGTCAAAGCTAAAAATAACCCAGATGACTGATATCAATTACCTTTAATTTCTTATTTAGGGATTTCAAGGAGAAAGAGGAGAGAAGGGCCCCAGAGGGGAGAAGGTAAGAAACAAAATTCTTTCTTCTTATGTTTTTTTCAGCTTTTATTTGTTGCTTTTATCTTTAGCAGCACAAGGGCCCCCTAACACCTGGGCCCACCGGGAGTTTTCCTGGTATCCCGGTGGGCCAGTCCGACAGTGCTGGGAGTATTATTTGTACAGCACCTAAAGAACCAAAGATCCTTAATGTAGTTTCATGTTGGTCTGAACTTTTCCTTCTGACTCCCCCAATGGTTTCTACATTCCATATGTAGTTTTATGGAACTCAGTGGTGTCTAATCCATATCATTTATAGCATAAGTGTCTTTAATGCTGGAAACATTTGTGACTCTGCGTGTCGGATATTCCACCTTAATCAGAGATGATCATTTAATTCCTGAGATATTCCTTTCATGTGAACTTAATACATTACTTGAGCTGTTCTGGGACACCCACTTCCCCAGATCTAATTATACCAAAGTACATCATTCTCACCAATAAATTATTATAAGTCCCAGGGTTGTCCATTAGGGCTCAAAGTCATTACCAAAATATGTTGCAAAGCAGTCAGTTTAGATTAGGCAGCCTTTTCCTTCTTCTTGCTTTTATTTCATGCATGGCATACAGATGATGGCATGGGATCTAGGGATCTGTTATCCGGAGTGCTTGGGAACCAATACTTGCTTTAGTATGGACATGGATATGTGCTAGCTTAGTTACCAACAATTGTATGGCCCCAAGGGCAGTGGTCAAACAACATGGACATGCTCCCCTGTGCAGATCCAGCCTTCAATTACCTTATATAGAACTCCAACCAGATATTGATGAGGGAAGGAGAGCATAGTTTTTGCCCCATAGACAAGTTGGGGAAAACTTGGCAAGACCACCCCAATTGGCAAGACCCCAATTGGCAAGACCACCAAAACTTCAGCTCATCTAAAGACCCGGCTACCCCAGACCCATTAAAGTCAATTTGTGCCTTCAGAAGAGAGAATTGGGTGGAGGAGTTATATGTCCACTTACAGGAATCTGTCGTGATTTTCATGGTTTTATTTTTATTTAAAAATGTATATATATATATATTATTCACTCTGCCATATAATAATTTATTTGTTAACCAACAACCAGTGGCGTAACTACCAGGGGTGCAGAAGGTGCAGTTGCCCCAGGGTCCACTCCCCCTAGGGGCCCGCCCAGAACTTTGCGCCTCCATTGACTTTTTTTATTTTAGTTTTGTTTTTGCATTTTTTTTCGCTGTGCGGATGGGTTCCAGCACCACCCCCCCTGGCCGTTGAATTGGAAGGGACGACAGAAAGGAAGCCCCGCCCACCTGCCTGCAGAAGCCCGGAAGAGGACAGCAACAGAGTGTGAGAAGTGATCTGTAGACAGAGGTCGGTAACGGAACGTTGCTTCCAACACCTACTTCCAGCAGCAGCAGCCTCCCACATACACAGAGGAGGGGCAGGCTGAACCGTCAGCCCACGCCTACAGCTCCCAGCTTTATTCGTCAGCAGCGTGTAAGTTTAATGTGCCCCATGGGTGTCCGTCCCGTCCGGGACAAGGAGGACCAGCTCCCTGATGATTTCTTATTTCTCTCCCTACCCTTTTAATCCTGATAGTCCCGGGAGGCTGGAGTCAGGCTGGGGTGATTGTTTTAATTTGGGCCAGGCAGCTACGGCTCTTGTTAAGGTAGGGGGGAAAGGTGGTCTGGTGGGTGTCCAGCGACAGTCGCTGCTGTTCCTCCTTGTCTAGGGTGATATCTTGGTGCATCTCATAAACCCTTAATAAAAGTTTCATTGCCCATCAGAATCGGAGCGAGGAGCAGGCCCCATGCACTTTAGCTTTTTCCATAAAACAAACACTCTGTGTTTCTTGTGCGGGATGCTTATGTGTTTCACGTGGGGGAGGTGGGTGGATTCGTTGCTTGTCAGACTGCAAGAGGAACAGCTAAATAATCTCATATTAGTAATTCTTAGTGAACTACCCACCCACACACTCAGTCCTGTTTAAAATTTATGGCAGGTTTCTTTCCAGATTCCCCCCCCCCCCCCCCAAGAAGGAGAAGATGGGTGAGAACTCTAACCTTAACTCTTTCCCTGTCTGCCATTACCTCTAAAAATGTGATGTTTATTTTTTATAAATGTGCTGAGGGTCATGTTTGGAGTTGGTGCAAAGCTCATTAACCATTTCGTTAAACAATGATTTTTCTGTTATGGTAATGCTTTCAATCTGCCCATTTTCTGCACTAATCTCTCTGGCATATTATGGGTTAATGTTTTATTGTCCATTTTTTACAGTGTTAATAAGACTTGGTGCAGGTAATATGATCATAATGCATTTCTATAGTGATCTTCTTGTCTTATATAGGTAATTATAGCTAAAGAGTGTTGTGTAGTCCATTTTGGGGGGTTTCAGGCTTTATTTTCACCTTAGGCCCTAATTTTGTTGAGACATCCTACTTATCCATGTACATATCAGGGTACAGCAAAAGCTGTAAGGGGTGGTGATTGTGGTTGCACTTTTCTGTTTGACGGGCCCCAGGGGTTTCTGTGTGAGAGACTTTGTGTTAGAAAACTGCTTTCCTTCAGTGTGGTGGACAGGCAATATGTATGTGTGTATAAGAAATGAGTGTGGGTTATATAATAGTAGCTGACTAGTCTTGGATAGACACTCTGAGTCTGCTCAAATATTTTTCCAATAGATTTTTACCTGTTATTGTGTTTTGTATAGTGCAGCACATGATCTCGTGATTTATACTCTACTTAAACTGCCCCCCTAGTTCTACAATTATGTAAGTTGTGAGTGACTTTATAGGTTTTGACAATTCATTTGATTTCCTACAAATGCGATACCAAGTTAAGGTGGCCATACACGGATAGATCCGCTCGTTTGGCGATGTCGCCAAACGAGCGGATCTCCCTCCGATATGCCCACCTTCAAGGTGGGCAATATCGGGCAGATCCGATCGTGGGCCCTAGGGCCCAACGATCGGATCCTAGGTCTCACAAACGGGCGGTCGGATCGCGGGACCGCATCAACGAACAGATGCGGCCGCGATCCGACGGGATTTTTAACCCCATCCGATCGAGATCTGGCCGACTTTCGGCCAGATCTCGATCGGGGAAGCCCGTCGGGGGCCCCCATACACGGGCCAATAAGCTGCCGACACGGTCTGTCGGCAGCTTTTATCGGCCCGTGTATGGCCACCTTTATTTGTATTCAAGCTTAGTCTAGAAATACAGATTGTTATTTGACTGATTACTTTGCCTCCCCCCTGGAAAATTTTCTGCGGACGCCCATGACATGCCCATTCCCCAGGGACCCTCACGCTCTTTGGGCAACTGCCCTCAGCTCAGCTAAAGAGAAATGGTTCCTAGTGAGTGTCTCCACCACAGCCTGTAATCTGCTTCCCTTGTTGGAGCAATTTTACTGCACGATTTGGCGGTGCTAACAGCGCAGCGAGCGCACAATTTATCTGTCCAGTTATAGATATTAAACGTCACTATAAACTGCTCATCAAGAGGCTCTCATCCCTTACTTAATGGAATTCCTTGCAGAACAGCAGTCATTTATGAGACTATAAAGGGTAGTGGCAGACCCTCTAAGACTGTGACTGTGAGATAGCAGGTATAGTAGGGAGAGATGGTGTCTATAACTCTGGGAAGGGAGTGTGACTGTGGGATAGCAGGTATAGTAGGGAGACATGGTGCCTATAGTAACAGTGGATAATAGTCTCTGGGAAGGGAGTGTGACTGTGGGATAGCAGGTATAGTAGGGAGAGATGGTGCCTATAGTAACAGTGGATAATAGTCTCTGGGAAGGGAGTGTGACTGTGGGATAGCAGGTATAGTAGGGAGAGATGGTGTCTATAGTAACAGTGGGATAATAGTCTCTGGGAAGGGAGTGTGACTGTGGGATAGCAGGTATAGTAGGGAGAGATGGTGCCTATAGTAACAGTGGGATAATAGTCTCTGGGAAGGGAGTGTGACTGTGGGATAGCAGGTATAGTAGGGAGAGATGGTGCCTATAGTAACAGTGGATAATAGTCTCTGGGAAGGGAGTGTGACTGTGGGATAACAGGTATAGTAGGGAGAGATGGTGCCTATAGTAACAGTGGATAATAGTCTCTGGGAAGGGAGTGTGACTGTGGGATAGCAGGTGCGTTTTAAGAGATTTCTTGAAAGCAGAAAGGTTGGGAGAAAGTAGGTCTTGAATGCGAGCATGTGAGGAGGTAATGAGAGAAGAGTTGAGTAGCAGGTCAGTAGAGGAGCGTAGTAAGCGGTGGGGTGTATTGCAGGCCAATGCGTGGGGGGGTAGGGGGCCCAGTTTTAAATTTCCGTACCAGGGCCCTTAAGGGACTAGTTACGCCACTGCCAACAACTGTATTTTTCTAGTTGTAATATTGGTGTGTAGGCACCACCTCGGGTCATTGTGCCTAATCCTGTGCTTTCAGAAAGAGCCAGCATGTCACAATGAAACTGCTTTCAGATAAGGTATTGTTTCTCCTACTCAATGTAACTGGAGGAGTCACAGTTGGACTTGGATTTTTAGTACTGAGTGCAAGTCTACATCTAGTAATGCAGGTGTTAGGGAGCTGTTATCCTGTTACCATTGTTCTTTTGTTAGGCTGCTAGGGAGAAGAGTGGATGAGTGATATCTATTACAGCACAAGTTACATGACTGAGGGCACCTGAGCAACTAACATGTCTAGCCCCATGTCAGATTTCAAACTTAAATATCAAAAAAATCTGTTTGTTCATTGGAAAATTGGATTTTAGTGCAGAATTCTGCAACAGCAGCACTACGCATTTTAAAAAAAAGATGTTTTCGCTCAATTTTTTCAGGCCTTTCCCAAAAAAGCCAGAATTTTTGGGATTTTTTGTCTGAAAAGCCTGAAATAGTCGATTGTGTGGGCTGATTTCAGCGCAGACCACAGAAACTTCCAAACAGGATAGGGACCTCTCCCATTGACTTATATACAACCTCGGCAGGTCTGAGATGGAGGATTTTTGGATTCTAACGTTTTGCAGCCTCGGGGTTTAATAAATCTCAAAATTTTCAAGTTCTTTTTTCCCTAAAAGTTTGGATTTTCTTGTTAAAAAAACTAGAGTTTTTAGCATTCAGACTTTAATAAATAACCCCCTACGGGTTGGTTGCCAATGGCCTTGACCTTTTCTCTTGTGGCTCTTTCCATGTGTGGAACTGACTCCTTTATCTGAGTGAATTGTTTATTGTCACAAGGGACCAGTAATGGATTAAGGGGTTAATTGACATTGCATTGGCTTGTATTTCCCTTATCACAATGGATCTTCCTCATACCATTCCTTAATGGGTTCACATTTTTTTGGTTTGCTATAGAGAAGCCAATTCTCAGCAACTTTTCAATTATCTTCGTTGTTTATTTTATTTTTTATAGTTGTTGAGTTATTTGCCTTATTCTTCTGACTCTTTCCAGCTTTCAAAGAGGAGTCACTGACCCCATTCAAAAAACAAATGCTCGTTAAGGCTACACATTTATTGTTATTGTTACTTTTTATTCCTCATCTTTCTATTCAGGCCTCTCCTATTCATATTCTAGACTCTTATTCAAATCAATGCATGGTTGCTAGGGGAATTTGGACCCTAGTAACCATATTGCTGAAACTACAAACTGGAGAGCTGCTGAATAAAAAGCTAAATATGTCAAAAACCACGAATAATAAAAAAAACTAATTACAAGTTGTCTCAGAATATCCCTCTCTACGTCATACTAACAGTTGACGTAGATATCCCTTTGAAAAAGTGCCATAGTGCGTAAAAAAAAACAACACGTTTTGAGAAGGGGATTTAACCCTTTCAGTGCCATCACCAGCTCTTTCATCTCTGCCCTGATCTACTACTGTATGCCAACACAAAGCAAAGAGCTGACAAGAACGGTTGAATCTACAGCACTGTTTGTGTCACTTAATGGGTTAACTGGCCTGGAAACTTTTTCATGGAGTGTGTATGATAAATAAAAACCACTACTGCCCCCTGCTGATATATAGAAGGGAACCTAAAACGTTTCTAAAAGTGTTTTTATTCACGGATTCGGTGTAAATCTGTCACATACTCACAGAACGATTGAAAGTCAATACATTACTATAAACATTATAAATACTCTTGAATTGTGCTTAGTACAGGGAATACCTCTGCTGACATAGTTTTATGGGATCTCTCTGTACAGACTATGAGCAAACTTAGGGACTGTTCCTGCTGAATTGTGCTTAGTACAGGGAATACCTCTGCTGACATAGTTTTATGGGATCTCTCTGTACAGACTATGAGCAAACTTAGGGACTGTTCCTGCTGAATTGTGCTTAGTACAGGGAATACCTATGCTGCCATAGTTTTATGGGATCTCTCAGTACAGACTATGAGCAAACTTAGGGGACTGTTCCTGCTGAATTGTGCTTAGTACAGGGAATACCTATGTGCCATAGTTTTATGGGATCTCTCTGTACAGACTATGAGCAAACTTAGGGGCTGTTCCTGCTGAATTGTGCTTAGTATAGGGGAATACCTATGCTGCCAGTTCGACCCTGGGGTCGGGTATGTTTCCCAATTGCTTAGACTGGAACTATAACTGCAATAGAAACAAATCCTGGCACATTATGCTCACCAGTACCATTAATATATAATGAGTGCCCCATTGGTTTCTGTATGGGCAGAAGTTGGGAGCCATTGGGCGGCAGATGTAGAATTCTGGGCAGTTTTGTCTCAAGTGAGTTTGAGTTTCTGATTCTAATAGAAAAACTGATAAACCAGTTGAGCAGTCGCCTATTTGGCGCAGTTTCAGGAGAATCTCATTTCCCCGTGGCCGTGGAATTTCATTTCCAGATAAGAGAAAACTTCAGCCTCTTTTCCAAGGAATAAAAAGATCTGTCAGAGATAAAGATATTTAAAACCAAATTTGTTTCTTTTTCTTGTAACACTACAAGCCGCTTGTCAGGAAACAATGTCTTTTCGGATTATTTCTGTAGGGAATCAATTTTCCTTCAAAACTATTTGCCAACGTGAAGCTTAAACCTCTAGTTATGTCCCCGAAAGCTCCGCAAGCTTCTCTCCTGCAATAGAATTTGCTCTTTGTCTCCGCTCACCTCGCAGCTCTTCCAAACACTTGGCTGAATCCCATCTCTCCAGGCAGCAGTGTTGTACATAGACATCAGCTCTGAAACAATTGTAATTAAACCCAAATATTGGCCCAAGAGACACAGACTGAAACCTTGAGTGGCCAACACATGCCAATCTTTACTCATATGACTGGCCACCCACGTCCGTGATTAAGTAGTAATCATTCAATTCAAGTATCTCTCATGTATTATAAGGGATAATGTACCCCCTACTGTAAATGATAAGGATATTAGAAGTCACTGAGGGGTTGTTCTGTGACTATATAAAGGCACAAGGCTGCAGGCTGAGTTATACAGGGAACTCTGAGTATCACTCGTGTATTATAAGGGATAATGTACCCCCTACTGTAAATGATAAGGATATTAGAAGTCACTGAGGGGTTGTTCTGTGACCATATAAAGGCACAAGGCTGCAGGCTGAGTTATACAGGGAACACTGAGTATCACTCATGTATTATAAGGGATAATGTACCCCCTACTGTAAATGATAAGGATATTAGAAGTCACTGAGGGGTTGTTCTGTGACCATATAAAGGCACAAGGCTGCAGGCTGAGTTATACAGTCACTGAGGGGTTGTTAAGGGATAATGTACCCCCTACTGTAAATGATAAAGATATTAGAAGTCACTGAGAGGTTGTTCTGTGACCATATAAAGGCACAAGGCTGCAGGCTGAGTTATACAGGGAACTCTGAGTATCACTCATGTATTATAAGGGATAATGTACCCCCTACTGTAAATGATAAGGATATTAGAAGTCACTGAGGGGTTGTTCTGTGACCATATAAAGGCACAAGGCTGCAGGCTGAGTTATACAGGGAACTCTGAGTATCACTCATGTATTATAAGGGATAATGTACCCCCTTCTGTAAATGATAAGGATATTAGAAGTCACTGAGGGGTTGTTCTGTGACCATATAAAGACACAAGGCTGCAGGCTGAGTTATACAGGGAACTCTGAGTATCACTCATGTATAGTGATGGGCGAATTTGCGCCGTTTCGCTTCGCCGAAAAATTCACGAATTTCGTGCGAAATTCGGGAAACGGCGAAAAATTCACGAAACGGCGCCGGCGTCTCGTTTTTGACGCCGGCGCCCGTTTTTTTCGAAATTTTTTTTTTGACGCCGGCGAATTTTTGACGCGAATTTTCACGGGAGTTTCGCGAATCGCGCAAATTCGCCCCGAATTCGCGTCTGGCGAATAAATTCGCCCATCACTACTCATGTATTATAAGGGTTAATGTACCCCCTACTGTAAATGATAAGGATATTAGAAGTCACTGAGGGGTTGTTCTGTGACCATATAAAGACACAAGGCTGCAGGCTGAGTTATACAGGGAACTCTGAGTATCACTCATGTATTATAAGGTATAATGTACCCCCCTACTGTAAATGATAAGGATATTAGAAGTCACTGAGGGGTTGTTCTGTGACCATATAAAGGCACAAGGCTGCAGGCTGAGTTATACAGGGAACTCTGAGTATCTCTCATGTATTAAAAGGGACAATGTACCCCCTACTGTAAATAAGGATATTATAAGTCACTGAGAGGTTGTTCTGTGACCATATAAAGGCACAAGGCTACAGGCTCAGTTATACAGGGAACTCTGAGTATCACTCATGTATTATAAGGGATAATGTACCCCCTACTGTAAATGATAAGGATATTAGAAGTCACTGAGGGGTTGTTCTGTGACCATATAAAGGCACAAGGCTGCAGACTGAGTTATACAGGGAACTCTGAGTATCACTCATGTATTATAAGGGATAATGTACCCCCTACTGAAAATGATAAGGATATTAGAAGTCACTGAGGGGTTGTTCTGTGACCATATAAAGGCACAAGGCTGCAGGCTGAGTTATACAGGGAACTCTGAGTATCACTCATGTATTATAAGGGATAATGTACCCCCTACTGTAAATGATAAGGATATTAGAAGTCACTGAGGGG
Organism: Xenopus petersii; assembly: GCA_038501925.1. Classification (NCBI taxonomy): domain Eukaryota; kingdom Metazoa; phylum Chordata; class Amphibia; order Anura; family Pipidae; genus Xenopus; species Xenopus petersii. Next base: position 138,414,620 of record CM076683.1, on the reverse strand, counting down.
TTGTTCTGTGACCATATAAAGGCACAAGGCTGCAGGCTGAGTTATACAGGGAACTCTGAGTATCACTCATGTATTATAAGGGATAATGTACCCCCTACTGTAAATAAGGATATTATAAGTCACTGAGAGGTTGTTCTGTGACCATATAAAGGCACAAGGCTACAGGCTCAGTTATACAGGGAACTCTGAGTATCACTCATGTATTATAAGGGATAATGTACCCCCTACTGTAAATGATAAGGATATTAGAAGTCACTGAGGGGTTGTTCTGTGACCATATAAAGGCACAAGGCTGCAGGCTGAGTTATACAGGGAACTCTGAGTATCACTCATGTATTATAAGGGATAATGTACCCCCTACTGTAAATGATAAGGATATTAGAAGTCACTGAGGGGTTGTTCTGTGACCATATAAAGGCACAAGGCTGCAGGCTGAGTTATACTGGGAACTCCCAGCTCACATTTGACAAGTTGCAAACAGCAATGACCATAGATAGAGGTATATATGTTTTTTATTTGTTTCAATATAGAACCAGCAGGATCTTGAATTAAATATAAATTTCCTAAAATTTCCCAATAAATGAACTATACTTTTTGATTACAAAAAAAACTCCACAATGGGCAATTTCTTTGCTCTGTGTCTTAATAATGTTCTACAGTATTTTATTTTGTGTTCCGGTCCCTAGAGCTAAAAACACAAGTCAGTAATGTGTCTCTCAATTCAATAAAGGAGCCCTGGGAACATCACTCTCCCCTGTGATTTGGATAGTTCAGAATTTGTACCGATCTTAGCAGGAATATATTACGGTTATGGGATCCATTATCCGGAAACCCATAACCCAGAAAGTTCCAAATTACGGAAAATATGTCTTCCATAGACTCCATTATAATTAAATAATCTAAATTTTAAAAAAATGATTTCCTTTTTCTGTGTAATAATAAAACAGTACCTTGTACTTGATCCCAACTAAGATATAATTAATCCTTATTGGAAGCAAAACCAGCCTATTGGGTTTATTTAATGTTTATATGATTTTGTAATAGACTTAGGGGCCGATTCACGAAGGGTCGAATATCGAGGGTTAATTAACCCTCGATATTCGACTGGGAACTAAAATCGTTCGACTTCGAATATCGAATATCGAATATCGAAGTCGAACGATTTTGCGCAAATCCTGCGATCGGTCGATCGAAGGATTTTTCATTCGATCGAACGATTAAATCCTTCGAATCGAACGATTCGAAGGATTTTAATCCAACTATCGAAGGAATATCCTTCGATCAAAAAATCCCAGGCAAGCCTATGGGGACCTTCCCCATAGGCTAACATTGACTTAGTAGGGGGTCGAAGTTTTTCTTAAAGGGACAGTACTTCGACTATCGAATGGTCGAATAGTCGAACGATTTTTAGTTCGAATCGTTCGATTCTAAGTCGAAGGTCGTAGTCGAAGGTCGAAGTAGCCCATTCGATAGTCGAAGTAGCCCAAAAAAACTTCGAAATTCGAATTTTTTTTTATTCGAACCCTTCACTTGAATTTCGTGAATCGGCCCCTTAATGTATGAAGATCCAAATTACGGAAAAACTTTTATCCGGAAAGTCCTTCCTTCTTCTCTTCTTTCTTTCTTTCTCATCACCATTTAGTCATTCTCTATAAAAGCTGGGATTAAACAGATAATCTGTTGTTTGGAACTCGACAAAGCCAAATGATTTCCATACAAATAATGGCTGTTGAGGGAACAACAAATCTTTCTAAAAAGCAAATCAAACTCTTTAATGGAGTCATATTTATCAGTCTGAATCGGCTTCATTGGAAGGAAGAAAATGTAACATATAGCTGTGCTTGTTTCTCTTTTCCCAGGGTGAACATGGAATAGATGGGTTTCCTGGAAACCCGGGCTCAGAAGGGATAGAGGTAAGTACAGCACCCGCGTGACGACTCAAGTGAGGGCGAATTTCCAACGAAATTCCCGAAACGGTGAAAAATTTGTGAAAAATTAGTGAAACTCGAAAACTTTTCTCAGGAATTTATTCACCGGCGACAAAACTCGGAAATTCGAATCGAATTCGTCCATCACTAGATGTCGCTATTCCATATACTATGCAATGAGGGTGAAGAAGCCCCAAGTTGGTTATGGACAATAAGGACCATCGTATGAATGAATGAAAGGAATTTTTCTGTCTAGTGTTTTGGAAATATATTACTTCATTACTGTATTCATCTCAACTGATCACTATCTGCATCCGTCCTCTGACTCACAGGGGGTTTTTTATCAAAATCCGAATTTTTCTGATGTTTTAAATAAAAAGGTCAGACCAAACTAGAATCCATGATTGACCTTATTTATCATTAGAAAAACACGAAAAAATCGGATTGACAAAAACCACGACTTTTTTAGAGTGTCACACAGAAAATGCAATAATGTCTTCAAATTACAAATAGGACCTCTGCCATTGACTTCTACAGGACCTCGACACGTTGAAGATGGAGGATTCTGACTTTTTGCTTCCTTGGGGTATAATAAATCTAAAATTATTTTTCCACTAAAAATTCTGATTTTATGGTAAAAAAAAAAAAAACTTGAATTTTTCGAGTTTTGATCATTCGGACTTTAATAAATAACCCCCACAATGTCATGGTGCCATCAAGTGGGAAGCCAGTTATTTCATTTCATATATATATATATTATTGCCCATATCAGTACTCAGCATCCAATAATGACCCCACGCTGGCTCATTTTCAGGGCAGTGGAAGAGGATGGGTAGATTGACAATTCTGAGGCTCTTCTATTAAACCAATTAAGTATCACTATTCTCCAAGGGATATCTTCTCTTTCAATAGCAATGTACAATTACAGTAAGAAGGGAGCAAGCGACGATTGCCCGTGACTCATTCCTAGGTCTTTCATTTATATCCAGCAAACAAGCTGTGATTCATACATTTCATTACAGGGTCCTAAGGGCAGCACTGGGTAACCAGGTCCACAAGGACATAAAGGAGAAAGGGTAAGTAACATGGATGTGGCAACCGTTTCACTCAATGGGCCCTTCAGCTGTTGTGGAAGGTAACAAAGATACGTAGGGTTGAGGTTATGTAGTAAAGTTGGAGTGAAAAAACATCAAAGTTCATCAAGTTCATCAAGTTTCCAACTTAGTCAAATCACTCTGCAAAATGGCAGCATCCATGAAAACTATAGTTGCACAATTTAGTAACATCAGTAAAAATAGAAACTTTCATTGCTCTTCTCCAGGTCATTAATAAACAAGTTGAAAAGCAAGGGACCAAGCACAGAGCCCTGTGGTACTCCACTAACAACACTGGTCCAATTATATAATTTTTCATTTGCCACCAATTTTTGTAATCTGTTCTTCAGTCAGTTCTTTATCCAAGTACAAATATTATGTTCAATATTCCCTAATTTAACAATTAACCTTCTGTGTGGTGCTGTATCAAACACTTTAGCAAAGTCTAAATTGATCACATCCACTGCCATCCGGAGTCAAGGCTTCTGCTCACCTTCTCATCAAAGGCAATTAAATTGGTTTGGCAAGATCTGTTAAGGATAAAACCATGCTGGCACAATGTGTACAGTTTCTCCAGATGCTGCCATTTTGCCTTACCGTGTCCATTAAGTTGTGCTTTACCTGCCATCCCTCATTTATCCCTCCAAGAAGAGCATTGTGCATTTTATAATAATAGATTTTGTAGCCTCCGTGGAGGCTGGAACATTGAGATTGAAATTTTACTGCTTTCCAATGTTTGATATATCTTAGTATTTCATGGAAAAAATGCAAGAATTACCTAAGCAGAGGACTCAAAGTAATCAACTAACCATCAACCTCTTTTACTTATGAAGCATTTTTATGCACTTAGATCCCTGCAAATAACAATTACTCAATATTTCTGTGTCAGCGCTTAGTGTGCAGCTCCTCATTACGTCTGTTTTCATAGAAATTGCTGTTTTAACAGTCACATTTTTTTTAACCAGAGTTTTCAGCTTAGCCAGCAGATGGTCGGTGCAGAGCAATTTTATTTATACTATTTAGATAATTGCTTTCATGTTATTATATTACACCCTAAGTATACAGGCACCCAAGAAGGAATCCTATTAACTCACAGATGATACATTGTTCTGGGCCAACAGGGTTTTGTGAGATAAATTGCCTTATCGTTCGAGTATTAGGAGAAGGCATCTGCAGAGGAGTAAAATAGGGAACGAAGAGTGCCTTCAAGGCAGCCCTATCTCCCAGGCAGATAACAACTCAGCCACACCCTCCTCCTAGGCTAAACACACCTCCCCCAGCTGATTGGTCAGTACACTCTAGCATTACTTTCAATGAAGCTGCCACATATGGAGTGTGTGATGTCATCTGCTCCTCCCTTTGGTGCTGTGCTGTGTGATCTGCTCCTCCTGTATCATGGCTGCTGAAGTCTGGAGGGAAAGTGATTTAAAAAGAGAGAAGATTCCTGCTGAGAAGCAGAATTTCACTGAGAAGTTTTATGTAGGAGACTGCACAGAACAGGTGGTAATGTGGGTGCACGGATTTGTGATTAGTGAGTTGAACCGACATCTTAATGTAACATGGAGGCTCTGAGGGCAGAGAGCTGCAAATTGTCTTTCTAGCTCAAAACATATCTACTTCCCAACTATACTGTTTGTATATGTGTGCAATAAATGTGCTGTACAAGTGATTATATTGTGTTTATTTATGCTAAAATATTAATGTACTCTCTGCCTCCCAGGATGATCTTATTTATTTTCTGCCTGGTAGGCAGATAAAACCTAGTATCCATGTTGGCCAAACCTCCATAGAATGATTGGTCAGTCCCTTCTACTGTTGCTTCAGTTAAGTTGCCAAAAATTGTGTGATATCATTAGCTCCTCCCTCTAATGATGTGCTGTGTGATCAGATGAGAGCTTCCTCTTTGATGATTAGATAATTTGATAAAAGAGAACAAGGAGGGATCCTGCTGAGAAAGTTTCTCAGAATTCTAAAAACCCTATAAGGTAGGCCAAAAAAAGAAATATTATAATTTTTATGCTGATTATTATCTTTATTCCTGTAGTTAAACACATTCAGCTATGTTGCATATTTTGCCATGTGCTGGCTGCCTCTCAGGATGGTGTTATAGTATATGGACTGTTGTCAGAGTGGTCATAATCACTGCAATTGTATTTGCTTTTACAATATGACCTCTAAATATTTCTTTAAATAACATGATGTATATTCTTCCTAATTAAAAGAGAACTGATGACTTATTTCATCTTTGTTGTTTGTTAAGTTGGTGAAGCATGGCACCAGTGAAAAGAAAATATGCCACTAGGAAGGCTTCAAAAAAGACAAGGCTTTGTGAGTTTATATTGATTTATTTACTAATGTTATGCACTAATGTTATGCACAATTTAATATTTTCCATTCATTTCATAGGCATTTCACTGAATATGTATTCGTAGAATAGATCAACTTACACATGTTTTAGACCCTAAATTCAATTTGCTCTTGGGCCCAGTAACACCTACCACTTACAATTTTTTTATACTATATAAAAGTACATTTATCAAGTTTACTGGAAGGTAACTTTTAATAGGCTTATATAATATTTGAAAAGTGGTATGCATTTTAATGTGATTTTTATATTAAGGGCTATTCCACACGGGGAGATTCTTTGGCGTTTCGGGTCGCGGCGTGAAAACGCAGCGACAGTAGCCGCGACGGTCACCGGCGATAGTTTGTATGGGCGCCTACGTAAAAACGCCTGTGCTAACCACACGAGGCGACGCGCTTTTCAACAGTCGCCTGAAAAAGCCTCACGAGGCACTCCTGTTTAAGAGCAGGGGAATTTTCCAGATGTTCTGCAAAAAGGGCTCTTTTTTGAGATAACATTAACAGTATAGTGTTGTAACCTATTTCACCGTGACCCGAAACGCCGAAGAATCTCCCCGTGTGGTATAGCCCTAATAGGTTACAACACTATACTGTTAATGTTATCTCAAAAAAGAGCCCTTTTTGCAGAACATCTGGAAAATTCCCCTGCTCTTAAACAGGAGTGACTTTAATAATAAACTGGTTAACATTTAAGTAAACTTTGCTCCTTCTGCACATGAGCAAAACCCTGGACTAATAAATATACATATGAAGGATAAATCATGATTATAGTAGTGTTGGTAAGCAGGCCTGGACTGGGAGTCAAAATAGGCCCTGCCATTCCAAGTACACAGAGGCCCAAACAGCCCCCACCAGCCCAAACAGCCCCCTACCAGCCCACTATATGGTACCTTTCTATTGAACCATACAGCAGTCCCTCTGGCATTTGCCAGAACCCACAGATTGCCAGTCCAGGCCTGTTGGTAAGAATATAAATTGCTACGGTAATCATTTACTGGCACCACCAATTGGTTACAAGAGGAAATTACTATGAACATCTTGCATTTTATGAACAGTGCCATCAAGTGGTTAGACATTCTTTTAATAATTAATAAGCAACTGTATTTAGCTAACATTGGGAATGGCCAATGTGCTAAGTACCCTGATGTGTGGTAGCAGCTCTCCAGTTTGCAGTTTCAGAAATCTGGTTGCTAGGGTCAAAATTACCCTAGCAACCATGCACGTATTCAAATAAGAGACAAGAAAATGCACTGGAGAGGGCCTAAATAGAAAGGTGAGCAATAAAGTGACATTAAGGGGCAGATTTACTAAGGGTCGAATTTCAAGGGGAAATATTCCTCGAAATTCGACCAGGGAATAGGCGGAATACCCCCATTCGATCGATCGAATGAAAAATCATTAGATCAACGCTAAAATCGTTCGACCATTCGAATGATTTTTCATTCGACCAAAAACTTTGAAAAAAAGCCTATGGGACATTTCCATAGGCTTTTATAGCAATTCGGTAGGTTTAATCTGGCGAACAAGGCAGTCGAATGATTTTTTAAAATGACAGTACTTCGACTGTCGAATGATTTTTCCATTCGAATCATTTGATTTGATCGAATATTAACCCATTCAATGGTCGAAGTGCCCAAAAAAAAAAAATCAATCATTCGACCAGTGAAATTTTTTTCCCTTCACTTCATTCACCCGAATTTAGTAAATCGGCCCCTAATAATATACTTGTAGCTTATAGAGCATTTGCTGTTGCGCTATCCGTATAAGACATACACTTGAATCAAATTACTTTATAAAAGGACTCCCTCATAACAATATTTAATTTTGTGATAGTTATTAAAAGAAGGAAAATTTAATTAACTTAAAGGGGCAGATTTACTAAGGGTCGAATTTCGAGTGGTATAAACACTCGAAATTCGACCGTCGAGGGGGGGGGAATAGCGCTCGTTCGAATTCGACTAGCGTATTCTAACGATTTTAGCGCTATTCGATCGATCGAACGATCGTATGGAAATCGTTCGATCGATCGAACGAATTTCATTCGATCGAACGCCAAAATCGTTCGAATCGAACTATTTTGAGCATTCGATCGAATGAAAATCATTCGATCTAAAAAACTTAGAAAAAATTCCCAAAAGACTGTGGAAGGTCCCCATAGGCTTACAATGCAATTCGGTAGGTTTTATCTGGCGAATTAAATGGTCGAACGATTTTTAAAGGTATTTTTGTATATATCTGTTGATATAAATTTAGTCCATGCACTACACATCATATCTAGAAACAAAATTTGGATATGAGTAAATATCTAAATACAAATTAGATAATTATTTTGCATTTTGGACTCACACAAGAAACAAAAAAATTAAAACAAAAATACACACACTGGACTGTATAATATAAATTAATCAGAGCAACAAGAGACAATTCCCTAGACTTGTGCATTTTAAGAAGAGGACTGGCAAAATTAGTGATTATATTCACTGGTGGCCTCCTGACCAATGTTTCCTTAGCTATGTGCACAAAATTTTTTATTTTTTTTATTTTTTACACCAAATGGTTTGTGAACTCCAAATGTTGTTTGTACAGGTACAGAGCAATCTGAGTCACCTCAGCTTGTGTCTAGTAAGTTCATTTTTCTTTTACTTGTATTAATAACATAGGATAGATGTCAATTAACTATGCCTTGTGTACTTAATATACTTTTTTTTGTATTATTTGAGTGTTATTTTATTCTTATTTTTGTATATTACGTGGGGACAAGACTGTATCTCCTAAGGAGCGAGCACCGAGATTCTTGCTTATACGCTGAAGAGAATGCTGAGGCATCTCTTCGTTTTGTAAAAATACACACACATATACATATATACACACACACACATATACAGTGGCAAATTGGCAGCTTGCACATGTAACTTTTGGGGGAATTAGTCAATGGTAGATAGGCAGCATAGGACAAAGGAGCATAAAGACAGGGACACAGGCTTCTTCAAGGGAAACAATCATTTATTTTACCACTTTTAAACATACAGTCAGTTAAGCATAGGGGTGATTACAGCAAATAAACAAATCATAAAATAAAAACCTTGCGCACTGGGCACTACCTTCACACTTTGAAGTATTCCCTGACTAGACTGGGCCCATTGTGGACTACCAGCACAACAAGCAAATAGTTTGGCTCACCCCTGGTAGTGTTCAGCCTCCTCTAATCCTTTAGCCAGACTCTCTCCGAGAGACACAACTTTGTCACAGGCTCCCACTGCTTCGTGCAGTATCTGGTGGCACTCCCAGCACCTCTGGGAGTTCCTAACACAGCAAGGTCTCCTACCTGCTGAGAGACTCTGAGCTGTGCTCACACAGTCCTTTTACATTCCCAGGTAGCTCCTCTCTCAGCTGCCACTTAATTACCTGGCTGAGGGAATATTAATCCTACCTGAGCCAAATATTCTTGTGTATCACATGCCATGCAGTTTAAATGCACACTTTTATGTGTTTTTCCTCTAAAACAGTGGTGTTTCCTAAACACCCTGTCACAGATCCTCCCCCTCTGTTTAGACCCAGGTGTGGAACACATTGCCATCCCAAAAGAAACTCTCTTAAAGGGATTTCTACCTCCAGTCTTTCTTTGTTTGAAGGACTAGGTTGCTGCTTCTCACAACCCTAAACACGATTTTGACCTTTCTTTAACCTGCAAGACATTTACCACATGTGTTTCTATGGACGAAGTCACACACCATTCAGTCTCCTGCTTCTGATCCAATAGGGCAAAATCAAGCACACATGCTTCTGTGACTTTGTCCACACCATGAACACTTTGCTTTTTACATTCATGGGTTGTAGGGTGCTTTTTACCAGAGATTTGTGTCACACACATTTTGTGTTAACAGGCAACCCACACTTGACCCCCATCTGTATCAGGACTTATCTCACATGCCTCTTTAATAGACTCAGCTGTTTCTGAATCTGTAACTTTCACTTTAGTGGGGACAGGTACACACAACTCATCTTTCTGCTCTCCACTGGCATACAACTTTTGTGTTTCCCTTTGGGAACCCAACCAGACCTTTGCCAATTGTTTGGTTCCCGAGTTCCTTCAAGACTGTAGCACACTTCAGTTTTCAAAGACATCTTTCTTTGAACTAGGTGTTTATGGTCACACACAGCCACACTTCCCCTTTAATCTCAATATCATATTCATAAGCTTTGTTGCTAGCAAGACCCTTGCTTTGTTTTGTCTTACTGGCAGTTGGTGCCTTTAAGTTACACTCAGGCACCCTTTGCTTCTCAACCGAAGACACACATTTTGCCAAGGGACTTTTAATTTCCCCTTTAAATATGCCTTCACATACATTTTCCTCTCCAGAACAGTGTGTTACAACTCTCACACAGATTGGCTTACTGGACAACAGTTCTGTGGTTGGCACCTGCATACACACAGATTCAGGAGGCAGCTTTACATTTTCACTCCTCACTTCCTCAGACACTTCATCCAGGGCCGGAACTAGGGGTAGGCAGAGTAGGCGGTTGCCTAGGGCGCAATCATAAGGGGGCACATGTTTAGGAATTTGTTTTAAATAAACCCTCATTTAATTACATCTAATTTTGTGGCTGTGTGTGATCCCTTTAACTCTGATCTCTGTAGTGCATCGGCGATCACCTGATTCCAGCAGCGCTCCAACTCACTGTGACGAATGCGCTTTAGGTGCAACACATGCAGGCATTGACGGCACACCGCATTGAGACGGCAGCCGCAGAGTGCTGAGCTGTCATGTCGGTGTGGTACCTGGCGCACATTAAAAACCGCTGGGCCCCCTGATGACTTGTGCACACTGAAAGTGAGTCCTGGCAATATTCTAGCTGCTGCTGCTGGCTTCTGGCCTAACACATATTTGGGGGTCAATATTTTAATGGCACAGATATGGGGCATTATTTGGTTGCTGTCTGGCACAGGCACTAATTTGGGGACAGTATTGTGGCTGCTGGCTGGCATAGATATGGGGTAATATTTTGGCTGCTGGCTGACAGAGGTACTAATTTGGGGGCACTATTTTGGCTGGCACAGATATGGGGAAATATTTTGGTTTCTGGCTGACAGAGGTACCAATTTGGGGGCAATATATTGGTTGGCACAGTCACAGATATGGGGCAATATTTTGGCTGCTAGCTGACAGAGGTACTAATTTGGGGGCAATATATTGGTTGGCACAGTCACAGATATGGGGCAATATTTTGGCTGCTGGCTGGAACAGGTACAGGTTTGGGGGGGGAATATTTTGGCTGAAATGGTATTGCAGGATGGGGGGGCGCTTATTAAAGCTCTTGCCTAGGGTGCCGAACTACCTTGGGCCGGCCCTGACTTCATCTGGCTTATCACCATTAACACTCGTACTATTTTCCAAACTATCATTTGCATTGGCTATGTTCACACACACACAGCTTGGCAGTCAAAGATTTCAGGTCTCTAACCTGACTTTGCTCTTCACACTTTTAGGTGTCTCACTCCCACAGTTCTGCTTGCACTTTTGCCTTACTTTACTCTCCCAGGTTATCATGCCTGAACCATGGGAGTCCCTTTCGGCCAACTTATTAGTGCCATCACATGGATCTGACACACGCGTCTCTATGGGTGCGGCCACACACACTTCCAACTCCTGAATTTATTTACTAGCGAAGAGACACATCCTTTGGCATCTCTGTTAGCATCATTCATGCTTTGCATTTTAATTGTATCCATTGCCTGGTATATAGGGTGTCCTTCCACAACTGGAAATGGTGGGTTTTTAAACACACAGAGGGCTTTTACTTCAAGCCCATGGCCAGTTTTAGTCTGCCCTGTGGTTGCATCTTGCTCACAGACTTGTGTTATACAACTAGACACACACTCAATCACACATTCAGGGGCACATTTACTAAGCTCGAGTGAAGAATTCGAATAGGTCGAATTTGAATTTCGAATGGTATTTTTTGAAAACTCCACCATCGAATTTGAAAAGCTCGACCATTGAATAGTGCATATTCGAACGATTCAAACGTTCGAAGTAAAAAATCGTTCGACTATTCGACCATTCGTTGGTCGAAGTACTTACCCTTTAAAAAATCCTTCGACCATTTAGTTCGCCAGATAAAAGCTACCGAATTGCATTGTAAGCCTATGGGGACCTTCCAGAGTGGTTTGCTAAGTTTTTCTAAGTTTTTTAGATCGAATGATTTTCATTCGATCGAATGCTGAAAATTGTTCGATTCGAACGATTCGAAAGATTTTAGCGTTCGATCGAATGCAAATCGTTCGATCGTTCCAATTGCGATAAAAACCGTTTGAATTCGAAAATCGAATTTGAACGTTAACTATTCCCCCCCCCCTCGATGGTCGAATTTGGAATGTTTTTTTCGTTCGAAATTCGACCCTAAGTAAATCTGCCTCCCTGTGTTAGCAAGCAGCCCACATTTGGCTTCACTTGTATTGGGACCCAGCACATCCTCTATCAGACAGACAGATTCTGACTGCAAGACTCATTCCATGGAATATAACACAAGAGTCATGACTTCACTTTCATCCACAGTCACTCCATGCGGCTTATCCCCATTGACAGCCATGTTACCATTCTCCATATCAGCACACTCAGGTCTGTTCTCCCTTACTACAGACTCAGTGAGCTGGACATATCCCGGTCTCTCTAAGGGATTGCGCTCAGTATACTGGGACTCTCCACCAGAGTTTAGTTGCACATACAACTGGTCATAGACTTTGATCAGCTCGGTTATTGCTGCAGTAGACATTTCAAAGGGGCAATTATCAGCCATATGACCTGGGCCAGAACAACTCGTGCACTTTACAGGCTCTGTTTTGCACACAGTGGCAGATTTGTACACATTCACAGACAAATCATACATAGAACAGGGCTTTGGTTTTGCCTCACCTTTAAGACATTCCCACTGGAATCACAGACATGCCTCAGAGTTTTTTTCCCCTTTGCTTTAACCCTTCAGGTAGCAAAACATTAAGACATTTTACTCTAGACATTTTCTCTCTCACTTGAGCTACTTTGTTGCAGACATGGCTGCTCTGCTTTTTGGTGTTCCCCACTATGAATTACCTCATTCACACTCTCTAGGGGAACATTTACATTGGGGGTCATCCCTACACTTTTTGCTATAGGTGTTTTCACACTCCATAGTCAAACACATAGGGGCAGATTTATCAAAGAGTGAAGTCAGTAGTGAAGTTCCCTCACTAGAGTGAAATTCCGCCACTCTCCATTCATTTCTATGGGATTTTTAAAGGAGTACTCATCAAAGAGTGAACGTTCATTTTCACCCATTGATAAATACACCTTTCAAAATCCCATAGAAATGAATGGAGAGTGGCGGAATTTCACTCTTGTGCAGGAACTTAACTCTTTAGTGAATTTGCCCCACTGGATTCACATCTGGACATCGGACAGCAAAATTACCTATAACATTTTGCATAACACCAACACTATTCACCACCTGGTTTGATTGCCCAGCATTCAGTGGTTCGTGGTTTCCCCACAAATCCCAGAATAGGGGAAAGTCTGTTCCTTGAACAATTTCCTCCTCCCCCTCACTTGCAACTACAAGTGAGTGGACAACTGTCCCTTTGGTGGTTTCAAAACTTAAATGTACAGTCTGTTCAAAGTTCTATTGCATATCAGGGACCTCCTGCCCCACTAGAACGTACAGTAACAGATTATGTAACACCACAGACTCAGTGGATTTAATGTCCAGTGTGACCCACAGTGAAATCCCATTCACTTTTAACTCCACATACTTTTCAATAGTTCCAGTGCATTCTGGCTGCACACTTAACACGTTAGGTCCCAGGACCTTGCCTTTCCTCCAACAGTCCCAGTCTTTTATCCCCCCAGCCTGCCGTTCCCTTTCAACCACCCCTTTAAGAACAGTCTCACCATTCCTGTAGTAGGGAAGAACCCTGGCCAAATATGCCAGACTGGACTTGGAAATCAGCATAGCCTCTCTCCTTGGCATGCTGCACTTGTGACAACCGCTGGGTCTCCAACCTCGGGGCACCACCTCTTTGGAACTGGTTTCCTGACTTCCATTGCCACTCGCAAAGTCTACCTCACTTCCTTCGTCATCTATTGAGAATACACTCGTTGCTGTACCTCTAAGGAAGCCTGTTGGAAGAACTCTCTCTGTGGTACACAGAAAAAATGTCTTTTTCCCTAAAGACCTTTCAGGAGCTGCCACTGCTCCTTGCAACTCACAGAAACTCTCACGTTTCACTCTTGGTGCACAGACTCTCTCCCAGTTGGTGTGGAAAGGCATCCACCAGTTGCCATCTTGCTGTTCCTGTCGCTTTAACACAGCCTCCTGCTGAACAGCTGAAGCACAATTTGTCATATTCATCACTGGCTTATAGGTAATGTCTCTCAGACTCATCAGCCTTTAAACAGTTGTATGTCTTTGAATTGCTCCTAATTTTGCCCACATCCGAAACACCATATGTGGCAAACTGGCAGCTTGCACATATAACTTTTGGGGGAATTAGTCAATGGCAGATAGGCAGCATAGGACAAAGGAGCATAAAGACAGGGAGACAAGCTTCTTCAAGGAAAACAAGGGTTTATTTTGCCACTTTTAAATAGTCAGTTACACACAGCAAATAAACAAATCATAAAATAAAAACCTTGCCCACTGGGCACTACCTTCACACTTTGAAGTATTCCCCGACGAGACTGGGCCCCTTGTGGACTACCAGCACAACAAGCAAATAGTTTGGCTCAGCCCTGTACTCACAGGACTCCTGCCAGTGTTCAGCCTCCTGGCTTTCTCAATCTTGTAGCAAGACTCTCTCTGAGAGACACAACTTTGTCACAGGCTCCCACTGCTTCGTGCAGTATCTTGTGGCACTCCCAGCACCTCTGGGAGTTCCTAACACAGCAAGGTCTCCTACCTGCTGAGAGACTGAGCTGTGCTCACAGCCCTTTTACATTCTCAGGCAGCTCCTCTCACAGCTGCCACTTAATTACCTGGCTGAGAGGGAATATTAACCCTACCTGAGCCAAATATTCCTTTGTATCACATACCATGCAGTTTAAAGGACAAGGAAAGGCAAAAAAGTAAAATCCAATTTTTACTTTCTTTAATGAAAAAGAAATATACTTTAATTTAAAAATCTGTACCGTTTTTAAAAAAACCTGACTGTATGCAGTAACATTCTCCCTTCATTTACTGCTGAGCAGGGAAACAATCATACTTATGAACAGCAGGGGGAGCCCCTGCCTTACTTTCCAGCCATGCAGAACTCAAGCAGCTTTGTTTGTGACGATCCCTAAGCAGCCCAGACCACACTGAGCATGTGCATTGCCTTTGTTATACATCTTTGTCTGACAAAGTTACAAGATGGTGACCCCCTGTGGCCAACTTTGAAAGCATAAATCATTTGTTTGATTAGGCTTGTGGTGCAGTAAGTTCATGCTTATGTTTAGTATACAAAATACAGCATTTCTAGCCTTATTCTATTTTACACCTTCCTTGTCCTTTAAATGCACACTTTTATGTGCCTTTTTCTGTAAAACAGTGGTGTTTCCCAAACACCCTGTCACAGTATATATATATATATATATATATATATATATATATATATATATATCTCAAACAGATGAGGACCCGCACTCCAGTAGTCCGTGAAACGTTATAGCATACAGCAAACAGATGAGGACCCGCACTCCAATAGTCCGTGAAACAAATCAATATTTATTCATAGCTTGTGCATCCAACGTTTCGGCCCACATCTGGGCCTTTATCAAGGATAAAATATGCACAAGCTATGAATAAATATTGATTTGTTTCACGGACTATTGGAGTGCGGGTCCTCATCTGTTTGCTGTATGCTATAATTTGACCCAGCACCAGCTTCAATGCAAGTCTGGATCTGAGTTCAAGCGTGTTCATGCTTAGATATATACACACACACTATCGTATAAGAACTTTTAACACTTCTTCAAATGTTGTTTGTACAGGTACAGAACAATCTGAGAAATCTCAGCTTTTGGCTGGTAAGTGGCTTTTTATTTTAAATTGTATTAATCAAATAGGGTTGAAATCAATTAAATGTGCCATATACAGTATATATATATATATATATATATATCTGGCGCTTATGTGGGCCGCACTCCGTAATCTTAGGTGAGACCTGGGTGCTCATGCAAATAGAATGTACAAAGCAAGGCACTCGCAGGATTTCCTTGTGTGGGACCGAAACGTTGGATTAATAAACTTCCTTATTTGTATTTTTTTGTTGTCTTTTGTACGAAATCCTGCGAGTGCCATCACCTTTTTGCTATATATATATATATATATATATATATATATATATACACACACACACTATCTATAGTATAAGAACTTTTAACACTTCTTCAAATGTTGTTTGTACAGGTACAGAACAATCTGAGAAATCTCAGCTTTTGGTTGGTAAGTTCCTTTTTTATTTTTAATTGTATTAGTAAAATAGGGTTGAAATCAATTAAATGTGCCGTATATATATATATATATTGCCATCCTCTGCCTCTTTACATCTTTCAAGAAAGGATCACTGAATCTGTGACAGTAGCTAGACAGCTACTGAAATTCGAAACTCAGGAACTGCTGAACAAAAACAAAATCATTCCAAAACTGCAAATTAGAGACAGCACAATTAGCATCAACATTTAATAATTTAATAATTAGCAGCACCTACTGACAGGAAAACTTAATTTTCTTCTTGATGATTTGCGATGACCCCTAAGCTTACCATCTCAACCCCACTGGAGCATATGTATAACCTGTTCTATTTATTTTGGTGTAACTCAGGTTTGTGGGCCTTCTAGGCTACCATCCTTTTCCTTTTCAATACAGGTCTTTATGATGGCCACTCTATCTTATTAAAGTAAACTAGTGTTATAACAGTTCTTTCTAATTTTAACTGAATTTTAATTTTCCACATTGATGAACTGTGAACAATATTAATGTTTGAGTGTTATTTTTTTTGCCGCTACACATCGGAAATGTCCAGTGTCCAGTATCCAGTGTCCAGAATATGCTGGTGAAAACATCAATGGCAAGATATTTCTTATTATTAAATGCTTTCAATGATTGTATAACATTTTTTCCCTTTTTAATTATATCCATATTTACATTGACCCTTATTATGCTAGATTCTTCAATCTCTTTTGCTGTCCCTGTACAATCTTACTCTTCTGGGGCAGGGATTGATGTGAAATATGTATAATTCCTGCAAAACAGTGTAAATGTGTCAGTGCAATTTAAATAAAGTAAATAAATAACTGCAGAATTGAAGATCTAAAAATCAGGTCCTTGCCAATTGAGTCCCAAGTGCACTACAGATTTGTTTCCTTTTTTTAGATGTGAACTGACGTGATTCATTTTTGGCCATCATTTATGTTACAAGTTTCCTCTTTATGTTTGTTTCTCTGTGTAATAATTGAATTGTATTTTCTATACATTATAAATAATCATATATTTAAAAAAATAAATAGTCATCAATAACATAAAAATTATGTGCTGTTGACTTTTTCCCAGTCTCATGGTTCTTTAGTGTATTTACACTACTCAGACCTTTCTAATACAACATACATCAACATATAGACAAATAAAAGAGATCCTCTGCACACAACCAATTATCAATATATTTAGATATATCAAGACATTTTGTGCATGCTGCTACTGAAAAATGCCTTACCCTTTAAACAAAACAGGGATAGACAAAGTCATCCCATATCTAGCCAGTCCTATGCTCAACTTTCATCTAATTCATCAACACATCACATTTTATAAAAATCCACTACTAGCTCACAATGGATTTAGCTATTGTACAACCAGTAAAATAAATCTCAAATTACTGTATTGTTTGTACAGCTACTGAAGGACCTCAACCATCTCAGTTTTTGGCTGGTAAGTACTTTTTTTGGTAGTTTAATTTTATTATAATGCATGAAGGGAAAATATTGTTTAAATATGGTTGACTATACTATCTATACTATAGAGTATAGTTCCATTTTAATTTCAGACATATTTATACTAGTACATATTGCACAGATTTCAGCACATAAACGGAGACTGACCACCTTGAAGAATTTAAACTGCAGCTTTGCTGGCTTTTATTTGCAATAGAACACAATAAATCTTCAGCCCATTGGCTTCACATGGAGAATCACAGAACATACAGTCCCTCTTTACACCCTCACTGGTGTTATCTTTACTCATGTTTGAGGTTGACCCTCACTGACCTTCAGCAGACCACAAGTCCCAGAATCCTCTCTGGGCACACTTGAGACTCTTGTCTCCTGTGAGTGTTTTTTCTGGTCCTCTCCCAGACCTTTGCAGCTCTCTCCAACTCAGGGGAATCACCCTCTGGTTCCCTGGTGCTCACAAGCATGCATGGCCTCTCATCCTTCTCCTCTCTAGGGAAAGCAGCAGCCCTGAGGTGTTGTTCCACACATCCTTTTAACTAGCCTTAATTAACCAATTAGCTACCTTAGTTTCTGCAGCTGCAAAACCTTACATAGAGTAAGGGATGAAAGCCCACCTTGCTCTCTTCCATCCGCTCCAGGGACCCATTATTCAGCTTTCCCAAGATGGTGCATAATTAAGAAGCATTACATGCTGCAGCAATACACTTTTCCCTGGAGTTCTGATTTTATCAGCTTAATGCTGGTGATATACATACAATATAGTGCCCTTTAGATACCCATATCTTACTATATATATATATATATATATATATATATATATATATATATATATATATATATATATATATAGTAAAAGTCCTTTATTTCCCAAGTACAACCCCTATTTTGGTAATTTTTTACTCGGCCAATATGTCTGAATATTATTTTATTACAGATATAGAGGACCAGGGTCCAGGGTCCAGTGTGAATGCTGGTGAAAAAGCTGATGGTAACAGTTTTGTTTTTATACATATGGTATATCTTTTTTTTTCTTGCTCTCCCTCTGCAGCTGTAAAATCTTACATAGAGTAAGGGATGAAAGCCCACCTTGCTTTCTTCCATCTGCTCCAGGGACCCATTATTCAGCTTTTCCAAAGCTGGTGCATAATTAAGAAGCATTACATGCTGCAGCAACCCATATATTAATATATATATATATATATATATATATATATATATATATATAAAAATACAACCCCTATTTTGGTAATTTTTTACTCGGCCAATATGTCTGAATATTATTTTATTACAGATATAGAGGACCAGGGTCCAGGGTCCAGTGTGAATGCTGGTGAAAAAGCTGATGGTAACAGTTTTGTTTTTATACATATGGTATATCTTTTTTTTCTTGTTCTCCCTCTGCAGCTGTAAAACCTTACATAGAGTAAGGGATGAAAGCCCACCTTGCTTTCTTCCATCTGCTCCAGGGACCCATTATTCAGCTTTTCCCAAGCTGGTGCATAATTAAGAAGCATTAAATGCTGCAGCAACCCATATCTTAATATATATATACAGTATATATAGAACGTAGAACTCTGGAAGCCAGCACAACTCGTCTAGGAAGTGATCGGTGCCTGGGTGCAACAAGCCAATGCAGTAGAAGTATAATAGACAAAAAAAGCTTGCACTCACAGGTCTTTTGCAAAAAATAAATGGTGTTTAATCAGAAAGAATCACTAACGTTTCGGCTAGCACACTAGCCTTTCTCAAAGTGAAGAAACAAACAAACCACAACCATTTAAAACCCAAAGTTGGGGGAAGCAAAACAAAGTGACGTCAGAGTGACGTGTAAGTAGGGAGAAAATACATAAAATATAATTAAAGTCCATAAATGCATTACGAGTTCATGGGGACAATAAATTCATATATATACACAATGTTACAATCAGCAATAAACATATAGGATAACTGAGAAAGCGATGTTTATAAATTACAATGTATCAACATATGTAGCGTTAGCGGAGCGGCTCGTGGACAGTTGCAGTTAGTACAGCATGTCCGTTCAGTACACAGCGCTTCCGTCCAGCACACTGCTACTGGACTGCTTATGCACTACCTGCTTGAGAGCATTTTCCGGCAGATGATTCTTCCACAGGACTTTAAAGGAACAGTAACATCAAAAAATTAAAGTGTTTTAAAGTAATGAAAATGTCATGTAATGTTGCCCTGCACTGGTAAAACTGATCTGTTTGCTTCAGAAACAATACTTTAGTTCATATAATCAAGCTTCTGTGGAGCAATGGCAGAAATTGAAGAATGGCTAAATGGCACAGGTTAATTAATGGATAACAGATAACACCATTAGATAGACAGAGCTTATCTGATATCTGCTATGTAATTTGAGTTTTTTCTCCTTTGAATGGCTGCCCCCATTGCTACATAGCAGCTTATTTATATACACAATTGTAGTCTTTCTTATGTAAACACAGCAGTTTTACCGGGGCAGAGCAACACTGCATTATATTTTCATTACTTTAAAACACTTTTATTTTTTGACGTTACTGTTCCTTTAACCCTGCAACGTCGGCTTCTAAACCTACCCGATGAACCCCCGCAGAGACGGCTTCTGAACCGACCCGACGAACAACAAGACGACCGGCCTCCATACACACTGGATGACAGCGGTAACTTTACACACATACCAATTATGAACATGTTGAACGCTTAGCTATATTAATTACTACTATGAACTTTTAATGGATTGAACGACTTTGTACATATTATTAACTGAAACTTTATGATTGGGGTTCCCTTATCTTTTGGCTACATGCTGTACTAACTGCAACTGTCCACGAGCCGCTCCGCTAACGCTACATATGTTGATACATTGTAATTTATAAACATCGCTTTCTCAGTTATCCTATATGTTTATTGCTGATTGTAACATTGTGTATATATATGAATTTATTGTCCCCATGAACTCGTAATGCATTTATGGACTTTAATTATATTTTATGTATTTTCTCCCTACTTACACGTCACTCTGACGTCACTTTGTTTTGCTTCCCCCAACTTTGGGTTTTAAATGGTTGTGGTTTGTTTGTTTCTTCACTTTGAGAAAGGCTAGTGTGCTAGCCGAAACGTTAGTGATTCTTTCTGATTAAACACCATTTATTTTTTGCAAAAGACCTGTGAGTGCAAGCTTTTTTTGTCTATTATATTTATATATATATATATATATATATATATATATATATATATATATATATATATATAGTAGAAACAAGAGATCCTCTGCACTCAACCCATTATCAATATATTTAAGACAGAGACATTTTGTGCATACTGCTACTGAAAAATGCCTTACCCTTTAAACAACACAGGGATTGTTTGTCCATATATTGCAATATATTTAAGCTGGCCAACTACGTCAAAGTCATCCCTTATCTGGCCAGTCCTACTCTCAATTTTTATCTGATTCATTAAGAATTCTACTGTTCAATTATACATTTTACAAAGGGACTAAGTTTTACCCGCAACTTACTTGCTGCTTTCAAAGTAAACTCCAAACTTTGGATGCCCTTTTATTAGACACCAGTGGGATCACCTGACTATAGCTGGGAAGGTTGGGGGCTACAACATGGAGCTAGTCACTGCTCCTGTATAAACTATAACAAGCAAGGGAAAGTTGTGCTCAACCACTAACTTAAAAACATTAAGCGGGGGTGCAATGAGGTTGTGACCACAAAATACATATAGTAGAAACAAGAGATCCTCTGCACTCAACCCATTATCAATATATTTAAGACAGAGACACTTTGTGCATACTGCTACTGAAAAATGCCTTACCCTTTAAACAACACAGGGATTGTTATATATATATAGTAAAAGTCCTTTATTTCCCAAGTACAACCCCTATTTTGGTAATTTTTTACTCGGCCAATATGTCTGAATATTATTTTATTACAGATATAGAGGACCAGGGTCCAGGGTCCAGTGTGAATGCTGGTGAAAAAGCTGATGGTAACAGTTTTGTTTTTATACATATGGTATATCTTTTTTTTTCTTGCTCTCCCTCTGCAGCTGTAAAACCTTACATAGAGTAAGGGATGAAAGCCCACCTTGCTTTCTTCCATCCGCTCCAGGGACCCATTATTCAGCTTTTCCCAAGCTGGTGCAGAATTAAGAAGCATTACATGCTGCAGCAACCCATATCTTAATATATATATATCAAGTATATGACTGCTGCACACAATTCAAAAAATGGGATAATGCCCTGGTGCTAACAGATTATATATATAAAGTAAAAAACTGGAATGCTGTTGCACACTAGGGACTTGATAAAGACTCCAGTGAGGGTCGAAACGTCGATTTGAATAAAACTTTTTTTTTATCTTCTTTTGACTAAGTCCCCAGTGTGCAACAGCATTCCATTTTTTACTATATATATATATATATATATATATATATATATATATATATATATATATATAGTAAAAGTCCTTTATTTCCCAAGTACAACCCCTATTTTGGTAATTTTTTACTCGGCCAATATGTCTGAATATTATTTTATTACAGATATAGAGGACCAGGGTCCAGGGTCCAGTGTGAATGCTAGTGAAAAAGCTGATGGTAACAGTTTTGTTTTTATACATATGGTATATCTTTTTTTTTTCTTGTTCTCCCTCTGCTATGAAACCTTCTCCTTCGCAGCTCATATAAAGTCTTGAGACTAAAGGTAGCCATACACAGGGAGATCCACAAGTGGATCTCTCCCCTATATGCCCACATAGAGGTGGGTGATGTCGGGCTGATCAAATTATGGGCCCTAAAAATCACAGCTTTACATTTACCAGAGTGCTGTCTTTTGTGTGTAAAGACATAGTTATTTGTGGTTATATGTTCAGTTAATTGTAATATATTATGTCTTCAACTAAAACTCATTGTAGAATTTATAAGCTGTGGATAAAAATTTTATAAGCAATCCAGGTTGTATGATTAGCAGCACTTCTGGTTTGCAGAGCAAATGGGTGGCTTTATTTTCTGATTATAACCCTACCTTTAGGCAACTGTCAGTTGGGGAAGATCAAACAACTATAAAACAGAGGTTTGCTCACAGTGTATACTTTCTGGGGCCAACTTACATGTATAGTTTTATCTGCATGTGTTGTACAGTGGAAAGGATTTTATGATATTATATTTTTCAGTTAATGGTGGTGTGGCAGAGGAAACACTTTACAGAGTGGAAACCCTTCTTAAGCTGTCTTTCAACAAAAGAGTCAAAAGGTTTGGACATTTGAAAGTTAATGTTTGAAATATGCAGCACTGTATAAAATATATTACCTGGGGGCTCTCTAAGCACCCAGGCTGCTAAATACATATCTGAACAGTTGTGTCTTACGTTGTGTAAACATCAACACTTAAATGTTCTTTTTGTGTGGAGACAAGTTATGGTGTATTTCTCTTCCCTAGATTGGGGGACACAGGCACCATGGAAATGAAGATCCTGCAGATTGGAAAGCTGACACTAAACAGTTAACTTTTAACTCCTCCTCCTGCTCTGGGTTTCATCCCCTGCCTCCTCCTGGAGTCAGTTTTTACTTAGTGTCCTCAGAAGGAAGAAAATAAAACACAGAGTGGCTGGGCAAAGGATCCTAACTGTTGTAAAAGGTCACTCCACACAGTGTCATGAAATACATCCCAGCACCTTTACCAGCTATAGGTTCAGGACCTAATGAACAGCTAAGCTTAGCCTAGTAGCCATCCCACTCCTTGGAGGTCTGTAGGTTAGCCCATCTCCACCCTATGGTTATGTTCTTGCTCCCCTGGAAGCTACATGAGCCAGGCTACACTGGAGTTCACATGAAGGACTGGTTGTAACAGATGAGTGGGCTTTATTCATCTGGGAGTTAAGCTAGTTGGTCAGGTATGTGCTCAGCAGCACCCTGTGCACCCACCCACCAAATGGTCACGCGTCTGGCCACCCACACCCTCCTTCTCTACTTCCCTGATTAGCTTGCTGCATGCCTTGCTCATCCGTTCTGCAGGTGGAAGGAGTCACAAGCCCCATCTTGGCTGGCTTCCTCCCTCTCTTGCACTCTTGTGCTTGATCTCCCGCTCATTCTCCTGGGGACTGGCAGCAGGACGGCACATCTCTTCCTCTGAGAGAACAAGATAAACACCTTACAAGATCAAATCTTAACATCGAAATTGGTCTTCATTGTTCCCATTCGAACAGCCATGAAGACTCTGGGGAAAATGGTGTCGGCCTTTCCCGAGATTCCATGCACACCAGACCCCTACTGCAATTAATACTGCATCACCAGAAGAGGGATCGCAAGAACCTAGACAGGATAGTAGTCATCCCACCTCAAGTAAAGCCTTCACTAGAATGGTGGCTGTATCCACCCAGACTGAGATCGGGAAGACCATTACCAAACCGATGATACTAAGATGCGTGACTAACACACCGACGCTATCTAAAATGTGGAATTAACCTGCCAACGTTACCAAAGATGCGGGATCAGCCCGCCGACGTTGGGGAATGCGTAGAAGCACGACTTAACCGGCATTGTATGTGTGCGGGGATTTAAGTGGGCTAGAAGTGACAATAGAAGTGTACCTGCAAAGGGTGTATGCTGGTAACTTAATTATGCTGCTGCTTTCCTCCTAATAAACGATGTCATCTAAAATGCGGGATTAACCCGCCAACGTTACTAAAGATGCGGGATTAACCCGCCGACGCCGGGGGTTGGGTAGAAGCACGGCTTAACCGGCATTGTATGTGGGGATTGAAGTGGGTCAGAAGTGGCGATACAAGCATGCCTGCAAAAGTTTGATGCTGATAATTCTTTGGCATGTTAAATCATGCTGTTGCTCTCCTCATAATACAGCTAGGCCAGCTTGTACTTAGGTGCTGGTTAGCAAGTGAACCCCAGTTCCTGGACTATCATTTTAATTTTTGTACATTTAATAAAAGTTATGTTTTAGTTAACCTTTCCTCTGTTCTTAGGACAACACATGTAATACATTGGGTTGGTGCAACTCTATAGGTCTTTCCCTTTTTTCCCCTTCTCTGGGGTATGTTAATGCCAGTCAAAAAGGGTGGGGCGGATTGATGGGTCTGCTGACAGTTCAGGGATGTTGGAACCAGGAGGAAAGGAGCCTCCCAATCAATCTCCTAGAGCTCAGAGCGAATCTGTACTACATCATTGGACGGCATTCCTACGCAACAGGTTAGTGCGGATACAGTCCAACAACGTGACAGCTCTAGACTACATCAACCACCAAGGGGGCACCAAAGCAGGGCAGCCCTAGCAGAGACACAAAGGACCCTACACTGGGCAGAAGAATTCGTTCCCGCAATCTCTGTGGTATGCATCAGTGAACATACCCAAGGATGCACGGGTCCAGTGTTCACTGATGCCCATTTGGCCCTGTACTGGCCACGAAGAATATAGCTAGCAGACGTTTTAAACAATGCGACATAAGCACCCATACATCTACCACAGAGATCAATTGGTTACCCGAGATCACATAGGTGGGATCTAATGGCATGGCTCTTGAAACTATAGTATTACAAGCATCAGGGGCTCCAGCAGAGGCCATATCTACCATGCTGTGAGCGCAAAAATCAATATCAGCCAAAAAGTATCAAAGAGTCTGGAAGACATTTATTCGGTGGTGTGAATCCAGAGACAAGGACGTGAGGCTGGAAGGAGCAGAAGAGATCATAGCATTCTTCCAGAGAAGTTTGGACAAGGGTCTCTCTGTAAGCTCACTAAAGGCTCAGGTCTCAGCACTTTCAATTCTTTACCAAAGAAAATTTGCAGTGAACTGAAACGTGAGAACCTTTCTTCAAGGGGCGACCAGAATGGTGCCTCATTACAAGCACCCAGTGCCCCCATGGGACCTAAACTTAGTTCTCGCTGTCCTGCAAAAGGACCCCCTACACACCGATAGACAAAATTCCTCTGCCTACAGTGATGGAAAAGGTAGTGCAATCATATCAACAAGGAGCATTTGAGAGCTGGTGGCTCTCTTGTGCAAACCTGCACAAAGCTGTCCTAAGTCCAAGTTGTCCAAAGTTGTCCTAAGGTCAACTCCGGACTCCGCCTGCCAACGGATCGCTCCTCCACGTGCCATGTAGTTCAGCCCTAAAAAGATATTTTGCAATGTTTAGCTCTGCTCATAATGTAAAATCATTTACTGATGAATATTACATAGCTAAGCAAAGGTTAATATTAACACCTGTTCTGGAATTTTGTTAAATATTTTGTCACAAAATACTCTGTGATTGCAAAACATTGTTACACTGCAAATGTTGGCAAAAGCCAATTGTTTGCAAATATTACAAGGATGTCATTAAGGTCTGTATTCAGTCAAAAAGGACAAAAATATGGTCACTAACATTTGCAGTGGTTTTATGAACATAACAAAACATATTATTACATTACAATTGTCTAACTCTAAACAGTTAGCAGAGCAAAATGAATTGCTGATTATATGCTATAGGTTCTTCACTAGTAAGTATACTGTTAGTTACAAGTTAGAGAAATCCCTTCCTTAAGATCTTACAATCTTAGGGGGAAATGTAATAAAAGCTGCTTAGAGAAAAACAATTTGCACAGAAAACTTGCATTTTGCATCAAATAAATTACATAGTTTTCTTCTGTTAATTTAGTTTGTCCAGTGTTTTGTTTCTGCTTTTGTGTTTTATAATATGATGCAGGTTATTAATCACGCATAGATAAAAAACAGTATTGTTATATTTTTATCTATAGGTATCCTGTTACATTAACTGAATTAAAAAGAAGATGTGGATCACCTGAATATATGTCCATAAACAGCATTAATAGCTATTTACGGATTAATAAAAACAAGAAACAAGAATTAAAAAGATATTTAACAGAAAATTTGGAGCTGAAGCTGTCACCAGTGACATCAGTTACTTCTTGCTTTTCTAAAATAGTGGAAGGTAATGTAACTACTCCTTTTTTAAAATACTAACTAGGGTCATGTACAGGGGTGTGGGATTGCTGATACATCAATGCTACAGCACAACATGAATTTTCCATGTATTTCAGGATCAAACAAAGTGTTTTTTTGGGAGTATAGCAAACACCAAGGAAAATGCTTTCCCCACTAAGAGACAAAACTCACCCAGTGCTGCAGAGTTCCTGGTTATCAGACTGTAGAGGTGTCATATTGCTTTTCCTGTGCAGTCCTCACATACATATACAGTACCAACCTCCATCCTAAACTCCCACAGTTCTCTTATTTCCTGCTCTTAATTAGCATTGCTGTGCTCCTTAAAGACACAAAAATTAAAGTGACATGGTCCCTTTTGTTCAGGGCCCATTCCTGAATTCCTTTACACTACCTAGATAATCAGCTTTACAAAATAGTGCTTATTAAGTTATTCATTACCTGACCACAACAAGCGCTGCGTGCAATTGCACTTACTTGTGTTTCCAGTCCTTCTCAATATTTTAAGGCATAGTTCACCTTAAATTAATTTGTATTATGATGCAGACAGTGATTTTTGAGGTTTTTTTTATTACATATCATTTTCATCAGCAGATTTGCAGTTTTACATTTTAGCAGTGATGTGGATGCAAGGGTCAAATGTGTACTAGACAAAGTCCTAGGTAAAAATACTCATTTAAGGCTAAATAATATGAATTACTCTTTTTACAAATGTTGTAGCTGAAATAAACTACATGGGAGCACAGATGATTTCACCTTATACTTTGTATTTAGATTTGTACAGAATGATTTTTTGTTTTATAAATGCTCCCTGTACATCACCTGTTGCTCCTTTTCCTCAAGCCACTATAGTGCCTAGTTAAGTGCAGTGCAGGTAAAGAGCACAGGTTGTATGTGTATGCCCTGTTTTCTCTAATCGTATCATTCCAGTACCCAAAGTACACATAAACTATGATTTCTTAAGATAACAAGTACCATTATTAATTTTTTTCTAGGGGAAGCATCTGCTTTAGCTGACGATTTTTCTATGCTTGCTGCCAGATTTATTTCATTCAAAAACGCTTCAAAAAGTGAACCTGAAGATAAAACGCAACAGCACTTAGTTAACAAAGAATGCAGGTATGGGGATAAATAATTTTCAATTTGTAACACGTATACATCAATATTAACTTTTTGCTTATGTTTTATATGCACCTGGTTGTTATGCAGCTCAATAAGACCATTGGTCCAGGCTTTTCAGTATTTAAGAGTATACAAGTATTGCAGCATTACCTGTGAAAACAGCAAACACATCTGCCACAATCATCTGCTATTTATATATCCATTTTTATACTTCCTCTTCATGACAAAGGCAACCTTTGATTTTGCTCAGCCCCTGTCAAGTACCCACCCACTGCCCTACCTTAATCTAACCTATCTCAGGTGATCATTCCCGTGCCCTCAAAAGACTGTTTCGAGGGTTACTATTCAAACCTCTTTTTTAAACTTCTTTTTTATAAACTTTGCTATAAGGATCCTTCTGCTGTCTCCTAAAACAGAATCTGCTCAACCCCATCTTATATCCTTGGCGTGGCTGCCTGTCAGGCAAAGGATAGCATATAAAATCCTTCCTTCCCAATTTGTACCTGTATGTTAGCCTCCCATCCACTTAGACTATAAGCGCAACATGGCAGGGACCTCCTTCCCACTATGGGGCAGATTCATCAAAGAGTGAAGTCATTAGTGAAGTTCCGCCACTAGAGGGAAATTCCGCCACTCTCCATTCATTTCTATGGGATTTTTAAAGGCGTATTTATCAAAGGGTGAACTTTCACTTCACCCATTGATAAATACACCTTTCAAATCCCATAGAAATGAATGGAGAGTGGCGGAATTTCACTCTAGTGGCGGTACTTCACTCTTTAGTGAATTTGCCCCTATGTCTCTTACCACATAGCACTTAAAACTCCTTGTCATATGATTCTGTGTATATTTATTACACTGTATGTAATCTGTCTCCCCCATGTGTACTTTTATATAAATATATATTGTACTTTTATGCACTGCTCCTCAACACCACTTTACAAAGAAAGTTACACATACATACATAGGTCATTCTTTCAGCCATATACATTCCGGGGCTCCTGAAGTTGGGAAGCGGACTTTCTAAGCAGTCACTAAACCACGACATGTTCCACAAAATAACACAGAGATGGGGCACCCTCTGTGCACCCCACTTCGAAAAGTGGAAAGGTTTCTAGCTCGATACAGAGATCCCTTAGGTCTAGATGTTGATGCCCTAACAGCGGATTGGCAATTTCATTTGGCGCATGCTTTTCCTCCTCTTCCACTACTGCCAAGGATAATCAGACGGTTATAGACTACACAGACAACCCTCATTCTCATAGCTCCAAGGTGGCCTCCTCGCTCCTTGTTCACAGACCTGATTAACCTGTCAGTAGCAGAAACCTGGACACTACCTCTCCTTCCAGATCTTCTAACCCAGGGTCCAATTCAACATCCAAATCCACCATACCTGAACTTGACGGCATGGCTCTTGAGACGCACATCCTAACACAAAAGGGTTTTTCCAGGGCCGTAGCTCACACTATGGGGCAGATTTACTAAAGGTCGAATTTCGAGTGGTCTAAACACTCGAAATTCGACCGTCGAGGGGGGGAATAGCGCTCGTTCGAATTCGACTAGCGAATTCGAACGATTTTAGCGCTATTTAGCGCTATTCGATCGATGGAACGATCGAATGGAAATCATTCGATCGATCGAACGATTTTCATTCGATCAAACGGCAAAATCGTTCGAATCGAGCGATTTTGGGAATTTGATCGAATGAAAACCGTTCGATCAAAAAACTTTTCCCAAAAGACTATGGAAGGTCCCCATAGGCTTACAATGCAATTCGGTAGGTTTTATCTAGCGAATTAAATGGTCGAATGATTTTTAAAGGGGAAGTACTTCGACTATCGAATGGTCGAATGATTTTAAATTCGAACGTTCGAATTACTCGAATCGATCGAACGATCACTATTCGATGGTCGAGTTTTCAAATTCGATGGTCGAATTTTCAAAAAGTTGACAAAAAGTTGCATTCAAAATTCGAATTTTAACCATTCGAATTCTTCACTCGAATTTTGTAAATTTGCCCATATGTGTGCAGCGAGAAAGCCAGTCTCCACCAAGACTTATCATCGAGTCTGGGCTACCTACCGTCAATGGTGCACCCGTAATATGAAGACCTTCAGGACATTTTTGGTTCCCAACATCCTCGAGTTTCTCCATGAGGGATTATCCATGGGTATGTCTCTAGGTTCTCTCAAGTCCCAGACCTCCGCTCTTTCAGTTCTCTTTCAGAAGCACCTAGCCTTGTTACCTGATGTAAAGACTTTCATGCAAGGGGTTGCACATATAGCCCCCCAATACGCCCACCAACTCCTATCTGGGACCTCACGCTAGTGTTTGGGGCACTTCAAAATCCACCTTTCGAACCACTGGGGTCAGTGCTCCTTCAATGGCTTACTTGGAAGACAGTATTCCTTCTAGCAATTGCCTCAGCAAGACAGGTTTCAGAGCTAAATGCATTATCCTGCAAGCCACCCTTCCTAGTTTTTAATCACGACAGAGTGGTTCTCAGAACCATTCCCTCCTTCCTTCCTAAGGTGGTCTTGGATTTTCATTTGAATCAAGAAATAACAAATCCTACCTTCTGTCCTTTGCCGTCAAATCCCAAGGAGGTGGCCCTACATGCTCTGGATCCCGTCAGAGTGTTGAAATTCTATATCCACAGAGATAAGGAAATTTGCAAGACCAATGCTCTGTTCATTCTGCCTTCCGAACCTCAAAAGGGTTCTCGGGCTTCTAAACCTACTATCTCCCGTTGGATCAAGCAAGCTATTCAACGAGCCTACACAGCCCATTCTACCGGAGGGATGAGTACGTCCTGGGCGTTCAGAAATCAGGCATCAGCCGAACAGCTGTGTAAGGCAGCCACGTGGACTTCGGTTTAATTCTTTTGCAAAATTTTACCATTTCGATACCTTTACGGCCTCTGACACTCGCTTCGCCAGAAAGGTGCATCAAGCCAGACCGGGAGAAAAGGAGATTTTGTGATACTCACCGTTAAATCTCTTTCTCTTCAGTCGCTTGAGGGACACAGGGCTTCCCTCCCTGGATTGAGGCTCTCCATTTTCCGTCAGATATGTAACAGTAACTTGTTTGGAGTATTCTATTCCTATGTCAAATTTTTATTATTAATAATGTTGTTTTCCTGTTGAACACCCCGATAACTTCATTTTGGGGAAGGCTCCTCTCTCATCTACTTATACAGGCCCTCGGCAGGTCTAACATGCAAGATTTGGAAATTCTGTCTTTTTGCAGCATCATGGTATAATAAAGCTTGATAAATTCAAAAAAGTTTTTTTTCCTCTAAATATTTTAGTGAAAAAGAACTCAAATATTACAATATTTTACTGTTCAAACTTTAATAAACAACCCCCTAAATGTACATTAATATTTTGAAGAGTTTTTTGTGTCATCACTTTAACCATGTTTTTGCCATTGTACACTACCATCATTGTGTACTTTTCATTTTTTCATCCCGATTTAATTTAATAAAATATAATATAATATGTGATGTGTTAATCCTCATTCTGCATCTGTTTGAATCTGTATTTGTATTATACAGGAAACAACTCTCTTCTATCAAAGAAGAAATTAAGGCAGAATCAGAGATGTTCAACACTGCAACACATGGAATGGGCTTTGCTGTCATAGATATTGTTGCAGCAATATTTGACAAAGCACTCTCGTTAAAGGATAACTAAGCCTAACTAAAGAAGTAGGCAGAAATGTTGTACATTATGTTTTGAGCTTCTGTACCAGCCCAAGGCAACCACAGCCATTTAGCAGTAAAGATCTGTGTCTCCAAAGATGCCCCAGTAGCTCCCCATCTTCTTTTCTGCTGATTCACTGCACATGCTCTGTGCTGCTGTCACTTACTGAGCTTAGGGAGCCACTCACAATATACAGTACACATAGAATAGAAATGTCACAATATAAGGCTGATTAGTAATTAATACAGATAATTACTACATGGCAGCACAGAAACCAGTGCAGTTAGCATCAGAATTGAATAATCAGCAAACATGTAGCATCAGCTTATATTGCAGGAGAACCTCATTTTCTGCTGCTGGATAATTAGTGATGACCCCTAAGCTTAGCTTCTCAACAGCCAATCAGAGCCCACTGAGCATGTGAGTGTCACAGACACTTTCCAAGATGGTGACCCCCTGTGACAAGTTTGAAGTCCTGGATCATTGCTGCTATTGACAAGCTCAAACTTTAGCCTCCTGCAATAAGTTCACTATAGAAAATGTAGTTTTTTTTCCATATTGTTTATGGGTTAGTTCTCCTTTAAAAATGTCATTTTCGGTTGGTATGTTTTGTAGCTAAAAGGAAGTTAAGCCATATTCATTGCACTCCTATTGCAAATGAGTTATTCTGCCCATATAAAAATGTTACTATCTGGTACCATTTCATCCTGTTGAAAACTGTGAAAAAATGTAATCATAAATAGTCTTTTTTGTATTTAAAATGAATAGTTATTGCATAATCATGAATATGATTATATGTGATATTGCATATTACAAATTTCTGTATATATACTGTATATATATATATACAGTATATATATAAATATACATAAATATATATTTGTGTATATATGTACACACGTTATATTTATTAAAAATCTGTTTCACTCTTAAAAAATTTCTTATGGATGTTTTTTTTTACCATTATACTACTTTATTTTAGCACACAGGAAATACACATGATACAATGACTTATACAATGTAATAAAAATAAATTTCACAAAGACACCCCCCCCCAGGTTCTAAGGGAGCTTTCTGATATTCTCAGAGTCATCTGGTATGGTGCCTATGGATTGGAGAAAAGCTGATGTTATTCCAGTATTTAAAAAGGGATTACGATCTCAGCCTGGCAATTATAGGCCAGTAAGCTTGACATCTGTGGTGGGCAAATTATTTGATGGCTTGTTAAGGGATCACATTCATGTCCTAGTGGCTGTCATTATGAGCAGCAATCTGCATGGCTTTATGGAGGACAGGTCATGTCAGACAAATCTGATTGCTTTTTATGATGTGGTAAGTAAGATACTGGACAGTGGGGGGCAGTAGATGTGATTTGGATTTTGCCAAATCGTTTGATACTGTGCCCCACAATGACTGCTTTCTAAACTAAGGTCTGTTGGGCTTAATGAAGGCGTTTGCACATGGATAGGAAACTGGCTACAGGATCGGGTACAGAGGGTGGTTGTTAATGGGACATTCTCTACTTGGAGTAAGGTTCTTAGTGGGGTCCCCCAGGGCTCAGTATTGGGTCCACTTTTATTTAACTTGTTCATTAATGACTTAGGGGAGGGTGTTGTAAGTAATATATCAGTGTTTGCAGATGACACAAAATTATCCAGCCCAATTAATTCCATCCAGGATGTGGCACTTGCAACATGATCTTGACAAACTGGTAATCTGGGCAGCTAAGTGGCAAATGAGATTCAATGTTGATAAATGTAAAGTCCTGCACCTGGGATGTAAAAATATCCACTTATACCCTTAATGGGACTGCACTAGGCAAATCCATTATGGTAAAGGACCTTGGAGTCCTTGTAGATAATAAACTTGTCTGTAGCAAGCAATGCCAGTCAGCAGCATCAAGGGCAAATAAGGTCTTGAGTTGTATTAAATGGGGCAGAGAGTCACGGGAGGAGGGATCCCACTGTATAGAGCACTGGTAAGGCCCCATCTAGAATATGCCGTACAGTTTTGTCTCCATCACTCAAACAGGACATTATTGTATTAGAGAGGGTACAGAGAAGGGCAACTAAGCTGGTAAAGGGAAAATCTTAGCTATGAGGAAAGACTGGACAAATTGGGGATGTTCATGCTGGAGAAGAGACGCTTAAGGGGTGATATGATAACTATGTATAAATATATAAGAGGATCATATAATAATCTCTCTAATACTTTATTTACCAGTAGGTATTTCCAGCTGACACGAGGTCACCAAGAAGAAAAGCGGTTCCGCCTAAATATTGGGAAGGGGTTTTTTTTATAGTGAGAGCTGTGAAGATGTGGAATTGTCTCCCTGAATCAGTGGAACATGCTGATTAGATAGGTATAAGAAGGGGTTGGATGGTGTTTAGCAAGTGAGTGAATACAGGGCTATTGAAGATAGCTCATAGTACAAGTTAATCTAGGGACTGGTCCTCCGATTGCAATTTTGGAGTCAGGCAAATTGGAGAGACTTCGGATGGGGTTGTTTTTGCCTTCCTCTGGATCAACTGGCAGTAAGGCAGGATAGATATATATATATATATATATATATATATATATATATATATATATAGTGCTTAAGTAACCAAAGAAATGTATAAAAAGTTAAGTTTTCCCTTTAATGTCTCCATAATGGTTTCTCTGTTGAAAGAATATTGCTATCTGGCCCTAGAAGCTATATTATTCTGAAAGGAACAGGCAAGCTAGAAAATCCATTCACATGTTTACCTTCAACAGGAAGGCTGTCCTGTGGAATGGTATTTAATCATAGTTAAGTGTTAGGAGGGTCCCTTTGAACAGGGCACAGAGCACGAAGGTTAACTGTCTGTGTTAGGAACTTCCATAGGGACTGAGGGTGCCACTTGTCGCTGTAAAGAACAGAGGGAGATGTGACCAGTGAGATTGTGTAAAGCCAGGAGGCTGAGCAATCTGCCAAAAGGAAGTATCATGAGTACAGGGGTGACCCACAAATTTTATGTTTTGCTGGTAGTCCACAAGGGGCCCAGTTTATTGAGGGAACTCATCAAATGTGTTAAAGTACCACCCAGTGAACATAATTTATTTTTTGGATTTGTTTTATTTGCAGAAATGGTCACCTCTGTATGTAAATAAACTGCCTTAAACTGAAGAAAGTGTCTGTTGTTGATCCTTGTGCTTGTGACAGTATTTAGTACTGTATATGAAAAAGGGGAATATGTGTGAGCACTCCAAGGCCAAATAAAAATACAATGGATGCTTAGCTGATCTGGCCAGGATAGTCACTCACAAACATACAATAAACAAAAAATGCACATTCCCTGGTCACCTGTTTCACAAATTAACTTAGTATCTAAGCAAATGCATGTATTTTGCAAAACGAGTTTTTTTTATTACCGATTTATGGTCATAAAATTGATGTCACCATACCAAGTGAAGGTAAAACCCATATGGTGGACCTAACTGTTTACCGCTGGTCAAGTTTTTTCTCGGTTGTTGACCTCCTACATAACTACATGTCTCAGGGTCAATGTCTCCAGACCAAGGCATCGGCTTAAATGGGCTTGATCTTCCCCTATGCCAGTAGCAATTTGTAAGGGGAGAATTTTGCCAATGCAAAAGCATTGACTATTTACACGTTTGTTACTTCCTCAACATTAAGGCTTGTGGGGAATGCAAGGTCTGTTTTGGAGAAGAATGATCTGCATCTGCAGGTTATTTACACATTGGTCATGAAGCAGAGTGACAGCTGGTCATGAAGCAACATGACAGCTTGTAACAGTTTTCTTTCCACTTTTCACTCAGGTTTTGATATAAAAGTATGGTGCTCACTATGCACTAGGTTAAAAACCACAAGCAAGCAGAGCAGAGAATTAGGGGCCGATTCACGAAGGGTCGAATTTCGAAGTTAAAAATACTTCGAAATTCGACCCTCGAATTGAAATCCTTCGACTTCGAATATCGAAGTCGAAGGATTTAGCGCAAATCCTGCGATCGAACGATCGAAGGATTTTTCGTTCGATCGAACGATTAAATCCTTCGAATCGAACGATTCGAAGGATTTTAATCAAACGATCGAAGGAAAATCCTTCGATCAAAAAAAGGTTAGCAAGCCTATGGGGACCTTCCCCATAGGCTAACATTGACTTCGGTAGCTTTTATCTGCCGAAGTAGGGGGTCGAAGTTTTTTTTAAAGGGCAAGTACTTCGACTATCGAATGGTCGAATAGTCGAACGATTTTTACTTCGAATCGTTCGATTTCGTTCGACTTCGATCGAATTCGATCGAATTTAACCAATTCGATGGTCGAAGTACCCAAAAAATACTTCGAAATTCGAAGTATTTTTCATTCGAACCCTTCACTCGAGCTGAGTGAATCGGCCCCTCAGTGTATGGGATGATTTTACTACTGCCTTTTTCCTTATTAATTAGGAATGCAGCATATGAAATGTGTACTTGGGACACACATAAGATAACATTTCTCTTACAAAACAAAAAAACTTTTTTCCGATATAAAATGTAATAATTTTATTACAATATAGTTTACTACACAGTTTTTAGCAATATTATTGAGGAAGCATCCTACAGTTCAAAGTGTCTTTTTATTTCTTTTGAGAAAAAAACCCTTTACGATAATTCTTTTTTTTCCTTCTATAAGAAGAAATGCTTGAATGAATATTTTTGTTTTCCCTCAGTTTAGCTCTTTGAAATCATATGGGAACAATGTTCTTTTTTCTGCTTTTTGTTTCAAAGTTTGAAAAGACAATTGCATGTGCTTTTTTAAGTGTGTTATGTAATGCTTTGTTATAAGCAAAAGACTCGCTATTAACCCATGTATATAAATCTTGAACCAAATTCTGGGTAGATAGGACAGTTGGTGTAACAGTGTCTAATTCTTCTTCAATTTCAAAAGTATCGTGAAATGGAATAGCTGGTTTGGACATTTTTAGTTCATCTACAGCTTGAAGTGTACCTGCTGTATGTTTTGTTGGTTTGCTGGTAGAGGTTTTTAGAGCAATGGCAATCATAATGCATACACATGTCTCTCCAAAACTGTTTGTCCTACAAGAGCACTTACTCTTATGGACTATGCTCATTTCATCATCTCTGTTAATAATAGGGGGCCGATTCACTCAGCTCGAGTGAAGGGTTCATATGAAAAAAACTTCGAATTTCGAAGTTTTTTTTGGGTACTTCGACCATCGAATTGGTTAAATTCGATCGAATTCGATCGAAGTCGAACGAAATCGAACGATTCGAAGTAAAAATCGTTCGACTATTCGACCATTCGATAGTCGAAGTACTTGCCCTTTAAAAAAAACTTCGACCCCCTACTTCGGCAGATAAAAGCTACCGAAGTCAATGTTAGCCTATGGGGAAGGTCCCCATAGGCTTGCTAAGCTTTTTTTGATCGAAGGATTTTCCTTCGATCGTTTGATTAAAATCCTTCGAATCGTTCGATTCGAAGGATTTAATCGTTCGATCGAACGAAAAATCCTTCGATCGTTCGATCGCAGGATTAGCGCTAAATCCTTCGACTTCGATATTCGAAGTCGAAGGATTTCAATTCGAGGGTCGAATTTCGAAGTATTTTTAACTTCGAAATTCGACCCTTCGTGAATCGGCCCCTAAGTGTTGCTCCTTCCTGGATATACATTCTTCTTTTTATTAATAAATTACATTCAGACTTTCTGAGCTGGTCTAAAGAAATGTTTTCCCTTGACAGGAGAGTTTTGGCAAATGCAATGTGTTTGCAAATATTGCCCATCAATGAAAACCAGCAATCACAAATGTTATAAATTACATTTACATTGTGATATTTTGCTGGTTGACTCTCAGATGGAATGCAATAATTCCCTTCCCCTTTGTGATGAATATTTGCTTCAAGTCCTTTCTGTATCATTTTCTCCACTGTACCGAAAATGTCCTGCTTTTCTTGTGAACTTGATATACGGCCAGCCTTGTGAAGTTCAGTTAAATGCCTAAAGAAAAAAGAACGAAAATTGTTCAGTATGATGTTAAATATACAGAGTAAAATTAACCTTATGTTTTTTGTAGTTCTTGACTTGATAACGCAGTACTACAGAATTTAAAATATTTTACAGTATGGTAATGCGTTTTATTGAGAACATGTATTTCATGTTTGATAAAACTGGACCCACTCTATTGTTTTCCCATGGCAGGGCATGGCTGACCTATACCTGCCAACATGTGAGGTGCTGACATTCCACTGGACAGAATTCTTTGTCCAGGGGTACCCTAATTAACTCTTTAGTGCTCATGCACTTCTGCCTGGGGGCATAGTAAATACACCACACTGACTGTGCAATTCGGAACATGGTTACTTATTACAAAGAAGGTGTCACCTGACAACTTATTTAAACAGAGTAATGGTCTTATTTGTTTCCCACTTACTTACAGTATATATTCTTCCAAAATGCAGATTTTACTTTTTAATGCTTCTTTAATGAAATGCTGTGCTCTGTCCATCTATGGTGCCTATATGCCCCCCCCCCTACTGTGGCTGTATTGATTGGGGAACCCATATCGCTGCTATATTTTGGAGTGCAGAGACAATTTAATAAAATAAAGGGAATGGTGCAGAAAAGTACAGAAAACATGGCAAGTTGCAACTGTTTTTGCACTCTGCCCTGCATTAAGGACTAAGAACTTTGGCAAATAACTGGATAGGTATGACAGAGGAAAGGGAACAAAACAGGAAAATGAAAAGCTACATAGCAAACTGTGTTGCCTCATTTAAGTGTAGGAGACATTGAGGTATATTTATCAAAGAGTAAAGTTAGAGATCGCCACAGTGGGATTTTGAACGGCATATTTATCAAAGGATGAACTTTCACTTTCACCCATTGAGAATCTCCATAGAAATGAAGAGAGTGGCGGAATTTCTCTCTAGAGGACTCTGTCAGTTCTTGCAAATGCCAGTGGGGCTGCTGTATGGTTCCATAGAAAGTAACCATATAGTGGGCTGGTAGAGGGCTGTTTGGGCCTCTGTGTACTTGCAATGGCAAGGCCTATTTTGACTCCCAGTCCAGGCCTGTAGAGGACTGTGATGATCTCTAACTTCACTCTTTGATAAATATACCTCATTGCAAGTACAAAAAAACATCTATTGCCCAGGCTTTTTGCAGTTTACAATCTGCATGACTCTGTATTCTTTACTTTTTGGAGATCATAGAGCAACGGCATACCCCATTGATCTATTCCCTGGGCTTAGTAAATGGGGTCTGTGTATGTTTCTGTTTTAATCCAAATAAATGGTAACAAACACAATTTGTGATTACTTTTCCAAAAGACATAGCATTCTGCATTTATATATGGATTGATGTAGCTCATATACAGTACTTACTTGTAATATTTCTCAACTTTGCCAGTTAGCAGACAAACTAACATATCTAATCTCATGTTTGCTTTTCCTTCCAAAAATTGATATTTCAAAGTGTGGAAAAATCTTTAAAAAAAGGAAGACAATGTTTTAAAGCTTGACAGTACTAGTGTTGCAAATGTACAGTATAATGTAAATGTAGACAGTACTTTTTGACTAAAATATAACTACACTGGTTAATTAAAATATTATATGTATTGGCCATGGCATTCTGTAAAGTTGTGCTCCTCCATGGTGTGTGTGTGTGTATGAATAAAGAGGCACTTACCAACAAAATTAAATACCTGGGTGTCAAGCTATAGTTAACCAAAACAGAAGGAAGCTCCAGCACCCACAGATTTGTTAAAAATACAAACAAGTCATTATTAAAGGGGTTGTTCTCCTTTGACTTAACTTTTAGCATGATATAGAGAGCAATTTGCAGTTGGTTTTCATTTTTTATTATTTGTGGTTTTTGAGTTATTTATCTTTTTATTCAGCAGCTTTCCAGTTTGCAATTCCACCATCTGGTTGCTAGGGTCCAAGTTACCCTAGCAACCCGAATTTTTGAATATTTATCAGTATTCCAAAACTACCTTTCCGAAAGATTGTTGGTTTCACTTTCTTCATGATACACCTGTCGACCATATTGTGCCCACATGTCAGATACAGGAAACCAGTGATGCTGTAGATAGTCACCAACTTTATCGTTACCAGTGATTGCTTTTACCCGCTCAAGAATCTCAGTAGAATGTTCTTGAAATACTTTTTTCTGAAAGTAAACGATGCAAAAAATAAAATAATATAATAATATAACAGTATTTACTGTGAGTTTACCTACTGTAGAACAAAGAAAAAATATATATAATGTATATATGTTCATTATGTTCAATACAACAATATATTGCCACACAGTTGTTAGGAGTAAGACACCTCAAAAAGTAAAGATTATTAATATATTCTTTATATAAAATATTGTTACTATTAGAACAGTAATGAGAGCATTTGCAATTCAGCTGACAGTTTCTTACTTTTGCAGAATCAGTGAGTAAACATTTACTTATATTATTATAACATTATAAATTTTAGTTTTCTTTTAAAAAAAACAAATAAATATATACTGTATAATCATTTTACATTACATGTACAACTATTATCCTGGGTGGGGGCAGAAACTTACACTGCTTGACATTTTAAGTGATATCATAAACTGTAAGACTTCACGACGCACAGAAGGATCTAAGTTACCACAGGTTTTTTTTGACAACCATCTATGAACAGCCTAAAAAAGAAAAACATTTTCAATAATTAAAAAGCTGTATCAGAATGAAATCTTAATCTTCGTAATCTTAATCTTAATTTTCGCAAATATGAAACAGAATTTAAGACGTTGGATACTTAAATTCTTTTATTAACAAGGTATGTGTGGAAAATGTGCATGTGATCAAATGTTATCCAGAAACCTGTTATCCAGAAAGCTATGAATTACTAAAGGGTCATCTCCCATAGACTCCATTTTATCCAAATAATCCACATTTTTAAAAAGGATTTCCCTTCTGTAATAATAAAACAGTAGCTTGTACTTGATCCAAACTAAGATATGATTAATCCTTTTCCAAATTATGGAAAGATCCATGATCCAAGTCCTGAGCATTCTGGATAACAGGTCCCATACCCGTGGATTTGTGTCACAAAAAGATTTCATAAAACATAAGGATTTAGATTTTATATAATCTGCCTGATTTTTGCAAAGCTTAAAGAATGTATGACATTGATTACAATTTTAATAACATTCCCCCTAATGTATAATATTTATTTAAAATTATAACTCTATTATGGAGAGAACACAATCACAAGACTAGAGAATATACCTAAAAACACATACTGATATAAAATTGTTTTAATCTTTAATGTGTCGAGTAACAGTATATATTTTAGGTGCATTACCTGAAGGACATGGAACCAGCACAGTAAGACTTTACTATAAGGAAACACTTTCTGAATAGCTTTAACCTCCTTGATATCTTTATCAACCATGAAGCATCTAAGATTGTGATATATAAAAATAAACAAAGTATTAAAAAACTAAGAATAAATAAATAATGTCAATGATAGAAGATACTAAACTTTTACATTTTCTCTGTGGTTTTACTTTGGTGCATAAACTTTACTATCATATAATGATAGACTCGGAAGTATTAATTTTTATTAGAATTGCTCAGTGAAATATGTCCAGAAATGGAGATAATAAAGTAGTATGAATTTTACATGTTGCAGCTCGCTGCTGCACTATGAGGATATTTAAAGAACAGTAACACCAACACTTAGGGGCAGATTTACTAAAAGTAGGAAGGCCCATACTTTAGTAATGGGGATCTATTTTTAGCAATGTTGTCCCACTATGATCTACATCCATATCACAGTTGGCATTCTGTTTCATGGAAAATATTACTTTAAGGAAAACTATACCCCCAAAATGGATACTAATATATAAGTGGCATATTAAAGGACAAGAAAAGGCAAAAAACTAAAATCCCATTTTTACTTTCTTTAATGAAAAAGAAACCTATCTCCAATATACTTTAATTAAAAAATGTGTACCGTTTTTATAAGAAACCTGACTGTATGCAGTGACATTCTCCCTTCATTTACTGCTGTGGATAGGAATTGTCAGACAGTCCCTAACTGCTGTGCTGGTAAACGATCATATTTTCAAATTGCAGGGGGAGCCCCCCACCTTACTTCCTAGAACTCGATCAGAATTGTTGGATTCCCTGTAGAGATTTGTATCCAGAGACTCAGTACAGTCTTTATATTCTGATTATTACTCAGTCTTGCTGTATTGGCTTCTATGGCAGATATTATTTGACTTGTGCTGTTCTGATCATTTATTACGAACCCTAAGCTTAACCTCCCAACTGAAGCCCAGACCACACTGAGCATGTGCGAGTCTTGATATTGCAGAAAAGTCTAACAAAGTTACAAGATGACAGCTCACTGCGCCAACTTTGAAAGCATAAATCATTTGTGTTATTAGGCTGCTGGTGCAGTACGTTCATGTTTATGTTTAGTATACAAAATACAGCATTTCTAACATTATTCTATTTTAGACTTTAGTTGCCCTTTAAAGTACCCTACCAAACTGGCCTATATATCTAAGTAAATATTGCCCTTTTGCATCTCTTGCCTTCCTTGAACCACCATTTTGTGATGTTCTGTGTGCTGCCTCAGAGATCACCTGACCAGAAATACTGCAGTTCTAACTGTAACAGGAAGAAGTGTTGAATCAAAAGACAGATCTGTTAATTGGCTCATGTGACCTAACATGTATAGTTTGTTGGTATGTTTGTGTGCACCGATAATCATATGATCCCAGGGGGTAACCCTTATTTTTAAAATGGCAATTTTCTATTTATGATTACCCATGGCACATACAGTATTACT
Source organism: Xenopus petersii (assembly GCA_038501925.1). NCBI lineage: Eukaryota > Metazoa > Chordata > Amphibia > Anura > Pipidae > Xenopus > Xenopus petersii. The sequence goes on along the minus strand of CM076683.1, from coordinate 138,372,665 downwards.
AGAAAAGCATATTATTATGAAAATTTACACGAAGCAGGGTTTTACACATGAGCTGTTTTATGCAATATATTTTTATAGAGACCTAGTTTTACTATAAATATTATATTGATTTATAAGAGAATTCATATTACTATATTAAAAAAAAACTATTTCTTGTGTAGCTTTAACATAATAAATATCTGAATGAAAACCATAAAATAGGAGAGTGATTTAGTCAAGCAGTTTGTTGTCTTGAGATCTACTGATCAACAACTAAAGGTCTACTGATAGATCCTGATCTTCCTTTTGGACACTGCGAATTTAAAGGAAGAATATCATACTAGGGAGAGAGGCTGACAGTATGGGTTCTATAAAGGCAACCTTATGTGAATACGATTCTATGTCTCATTTAATAAATGTTAATAAACTTATGGCGTCGGATTTATCTACATAGATGCTTTCCAAATAAGATTTTTTCAGATTTTTCAGGTCATCAGGTGAAAGAAAGAAACGACGATCCTTTAAATCATGATGGCCTCTTTTATTTGACCATTCAGCAGACTGCATAAGAATATTGGTTGAAGACTCTCCATCAGAAATCCATTGTTGAATCTGTTTAAGGAGTTCTGTGTCTGTTCTATTCATTCTCCACTCCTCAGAATTTCCAACATTATGTCCATTATGTTCAGCTTGAAAACGGACAATAATGCCGCTAAACACACCTTCAGCAACATATTTAAAACTTACATATGCTGTACAACTGTTTGCTCTTGTTGTACATGGACTGCCTTTAGAATAACCTTTTGGTTTGTTTCCTCTTTCACAAAAGAAATAACTTACATTCCTTTTTTTTTTAAAATGTGAAAATGTGCCAAGTCCATCATCATACAGTTTTTTCAAATAATTAGATATGAAATCATCCTTAGACTGATTTTGTAGGATATAAATATTCCGAATAACATTATTGCTTTCTTTACGAAGTTTTCTTTCTATTGCCTTAATCCAAAACTTATCCATTAATTCTGGAAAAATAAAAACAAAACATCTGTTAAAATAAATTTTACTGCATAAAAACAATGCACACGATTATAGTAAGTATAAATGACTAATAAAAAGGTAAAACATACAATAAAAATTATACAAAAGACAGAACATAAAATATAGCACCATCGTTTCAGTCATCAAATAATATATATCACAAGTCAGCACATACAATACATGACCACGCTGGCAGGCAGCACACAGCGCCGGATTTACTGGGCGGGCGCCCCTAGGCCGCACGGTCCTAGTGCCCGCTTACCGCACGCAGATGCAAAAGCGCCGGAACACTGGGGAACAATGCGTCCCTGTGCTCCCTATTGACAGCTGAGCGGCATGCTGCCCCTAAAAATGTGCCACCACAAATCACAAATCCGGGCCTGGCAGCACATAAAATATAATACCATCCCTGAAGGACGCATATCAAATATATCAATAACTAACACCATTCTAGGAGGCTGTGCATAATATATAGCATCATATTTTAAGGCAGCACATAGAATATACATAATCCTCCACAATGGTCATACATCTCCTGCCTGCAGAATGGTGTTACTTAGTATGTGCTGCCTCACATGATGGAGTTATATTTTATATGCTGCCTTCAAGAATGGTCATATATTCTATGTGCTGCCTTCAGCATTTGCGGTCTTGTTGGATTTTACTGCCTCCTAGGATGGTGTTATATTATATTTGCTTCATATATTCTATGTACTGTCTGCAAGAATGGTCACATAGTGTGTATTGCTTACATAGATGATGTCAATTAATAAGTGCTGCCTCCTAGGATGGTGTTTTATTATATATGCTACCTTAAAGGATGGTCAATCATTCTATATGCTGCCTGCAAAAATGATGTTATATTAAATGTGATGCCTGAAGGGTAGTCATACACTGTATGTGCTGCCTACAAGAATGATGTCACTTACTAGAAAGGTATTTTATAATATATGCTGCCTTAAAGGATGGTCATACACTCTATGTGCTGCCTGCATGGCTGTTATATTATATATGCAGCTTTAAAGGATGGTCATATATTCTATGTGCTGCCTGTAAGGATGGTGTTATATTATATGTGATGCCTTCAAGAATGGTCATACATTGTGTGCTGCCTACAAGGATGATGTCACTTAATATGTGCTGCCACCTAGGATGGTGTTTTGTTACATTGGTTGCCATACATTGCATGAGCTGCCATAAGGATGATGTCACTTAGCAGTTGCTGCCTCCTGTGATGGTGTTATAATATATATGCTGCATTAAAGAATGGTCATCAATGGAAAACACAGCAAGTCCAGTTGATTTCACTTATATCTACAGATGACATATGTGCTGCCTGCAAGGCTGGTGTTATATAAGTGCTGCCTCTTAGGATGGTGTGTTATTATATATGCTACCTTAAAGCATGGTTATACATTATATATGCTGCCTGCAAGTCTGGTGTTATATTATATATGCAGCCTTAAAGGATGGTACTATATTCAATGCTCTGCCTGCAAGGCTGGTGTTTATATAAGTGATGCCTTCAAGGATGATGTCAATTAATAAGTGCTGCCTCCTAGGATGTTGTTTTATTATATATGCTACTTTAAAGGATGGTCATACATCCTATATGCTGCCTGTAAGGCTGGTGTTATATTATATGTGATGCCATCAAGGATGGTCATACTTTGTATGTGTTTCCTACAAGGATGATGTCAATTAATACTTGCTACATCATAGGAGGGTGTTTTATAATATATGCTACCTTAAAGGATGGTCATATATTCTATATGCTGCCTGCAAGGCTGGTGTTATATTATATATGCAGCCTTAAAGGATGGTAATATATTATATGTGCTGCCTGCATGTCTGGTGTTATATTATATATGATGCCTTCAAGGATGGTCATACATTGTGTGCTGCCTTCAAGGATGATGCCACTTTATATGTGCTGCCTGCAATGCTGGTGTTATATTATGTGATGAATTCAAGGATGGTCATACTTTGTATTTGTTTCCTACAAGGATGATTTCAATTAATACTTGCTGCCTCCTAGGAGGGTGTTTTATAATATATGCTACCTTAAAGGATGGTCATACATTCTATATGCTGCCTGCAAGGCTGGTGTTATATTATTTGTGATGCCTTAAAGGATGGTCATATATTCTATGCCCTGCCTGCAAGGCTGGTTTTATATTATATGTGATGCCTTCAAGGATAGTCATACATTATGTGCTGCCTCCTAGGATGGTGTTTTATTACATTGGCTGCCTTAAAGGATGGTCATAAATTCTATGCACTGCCTGCAAGGCTCGTGTTAAGTGATGCCTTCAAGGATGGTCATATTTTGAATGTGCTGCCTACAAGGATGTTGTTTTATTATATATGATACCTTAAAGGATGGTCATACATTCTATAAGCTGCCTGTAAGGCTATTGTTATATTATAAATGCTGCCTTAAAGAATGGTCATATATTCTATGCGCTGCCTGCAAGGCTGGTGTTATATTATATGTGATGCATTCAAGGATGGTCATACATTGTGCTGCCTACAAGGATGATGCCACTTAATATGTGATGCCTCCTAGGATGATGTTTTATTACATTGGCTGCCTTAAATGATCATAAATTCTATGCACTGCCTGCAAGGCTGGTGTTAAATTATATGTGATGCCTTCAAGGATAGTCATAGTTTCTATGTGCTGCCTACAAGGATGATGTAAATTAATAAGTGTTGCCTCCTAGGATGTTTCTTTGTTATATATGCTACCTTAAAGGATGGCCATGCATTCTATATGCTGCCTGCAAGGCTGGTGTTATATTATATATGCAGCCTTAAAGGATGGTCATATATTCTATGCACTGCCTGCAAGGCTGGTGTTATATTATATGTGATGCCTTCAAGGATGGTCATACAGTGTGTGCTGCCTACAAGGATGATGCCACTTAATATGTGATGCCTCCTAGGATGGTGTTTTATTACATTGGCTGCCTTAGAGGATGGTCATATATTTTATGCACTGCCTGCAAGGCTGGTGTTATATTATATGTGATGTCTTAAGGGTTTTCATACATTGTATGTGCTGCCCGCAAGGATGATGTCATGTAATATGTGCTGCCTGCAAGGATGGTGTCACATTATATATACAGCCTTAAAGGATAGTCATACATACCTTGTGCTGCCTGCAAGGCTGGTGTTATATACATCATGCCTTCAAGGATGGACATACATTGCGTGCTGCCTACAAGGATGATGCCACTTAATATGTGCTGCCTCCTAGGATGGTGTTTTATTACATTGGCTGCCTTAAATGATGGTCATATATTTTAAGCACTGCCTGCAGGGCTGGTGTTATATTATATGTGATGCCTTCAAGGATGGTCATACATTGTGTGCTGCCTACAAGGATGATGCCACTTAATATGTGCTGCCTCCTAGGATGGTGTTTTATTACATTGGTTGCCTTAAGGGATGATCATATATTCTATGCACTGCCTGCAAGGCTGGTGTTATATTATATGTGATGCCTTCAAGGATGGTCATACATTGTGTGCTGCCTACAAGGATGATGCCACTTAATATGTGCTGCCCCCTAGGATGGTGTTTTATTACATTGGTTGCCTTAAGGAATGATCATATATTTTATGCGCTGCCTGCAAGGCTGGTGTTATATTATATGTAATGTCTTAAGGGTTGTCATACATTGTATGTGCTGCCTTCAAGGATGATGCCGCTTTATATGTGCTGCCTCCTAGGATGGTGTTTTATTACATTGGCTGCCTTAAAGGATGATCATAAATTCTATGCACTGCCTGCAAGGCTGGTGTTATATTATATGTGATGCCTTCAAGGATGGTCATACTTTGTATTTGTTTCCTACAAAGATGATTTCAATTAATATTTGCTGCCTCCTAGGAGGGGGTTTTATAATATATGCTCCCTTAAAGGATGGTCATACATTCTATATGCTGCCTCCAAGGCTGGTGTTATATTATATTTGCAGCCTTAAAGGCTGGTGTTATATTATATGTGATGCCTTCAAGGATGGTCATACATTGTGCTGCCTACAAGGATGATGCCACTTAATATGTGATGCCTCCTAGGATGGTGTTTTATTACATTGGCTGCCTTAAATGATGATCATAAATTCTATGCACTGCCTGCAAGGCTGGTGTTGAATTATATGTGATGCCTTCAAGGATAGTCATAGTTTCTATGTGCTGCCTACAAGGATGATGTCAATTAATAAGTGTTACCTCCTAGGATGGTGTTTTATTATACATGCTACCTTAAAGGATGGTCATACATTATATATGCTGCCTGCAAGGCTGGTCTTATATTATATATGCAGCCTTAAAGGATGGTCATATTTTCTATGTGCTACCTGCAAGGCTGGTGTTATATTATTTGTGATGCCTTCAAGGATGGTACTTACATTGTGTGCTGCCTTCAAGGATGATGCCAATTTATATGTGCTGCCTCCTAGGATGGTGTTTTATTACATTGGCTGCCTTAAAGGATGATCATAAATTCTATGCACTGCCTGCAAGGCTGGTGTTCTATAAGTGATGCCTTCAAGGATGGTCATATTTTGAATGTGCTGCCTACAAGGATGTTGTTTTATTATATATGATACCTTAAAGGATGGTCATACATTCTATAAGCTGCCTGTAAGGCTATTGTTATATTATAAATGCAGCCTTAAAGGATGGTGATATAGTCTATGTGCTGCCTGCAAGGCTGGTGTTATATTATATGTGATGCATTCAAGGATGGTCATACATTGTGTACTGCCTACAAGGATGATGCCACTTAATATGTGATGCCTCCTAGGATGGTGTTTTATTACATTGGTTGCCTTAAAGGATGATATAAATTCTATGCACTGCCTGCAAGGCTGGTGTTAAATTTTATGTGATGCCTTCAAGGATAGTCATAGTTTTTATGTGCTACCTACAAGGATGATGTCAATTAATAAGTGTTGCCTCCTAGGATGGTGTTTTATTATACATGCTACCTTAAAGGATGGTCATACATTCTATGCACTGCCTGCAAGGCTGGTGTTAAATTTTATGTGATGCCTTCAAGGATAGTCATAGTTTCTATGTGATGCCTTCAAGGATGGTACTTACATTGTGTGCTGCCTTCAAGGATGATGCCACTTTATATGTGCTGCCTCCTAGGATGGTGTTTTATTATATATGCAGCCTTAAAGGATGGTCATATATTCTATGTGCTGCCTGCAAGGCTGGTGTTATATTATATGTGATGCCTTCAAGGATGGTACTTACATTGTGTGCTGCCTTCAAGGATGATGCCACTTTATATGTGCTGCCTCCTAGGATGGTGTTTTATTACATTGGTTGCCTTAAGGGATGATCATATATTCTATGCACTGCCTGCAAGGTTGGTGTTATATTATATGTGACGTCTTAAGGGTTGTCATACATTGTATGTGCTGCCTTCAAGGATGGCGTTTTATTACATTGGCTGCCTTAAAGGATGATCATAAATCCTATGCACTGCCTGCAAGGCTGGTGTTATATTATATGTGATGCCTTCAAGGATGGTCATACTTTGTATTTGTTTTCTACAAGGATGATTTCAATTAATACTTGCTGCCTCCTAGGTGGGTGTTTTATAATATATGCTACCTTAAAGGATGGTCATACATTCTATATGCTGCCTCCTAGGATGGTCTTTTATTACATTGGCTGCCTTAAATGATGGTCATATATTCTATGTGCTGCCTGCAAGGCTGGTGTTATATTATATGTGATGCCTTCAAGGATGGTACTTACATTGTGTGCTGCCTTCAAGGATGATGCCATTTTATATGTGCTGCCTCCTAGGATGGTGTTTTATTACATTGGTTGCCTTAAGGGATGATCATATATTCTGTGCACTGCCTGCAAGGTTGGTGTTATATTATATGTGATGTCTTAAGGGTTGTCATACATTGTATGTGCTGCCTTCAAGGATGGTGTTTTATTACATTGGCTGCCTTAAAGGATGGTGTTTTATTACATTGGCTGCCTTAAAGGATGATCATAAATCCTATGCACTGCCTGCAAGGCTGGTGTTATATTATATGTGATGCCTTCAAGGATGGTCATACTTTGTGTTTGTTTCCTACAAGTATGATTTCAATTAATACTTGCTGCCTCCTAGGTGGGTGTTTTATAATATATGCTACCTTAAAGGATGGTCATATATTCTATGTGCTGCCTGCAAGGCTGGTGTTATATTATATGTGATGCCTTCAAGGATGGTCATACATTGTGCTGCCTACAAGGATGATGCCACTTAATATGTGATGCCTCCTAGGATGGTGTTTTATTACATTGGTTGCCTTAAAGGATGATCATAAATTCTATGCACTGCCTGCAAGGCTGGTTTTAATTTTTATGTGATGCCTTCAAGGATAGTCATAGTTTCTATGTGCTGCCTACAAGGATGATGTCAATTAATAAGTGTTGCCTCCCAGGATGGTGTTTTATTATACATGCTACCTTAAAGGATGGTCATACATTCTATATGCTGCCTGTAAGGCTGGTGTTATATTATATATGCAGCCTTAAAGGATGGTGATATATTCTATGTGCTGCCTGCAAGGCTGGTGTTATATTATATGTGATGCCTTCAAGGATGGTACTTACATTGTGTGCTGCCTTCAAGGATGATGCCATTTTATATGTGCTGCCTCCTAGGATGGTGTTTTATTACATTGGTTGCCTTAAGGGATGATCATATATTCTATGCACTGCCTGCAAGGTTGGTGTTATATTATATGTGATGTCTTAAGGGTTGTCATACATTGTATGTGCTGCCTTCAAGGATGGTGTTTTATTACATTGGCTGCCTTAAAGGATGATCATAAATCCTATGCACTGCCTCCAAAGCTGGTGTTATATTATATGTGATGCCTTCAAGGATGGTCATACTTTGTATTTGTTTCCTACAAGTATGATTTCAATTAATACTTGCTGCCTCCTAGGTGGGTGTTTTATAATATATGCTACCTTAAAGGATGGTCATACATTCTATATGCTGCCTCCAAGGCTGGTGTTATATTATATATGCAGCCTTAAAGGATGGTCATATATTCTATGTGCTGCCTGCAAGGCTGGTATTATATTATATGTGATGCCTTCAAGGATGGTCATACATTGTGTGCTGCCTACAAGGATGATGCCACTTAATATGTGATGCCTCCTAGGATGGTGTTTTATTACATTGGTTGCCTTAAGGGATGATCATATATTCTATGCACTGCCTGCAAGGCTGGTGTTATATTATATGTGATGCCTTCAAGGATGGTCATACATTGTGTGCTGCCTACAAGGATGATGCCACTTAATATGTGCTGCCCCCTAGGATGGTGTTTTATTACATTGGTTGCCTTAAGGAATGATCATATATTTTATGCGCTGCCTGCAAGGCTGGTGTTATATTATATGTAATGTCTTAAGGGTTGTCATACATTGTATGTGCTGCCTTCAAGGATGATGCCGCTTTATATGTGCTGCCTCCTAGGATGGTGTTTTATTACATTGGCTGCCTTAAAGGATGATCATAAATTCTATGCACTGCCTGCAAGGCTGGTGTTATATTATATGTGATGCCTTCAAGGATGGTCATACTTTGTATTTGTTTCCTACAAAGATGATTTCAATTAATATTTGCTGCCTCCTAGGAGGGGGTTTTATAATATATGCTCCCTTAAAGGATGGTCATACATTCTATATGCTGCCTCCAAGGCTGGTGTTATATTATATTTGCAGCCTTAAAGGCTGGTGTTATATTATATGTGATGCCTTCAAGGATGGTCATACATTGTGCTGCCTACAAGGATGATGCCACTTAATATGTGATGCCTCCTAGGATGGTGTTTTATTACATTGGCTGCCTTAAATGATGATCATAAATTCTATGCACTGCCTGCAAGGCTGGTGTTGAATTATATGTGATGCCTTCAAGGATAGTCATAGTTTCTATGTGCTGCCTACAAGGATGATGTCAATTAATAAGTGTTACCTCCTAGGATGGTGTTTTATTATACATGCTACCTTAAAGGATGGTCATACATTATATATGCTGCCTGCAAGGCTGGTCTTATATTATATATGCAGCCTTAAAGGATGGTCATATTTTCTATGTGCTACCTGCAAGGCTGGTGTTATATTATTTGTGATGCCTTCAAGGATGGTACTTACATTGTGTGCTGCCTTCAAGGATGATGCCAATTTATATGTGCTGCCTCCTAGGATGGTGTTTTATTACATTGGCTGCCTTAAAGGATGATCATAAATTCTATGCACTGCCTGCAAGGCTGGTGTTCTATAAGTGATGCCTTCAAGGATGGTCATATTTTGAATGTGCTGCCTACAAGGATGTTGTTTTATTATATATGATACCTTAAAGGATGGTCATACATTCTATAAGCTGCCTGTAAGGCTATTGTTATATTATAAATGCAGCCTTAAAGGATGGTGATATAGTCTATGTGCTGCCTGCAAGGCTGGTGTTATATTATATGTGATGCATTCAAGGATGGTCATACATTGTGTACTGCCTACAAGGATGATGCCACTTAATATGTGATGCCTCCTAGGATGGTGTTTTATTACATTGGTTGCCTTAAAGGATGATATAAATTCTATGCACTGCCTGCAAGGCTGGTGTTAAATTTTATGTGATGCCTTCAAGGATAGTCATAGTTTTTATGTGCTACCTACAAGGATGATGTCAATTAATAAGTGTTGCCTCCTAGGATGGTGTTTTATTATACATGCTACCTTAAAGGATGGTCATACATTCTATGCACTGCCTGCAAGGCTGGTGTTAAATTTTATGTGATGCCTTCAAGGATAGTCATAGTTTCTATGTGATGCCTTCAAGGATGGTACTTACATTGTGTGCTGCCTTCAAGGATGATGCCACTTTATATGTGCTGCCTCCTAGGATGGTGTTTTATTATATATGCAGCCTTAAAGGATGGTCATATATTCTATGTGCTGCCTGCAAGGCTGGTGTTATATTATATGTGATGCCTTCAAGGATGGTACTTACATTGTGTGCTGCCTTCAAGGATGATGCCACTTTATATGTGCTGCCTCCTAGGATGGTGTTTTATTACATTGGTTGCCTTAAGGGATGATCATATATTCTATGCACTGCCTGCAAGGTTGGTGTTATATTATATGTGACGTCTTAAGGGTTGTCATACATTGTATGTGCTGCCTTCAAGGATGGCGTTTTATTACATTGGCTGCCTTAAAGGATGATCATAAATCCTATGCACTGCCTGCAAGGCTGGTGTTATATTATATGTGATGCCTTCAAGGATGGTCATACTTTGTATTTGTTTTCTACAAGGATGATTTCAATTAATACTTGCTGCCTCCTAGGTGGGTGTTTTATAATATATGCTACCTTAAAGGATGGTCATACATTCTATATGCTGCCTCCTAGGATGGTCTTTTATTACATTGGCTGCCTTAAATGATGGTCATATATTCTATGTGCTGCCTGCAAGGCTGGTGTTATATTATATGTGATGCCTTCAAGGATGGTACTTACATTGTGTGCTGCCTTCAAGGATGATGCCATTTTATATGTGCTGCCTCCTAGGATGGTGTTTTATTACATTGGTTGCCTTAAGGGATGATCATATATTCTGTGCACTGCCTGCAAGGTTGGTGTTATATTATATGTGATGTCTTAAGGGTTGTCATACATTGTATGTGCTGCCTTCAAGGATGGTGTTTTATTACATTGGCTGCCTTAAAGGATGGTGTTTTATTACATTGGCTGCCTTAAAGGATGATCATAAATCCTATGCACTGCCTGCAAGGCTGGTGTTATATTATATGTGATGCCTTCAAGGATGGTCATACTTTGTGTTTGTTTCCTACAAGTATGATTTCAATTAATACTTGCTGCCTCCTAGGTGGGTGTTTTATAATATATGCTACCTTAAAGGATGGTCATATATTCTATGTGCTGCCTGCAAGGCTGGTGTTATATTATATGTGATGCCTTCAAGGATGGTCATACATTGTGCTGCCTACAAGGATGATGCCACTTAATATGTGATGCCTCCTAGGATGGTGTTTTATTACATTGGTTGCCTTAAAGGATGATCATAAATTCTATGCACTGCCTGCAAGGCTGGTTTTAATTTTTATGTGATGCCTTCAAGGATAGTCATAGTTTCTATGTGCTGCCTACAAGGATGATGTCAATTAATAAGTGTTGCCTCCCAGGATGGTGTTTTATTATACATGCTACCTTAAAGGATGGTCATACATTCTATATGCTGCCTGTAAGGCTGGTGTTATATTATATATGCAGCCTTAAAGGATGGTGATATATTCTATGTGCTGCCTGCAAGGCTGGTGTTATATTATATGTGATGCCTTCAAGGATGGTACTTACATTGTGTGCTGCCTTCAAGGATGATGCCATTTTATATGTGCTGCCTCCTAGGATGGTGTTTTATTACATTGGTTGCCTTAAGGGATGATCATATATTCTATGCACTGCCTGCAAGGTTGGTGTTATATTATATGTGATGTCTTAAGGGTTGTCATACATTGTATGTGCTGCCTTCAAGGATGGTGTTTTATTACATTGGCTGCCTTAAAGGATGATCATAAATCCTATGCACTGCCTCCAAAGCTGGTGTTATATTATATGTGATGCCTTCAAGGATGGTCATACTTTGTATTTGTTTCCTACAAGTATGATTTCAATTAATACTTGCTGCCTCCTAGGTGGGTGTTTTATAATATATGCTACCTTAAAGGATGGTCATACATTCTATATGCTGCCTCCAAGGCTGGTGTTATATTATATATGCAGCCTTAAAGGATGGTCATATATTCTATGTGCTGCCTGCAAGGCTGGTATTATATTATATGTGATGCCTTCAAGGATGGTCATACATTGTGTGCTGCCTACAAGGATGATGCCACTTAATATGTGATGCCTCCTAGGATGGTGTTTTATTACATTGGTTGCCTTAAAGGATGATCATAAATTCTATGCGCTGCCTGCAAGGCTGGTGTTAAATGATATGTGATGCCTTCAAGGATAGTCATAGTTTCTATGTGCTGCCTACAAGGATGATGTCAAATAATAAGTGTTGCCTCCTAGGATGGTGTTTTATTATACATGCTACCTTAAAGGATGGTCATACATTCTGTATGCTGCCTCCAAGGCTGGTGTTATATTATATATGCAGCCTTAAAGGATGGTGATATATTCTATGTGCTGCCTGCAAGGCTGGTGTTATATTATATGTGATGCCTTCAAGGATGGTCATACATTGTGTGCTGCCTACAAGGATGATGCCACTTAATATGTGATGCCTCCTAGGATGGTGTTTTATTACATTGGTTGCCTTAAAGGATGATCATAAATTCTATGCACTGCCTGCAAGGCTGGTGTTAAAATATATGTGATGCCTTCAAGGATAGTCATAGTTTCTATGTGCTGCCTACAAGGATGATGTCAATTAATAAGTGTTGCCTCCTAGGATTGTGTTTTATTATACATGCTACCTTAAAGGATGGTCATACATTCTATATGCTGCCTGTAAGGCTGGTGTTATATTATATATGCAGCCTTAAAAGATGGTGATATATTCTATGTGCTGCCTGCAAGGCTGGTGTTATATTATATGTGATGCCTTCAAGGATGGTACTTACATTGTGTGCTGCCTTCAAGGATGATGCCATTTTATATGTGCTGCCTCCTAGGATGGTGTTTTATTACATTGGTTGCCTTAAGGGATGATCATATATTCTATGCACTGCCTGCAAGGTTGGTGTTATATTATATGTGATGTCTTAAGGGTTGTCATACATTGTATGTGCTGCCTTCAAGGATGGTGTTTTATTACATTGGCTGCCTTAAAGGATGATCATAAATCCTATGCACTGCCTCCAAGGCTGGTGTTATATTATATGTGATGCCTTCAAGGATGGTCATACTTTGTATTTGTTTCCTACAAGTATGATTTCAATTAATACTTGCTGCCTCCTAGGTGGGTGTTTTATAATATATGCTACCTTAAAGGATGGTCATACATTCTATATGCTGCCTCCAAGGCTGGTGTTATATTATATATGCAGCCTTAAAGGATGGTTATATATTCTATGTGCTGCCTGCAAGGCTGGTATTATATTATATGTGATGCCTTCAAGGATGGTCATACATTGTGTGCTGCCTACAAGGATGATGCCACTTAATATGTGATGCCTCCTAGGATGGTGTTTTATTACATTGGTTGCCTTAAAGGATGATCATAAATTCTATGCGCTGCCTGCAAGGCTGGTGTTAAATGATATGTGATGCCTTCAAGGATAGTCATAGTTTCTATGTGCTGCCTACAAGGATGATGTCAATTAATAAGTGTTGCCTCCTAGGATGGTGTTTTATTATACATGCTACCTTAAAGGATGGTCATACATTCTATATGCTGCCTCCAAGGCTGGTGTTATATTATATATGCAGCCTTAAAGGATGGTCATATAGTCTATGTGCTGCCTGCAAGGCTGGTGTTATATTATATGTGATGCCTTCAAGGATGGTCATACATTGTGTGCTGCCTACAAGGATGATGCCACTTAATATGTGATGCCTCCTAGGATGGTGTTTTATTACATTGGTTGCCTTAAAGGATGATCATAAATTCTATGCACTGCCTGCAAGGCTGGTGTTAAAATATATGTGATGCCTTCAAGGATAGTCATAGTTTCTATGTGCTGCCTACAAGGATGATGTCAATTAATAAGTGTTGCCTCCTAGGATTGTGTTTTATTATACATGCTACCTTAAAGGATGGTCATACATTCTATATGCTGCCTGTAAGGCTGGTGTTATATTATATATGCAGCCTTAAAAGATGGTCATATATCCTATGTGCTGCCTGCAAGGCTGGTGTTATATTATATGTGATGCCTTCAAGGATGGTACTTACATTGTGTGCTGCCTTCAAGAATGATGCCACTTTATATGTGCTGCCTCCTAGGATGGTGTTTTATTACATTGGCTGCCTTAAAGGATGATCATAAATTCTATGCACTGCCTGCAAGGCTGGTGATATATTATATGTGATGCCTTCAAGGATGGTCATACTTTGTATTTGTTTCCTACAAGGATGATTTCAATTAATACTTGCTGCCTCCTAGGAGGGTGTTTTATAATATATGCTACTTTAAAGATTGGTCATACATTCTATAAGCTGTCTGTAAGGCTATTGTTATATTATTAATGCAGCCTTAAAGGATGGTGATATATTCTATGTGCTGCCTGCAAGGCTGGTGTTATATTATATGTGATGCCTTCAAGGATGGTCATACATTGTGCTGCCTACAAGGATGATGCCACTTAATATGTGATGCCTCCTAGGATGGTGTTTTATTACATTGGCTGCCTTAAATGATGATCATAAATTCTATGCACTGCCTGCAAGGCTGGTGTTAAATTATATGTGATGCCTTCAAGGATAGTCATAGTTTCTATGTGCTGCCTACAAGGATGATGTCAATTAATAAGTGTTGCCTCCTAGGATGGTGTTTTATTATACATGGCTACCTTAAAGGATGGTCATACATTATATATGCTGCCTGCAAGGCTGGTCTTATATTATATATGCAGCCTTAAAGGATGGTGATATATTCTATGTGCTGCCTGCAAGGCTGGTGTTATATTATATGTGATGCCTTCAAGGATGGTACTTACATTGTGTGCTGCCTTCAAGGATGATGCCACTTTATATGTGCTGCCTCCTAGGATGGTGTTTTATTACATTGGCTGCCTTAAAGGATGATCATAAATTCTATGCACTGCCTGCAAGGCTGGTGTTCTATAAGTGATGCCTTCAAGGATGGTCATATTTTGAATGTGCTGCCTACAAGGATGTTGTTTTATTATATATGATACCTTAAAGGATGGTCATACATTCTATAAGCTGCCTGTAAGGCTATTGTTATATTATTAATGCAGCCTTAAAGGATGGTGATATATTCTATGTGCTGCCTGCAAGGCAGGTGTTATATTATATGTGATGCCTTCAAGGATGGTCATACGTTGTGCTGTCGACAAGGATGATGCCACTTAATATGTGATGCCTCCTAGGATGGTGTTTTATTACATTGGCTGCCTTAAATGATGATCATAAATTCTATGCACTGCCTGCAAGGCTGGTGTTAAATTATATGTGATGCCTTCAAGGATAGTCATAGTTTCTGCTGCCTACATGATGTCAATTAATAAGTGTTGCCTCCTAGGATGGTGTTTTATTATACCTGCTACCTTAAAGGATGGTCATACATTATATATGCTGCCTGCAAGGCTGGTGTTATATTATATATGCAGCCTTAAAGGATGGTCATATATTCTATGTGCTGCCTGCAAGGCTGGTGTTATATTATATGTGATGCCTTCAAGGATGGTACTTACATTGTGTGCTGCCTTCAAGGATGATGCCACTTTATATGTGCTGCCTCCTAGGATGGTCTTTTATTACATTGGCTGCCTTAAAGGATGGTCCTATATTCTATCCGCTGCCTGCAAGGCTGGTCTTATATTACATGTGATGCCTTCGAGGATGGTCATACATTGTGTGCTGCCTACAAGGATGATGCCTCTTAATATGTGCTGCCCCCTAGGATGGTGTTTTATTACATTGGTTGCCTTAAAGGATGATCATAAATTCTATGCACTGCCTGCAAGGCTGGTGTTAAATTATATGTGATGCCTTCAAGGATAGTCATAGTTTCTATGTGCTGCCTACAAGGATGATGTCAATTAATGTGTTGCCTCCTAGGATGGTGTTTTATTATACCTGCTACCTTAAAGGATGGTCATACATTATATATGCTGCCTGCAAGGCTGGTGTTTTATTATATATATACAGCCTTAAAGGATGGTCATATATTCTATGTGCTGCCTGCAAGGCTGGTGTTATATTATATGTGATGCCTTCAAGGATGGTACTTACATTGTATGTGCTGCCTTCAAGGATGATGCCACTTTAAATGTGCTGCCTCCTAGGATGGTCTTTTATTACATTGGCTGCCTTAAAGGATGGTCCTATATTCTATCCGGTGCCTGCAAGGCTGGTCTTATATTACATGTGATGCCTTCGAGGATGGTCATACATTGTGTGCTGCCTACAAGGATGATGCCACTTAATATGTGCTGCCCCCTAGGATGGTGTTTTATTACATTGGTTGCCTTAAAGGATGATCATAAATTCTATGCACTGCCTGCAAGGCTGGTGTTAAATTATATGTGATGCCTTCAAGGATAGTCTCAGTTTCTATGTGCTGCCTAGAAGGATGATGCCACTTAATATGTGCTGCCTACTAGGATGGTGTTTTATTACATTGGCTGCCTTAAAGGATGATCATAAATTCTATGCACTGCTTGCAAGGCTTGTGTTATCATCATTTTAGTAGACAATGTGTGATCCATGACACTATTATAACATATACATTATCATTTACATTAAATAACACTGTTAAGATGTTCTTACATAATGCCATTCTACCAGGCAAAGTATGTAAAATAACTGGGAGGCTTTGAGCACATAAAGGCAGATAAAGGAACAATATATTAATATAAAATAAAATTCTTTATTAATGGTATTATTGCAGGTAGAATATAGAGAGTACCCTTTATAGGAAGATAGCACACAAATCTATCAGCACATTTTGAGTAAAATTAACATTGTAGGTAAGTTATAGAAAATAACACAATCCTTGAAGGCAGTGAGCACATGGTGCATGGGATAACACAAGTCTTTTAAACAATTTCTGGAGCAATTCTGTTACATTAGGCTGAATATTGAGAGTGACATGGTTTTGGGAGGGAGCAAGCAAATGGAGACAATTTTTGACTTTGTAGTCATAGTGTAGAATAAACATCAGCCTTACAGGCAGCAAGCACATGGTTGATGGAGTAACATACTATTTACAGAATTTTTGTAAAATTATATTCGGATAAACAGAATATATAGAGTATCACTATTTTGGTAAATATCAAACACATGAAGAAGTCAGTACATTTTAAAAAATTTCTTTGTGGGCATAGTGTAGAATTAAAATCAGCCTTACAGGCAGAGAACACATTGTTAATGGAATAACATACTATTAACAGAATGTATGTAAAATTATTTTCTGATAAAAAGAATATATAGAGTAGTACTATTTTAGGTAATAGCAAGCACACAAAAAAGTCAGTACATTTAAAAAATGAATTTGTAGGCATAGTGTAGAATAAACATCAGCCTTACAGGCAGCAAGCACACGGTTGATGGAGTAATATACTATTTACAGAATATTTGTAAAATTATATTCAGATAAACAGAATATATAGAGTAACACTATTTTGGTAAATAGCAAACACATGAAGTCAGTACATTTTAAAAAATGTCTTTGTAGGCAAGGTGTAGAATAAACATCAGCCTTATAGGCAGCGAGCACATGGTTGATGGAGTAACATACTATTAACAGAATTTATGTAAAATTATATTCTGATAAAAAGAATATATAGAGTACTACTATTTTAGGTAATAGCAAGCACACAAAAAAGTCAGTACATTTAAAAAAATTCTTTGTAGGCATAGTGTAGAATAAACATCAGCCTTACAGGCAGCAAGCACATGGTTGATGGAGTAATATACTATTAACAGAATTTTTGTAAAATTACATTCGGATAAAGAGAATATATAGCGTAACACTATTTTGATAAATAGCAAACACATGAAGAAGTCAGTACATTTTAAACATTTTCATTGTGTGCAAGGTGTAGAATAAACATCAGCCTTACAGGCAGCGAGCACATGGTTGATGGAATAACATACTATTAACAGAATTTATATAAAACTATATTCTGATAAAAAGAATATATATAGTACTACAATTTTAGGTAATAGCAAACACACAAAGTAGTCAGTACATTTAAAACATTTTTTTGATAGGTATGGAAAAGAAATCATCTTGGGATGAATAGAGTGCAAGTATAAGATTGCTTTAATCATAAAGATTAAAATCATAAAGATACATTCGGCTCCTATATGCAGCTTACCTTATGTTGGGTCTTCATCCAGAGTCTTTCTTGTGCGCAGCTTTACTTTTTTGTAATCCAGTGAGGATTGTCTCTTAATGATATTTCTTTTTGAAATGATTTTCCCTCCTGATACCATTACACAGAAGATGTGTAAAGCTGAGGAATCAGTTGGGGCAGGTTTGAGAACCAATCGGTTAGGGGAGGTGTGCTTTGCATGGCTAGAGGGTGGGAAAAGGGTGTGTTTAAGTTGTTATCTGCCTGGTAGATAGAGCTGCCTGGAAGGCACTCTTCGTTCCCTATTCCTCCCTACTCCAAGGCATCTTGTGTCTCACAAACTCTGTTTGAATGTGCTTTAGTATTAGGGCAATGGTTGTCATAAATAGGGATGTAGCGAACGTCGGAAAAAAAGTTCGCGAACATATTCGCGAACTTGCGCAAAAATGCGAGCGGTCCGCGAACGGTTCGCGAACCCCATAGACTTCAATGGGAAGGCGAACTTTAACATCTAAAAAAGACATTTCTGGCCAGAAAAATGATTTTAAAGTTGTTTAAAGGGTGCAACGACCTGGACAGTGGCATGCCAGAGGGGGATCAAGGGCAAAAATGTATCTGAAAAATCTGCCTGTGTGTGCTTGGAAGAGATAGTGTAGGGGAGAGCTGTTAGTGATTTCAGGGACAGATGATAGTAAGTTTGCTGGCTAGTAATCTGCTTGATACTGCTCTGTATTGGAACAAAAAAATAAATAAAAGCAGTCCTTACAAGGACTACTGTTATTGCAGCAGTCAGCAGATGAGATCAGAAGCAGGACAGCTGCCCACTGCAGCTACATACAGAGCACTGCAGTAGAAGGTAGATTACTAGCCAGCAAAGCTACCTAAGCTTAAATGTCCCTCAAACCCCTGCAGACTTCTGTCCCTCCAATAACAGAGCAGTATCAAAACGATTACTAGCCAGCAAACTTTCAACTGTCCCTGAAATCACTAACAGGCAGCAGCTCTCTCCCTACACTATCTCTTCAGCACACACAGGCAGAGTGAAAAAAACGCTGCAGGGCTTCGGTTTTTATAGGGAAGGGGAGTGGTCCAGGGGAGAGCTTCCTGATTGGCTGCCATGTACCTGCTGGTCTGGGGTGAGAGGGCAAAAAAAAGCGCCAACAATGGCGAACCCAAAATGGCGAACGTCGCGCGACGTTCGCGAACTTCCGGCGAGCGCGAACACCCGATGTTCACGCGAACAAGTTCGCCGGCGAACAGTTCGCGCCATCTCTAGTCATAAAGGGAGTCATAAAGAATTTGTGTAAATTGTGGGGATTCCAGAAGTGAAAATTCATTCTCATGCAGACTCAATGTCTGTACTCTGCATTCTGGTATGGCGCCATATCTTTTAAAGTTTTAGGATCTCAAGCATGGTGCCCAACATTGGGTAAGTAGAGGGGGCTTTTAGGGCACCTTGTTGATGCATACATGAAATAACCCCATTTTCTCTATATGTGTGCCTCACATGTGGTTTGGGGCTCTCAACCAAAGCAAAAGGTGGCTTCTACTTTAGAAGCCACCTTTGGCTTTGGGTTGAGGGCTCCACATCTCTGCTGTGGTAAAGTAAAAGTTTAGAAGCATATTAAAAATAATGATATTAAAAATAGGGTTGCCACCTTTTGGCTCATCTAACTCTGGGCAGGGGGTGGGGCCGTGAGATAATGGGGGTGAGGCCATGACATGCCCATGGGTTCATGGGGTGAGACTATGACATGGCAATCAGTGATTGGCTGATCATCGTGTCAATCATAGGAAATCCTGGATTTGGAAAACCGGGATAACAGTTTTGACTCAGACAGCAAGGGTCAGATTGGGGGGCCCGGGTCCCCTCCACCCCTACTGCTATACTGGCGTGCACATGCACTATGTTTTTGCTGAGGTCTCCCAAAAAAGGGAGGTCACGGCAGGAAGAAGTCTCCGGATCTGGGTGCGGATCTGGGCCAGCAGGGCCCACAAGAGCCGGGTATCCACTGGGTTTTTTCCCAGTGTCCCGCCAGCCCAATCTGACTCTGCAGACAGCCCTTCAAAAAACGGGTGGCAACCATAAATGCATAGTTCTTGTAGTTAGACATATCTTTAAGTCAGGGTTGGAGAGAGCAATGTAGCCATAACAAGGTAAGTTCAGGGCAGGATTTAGAACAGGGATCCCCAACCTTTTGAACCCGTGAGCAACATTCAGAAGTAAAAGGAGTTGGGGAGCAACACTAACAAGAAAAATGTTCTTGGGGTGCCAAATAAGGGCTGTGATTGGCCATTTTGTAGCCCCTATGTGGATTGTGAACCTACATGGAGGCTCTGTTTGGCAGTACACCTGGTTTTTATACAACCAAAACCAAACCCAAGCCCGCCCCGGAATTCAAAAATAAGCTCCTGCTTTGAGGCCACTGGGAGCAACATCCAAGGGGTTGGAGAGCAACATGTTGCTCATGAGCTATTGGTTGGGGATCACTGATTTAGAAGGTCAGAAAATCAACCAATGATGGGGGAAAGTAGTAAATAGGAAAACATCAAAACCATGAATTAAACAGCGAGTGCTTACCTAAGTACAGTAGTGGGTCCCAAAAATGTGAACTGAACATCCAAGAAAGCAGCAATTATAACAGATCCATGGTGCCAAACAAGTGCCTGTCTTCAAGAGTAGCACGTTAGCCTTAATCTGTGATACCCCCACTGAATTAGCAAGATCCTCAGACTGGTATCCTGAATATTCTGCAAGCAATAGAGAATTATATCTCTAATATGTAATCCTGGGCCTCATGGTCCACAAGGTCTTATTGGGCCACCTGGACCTCCAGTAAGTATTACAATAAAATGTAAATAAGCAAAGTTGGTTGATGGGTACAGTGTATTGTTTCTCTAGTTCCAGTAAGTAACCAGTAATCAGCAGGTACTTCAGCAATGACTAGTATGCTGTTTAAACTGCAATCATATTATTGGTTTCTATGATTTATTACAGAACAACCAATGTCAAAATTAGAGATCATTTTAGCATTAAGGTAAGTTAAAAAAAGGACAATTATAGTGATATCTCTGGGGGTGGTGCTAAGGCACCCCCAAGTGAATATAATCCTAACTGTAAACCCCAGGCCATCACTCCTGTCTGCTGAAATGTCCACCGACTTTTCCTTGAGTCAGTGCCTCGGAGTTCCTCAGTGTTGCCCGAGGGAGCTCACTTTATTAAAGTTAGACTAACTTAAAGAAATACTTAGCTCTATTGTGTACATGCCCTGTCGGCTAATAATGGCAGCCTGGAGCTGGGTCTATGCACTTTTCAGCAGACAGGAGCACCGGCCCAGTATCAAAGGTTAGCAATGATATGTACTGGGTATTGTCTATGGAGATTCTCATTCTTCCAGGTCATGATATACAGTATCTAGTAGAGTTAAGTCCAAAACAACTGTTAAGTTAGTGTTTTCTTGAAAACATTTCACCACTAAGATGAAAATCCAGTTGCTTTAGACTTAACCCTACTAGATACTGTATTCCCTGGTTTGAACTGAAGAAGCCACTCAGATAAGATGTAAAACATGTTCAAGAAAACTCAGAATGTCCAGTTGCTTTAGACTTCACTCTATTAGATACTGTATTCACTGGTTTGAACTGAAGAAGCCACTCGGATAAACGGTGAAATTCTGCAAATCGCCATCCATGAATCTTTTTGCCTCAACAAAATTGTCGTTGAGACAAAAAAGTTGCCACAAAACAAAATGCCCATTGACTTTAATGCATTTGGACCAAAAAGTCGCCAAGATAAAAAAAGTCATTGCAAGAAAAAACACCCGTTATCTTTAATGCATTTGGAGAGAAAAAAAAAGTAATTTTTTAAGGCATATCAACATCAATGCATTTCGTAAATTTTTTAGCAGTTACTGCAATTTTTTAACGAAGGAAATGGGAAAGATTCACTTATCACTAGTTACTAATAGCAAACCTAAGACCATTTATTTCTTTAACCCGGTTAAAGACCTGGGTGCTGAGCCACATGATGACCTGCAGAGATATATTAGCTTTATACCTTATATTTGAACCCTGTGAACTGAATACCACTTTATCAGAACCCTTTAATGCATACAAATCCCCTTGTGCTATTAATATTATTTTTTCCTGTTATTATGATTGATCTTCACTGCAGAGCTTTGAGATTGGCCCATACATTTTTTTTATTCCAGCAAATTCAACTGTGTCATCCCTCCTTGTACATCAATTAGACTCTTGGCTAGTTTACTATTTTTTCGAAGCTTGTTTTAGCCTGTTCTGAATTGCATACTTTTCGTGCATTTTTGTTTTTAAATAAATTTTACTGAAATGTTTTTTCATTTAAATAAATGTTTTTTTTTTATTTTTATGTTACATTTTTTAAATTAAGACATTGTACAATTGTTAATTGTTTTACCCCACCATAAAACCACAGGAAAGATGTGAGAAAGGTTTCTAATTTTATTCCTAAGCAGAAGAACATCAGCCTCTTTCTTTCTCCTGACAACTTCCTTGACTACTTGCTGGTCAGACTGGTGGGAAACTGACCAGCAGGTGGCACTGTTGTAACAAAATTCATTCATATTAACAGCACATGTATCCCTTAATATCTAGGAATTAAAAATAAATAAATAATGAATGTATATTCCAAAATCACTTCGAATAGCCCCCTCATACAATTTACATTCACTTATTTTAATGGTTTACTTATCCTTTAAGGACAGCCTGTGGATGAACAGCTTAATACACAAATAGATGAAAAGGGATGGTGGTCAGTACTGAATTCAAAATAAGATATGTCCAATTCCTTAATGGTTGCTCTGTGCTGCAACTACTTAGTGGAATCCAAAATTGAAGAAGGAAAAGGAACTCCAGCAGTGATTACTGCAAATAAACTTCTATTCCGAGTGGTGGCTAGAAGACATGTTTTGGGTACAATACCCTTTATCAAGTGAATGATTAATACACAAATGATTGACCTACAAAAATAGATTGACCTATACTAGATATACCATGACCTGGATGAATGGAAATCTTCATAGTCATATACAAATGAATAGGGATGTAGCGAACCGCCGACAATGTGTTCGCGAACGCCGTTTGCGAACACCGGCAAAAAATGCGAACAGTTCGCGAACTTCGAACATCCGAAAATCGTTCGATTCGAACGATCGAAGGATTTTAATCGTTCGATCGAACGATTTCCGTTCGAATCGAACGATCGAAGCCATTGGATCGAATGATTTCATTCAATCCAATGGCTTCGATCGTTCGATTCGAACGAAAATCGTTCGATTTTAGCGATCGAATGGTCGAATGGTCGAACGATTTTAACACGAACGCCTATTGGCGAACGTCGCGCGACATTCGCGAACTTGCGGCGGACGCGAACAGTCGAAGTTCGCGCGAACTAGTTCGCCGGCGAACAGTTCGCTACATCCCTACAAATGAAGCAAAAATGATAACTGTGATTCCAATTTGCCTTTTGCAAGGGGTGACAGTCACTTTACTGACGGCGGGTGGAAAAGAAGAGGAGATTTAGTAGCGTTAGTTTACAATAGATTGACAATGACAAAACCTAGAGAGTTGGGTCACAGCTACAGGGTTTTAGTTTGAAAGCAGAAGAATTGAAAACCTTCAATGAAGAGACCAATGGGTGTTTCACAATCAGGGGTTGATGGATATCAAGGGACAGATAAGCCAACATTAAGACACTGGTCATGGCTTGAGACATATGAGTTACTCTTCTGGTTACTCACCTGCTGAGAGTTGTAATATCTGTGTAACCTAATAGTCACCAGCCGAAAAAATCTATAAATTTGCATCTTAAAGAGGTATTGACACCAGAAATTAAACCCCTTTTTTACATCTTTCAAAACATTGTCTTTGCATGCTATTTAGAATTTTACTATTAAAGTATTTGCTGATTCTTATACATTATCTATCGGATACCCATGTTTCTCTATGAGGGGACTGCCATATTTGTGCCGTTGTACTCCGTTAGTATTACGGACAGATTGAGAAGGGACAGTCAGGTTGGCCCAACAGTCAGATTTAGGAACTTTGTGTAACAAAGAAAAATCATGTAATAATAAAACAGTAGCTTGTACTTGATTCCAACTAAGATATAATTAATCCTTATTGGAGGCAAAACCAGCCTATTGGGTTTATTTAATGTTTATATGATTTTCTTGAAGATTTAAGGTATGAAAATTCAAATTACAGAAAGATCGGTTATTTGGAAAGCCCCAGTTCCTGTAAATTCTGGATAACTGGTCCCATACCTGTAGTATGATAATAACATGACATTGCATTATTTCACATTAGGACATTTTCAGGCTTAACAGTGAAAACTACTCTTTAATTGCTGGATAGTGAGGTACAGTAGATTCTGTTTTTCTTGGTCCACGAGTGCCCTCTAGTGTGCAAAAACGAAGATGGCTGCCTTATCTGAACCAAAACATAACTAGTTGTCAACAGAATTCATGTATTAAAGTCACATAACTGGATTTACTGATTTGGACACTTCCAGGTATTTACCACGTGACATTTACTGAAAGAGGTGCATGGCAGTCTTTGTAAGCTATTTAAGTCTAATTGGAAGCAGAAGCAGTAAATACTATTAATGAGCATGTTGGAGACCTCTAGTGACCAAACAGAGGTAAAACCACATTGTCAAAAATTTCTCCAACACATGCTATTGAAGTAAAAAATATATATTTATTCACATCAGTAGTTAAAAAACATGTATAGTATTCCCTCTAACGCCTAACGCGTTTCATGCTTACCCAGCACTTAGTCATAGGCAGAATCCAACTAGTCTCTCTTGCTCAGTTCCTTAAGTACTAGCACATATAGTCCCTCCCCTTAATAAAACCAATCGGCACATGTGTTACAAATACCCAATATCCTCCAATGGACTACTGGCTTTGTTCAAATGCAATGATCTATATGTTAGATAATACATATTACAGGGCATATACAGAAATATAATTCTCAAATAGTCAAAAAGTAGTTAAACATAACAAGTCACATCAAATGTATAATTGAGGCCTAGTGGCAACCTGGTTTGTAGGTGAAAAATCCAATATACCTCTCTTTTCTTTAATTTCATTAGAAGGTCACCCCCTCTAATGCCCGTCTTAATTTGTTCTATCCCTTGTATAGAAAAATATTTTAAATTACTGTTGTTGCATTCGTGAAAATGCCTAGTGACATTGGTTTTGCTGCTTAGTTTAATATTGCTCACTTGATTGATATGTTCCCTAATACGTTCTTTCAAAGATCTGCTGGTACAACGTACATATTGCTTACCACACTTAGTGCAAGTAATGAGGTATACTATCCCCCTGCTGCAACAATTGATGTAATGTTTAATTTTATATATAGTTGTAGTCACAGTTGAGGTAAATTCCCCAGAAACTTTCAAATATTTGCATGTAACACAACGATTGTGCCCACACTTAAAACAGCCACTGTGTCTCAAAAAATTTTGCCTACTGTCATTTCTCTCTTTAAACAGACTCGGAGACAGTGAGTCCCCTAAAGTATAGGCCCGTCTTGCCACACAACCTATTCCTGGATCCAATGCCTTACAAAAATCATTATCAGCATACAATATGGGCAAAAACTTTTTTATTGTTTTTACAATTTTTTTATATTGTCTGCTATATCGTGTAATAAAAGAGATTTTTTGACCAAATTCTTTCTTATGTGTTTTATTCTGTGGGGTCAGAAGTATACCTCTATCAGTGGTTTCAGCTCTAGTGTAGGCAGGCCCGGATTTGTGGGAAGGCCACCTAGGCCCGGGCCTAGGGCGGCAGGATTTTAGGGGGGCGGCATGCTGCCCAACCACACCCACATTGGTTCAAAAACACTGGGGATGCACTGGAGACACAATAATTTTTTTAATTTCCCTTGCGCCAATCCCCATTGCTCCTGTCCCCCTGGAGGGGACAGGGGCGACGAACGGTCGTGGGCCTAGGGGCGCCCACTATGTAAATCCGGCCCTGAGTGTAGGCCCTCTGAATAGATTTGTTGTTATATCCCCTTTCTTTAAATCTGTCCCTCATTTCGTCTGCCTTGATTTTGAATTCACCTAAAGTAGAGCAGTTTCTGCGCAGTCGCAGGAACTGCCCTATTGGAATTCCAGCTATTTGGCTCCTTGGGTGGCAAGACTGTGCATGAAGCAGAGTATTGCCACTACAGGGTTTCCGATAAATAGTGGTATGTATGGTGTTAGTTTTAGCCATCAATTTGACATCCAAAAATTCTATTTCTTCCTTAGAGAATGTGTCTGTAAACCTTAAATTCAAATCATTGGTGTTAATGTCTACCACAAATTCTCTAAACTTCTGTTCTCCTCCTGTCCAAATACACAGCAGATCGTCAATATAACGAATATAGAATTTTAGATGTTGGTTGCTAATTGCCGGCAAATGGGTTTCTTCCCACCACCCATTCTGCCTATGACTAAGTGCTGGGTAAGCATGAAACGCGTTAGGCGTTAGAGGGAATACTATACATGTTTTTTAACTACTGATGTGAATAAATATATTTTTTTACTTCAATAGCATGTGTTGGAGAAATTTTTGACAATGTAGTCTTTGTAAGCTGTCAAACTTGAACCCCAAGTTTTCCTTCTTATTTACTATTTAGCATCAAAATGTTGTTAAATATTTGAGATCCCAGAGCAGGGCCGGTTTAAGCTGGCCCAGTGCCCTATGTAATCTGGCCGGCAACCCTGCTTCACCCCCTGTGCTGTGCTCGCCCAACCGCAACTGTGTGCGCATAAGCCTAGCAGACGGCTAGACAGGGAGAGAGGGTAGGGAGAGTAGGGAGAGCGATGGAGGGGAGGGGACAGAGTGGAGCAAACACAGTCTAGGAGTGGGCAGGAGACAATTTAAGAGTTACCTGCTCAGCGCCCCCTATCATTGCACCGTAGACCCCTAATTCTGTCTCTGTCCCAGAGGATGTGTATGAATGTTGGGATCCTTCCCCAAAATGAGTTTGAACAGTCTAAGTTGCAGTTGGGTTAAGATTTTTTGTAAGACACCTCATCCTCAACTGTTATCCCTTTAATTGGTACTTTTGTGCCATGATGAACTAGGAAGCTGCCTACTTTCACTTCTAGGAATTGTCAAGGTTGTGTACCTGGATTTGCTGGAAACAATTACTTATGGAAGCAAAAAACTTTTTAAAGAAAGTGTCCTGTTCTGTTCTGTATGCACGGTAGAGTGTCGGAAAAGCAGGACTGAAGGAAACCC
Organism: Xenopus petersii; assembly: GCA_038501925.1. NCBI lineage: Eukaryota > Metazoa > Chordata > Amphibia > Anura > Pipidae > Xenopus > Xenopus petersii. Next base: position 138,345,303 of record CM076683.1, on the reverse strand, counting down.
TAATATCCGAAAACGATGTATTCATCGAAATGCATGTTTTTATTCCATATTGTTAGTGCTCAGTTGGACTGGACCCTCACTAAATATACTATAATTTCTTATTGTTTCCTACCAATACCAAACATTATTGTATTCCAGGTCCACTTTTGAGCTGCTGGTGTTGCTGGGCCACCAGGAACTTCTGGTCCTCAGGTATGAGATATATACTATTTTATACTATTTTATTATACTATATATATATATATATATATATATATATATATATATATATATATATATATATATATATAGCACATATGGCAAGGGGACTTTTGATTTTGTACTTCTGGAAGAAAATAATTGTATCTCCTTTTGATGAAATGCTCCCCAAATGACACAAGTCTCATGTACCTTTGGGTATAATGAGCATTTGGCCACAAAAGCTCTTTCTATATAACCATGGATGTGTCACAGAAGTGATGCATGATGAACTCTCATTATTAGAACATCAGGAGCACATTTTTACTGTACCTTCAAATATCTCATTCCAAATGAAGCAAAGACATCTACTGCATGAGCTGGAGCTGCTTCCTCTCCTGTCTATCAGCTGAGAGCTACTGCCTGGTGGCTTTGGATGTTCTGGAGAGAATTAATGGGTAAAGAAACAGCAGATATGTAAATCACCGAGGAAAAAAGATGAAAGAGAAGGATAAATGCTGAACAGTGTTGCAAGGTTAGTAATCGCCAGAGAAAACTGGACCTTCTATCAGAGAAACATGATATTGCCAGGTGTCCACCTAACTGCTCCTTTGATATATACAATTGATTATACATCACATGTGTGGGCAATGAAGGTTTGCTCTGTGGTCACATGTGACTGTGGGTGTACAGAGGCCGAAAAATAAATTTTTGCTTCAGGGAGACCCAGCTCTGATTTCCCAAGGTGCAGGAAGACCTGAGAAATCAGGAGTGGTAACATGTTTTATTCAAGTCAACCATAACTAATTGGAGCAAAAAAAAACCTGGGTGATAGCATTCTCAACCTAATTCTGCTTCTCCTTTTATGGACTGCCTGGGGAAATTGGATTTCCTGGGAAACCGGGAAAAATAGGTCTCACTGTAAGTACTGTATATAGCATGTAATAATGGATCAGATGCAATAATTAGGCACTTTGTTCTGGTGCAGGAGTTCTTCCCAGTGTTTCTCCATCTTGGCCTATGCATTTGCTAAAAAGAAATCATTTTGTGTACAAAGGCCAAACCATGAATTTATTAAATCATTTTAACTTTTTTGTAGAGCTGTTTTAAAGGGAACAAATAGTGTTGACTGACTGGACTTCACATATAGCAGCACCTTGCAGAGCAAAAGTTAAGATAGCAGCTTAAGTAGGGCAAAGTATTGACTAGAGAGCAAAATGGTAAAACAAGATGAAAATAGTAAGAAACATTGAAGGCCATAGAGCAAGCTGGCAGAGTAGGGCAAGATGACAATCATAGAGAGAGATGTTCGCAGTAAATCAAAGAGAAACAGCTGTACAAAATGGTGACAGCAGGACAAGTTAGTGACAGTAGGACAGGATGATGAAAGTAGAGCAAAAGGAGACAGTAGGGCAAGATGGAGACAGTAGGGCAAGATGGAGACAGTAGGGCAAGATGGAGACAGTTGGACAAGATGGAGACAACAGGGCAAGATGGAGACTGTAGAGCAAGAAGGTGACTGTAGGCAAGATGGAGACAGTAAGGCAAGATGGAGGCAGTAGGACAAGATGGTGACAGTAGGACAAGATGGTGACAGTAGGACAAGATGGTGACAGTATGGCAAGAGCAGACAGTAGGACAAGATGGTGACAGAAGGGCAAGAGGAGACAGTAGGACAAGATGGAGACAGTAGGGCAAGATGTACAGAGTTGGACAAGATAGAGACAGTAGGGCATGATGGAGACAGTAGGGCAAGATGGAGACAGTAGGACAAGATGAATACAGTGGGGTGAAATGGAGACAGTAGGACAAGATGGAGACAGTGGGACAAGATGGAGATACTAGGGCAAGATTAATACAGTAGGGAAAAATGGAGACAGGAGGGCAAGATGGAGACAGTAGGTCAAGATGGAGAGAGAAGTGTAAGATGAATACACTAGGGCAAGATGGCGTTGATAAGAGGCACTGTCATTGGTCACTTCTGATGCTTCTGTGATTAAGTCTTTTGGTCATTTACCATAGAAAACTAGAAGAATCCCTCTAAAAATATGTTGTTTTTTGCTGAAAATTCAGTTGTGGCATTGGATGTCAAATTATTATGGATCCCATGAGAGGAGAACTTGTCAGCTATACAACATTTGCCTTGGGCAGTTGTCTAGGATATGACAGTAGAGATACAGTAACTAAACAGGCTGGAAAAATAAAAGTGTTGACCCTTTCAGCACCTGCACAACACCCTGGGAAAATATATACAATGGTTGCAACAGAAGCAAACTAAAGCAAGAGTTGTGCCATGGTCAAGTGATCAGGGAGCAACATGGTTGGTGATGCCAAAGTCACAGCCTGACAGTGGAAAGAAAAAAATGTGTGGACTATGAAGTATTAGAATGAGGCAGTGACACAAGGATTTTTGTGTTACCTTTGTTAATGCAGAGTAACAGAAAAGAACCAATCACATTTTTGCTGACAATATTCCGAATGTGCTATACATATGAAAGCTATTTGCTGATTGGTTGTTGTGCAGATTGGTACAGATCAACATCACATCACTCTAAATATTCTTACCCTGTAGAATTGCAGTCAACATTTAACATGTACTTATATTTACTTATAATTACCTTTAGGGGTTACTTGGAAAACACAGGGTTGATGGAGTCACTGGACCTATAGGTCCTAAGGTAACATTTTACTTATTTTATTGTGAATCTGTTTCATGTTAGAGAAGCAAAATAACTGTAATAATATTTGCTTTGGTCACATGGGTCATTGTATTTCTCAACAGGGAGAACGAGGAGAGAAGTTTGGATGGGGAACCAAATTAGGTGGTGGTTTGTGGTCTTGCCCATAGCAGAGTCATTACACCTTGACCAAGGACCCTTTATTCCCTGACTATACACCATCCATGACCCTTGCTTCTTGTCTGCCCATGGTATGCAGTAAATACAGGTGAGGGATTGACAGGTTTGAATGAACTGAGGTTTGGGGCTCAGCTGTGACTTTCTGACTATGTTTTGTTAAAACTGTACAAAGGTTTCTGGAAGTTCCTCTAAGGTCACACGCATCTGCTGAAACACTTTTTTCTTCATTGAAAAAGCAACCCACATGTTTTCAAGAAAAACTCTAAATGTCCAGTTGCCTTTGACTTAATTCTACTAGATGATGTATATCATGACCTGGATAAATGAAAATCTTCATAGACATATCATATGGCTTTGACTACTTACACACACCACTGCTCACCCCCGGATAGCCAAATACTTTTTTTTAATGTAACAGATATTTTTCTCATCATAGCTACAAACATTTTAGCCATGGTCAGGGCAAGATTTAACCTCCAGGACACACTCTCTGCACCTCTGTAGTTTGTCCCTTCTCCAGCTCCATTATTTTCTTTTGGTTTTCACAGGGAGAAAGTGCAGAGCAAGGCTGGACTGGACTTATTGGTGAAAAGGTAATCATTTTTCTTTTCAAAGGCATGTCTACGTTAGTACATATCCACACCAAAGGGACAAATGGTGAAAGCCCTATTGATATTTGGACCTTTAACACCTGGTTGTCCTTTGGGATGTGTTAATAAATTAAAAGGGAACCAGATCAGGTCAGGTAAGCTGGATTTAAATGAATGACACAAACAATGTGAAATGGTAGAACTATGACATTTCACTTTTCATAAAAAAATCTACTTACTGTTCAACATACAGATGAGAAATTAAACTGTAAAATCATGAATGAGTCTAGGTGGACAGAAGCACTAGACACAGCAGGTTCCAACTTAACTGATGGTATTGGCAGTCCCATGAGTTACAACCATTGGCGTTTAATGGTATTAAAGGAGATTTGCCATAGCTGAGGACACCTCCATTTGTTTGGTAGATCATCAAGACTGCTGAGGAGGTCAATTTGTAAACTGTAACATACCGATTCAGATGTACTGGGTTATACTCTCCTATATGTAGCATAGTCATAATGACCACTCAGTAACCACCAAGCTTTAGTTATGGGGAAAGCCTCCTCTGACTGTCCAACCAGATCTCCAACCAGAGTGAGACTATGGAGGACACTTCCACCTATGGGGCATTGCATTAGGGACAATATTAGCAATGTCTTTCTAAAACAGGGGTGTCCAAACTGCGGCCCGAGGGCCACATGCGGCCCAGGATGCATATGAATGCGGCCCAGCTTGGTTGCGGGGGAAACGTCATGTCGCAAAGGATATAGGAGGAGGAGGGACTCTGCCCATTGCCCAGTTAGTAATAATAATATAACAATAAGTCTATTTAATATCCAGTTGTCCCATATTCCAGTGTATAGCTCCATCTGGTTATCCAACTGGCATTGTAGTTCTTTTCTGTGTATTTCCTTTAAATCAAACGTGTTTTTGTATTTCATATGTGGCCGCAGACAATTTTTCTTTTTCCAATGTGGCCCGGTGAGTCAAAAGTTTGAACACCCCTGTTCTAAAATAACACAGATCTTGCAAGATATATTTACACCACTTTCATCCACAATGGATTGAGATTTATTTATAAATGTTAGATATTTTTGGGTTCAAAACATGTTTAATGGTCAAAAACAATGTCCTCTTCCATATAACAAAATATACAGTATAAAATATTGCTACACCAATTGTACCTACATTACTTAGTGTTCAATAAGTATTCACCCATTACATGACCCTAGTTTCATTCATATAGCTTCAAACTCACCCTAACTGGTCTCCAGGTTGGGATGACCATTCCCACCTTTAGGCCCCTGGAAGCTGTCTAGCTCAACAGTCTAAGAGCTTCTGCTGTAATCACGCCTGCAGCTCACATGTAATCCTAATCCAACAAGGTAATGTCTTAAGTGATGCAGGTCTAGCAAAGGGTGGTTCAGTGCATAAGACATAGCTGGTTCCTATTCAATTGGTGATATTGGCAGTCCCATGATTTATACCACTAAAATTTAATGGTATTAGAGGATATTTGGCATAGCCAAGGACTCTTCCATTTGTTTGCTTTAGCATCAAGACTGCTGATGAGATCAATTTGTATATTGGAGCCTGTCCTCCAGGTTGGGATAACCATCCTCTGCTTTGGGCCCCTCTAAGATGTCTAGCTCAGTAGTTTCTGCTGTAATCTTGCCAGAAGCTCATATGAAATCCATCAAGGTGATGTTCTAAGAGATGTGGGTCTAGCAACCCATATCAAACAACTTTGCTTTTGGCACACCAGAATATGCAACCATATGCAATATGCATCCCATTGGTTACTGTGGATCAGACACGTCTTACGCTTACTGTAATCATTATTATGTATATATAATATGGGAGATAAGGTAATATTGCGTGTCCTTGTGATGCACTTATTGGGAACTGGTCACCAAATGCAAACTAATATAATTTACTCTTAAATGTCCAAGGTGGTTGAATATTTATGTATTATTGTGTATAAATATTGTAAATCATATTATTCATTGTTATGGGATTGTCTTTATTTATTCATGAAGGTGATCTACCATATGGTTCCTCATCAGAGCATCCAGTTAAAGCTATTGCATGGTCTCCAGTAAATAATGGGGCATATTGGCCAAACAACCATTTACATGGATTTTTTACTCATAAGTACAGAATAGTTGCAAAGTTTTACCTGTAAAAACAGCATCTCCCACTGACTTTGGGGCGTTTTTCCAAGTATAATCCTATGCTAGGCCTCTCTGGTATAATTCTTTATCCTTGCTATCTTACCTATGAGTAACATTTGTCTTTGCTTTGTCAGGGTGCGGTTGGACCCCCTGGTTTGCCTGGCACAGCACATACAGTAAGTCCTAATATCATCTAAATATTACAATTAATTAATGGGATGGAAGAGTGGAATTCCATTGCCCTCTACTCTAGCTAAGATTTAGAACCAGAATAAAGGATCAGGGGCACAGCTAGATCAGCATACAGGAGGTTAGTTCAGAAGATGGAAAGAAAAGATCTCTATGGGCCCTTGACTGAAGACTTCAACAATGTTAACACAAAACGCCATGTACTCAAGAGTCAAATAACTAAAATATTTATTTATGGTGGATGTACCTAGCAATGATGTTCTTAAATGTATATACTTACAATATGTCTATATAAATATGGTTGCTGCCATGCTTCTTTTTGTTCTGTTGGTCCCAGCAGATGGTGCCGTTCTGCTAAATGCTATCAAGTCACACTGAGAACCAGTTGCCACAGCACATGATGGATTCTTTCTAATTAAAAAAAATCGAATAGGACAGTTTTGCAAAAAAAACCAAAAAACTAGAAAAGTAAGGTTATTAAATGTACAGTATTAAGGACAGTTGTATTGAATCCGAGATGTACATGTTGTAAGTAAATTATTTTATATCCTTTCAGGTAGATCCTGTGATGGACGAGCCTGGACTTCCAGTAAGTAACCTTCATGGCAAGTAACATCATGTTTGCATGTCTAGAAATTAGCATCACACTATGAAGCATGATTTCATGTATTCTAACTGACTAGTATTCTTCCCATGAAGAACAACCTTTACTTGCCATCTGTGAAAACTGACTATTACTGTTTCCAAGAAGAATGAAGAGTAACCTCTACTGGTCATGTATTAAAACTGACTAGTATTCTTCCCATGAAGAGAGACTTTTTTTGACCATCTGTAATAAATGACTACTACTATTTCCAAAAAGAATGAAGAGTAACCTCTACTGGACATGTATTATAACTGACTAGTATTCTTCCTATGAAGAGCGATCTTTACTGGCCATCTGTAATAACTGACTACTACTATTTCCTAGAAGAATGAAGAGTAGCCTCTACTGGAAATGTATTATGACTAACTAGTATTCTTCCCATGAAGAGCAACCTCTACTGGCCATCTGTGATAACTGACTATTACTATTTCCAAGAAGAATGAAGAGTAACCTCTACTGGACATGTATTATAACTGGCTAGTATTTTTCCCATGAAGAGTGACCTTTACTGACCATCTGTGATACATGACTATTACTATTTCCAAGAAGAATGAAGGTAGCCTCATGTATTATAACTGACTAGTATTCTTCCTATGAAGAGCGATCTTTACTGGCCATCTGTAATAACTGACTATAACTATTTCCAAGAAGAATAAAGAGTAGCCTCTACTGGAAATGTATTATGACTAACTAGTATTCTTCCCATGAAGAGCAACCTCTACTGGCCATCTGTGATAACTGACTATTACTATTTCCAAGAAGAATGGAGAGTAACCTCTACTGGACATGTATTATAACTGACTAGTATTCTTCCCATGAAGATTGAACTTTAATGACCATCTGTGATAACTGAGTACTACTATTTCCAAGAAGAATGAAGAGTAACCTCTACTGGCAGTGTATTATTACTGAAAAGTACTCTTCCTATGTAAAGGGACCTTTACTGGCCATCTGCAAAGAGTGAGCTCTGCTGACCATCTTTCATAACAGAGTAGTACTTGTCCCACAAAGTGTGACCTCTAGTGGCCATCAGTTATAACTGACCAGTACCATTTTAAAGGGGTTGATCCAACACTTTTTCCAGTCTGTTTAGTTCAGTTGGTTCAGGTTGTTCACCAGAAATAAAGAATTTTGCCAGATTAAAAAAAGAGAGACATTAAAATGTAAACTTTAATTTTGAAAAAAAAAACCTGTAAAAAAAAAAAAAAGGAAAGCAACTGAAAAAAGTCTTTACTTCTGGTGAACAATCTGAAAACAACTGAACTGAAAAAAAGTGTTTGGAAGGTGAAGAACCCTTTTAAGTTAACTTCTAAGCAACCTTTTCAATTGACCTTCATTTTTTCTTTTTAGTTTTTGAATTATTTACTATCATCTATCTATCTATCTATCTATCTATCTATCTATCTATCTATCTATTTATCTATCTATCTATCTATCTATCTATCTATCTATCTATCTATCTATCTATCTATCTATCATCTATCTATCTATCTATCTATCTATCTATCTATCTATCTATCAATCTATCTATCTATCTATCTATCTATCTATCTATCTATCTATCATCTATCTATCTATCTATCTATCTATCTATCTATCTATCTATCTATCTATCTATCTATCTATCTATCTATCTATCTATCTATCTATTAATCTATCTATCTATCTATCTATCTATCTATCTATCTATCTATCTATCTATCTATCTATCTATCTATCTATCTATCTATCTATCTATTAATCTATCTATCTATCTATCTATCTATCTATCTATCATCTATCTATCTATCTATCTATCTATCTATCTATCTATTAATCTATCTATCTATCTATCTATCTATCTATCTATCTATCTATCTATCTATCTATCATCTATCTATCTATCTATCTATCTATCTATCTATCTATCTATCTATCTATCTATCTATCTATCATCTATCTATCCCTCTATCAAGTGTCTATCTATCTATCCATCTATCCATCATCTATCTATCTCTGCAGAAAGCAGTCTTTGTGGCTGGTAACATCGCTGGGTGAAAAAACAATTAAATGTGTTTATTAACTTATATATCAGCAACCAAAATGTGCTTCCCTGTAAAATATGATAGAAATCTGTATTTTTTCATTGCAACCACCAGAGGGAGCTCACAACATAAATACCAACTGAAGTTGATTCTAGGATTTGCATGTTTGTCTGTGTGTGTGTGTGTATATATATATATATATATATATATATATATATATATATATATATATATATATATATATATATATATATATATATAGATATAGATATATAGATAGATATAGATAGATATAGATATATAGATATATATATATAAATAATATTGTGTTTGTTTGGTTCTGACTGAGATTATTTTGTGCTATGTGGTATATTTTTGACATTTCTATTTTCAATTCCAGGGCCCCCCCAGGGGAGAAGGGTGAAATAGGAGAACAAGGAGAACCTGGAGAGCCTGTAAGGCAATATATTTAATAAATATTTAATACAAATTTAACAAAATGATTTGTACTGTTCATTGGGATGCCTTTAAAAAAGTAGGTGGGCTGACTGGTTATGTATCTAGTTCGTGCACAGGCATGGGATATAGGTATCTGTGTAGCTTGGCCAATAGCATTGCTTGTGTCTGTTTGGCCGATGAACTCAATGAGAATAATAAGGATTTTTATCTTGACTAATGTTTTTCGTTTCTTTTAATGTGTTTAGCGTCTGAAAGGAGAAGCTGGAAAAGAAGGCCCAGTGGGGCCTATAGGGGCCAAAGGTACTACATCTTTTTATTGTTTTTCAAGCAGGATTTCAAGCCAAAGATCAAAGAACAAAGCTATGCAATGAGGCACACCTATACAACTTGTTGTGGCTAAATGCACAGAAAGAAAAAGAAAATTTTTTTAATTGGTTTTTAATTGGTGATACCACCTAAACAATTTACTAGATCTGAGTGTTAAGGGACAATTCTCAGAGTCCACAGACAGACATGCGCTAGAGCTCTATCATAGTGATGGGCGAATAAATTCAGCAGGCACGAATTTGCGTTTTCGTTTCACGGAAGGCAAATAAATTCCGCAGCGAAAATTTTGACGTGCGTCGGAAAAGTCAAATGCAGCAAAACCGTTGCACGTCAACTTTATTCAGACATTCATTGACTTTAACGCCAGAGTCAAAATTGACCTGTTATCCAGAATGCTTAGTACCTGAGGCTTTCTGGATAACAGACCTTTCTGTTATTTAGATTTTTTATACCTTAAATTTTCTAGAAAATATATAAATATATAAATGTTAAATAAACAATAAAATGCCTTATGCGTTTTGTGATAAAAACTTAATAGTAGGCCTATATAGGCTGGTTTTGCAATTCAATAAGCATTAATCATCTTTTAGTTTGCACAACGAAACCAGAAAGCTCTGAATTACGGAAAGGCTGTTTCTCATAGACTTGATTTTATCCAAATCCAAATTTTTAAAAATGATTTCCCTTTTCTGTATAATAATAAAACAGTAGCTTGTACTTGATCCCAACTAAGATATAATTAATCCTTATTGGAAGAAAAACCAGCCTATTGGGTTTATTTAATGTTTACATGATTTTCTAGTAGACTTAAGGAATGAAAATCCAAATTACAGAAAGATCCCATACCTGTACTTCCTAGTACCCCTGGTACTACGTGGAGAGAGGACAGCAATAGGAAACTGAATATATACTCATATGTACTGTATATAAGCCATTGCTTAATGGATGATGTGTGTAACTCTAATTTGGTTCCTGTCTCTTTAAATCTCTTAAATTAACCCTTGGCAATCCAGGGGCCCTGAGTCCCTTTTGCGTATGAAAAGTATTGGGAACTGGGATTTACAGCGCAGTGCCTCCACCTAGGGAACACTGAGGAGCACACCTCAGGGAACATCTACCAGGACAAATAAAACACACAGTGTGCAAATTAAACAGATATACACTTTATATAAGCACAATAATGAATTTCTGAAATCTAATACACAATGCACTCCAGCACTGGGGACACATGGGATGTACCTATCTCACAATTAGGTACCTTATTGTTTCTCCAACACAGTTCTTTTTATTACCAAAGTCCCAATCCTCTGGAAGGGGTTAATAACCACACAGTTCAGTTATATTGAAGTGTCCCTTCCCCAGAGCTCTTATAGCCCAGGTAGTGCTACCTTTCCCAAAAGTACCTTTCCCTTTGGAACTCAGCAGCCACTTCCACGTAGCAGGTAAATGCACAAGACCTCTACTCATATTGGGGCCCCACACTTGTATCCTTGCCAGTATCCTCCCTTGGGTGGCTCACTCAGCGGGTGCTCTCAGAGGCAGTCACATTGGAGATTACAGGCAGCTCTGCAGCAGGATCAATATCACCAGTGGCACCTTTCTCCTTCTGAGTGTCTAGCAGCTTGGCAGGGAACAGGATGGGCTCTTTCTGTAATACCACAGATTCAACAGCTTGGACAGTTTCACAAGACTTGGTTCTGGCTGGATCTTTCACCATACAACTCCTGTTAAGCTCTCTTGGACACCCTGTACATTTGGCTCCAAAGTCAGGCACATCCTCTCTTGCAAGGATGCACTGGGGTGCCCAGCCAATCGGATGGCTCTCCAGCCTGTAACTGGGCTGGATGATGTCACAGACAGAAAAACAGGGGAAGGATTTCTCTGGTCCCCCTACATTTGATTTATGTATTGCTTGTGTAAGGCCTATTTCCTACCCACTCTCACAAGTAAATGTATTTATGAGATGGAATTAGGAACCCACTTTTAAGGCTGATTTGAGTTATAGTATGAATCAATCAAAGGAAGTTTGATTAAAGGCATGACTCAGGCTTTGCACAGGTTAGATTGAGGATGTCTTGTATAGCTTGTTAATTGTGATGAATCTTTTAATAGTACGAACGCTGTTTAATTGTCACTTCACACAACTGCAAAGTACGGGATAAAGTGTCAGATATCCCCCCCCCCTTTGGAACATTTTGACGTTTGCAATAAATATATTCCAGCCTTTGATCTACTCACCTACTTTTTGATGATGATGCTGATGGGTCCTGTTATAGCCTTTGTTGAGGGGGTAATGCACCCACATTTTTAAAAAAAGAAAACAAAATAGAGAAACAGAAGACTTCAGGGTTCTGCCAAATCCCAGCTATTTCTCCTGTATTTGGCATAAACACACTTAAGCAGATACAGACCCTTAAATTGGACCCCGATTAAGAGACAACACAATATTATTGCCCACAATTTGACACAGTTCAGTAGGAACAGCAATACTTTGAATGGGTGGGAATGGGTTGTGATATCATAAGTATATCAAACCAGTCTGATATACAGTACAAGTAAACCTATGGGGTTCAATGGGTGTTAGGTCAAATCATGCATCACCTTTCTGCTCATTTGGTCTGTGTCATTTATCAGGCTGCCACCATCTTGTTCTTCTGTCTCCATATGTCTCCATCTTGCCCTACTGTTTCCACTTTGCCCTACTATCTCCATCTTGACCTTCTGTCTCCATCTTTTCCTACTGTCTCCATCTTGCCCTACTCTCTCCATGTTGCTCTACTTTATTTATCTTACTCTACTGCCTCCATATTGCCATACTGTCTCCATCTTGCCCTACTGTCTCCATCTTGCCCTTCTGTCTCTATCTTGCCCTACGGTCTTCATCTTACTCTACTGTTTCCATTTTGCCCTACTGTCTCCATCTTTCCCTTCTGTTTCTATCTTGCCCTACTCTCTCCATGTTGCTCTACTTTATTTATCTTACTCTACTGTCTCCATCTTGCCCTACTGTCTCCATCTTGCCCTACTAGCTTCATCTTGTCCTACTGGCTCCATCTTGTCCTACAGTCTCTATCTTGCCCTACTGTCTCCATCTTGCTCTACTGTTTCCATTTTTCCCTACTGTATGTATCTTGCCCTTCTGTCTCCATCTTGTGCTTGGTCTCCATCTTACCCTACTTGCTTCATGTTGGTCTACTTTATTTTCTTACTCTACTATATTTATCTTACTCTACTGTCTCCATCTTGCCCTACTAGCTTCATTTTGTCCTACTGGCTCCATCTTGTCCTACAGTCTCTATCTTGCCCTACTGTCTCCATCTTGCTCTACTGTTTCCATTTTTCCCTACTGTTTGTATCTTGCCCTTCTGTCTCCATCTTGTGCTTGGTCTCCATCTTACCCTACTTGCTTCATGTTGGTCTACTTTATTTTCTTACTCTACTATATTTATCTTACTCTACTGTCTCCATCTTGCCCTACTAGCTTCATCTTGTCCTACTGGCTCCATCTTGTCCTATAGTCTCTATCTTGCCCTACTGTCTCCATCTTGCTCTACTGTTTCCATTTTCCCTACTGTTTGTATCTTGCCCTTCTGTCTCCATCTTGTGATTGGTCTCCATCTTACCCTACTTGCTTCATGTTGGTCTACTTTATTTTCTTACGCTACTATATTTATCTTACTCTACTGTCTCCATCTTGCCCTTCTGTCTTCATCTTGCCCATCTCACTCCATTTTGCTCTACTGTATTTATCTTATATTAATGTATTTATCTTACTCTACTGACTCCATCTTGCCCTACTATTTCCATCTTTCCCTAGTGTTGCCACCCAGCTGTACTATAAATACTGTCCAACCACTTTCCCTGCCTATACACTGTGTATGAGATCAATGGGAGTTGCCCATTTTGTTCCACCTTACAGACTCCATGGCCTCCAGGGTTCAGGGATGATGTTCTACAACATACAAAAAGGTGATGGGGGCAGACATCTCCTCAGCAGAATACTTTCTTTACTATAAATAAGATATGCTAATTTGATTATTTTAAAGTGTATGAAATATAACTCACCATTTCACCCTCAGCTTTTTACATGGGTTTAAATGAAACATATTTAATTTATAAGCCTCACATACTAAGTGCCATAAGAGGCTTATATTGGACTCTGGGGAAGCAACTAAGTAACTGGGTCACTAATAACAACAGAGAGAGCTGTCAGAGCCATAGAAGGAATCCATCTGTACATTTTATAAGCGATATGAGAGACTGCCTGTCTGACAGTCTCTTGGGCATTTATTTGTACATTACTTTGCCATGTTGAAATGCCTCTCAAGTATCATGGGCATCTGAGAGTCTCTCCATTGTGTCTGTGTAGGTTATTACTTTATAGGCCTCCAAAATACACCCATTGATCAATGGCATAAGAACAAGTCACTTGGTCCCAAAGCAATATCATGCCTATGTCTATGCCTATCCCTGAGACTCAAAAAAGCACAATAAATAACACACATATGTACTGAAACTATACATTATTCAGGAGCTTCACTGGGCCCTCTATTTTTTTTTTTTTTTACACTACTTGGAAGCGATATAAATACATAGAACTCTAACACAAAGTTGGGCTCATTTTTGAAAATAGGGCAAATGTGCTCAGTAGCTGATACAAAGAGCTTACAGTCTGAAGAAAGACCTTGAGCTCTAGGCTGCTGGTTATTACTGGGGTAAAGTTCTTAATAAAGCCAGAATTTTCTCACTAAATATCATCTCTGTCTTATTCTCATAGATTATCTCAACCCCCTTTAGCCCTTGCACAGGCAATAATACCCATGCCTGGATTTAGGTCCTTGTAGCTCTAGACACACATTCAACCCATTCAGGGGAGGGTCAGCTGACACATAGACTTCTCCCACTCTTCCATCCACAGGTGTGGAAACACTCAATGGCAATGGGGATCCACATCTCATACTGTCTATGGGGAACTAATATAGTGGTGTCACTTGGTACTTTCAGCGTGAGAACCTCCATAAAATCTTTAATAAGATTTCCTAATGGCAAACAAACTTGGGTCTTCAGTCTAGTATTCAATATATTTGTAGATGTCACACATTTTCTTACAATGTGGCCTCCTAACTCCTTGACATGATTGAAAAGACATCCAGTATAAATCTGAGACATTGACCAGAGGTTAATTTATCAAAGTTAACAGTGGGTCTGGGTGCATTTCAGCTTGAGGAGGTGATAAGAGCACTATTTCTTCAATTGCATGCTGGCACAATCCAGACTTCACTTGAAGGCTGATACAGCTAAAAAAGTGTATTTAAGAGAAATACATCTCAATATTCAGCCTTACTCATTTCTAGGGATGCACCGAATCCACTTTTTTGGATTCGGCCGAACCCCCGAATCCTTCATGAAAGATTCGGCCGAATACCGAACCGAATCCGAACCCTAATTTGCATATGCAAATTAGGGGTGGGAAGGGGAAAACATTTTTTACTTCCTTGTTCTCTGACAAAAAGTCATGCAATTTCCCTCCCCGCCCCTAATTTGCATATGCAAATTAGGATTCGGATTCGGTTCGGCCAGGTAGAAGGATTCGGCCGAATCCGAATCCTGCTGAAAAAGGCCGAATCCTGGCCGAATCCCGAACCGAATCCTGGATTCGGTGCATCCCTACTCATTTCGTGCCTTGTGGGCAACAAGGCACGAAATGCATAAGGCTAAATATTGAGATATTTTTGAACATCATGCAAGAAATCACACTGGCTAAATATTTAGACTTATGCATTTCGTGCTTTGTTGGCAACAAGGCATGAACTGCATAAGGCTAAATATTGAGATGTTTTTCAACGTCATGCAAGAAATCACACTAGCTCAATATTTAGCCTTACGCGTTTTGTGTCTAGTTGGCAACAAGGCACAAAACGCATAAAGCTAAATGTTGAGATGTATTTCTCTTAAATTTACTTTTTTGACTGCATCAATCTTCAAATGAAGTTTGTGTCAGCCTGTAATTGAAGATGTCATGCTCCTAACTTCTTGGCCTCTATTGGTTTGTCATTATGCTCAGTTCTTTAGTTTGCAGTGAAAGACCCTTAAGGATAAATTTGCAGAAACTACTTCCCTGCTCATGACTCGGCAGCAATTACAGTAGAGTAGGAACAGGGAGACAGAGATAAGAGCCTTTACTCTACCAACTCATTGTGTCCCATCTCAAGCTCTTGGTCTTCATTATCCTCACTGTGCAATTATCAATATGGGAATGAGGCTCCTGGGGCTGCTTTATCAGTTAACGGAGACTAGAGAATAGAAAGTAGCACCAAGAACAAGTATACCGGGTCTTCCTATACCCGGGGAAACGAAAATTAGCATTTTCTTATTATTATATCAATTCTTTAGAATTACATTTCCTTTCATTTTACAAAAAAAAATCATATTTTGCTGTATCAATACTGATTGGCTGGAACTCAATAGATCCATCTACTTAATAATGATGATCTTGTGTTGGACTGAGGAAGAATCTAATATTTGTGATTGATGGGTGCAGCCAGCTTACTCATTTTATATCCCAACTACAATCTGCTCTTTACATGGAGAAGACACGTGGCCCAACAAACAAACCCACAAGTGTCACCAGACAATGGCAGCAATTATTATTTGTACAACTGTACTGCTAATGTCTGCATAGGGGAATACATATGCTGCCATAGTTTTATGGGATCTCTCTGTACAGACTATGAGCAAACTTAGGGACTGTTCCTGCTGAATTGTGCTTAGTACAGGGAATACCTATGCTGCCATAGTTTTATGGGATCTCTCTGTACAGACTATGAGCAAACTTAGGGACTGTTCCTGCTGAATTGTGCTTAGTACAGAGGAATACCTATACTGCCATAGTTTTATGGGATCTCTCTGTACAGACTATGAGCAAACTTAGGGACTGTTCCTGCTGAATTGTGCTTAGTACAGAGGAATACCTATGCTGCCATAGTTTTATGGGATCTCTCTGTACAGACTATGAGCAAACTTAGGGGCTGTTCCTGCTGAATTGTGCTTAGTACAGGGAATACCTATGCTGCCATAGTTTTATGGGATCTCTCTGTACAGACTATGAGCAAACTTAGGGGCTGCTCCTGCTGAATTGAGCTTAATACTAATAGAACAGCTGATTTTATGATTCATACTGATGCAGCATTTTAATTAATACCGTCTCTACTTGCACTAATAATGATTGTTCTATACAGGGAATGGAAGGACGGCATGAAAGGAGAATTGGGCCCAAGAGGAGACATTGTAAGAATTGCACTTTTATTTCCATCACAAAAAAATATCTCACTAAATATCACCTCTGTCTTATTCTCATAGATTATCTCAACCCCCTTTAGCCCTTGCACAGGCAATAATATCCATGCCTGGATTTAGGTCCTTGTAGTTCTAGACACACATTCAACCCATTCAGGGGAGGGTCAGCTGAATGGACCTTTTCTTCCTCTTATTTCTGCAGTATAATTACCCAGAGTAACGAGGAAGCAGCTGGTACCGGCACCGGCGTATTTGTCTATAGATTAAACTCTTTCTTATTTCTCAAATTAGCTTCAACTCTCGGCATTATTTAAAGTAGATAAATTGGAGTTTCATCTTAATAATAAAACAGGAAACAATCTAATGAAAACAGAAACCCGAGAAAGTTACATTTCTGCCCTTTTTGTCATATGAATAAGCTCGGTGGTTGTTATTAAAGGAACAGTAACACCAAAAAAGTGTGGGGAATGACAATATAATTAACTGTTGCCCTGCACAATTAAAAAAGCTGTGTGTTTGCTTGAGAAACTCAACTATAGTTTATATAAACAAGCTACTGTGTAGCCATGGGGGCAGCCATTCAAGCACAGGATACACAGTAGATAACAGATAAGTACTACTATAGTTTATATAAACAAGCTGCTGTGTAGCCATGGGGGCAGCCATTCAAGCACAGGATACACAGTAGATAACAGATAAGTACTACTATAGTTTATATAAACAAGCTGCTGTGTAGCCATGGGGCAGCCATTCAAGCACAGGATACACAGTAGATAACAGATAAGTACTACTATAGTTTATATAAACAAGCTGCTGTGTAGCCATGGGGGCAGCCATTCAAGCACAGGATACACAGTAGATAACAGATAAGTACTACTATAGTTTATATAAACAAGCTGCTGTGTAGCCATGGGGCAGCCATTCAAGCACAGGATACACAGTAGATAACAGATAAGTACTACTATAGTTTATATAAACAAGCTGCTGTGTAGCCATGGGGGCAGCCATTCAAGCACAGGATACACAGTAGATAACAGATAAGTACTACTATAGTTTATATAAACAAGCTGCTGTGTAGCCATGGGGGCAGCCATTCAAGCACAGGATACACAGTAGATAACAGATAAGTACTACTATAGTTTATATAAACAAGCTGCTGTGTAGCCATGGGGGCAGCCATTCAAGCACAGGATACACAGTAGATAACAGATAAGTACTACTATAGTTTATATAAACAAGCTGCTGTGTAGCCATGGGGGCAGCCATTCAAGCACAGGATACACAGTAGATAACAGATAAGTACTACTATAGTTTATATAAACAAGCTGCTGTGTAGCCATGGGGGCAGCCATTCAAGCACAGGATACACAGTAGATAACAGATAAGTACTACTATAGTTTATATAAACAAGCTGCTGTGTAGCCATGGGGGAAGCCATTCAAGCACAGGATACACACAGATAAGTACTACTATAGTTTATATAAACAAGCTGCTGTGTAGCTATGGGGGCAGCCATTCAAGCACAAGATACACAGTAGATAACAGATAAGTACTACTATAGTTTATATAAACAAGCTGCTGTGTAGCCATGGGGGCAGCCATTCAAGCACAGGATACACAGTAGATAACAGATAAGTACTACTATAGTTTATATAAACAAGCTGCTGTGTAGCCATGGGGGCAGCCATTCAAGCACAGGATACACAGTAGATAACAGATAAGTACTACTATAGTTTATATAAACAAGCTGCTGTGTAGCTATGGGGGCAGCCATTCAAGCACAAGATACACAGTAGATAACAGATAAGTACTACTATAGTTTATATAAACAAGCTGCTGTGTAGCCATGGGGGCAGCCATTCAAGCACAGGATACACAGTAGATAACAGATAAGTACTACTATAGTTTATATAAACAAGCTGCTGTGTAGCCATGGGGGCAGCCATTCAAGCACAGGATACACAGTAGATAACAGATACGTTTTGAAGTTGTATATTACAGAGCTTATCTGTTATCTACTGTGTATCCTGTGCTTGAATGGCTGCCCCCATGGCTACACAGCAGCTTGTTTATATAAACTATAGTAGTACTTATCTGTTATCTACTGTGTATCCTGTGCTTGAATGGCTGCCCCCAGGGCATGAGATGTTTCTCCAATACTGTAGGCCATACAGTGTATTATTCTTTTATTCCTTCCTCCCTTTAAGGGATGCCCGGGATTAGAAGACAAACATAAACATTGGTTTATTACCAATTAAATTATCAATATTGATTAAGTTATATCACTTAGTGTAAAATGAGTTGTGATATATACATATACACGTATTCCGTATACAATAGATATCTAATGGTATTTCTGTGCCTGAATTTACTTTATTGAAACTTAATTGCTGTGGAATTTCTAATGATATTATCGTTGCCAACTTATGCAGCGGACAATGTGGCAGCGGCATTCCTGAGAACTTCTTGGAGGCAATAAATCATAGCAAATATTTTTTCTGTTTGGAATGACAATGGCCCTGCTTGTCCAGACTTGCACTTGCTGCTTTAAAGGAGAAGGAAAGCTAACAAAGCAGTATATTGCCAATAGATTAGCCACAATAGTGCAAGCTAGAACACTATATTTATTCTGCAGAATGCTTTATCATACCTGAGTACACAGCTCTAGAAGCTCTCTGTTTGTTTAGGATAGCAGTTGCCATATTAGCTTGGTGTGACATCATTTCCTGCCTGAGTCCCTGCTCTCTCATAGCTCTGGGCTCAGATTACAGCAGGAAGGGGAGAGGAGCAAACTGAGCATGCTCAAGCCCTAGCCCTGGAGGTTTAAGCTGAAAACAGGAAGTCTGATACAGAAGCCCATGAGTACACAATAGAAGGAAAGAAATGCTGTGTTTCTTTTGACAGAGGACTCAGAGAAACATTACTTTGAGGGTTTACCGGTGTATTTATATAGACCTTTCTGATAAAGCTTACTTAATTTTAGCCTTTCCTTCTCCTTTAATGTGTTTATCTAATGGGCATGTGTCACTAGTAGTGGTGAGCGAAAATGTTCGCCAAGTTTCACCGAGAAAAATGACTCCCATAGACCCCAACGTCTATGTTTTTGCGTCTAAAAAAAGGAATTGTTGTAAAAAAAAAATTGTCACTCATAGTCATCAATGCATTTCAAATAATTTTCTGTTGTTTCGCTGTTCTTAACGGGTCAGATTCGTCTGTCACTATCACCCTCAGTCTGACAACGACTATTTCATTTTTCTGTTGAATCTGGAAAATTAGGAATCATTTTTAAATCTACAAACCTCACATTTGACGCTGACAATTCAGGAAAAAATTCCAGGCAGTCGGAGCTGTTTTTTTTTGCTTTTTTTTTGCACTTTGTAAATGACCCCTCTTATCTCTTTCACTCTCACAGTTCAACT
Organism: Xenopus petersii; assembly: GCA_038501925.1. Taxonomy (NCBI): domain Eukaryota; kingdom Metazoa; phylum Chordata; class Amphibia; order Anura; family Pipidae; genus Xenopus; species Xenopus petersii. The sequence continues at coordinate 138,325,144 of CM076683.1, read as the reverse complement.
GTTCTTACTGGTTCCATTTTAAAGGGGTGGTTCACCTTTATTTTAGCTATTAGTATGTTACAGAATGGCCAATTCTAGGAACATTTTCAATCGGTCTTCATTATTTATTCTGTAAATTTTTTCATTTATTTACCCTTTTCTTCTAGAAAGTCTACTAGAAAATCATATAAACATGAAATAAACCCAATAGGCTGGTTCTGCTTCCAATAAGGATTAATTATATCTTAGTTGGGATCAAAAAACTGGCTACTGTTTTATTATTACACAGAAAAAGGACATTTTTTTTAAAAAAAAACCTATTTGAATAAAATGGAGTCTATGGGAGATGCCCTTTCTGTGATTCAGAGCTTTCTGGATAACGGGTTTCCAGATAATGGATCCCATACCTGTTAATGAGGTTTAAATAGCCAAAATATTCCTATCTATGGTGGGACAGAGGTCCTAATATCTCTCTTAGGAGTTGATTTAGTAACATGATGCTAATTTATGCATAAGATCATTAATTGATCTATTAACTAATGAGGTGTTACTCTACTGGTGCATTTTAGCCCCAGCAGGAAACATCTAAAGGAATTCTCTGTATCCTTGATTCCCTAATCTACCTGCATTATGGTCTCAGCTCTTTCTTTAAGTCTGTCTTGCTGTATGGAATCAGTGTGATGGCTGTAAGTTCTGTGAAATGACAAATTTTGGAAGAGGTGGATAAAGAGGAATTGGGAAATCCATGGGCTAGATGGTCTAGATTTTATATGATAAGTAAACCTTTAAAACAAGTGAATGTAAAATTGATGAGGGACCGATTCTAAACACCATGAAAGGTTTCTGATTGTATTCCTAAGCAGAAGAACATCAGCCTCTTTCTTTCTCCTGACAACTTCCTTGACTACTTGCTGGTCAGACTGGTGAGAAACTGACCAGCAGGTGGCGCTGTTGTAACAAAATTCATTCATATTAACAGTACATGTATCCCTTAATATCTTGGAATTAAAAATAAATAAATAATAACTATAAATTACAAAAGTGCTTAGAATAGCCTCCCTATCAATTGTACATTCATTTAATTTTAAGATTTACTTATCCTTTAAATGTAAATGGATTTGGATACATTTTACAAAAACAGGCTTCAAAATTAGCATTTTGTTACATTGAATAATCCTGCGAATCCAGTTTCCTTTTGTCTTACTGCACCATTGCTGAATTAAATATCATTATGGAGATAAGAATCACATTGATACAGATCCACCCACATATCCCATATCTACATAGATACCCAGACATCACAACCCCCCCCTTTAATTAAACAGTCATGAGCGAAATATTTCCCTAAATTTCGCCCGAAAATTACTCCCGAAAATTTGTCAGGCTTCAGAAAAAAACTTTCGCCCATAGACTTCAATGCATTTATGTGAATTTTCGCTGTTTTGCAAATTTTTTGATGAAACGGGTGAGACTCATCCACTACTATTAATTATTCATTCCCATGTCATACGTCACATTGAGTACCTCTACTGCATATTACACACCATTAGATATTGTTGACATTTGTCATTAATTCGAATCAGAAGAACATTGTTGTGAATTATCAGCTCATTAAAGTCATTTTAAACCGTTTTTATTTAGGGAAGCCCAGGAGATATTGGCTTGCCAGGAAAAGATGGTCAGAAAGGTAAAAAGGTAATGTGTAGAACTATGTGTCATGTAATAAAAGTGTTGTGTTACAATAATAGTTTGCAATATTATGGGGCAGATTTATCAAGGGTCGAAGTGAAAATGAGAATTTTCAAATTCCAATTTCGAGGTCATTTTTGTCCACTTAGACTAGGGAAAAGGCCAAATTCAAATCGAATTTGAAAAAAAAATCGAAAATTCAAATATCGAAATTTCGACTATTCGCCATATAAAATCTGCCAAATTGCTGTTTTAGCCTATGGGAGACCTCCTAGAACCTATTTGGAATTATTTGGTGGACTAAAAAAAAAAAATCTAAATTTCTTTGGAAAATACTTCAATTCGAATTTGATCCAATACGATCCTAATTCGAATCGAACGATCGAATACAGCCTATTCACTTTTAATAAATTTTGTTTGGTCTTTTTTTTATTCCAATTTCGAGGTGATGGGAGTTTAAAAAAACTCCCATCAACTCGAAATTCGACCCTTGATAAATCTGTCCCATAATATGTGTGATGTGCCTCATAGTGGAATGACTCACATATCCATCACCTCCTTCTCTCCAGGGGTATCATTGGAATTATGTATATGATATGATTGTGAGGAATAGGGGTAATTAAAATAGCACTGAGAACATAAAGAAAAGATTAGAAAGCCACAAAACAAGGCTGTCTTTATTGATTTGAAGCTTGTTAGAGGCCCAGCCCAATTGAGAACTTCAAGAGTGTCCTATCATAATGGAATTTGGAAGATAGCATGGAGTGACCACTGGAAGATAAGGAATGAAAAGTAGACATGGGCAATAGGAACAGCAGTTAGCTACCTACAAAGTAGTAAGGTAGGTATTAGGCAAGAGTTTAGAAAAATAGATAACTTACAGATGGAGCATGAATGAGTCAAGTCTCCTTGTTTCTCCTTGACATGTCCCAATAAAGATTGCTCCATAAGGACACTACTGTAGAAAGAATAATCTTGGGTCATTTAATCCATATCTGTCCTTAATCAAATTATTGTTCATTTTCAGGGGGAAGCTGGGAAAGATGGAAAGTTTGTAATACCAGGACCTCCAGGGGAAGCCGGTCTTGCTGGCACACCAGGTCTTCCAGGGAAAGAAAAGACCGGAGAACCAGTAAGTGACCTATGAACTCCCTTTCATAATGTGTTTTCATTCTGGCTTTCCCATGATTTTTTTTTAAGGTAGGAGAAAAAAAATTATTTTATATTGGAAAAAAACTCTTGGATATTTTCAGAATATAAATCAGGGGCCTATGGGAAGCTGAGGTTCCGCAGTGGTTGAGGGGCTCCAGGATGACCACCCTTTATTTATATAATTGTACTCGTTCACAAAGGGACACCCCACTATTCTTGTGTTTCCACAGGCTCCAAGTCCTGAGCCCTGCTGTATCTTTGTGTTTGTTTCATAACATAACACGGGAGATGATCATTAGAGCTCAGTAAGTTGTCTCAGAGGGATTTCAGTAGATCCACTTTTTATTCGTAGAAACATTGGATCTAAAATATTCTCGTTGTGAGATTGTATTGAAGATTGCATTGAAAAAACAGATGTGCTAAATTGCCAGCAGGAGTGACTAGAAATCCTTCTGAACTTCTAAACATGACCCTCTCATTCAGTAAATATGTATTTGTGATTTACACAGGGAGAACGAGGTGACCCCGGGACATCAGGACCTCTTGGCTTAAAAGTAAGAAGATGTTAAAGAGTGAAGTTTATTATGGGGGCAGGAAAGTGCACAAACCAATTCAAGGGAACATGTTTTCTGCCCACAATGCTTCTATCCTCCCCTACCTCTGACAAGCCTTTGAGATGCTGTAATGGAGGTGCAAATCAGAGCTTCTAGAATGGCAAAAGGTTGTAAGGAGGACAGCCGGCTCTTAAAGGGACAGTACCCCTGTTGTTTCACTTTTCCATTTCCTGGTTGGAATCACACTCCAAGTAGTGACAAATACAGGGACTCCTTCTGGCTTGCAACATCCAATGTTTATTAAGTCACAGCACACCAGAGGCTTACAGTCCAACACACATAGTATGTTGCAGTCATACAATCCAAATCATTGTTCACAGGCCAGTATTTCACTAGGCAATTACTCTATTTTCTCCTTAATTTTGTTTCCTTGAGGACTCTATTCTTACCTAAACGATCAAGTGGTCCTGTATCTCACTCCCGTATTCCCCCACTCTCCAATAGTGACCCGATACCATCTGGGTTATACCCCTCCACTCTTCCCTGGTTAGGCCTTTTTCTCACAGATTCTGGCCACAAGCCTCTTGTACTCTCACTAACTACCCCTATACTGATGCTGGTTCCCTGACTAATGGGGTGTCTGTTGGAATCTTATTCTGCTTACTCATCATAGGGGTCACAAATGCCCATACTATATACTATCAAAAGCTTTTGCACCTAGTGCACACTTACTTAAAGGGATACTGTCACGAGAAAATATGTTTTTTTCAAAACACATCAGTTAATAGTGCTGCTCCAGCAGATTTCTGTGCTGAAATCCGTTTCTCATATCCGTTTTTTATATTTAATTTTGAAATCTGACATGGGGCTAGACATGTTGTCAGTTTCCCAGTTGCCCTCAGTCATGTGACTTTTGCTCTGATAAACTGATAAAAGTCACTCTGTACTGCAAGTTGGAGTGATCTCACCCCCTTCTTCCTGTTAATGACTATAAGAGGGACTTGGATGATTTCTTGGTCAGACATAATACAAAGGCTATTGTGATACTAAACTCTATAGTTAGTATATATATGGGTATATATAATTTATGTGAGTGCGTGTGTGTATGGATGCTGGGTTTCATTTCAACTCAGTTTAACTATGTAACCCACAATGACGTCCCCGGTAATAGGGATGCACCGAATCCACTTTTTTGGATTCGGCCGAACCCCCGAATCCTTCGCTAAAGATTCGGCCGAATACCGAACCGAATCCGAACCCTAATTTGCATATGCAAATTAGGGGTGGGAAGGGGAAAACAGTTTTTACTTCCTTGTTTTCTGACAAAAAGTCACGCAATTTCCCTTCCCACCCCTAATTTGCATATGCAAATTAGGGTGTGGATTCGGTTCGGCTGGGCAGAAGGATTCGGCTGAATCCGAATCCTGCTGAAAAAGGCCGAATCCTGGCCGAATCCCGAACCGAATCCTGGATTCGGTGCATCCCTACCTGGGAATAGACCATATAGGACATGTGCTGTCCATTAGTAATTACATCAGTGTGTGGTGCATAGGGCACTTCTGATCATGAAGCCACTCATACCTCTCAGTTCTTAGATGTTAGTATCCACTCGTGAGCCAGCCACTAGAAGCACACAGTCATTCACATGAGATCCAAAGTACATGGCCAAACTTGGCTTGATGGTCTTATGGGGACCCAGGCTCTATATTGTGGTTCTCACTCAATATAGCCGTGTAATGTTCCAGATTATCTCTACATCCAAACTGGTGTCTCTTTTACATTCCCTACAACACCATTCGTCCTAAAACAGCTGACCTTGGGAAATACAGATTTTAATTAGAATACTGGCTACACAACTGCCAATAACTCATAGAGTTTGATTGATTCCTGCATGAACTCTATGTACTTCAGTCTATATGTAATGCAGCTAGTCAATCCCAGAACTGATTGGATAACCCAGGAGAAGTTGTGGTTCAACAGAAGAGCATGGACATCTCTTGTATAAATACTGAAAATATCTATTGACTGTTACACAACATAATATCACCATAGTCATGTTGGGTCTGTTTTGGTGTTAAGGGGCCTGGGTAAATGCCCTTCCTAAAATCAGCCCGGCATAAAGTAATGCTGAGCCTGAGGACTCCGTAATACGCGCCGACCAGTCATTTCATCACTACCAAAGCCACAATGGAGTTTGTCTGTGATTAATCTTGAGCATCAGAGGAACATTTTTCCTCATTGCGTTTACTCATGTCACACCTCCTATGATTTATAGAGAGAATTATATACTCAAGGCACAGTCTTTATGATCTACAAACACAAAATCAATATCTTGGCAGAATTATGCCACTTTCTGAACAACGTCGTATTTATTTTGTTTTACAGCACATAAATGCCATCTGTTCTTGCCTTTTCTGCTATTTTTTTATTGGTCCCAGGGATCCCGGGCTACTCCGGAAAACTCCTGCACACAGTGTTCCCCGTGTAATTACTTAGAATAATATAGTGTGGCATGAAATCCCATAACTAAAAGCAAACTGTGATTGATTTAAGATTGATGTTCTTCTGTGTACTGAGCTCTAGACTGATCTTTTGCCAATGAAGGGAGCTAGTGCAATGCACACTAACGGGTATTGTAATTAGTGATGGGCGAATTTGTCCCGTTTCACTTCGCCATGAACTTCGGGAATTTCCTGTGACATTCGCAAAAAAATAGCGAAACGTTGATTTTGACGTTGGCGACAAAATGGGCGCCGGCGTCATATAAATTTTCGCCAGTGAACTTTCCCGGCAAATTTATTCGCCGTCGGCAAAACGGCCAAATTTGCCTCAAATTTGCGCCTGCCGAATAAATTCACTCATCACTAATTGTAATGATATTAGTGCAGAGCCACTGTGTTATTTGCTCTTGGCAAAAACGGAACTAGAGGGGGGCGGGCCCTGGCGCAGGACGCGCAGCCGGGCCCCCGCCCCCCTCCGTAAACCCGGAAGTGGCCGCCGAACATGCGGCGGGCGGACTGCCGGGGGGCCCTGAGGGGGTGCGGGCCCTGGCCCACTCGCACCCCCTGCTCCCCCGGTAGTTCCGCCCCTGGCTCTTGGAGCAGACACAATGTAAGGTGAATGAAGAGGTGAAATAATATGTAATATTATTAATAATAAGGGGCACATTTACTAAGCTCGAGTGAATGATTAAAATAAAAAATACTTTGAATTTCGAAAGTTTTTTTTGGCTACTTTGACCAACGAATTGGCTACTTCGACTACGACCTCGACTTCGTCGATTCAAACTAAAAATTGTTTGACTATTCGATAGTCGAAGTACTGTCTCTTTAAAAAAAACTTCGACCACCTACTTTGCCACCTAAAACCTACCGAGGTACAATGTTAGCCTATAGGGAAGGTTGATTAACCCTCGATATTCGACCAATAGTAAATGTGCCCCTAAGTAATAATAAAAACAGGCATTCAAGGGCAAAAACTTCCACCAGGCAGATGTTCAAATGTGAAGAAGTTTATTGTGTCAACCAGCCTGATGCATTTCGTGTTCCAAACACTTAATCATGATCTTATGATTAAGTGTTTGGAACACGAAACGCGTCAGGCTGGTTGACACAATAAACTTCTTCACATTTGAAGAAGTTTTTGCCCTTGAGTGCCTGCTCCTATTCGAGATTTCGGTTTATCCGTCCCTTGTGCTGAGGGCCCAGGGCGGTGCACCTGGGCCACTTCATTGACGTGGTGAGTAACCATTGTACTATCAAGAGACCCTACAATATAGAAGATTTCCTAAGTAATAATAATATATAATAATAATAAGTATTATATATGGTAAAAACTGTGTATGTATGTATGACACATCTAATATTATTAGAATCTAATTTATAGGGTAGAACTTTTGATATGAAGCATAACAAAAGTGGTGTAAAGGTGATTGGCTAACTAAGATGATAATCACAGAAAGCTTTCAGACCATTGCAGTTCCTTCTTCAAAGCTGCTAAAACAATCTACTCTCTGAAAAATGTATTTTTTATTCCTCATCTTTCTATTCAAACCTTCTCCTATTCATATTCCAGTCTCCTATTCAAATCAATACATGGTTGCTAGGGGAATTTGGACCCTAGCAGCCAGTTAAAGTGAAAACTGAAGAGCTGCTGAATAAAAAGCTAAATAACTCAAAAAAAACAAATAATAAAAAATGAAAACCAACAATAGCAGAGGTCCCTCATTGTCCCCCATCCAAGGAATACATAAAACCTGGTTAAGATGGATTTGTTTATAATCCTAGTTGATTTGGTGATTCTCCAATTAATACTTGGATGACTAATGCAGACTTTTGATCTCTTGCACTATTTTGATCTCTTTCCATGATGTCCAGAGATTTTGGCCAATTCAAGAATTAAATTGGGTTTTCATCTTTAAATTAACTTGGTTTTCATTTTTTATTATCTTTGTTTTCTGAGTTATGAAGCTTTTTATTCAGCAGCTCTCCAGTTTGCAATTTCAGCTATCTTGTTGCTAGAGCCCAAATTCCCCTAGCAACCATGCATTGATTTGGATAAGAGACTGGAATATGAATAGGAGAGGCCTGAATTGAAAGATGAGGTATAAAAAGTACCAATAACAATACATTTGTAGCCTTACAGAGCATTTATATTTAGATGGGGTCAGTGACCCTTATCGGAAAGCTGGAAAGAGTCAGAAGAAGGCAAATAATTAATGGGGTCAGTGACCCTTATCGGAAAGCTGGAAATGAGTCAGAAGAAGGCAAATAATTAAAAACTATACCAAATAAATAATAATGACCAACTGAAAAATTGCTTAGAATTGGCCATTCTATAATATACTACAAATGAATTTGAAGGCGAAGCACCCCTTTAAATTCAATTGTTGTAAGACCGAAAACGCTCAATTATTTTCTTCTTCTCCTTTGTTCTGAACAGCAGATTTCTCTAATGCCTTGGTGCCTTCACTCACATCTCACGTATGTTGAATTAACCTGTGCTTCTCCCCATATTGGACTATAAATGTTATTGTTAAATTCTGATACAAATCTGCATTATGAAGAACTGCAGTCTGAGCATTTCATGTTTTGAATCCAGTTTCATTAGTACCAGGAAATTAAGAATGGGGTGCGTTGTTTGATTTGACGAAAAGGCGTCAAATATGTTCTTCTTAAGTCTATTTCAATCATGTGATGTACGGCTGAAATACTGCGCATTTGTTCAACCAGAGAGGAGATGTAAATGAAGAGATTAATAGTCCCGAGGGTTTATCTGATTCTACTTCAATATTAGAATTAACTTGACTTATGGGGCCAAAGAAGGGCAACATTATTCTTTTATTTTCCTTCTGTTGGACACTTTCCATTTGCTCCTGATACATTTCTGACTATCCACATTCATTCTGGGCTTTTGTTAAAGAGATTCTGTCATGATGTTTATGGTGTAGTTTCTATTTCTAAATGACACTGTTTACACTGCAAATAATTCACAATATAAAATGTCATTCCTGAACCAGCAAGTGTATTTAGTTGTAATATTGGTGTGTAGGTGCATCTCAGATCATTTTGCCTGGTCATGTGCTTTCAGAAAGAGCCAGCACTTTAGAATGGAACCGCTTTCTGACAAGCTGTTGTTTCTCCTACTCAATGTAACTGAATGTGTCTCAGTGGGACCTGGATTTTATTATTGAGTGTTGTTCTTCGATCTACCAGGCAGCTGTTATTGTGTGTTAGGGAGGTGCTATCTGGTTACCTTCCCATTGTTCTGCTGAGAGAAGGGGAGGAGGGAGGGGGTTGGTATCACTCCAACTTGTAGAGCAGCAGTAAAGAGTGACTGAAGTTTATCAGAAAACAAGTCACATGACTGGGGGCACGAACAGAAGGACGGCACTCCGGTAAAGAACAGGATTTTATTGCTGGGTACTGTAGAAAAACATAGGCCTTACGCGTTTCGGGAACACCTTCCCTTAATCATAGGCTTACATTATGAATCGAACACATGCATTATATACAATAGATCTCTAGCAACCTCTATTGGTTATCAAAATTATTGCAGCTAAAAAATACATGTATATTTTTTCCTATACTTTCTTATGCTTTATAATAAATAAAACCAACCACACTCTGCTAAAATATATAAAACAAATGGAGGGGAAGGGGATTTTTTGCCTTGGAAATTACGTACAGATATCAATTAGGGTTGAGGTATAGCCTTGTAGTAATATCTTGGATACTTACTATTGAAATTATCCCAAGACCCATCAACTCTTATTTGTTTTATATCTTATTATTCTGGTATTTCCTTTTTCAGTTTATCTATGTATTATATTTGTACTTCGATATAAAGGTGGATGTGTGCACTCATCTATGCATATGTGGAGGGGGAGAGGGGGGAGGAGGAAAAAGGAGGAGAGTGGGGGGGAAATGCCAATACATTTTTTGGGGGATTTTTTACATAGTAATCAGATTCTATCGGAGGCTATAAGTTGGACTACCATTAGCTTATGTGGTTATTACATGGACAAACCCAGATATCCTGATGGGTTGTCCTAAATCTTGACCTGATATGACCTATATTTTACGTATATCAGTATAGATAAGTAATATCGTATCTCGTATTCAAACCTTTTGGTGTTCTTGTTTCAAGATTTAAGATCCAGAAGGCTTCCCTTAGATGAATGGAATGTAGTGGGTCATCCCCTCTAAATGGTACCTTTACCTGTTCAATGACTTTAACAGCCAGGTCCTGGGTACCTCTTTAAGAACATAGGGCAGAGTGTTTGCCTACAGGAGATCCCTCATCCTTTCTGTCAATCGCCCTAATATGCTCCCTAACCCTTTCCTTTAGGCAACGGGTTGTACGTCCCACATATTGTTTCCCACAACATGTACATTCCAGTAGATAGATGACTCTCTTAGTGTTACAATTATAGAAGCCATAATTTTGAAAAGTTCTCCCCGTAACATTGGACTTGAAGTCGGGTCCTGTGGAGATAACCCTGCATGTCTTGCATGGCATTGTCCCGCATCTATATGTGCCTCTAACCGAGAGCCAGGTGTTATTAGGATTTGGTCACCAAACTGGGTGCCAAAATCTTTCCTAGCGTAGGGGCTTTCTTTGAGACATATCTGATGTCTGTCGACTTCAGAGTCTCCGCTAGCTTGGCATCATTATATAAAACTGGAATATGTTTCCTGATTTTATTGTACTCTTCACTATATTCTGTTACAAAATGGACTTGATTTTCCCTTTTAGTGGTATGTGTCTTAGTCTTGGGATTAGAATGCAAACGGGAACCATTTTCCTTAATTGACCTCCCTGCTTTCTCAAATGATGTCCTTAGAATGTCTTTTGAGTATCCCCGCCTACAAAGCCTTTCTCCTAGCAATCGGGATTGTTCTTTAAAAGTATCATCTTGACTGCGATTCCTTCTATACCTAACAAACTGGCTATAAGGGATACTACATAAAGTATGCTTAGGGTGACAACTATTAGCTTTTAATATTGAATTGCCTGCCGTCGGTTTTCTAAAAATGTTGGATTCAATGCCTCCCTTCAGATAATTACCTCTTAGATTAAGATCCAGAAAATTAATCTCCAGATGATTGTGCTCTAGTGAAAAATTTAGATTGTGCTGGTTATCATTTAAGTAAGTATGAAAATCACCAATCAACTCTTGTGGACCGCCCCATATGAACAGCAGGTTGTCTATATAGCGGCCATACCATATTATGTGTTGGCGGAAGGGGTTTTCAGTTCCATAGATGCGGGACCGCTCCCACCACCCCATATAGAGGTTAGCGTAGGAAGGGGCAAAGGAAGCCCCCATGGCGGTCTCGCGTCTCTGGAGGTAAAAACCCCCATCAAAGTAAAAAAATTAACAAATATTCTAAAACTAAAAGTGTGAAGTGAATGAAGTCTTCCGTATATTGTTGTGCATCCCTCAGTGTCTCAGTGATGGCGATGACGCCTAGTGTATGTGGTATCATTGAGTACAATGACTTCACATCCATTGTGACCCATGTGTACGTGTCCAACCATTTCACGGTAGACAACTTATCCAACAAGTGACCTGAATCCCTAATAAAAGAATCCAATTGATGTACCAAGGGGTTCAGGCAAGCATCCACCCAATCCGAGAGGCCCTCGTTGACTGACCCTATACTGGCCACAATTGGTCTGTCTTCTGGGGATGACAATGACTTGCAGTGTCGGACTGGGCCGGCGGGACACGGGGAAAAAACTCGGTGGGCCCCGGGCTCTTGTGGGCCCCGCTGGCCCAGATCCGCTACTTAGTTTGGCTGCGCGACCCCACTTTGTCGGGGGTCGCGGTAGAATAGAGGATCTACGCATGCGCACAAAGGTATTGCTGCGCGCATGCGCACTGCTCCGATGAAGCACGCCGGAGCGGGGCCCTGGGGCAATAGCCCCGGTGAGCCCGAAGCCCCCCAGTCCGACCCTGATGACTTGTGTATCTTAGGGAGGTGGTGGAATATCGGGACAATAGGTTGTGTTCTCACCAGATATTCCTTGTCCCGAGAATCCACCACCCCAAGCGACACCGCATAGGAGACCAATTGCTCAATGATTGTCATATATTCATTTTGCGGATTAGAGTTTAATTTTTGATAAGTATCAGGATCATTAAGCTGTCTTTCAGCTTCGGATATATATAGTCCGTGGTATTCATTACCACAATACATCCTCCCTTATCCGCTTGTCTAATTGTCTAATCTAAACTCAACCTAGTTAGATCGCCCCCTGTAAGCCTATGATTAAGGGAAGGTGTTCCTGAAACGCGTAAGGCCTATGTTTTTCTACAGTACCCAGCAATAAAATCCTGTTCTTTACCGGAGTGCCGTCCTTCTGTTCGTGCATTTACTGTTGGCAGTGGGGACAGTGCACAATAATTGGGTACCACGGGTTCTTGTAACTTAACCAGAGTATTTGGTAAAAGCACCATTATCAGTCCCCACAGGGAAGAGAACATACACAGCAGCAATGAAGGTACACCCAGCTTTCAGCCTTTTCCCTAAGTGGAACCCAGGGGAATCTCTAAATCCCTAGGTCTGTACACTTAGGGGCACATTTACTAATGGTCGAATATCGAGGGTTAATTAACCCTCAATATTCGACCCTCAAACTTATATCCTTAGACTTCAAATATCGAAGTCGAAGGATTTAGCGATATTCGTTCGATCGAACGAACGATTCGAAGGATTTTAATTCATCGATCGAACGAAATTACTTTGATCAGAAATTGGCTAGAAAGCCTATGGGGACCTTCCCCATAGACTAACATTGGTGCTCGGTAGGTTTTAGGTGGCGAAGTAGGTGGTAGAAGTTTTTTTTAAAGAGACAGTACTTTGACTATCGAATGGTCGAATAGTCGAACGATTTTTAGTTCGAATCATTCGATTCAAAGTCGTGGTCGAAGTAGCCAATTCGATGGTCGAAGTAGCCAAAAAAATACTTCGAAATTCAAAGTATTTTTTATTCTATTCCTTCATTCGAGCTAAGTAAATGTGCCCCCAAGTCCCTACTCTGGGCAATTAGTACCCGGGATCTTAATCCTACTCACACTCTTCGTCGGAGCCTCAGGCTGCTCAGTTAGATAACTGTCTGTCCTAGAGTGACCTCTTAAAGGAGAACCAAACCCTTGCTAAAAAAACCCTACCCCTTACCCCACATAGGCCCCCTGCCCCCCCAGCCTAGGTGGTACTTTTGGTAAATGCCCCTACCTCTTTACTCCTTGGTGCAGATACAGGGCATCGGAGTTCACGGGCGCCATCTGCTTCTCTTTGGTAATCTTCGGAAATAGATTGGTATATAGATGCATGCGCAGTTGGAGCAGTCTTCTGTTTCGCGACAAATGTGCAAGCGTCGAAAGTCGCGTAAATTGCCTTAGTGCCGGAAGAAGACCCGGAGATTACTGAAGAGAAGATAGCACCCGTGAACTCCAATGCCCTGAATCTGCACCGAGGGGTAAGTAAAGAGTTAGGGGCATTTACCAAAGGTATATCTAGGCTGGAGGGGAGCAGGGAGGGTGTCCATGTAGGATAGGGGGGTAGGGGATTTTAGTAGCAAGGGTTTGGTTCTCCTTTAAGGTTAGTAGCCTATCCCTACTAGACCTGACCAGTCTAGGTTCCACTGGAGCTCTGCCTGCCTGCTCAGACAAGGGTTTAAGCAGGATATGGAAACAGGTCCCCCTCCTAACTGTATTTTAGGACCCTGGTTAGGAGTCTATAACACTAGGGGACTGCCTGCTAAATAATACTAGGCAGTGTCGGACTGGCCTACTGGGGTACCAGGAAAACTCCCGGTGGGCCCAGGTGTCATTGGGCCCTCTTGCTTCTAGAGAAAAGAGACTAGGAGAACAAAGAGGTTGAATGAGGAAAAGTAATATTTTGGAAAGTGGTCCCACGGTCTAAGGTTTTCTGGTGGGCCCCTGGCATTCCAGTCCGACACTGATACTGGGAGACTAATTTACCAGTCCCCTACATGTGCATAATGAAAGAACATATCACACTATGCAGCTTTCCATATACATCAATGACCCATTTGCAACGGTTTTCAGGTTATTTGTAAATACAATTATAGTTCTCTATGTAGCAGATGTCAGGAAAATAAGAGGAGAGGTAATATAATTGATGAAGTTGATTGCCCGCCCTATAAAGAAGGGAGAGTAGATGATAAAAGCCTTATTGCTGGGAGAGTTCATAACAGATGAGTTTCTTGGATGGTTTCCAGGTATTATAAATATTTAATTGTGTTAATCCAATTGAAGTAAAATTCATAATACTGTTCTTTATTAGAAATCTAATTAAACAATGACAGAACGGAGTAGGACCGGAGTTCAACTTGCCTTGGAACCAATGTTGTATTAAACTTTTAGTGGTAACAAGTACCTGCTACTAAAAGAAGGTTAAGGAATGATGGCAGATGTTTTCTTTTTTCTCCTTGCAATAAAGCTTAGAAAAGATCATGGTGATGTTTCTTTTGTCCTTATCGGTGGAAAGAGGGTCTCCGGGTCTCCCTGGACAACCTGGCAACAGGGGGCCCCCTGGAATCGGAATTGATGGATCACAAGTAAGTGATTTAGTGAACATAATAATCATATACAGGTAGGAGACATTTTATCCAGATGCTCGGAACCAAGGTTTTTTTGGCTAACATATCTTTCTGTAATTTTGTATCTTCATACCTTAAAGGGATCCTGTCATCGGAAAACATGTTTTTTTCAAAACACGTCAGTTAATAGTGCTGCTCCAGCAGAATTCTGCACTGAAATCCATTTCTCAAATGAGCAAACAGATTTTTTTATATTAAATTTTGAAATCTGACATGGGGCTAGATATTTTGTCAATTTCCCAACTGCCCCCAGTCATGTGACTTGTGCCTGCACTTTAGGAGAGAAATGCTTTCTGGCAGGCTGCTGTTTTTCCTTCTCAATGTAACTGAATGTGTCTCAGTGGGACATGGGTTTTTACTCTTGAGTGCTGTTCTTAGATTTACCAGGCAGCTGTTATCTTGTGTTAGGGAGCTGCTATCTGGTTACCTTCCCATTGTTCTTTTGTTTGGCTGCTGGGGGGGAAAGGGAGGGGGTGATATCACTCCAACTTGCAGTACAGCAGTAAAGAGTGATTGAAGTTTATCAGAGCACAAGTCACATGACTTGGGGCAGCTGGGAAACTGACAATATGTCTAGCCTCATGTCAGATTTCAAAATTGAATATAAAAAAATTTGTTTGCTCTTTTGAGAAATGGATTTCAGTGCAGAATTCTGCTGGAGCAGCACTATTAACTGATTCATTTTTTTTTCCCATGACAGTATCCCTTTAAGTCTACTAGAAAATTATATAAACATGAAATACAGCCAACAGGCTGTTTTTGCCTCCAATAAGGATGAAGTATATCTTATTTGGGATCAAGTACAAGTTACTGTTTTATTATTACACAGAAAAAGGAAACAATATTTAAAAATGTGGATTATTTGAATAAAATGGAGTCTATGGGAGACTGCCTTTCTGTAATTTGGATCTTTCTGGATAACGGGTTTCCGGATAATGAAACCCATACCTGTATATCGCCTTTAAGCACCACATTATTATTTATGTACAGCCAGCAAGGTTGAGGCTGAGAAGTGAGACTGAATCTGAGCGCATTGAAAGGATTCATTATCCTCAGGGCTAAACCTTTATTCCACATTAACAGATTCCAGGAGAGTGTGAAATCTCCGAATCAATTTATATTCCGTCTTTCAGACGAGCAGCATAAATTATTGGTTTGTTTACACTTTTGTTTTTCCACAGGGACCCGCCGGCCCTCCTGGAGAGAAAGGAGCTCAGGTGATTATTTGGAAGGAGAAATATAAACAAAATATCAATATTGTTGGTATGAAAAATGCTGCACTCTGTAAACAGTTGTATGTATTGCGCTGGCAGAGATGTGACTCCATGGGGAAATGCATCGTCGGATGGAGCCTCGGCTGGATGGAGACATTAATATTCTGAAACGCTCTTTCTGTTCATGTTCAGCTTCCTATTCTGCCTCTATCTACACTAAAAATATTGAATCTAATTGTCTGTAGACTAATATGTAATAACTCTGTTCCATAGGGTGTAAGGGGCATTGGTGGACCTCCAGCTCTTCAGGGACCTCCTGGACAAGATGTAAGTATAGTCACCCTTCTTATGTTATCTAGTAAGCTCTTTATGCCACTTGTTTATTCCATATAAATATAATATCCTTTAGGCAATATGGTATCGTAACCAATCAGAGATTCATTTTTATGATTCTATCAGTAGCAGACAGAAGAAAGTTCATTCCTGATTGGTTGCTTACGCTGACCCCACTCTCTGCTACAGGCATTTCTAGCAGTGGGTAAGATTTATTTGGAAATATACTGGGAAAGTAATTTGGCAAAACATAGTCAAAATCATCGCATTTTGTTCCTGTGGGGCCTGGCAGGTCAGATGACTGAGGAGTCCAGACCAAGGAGGAAGCTCTAGGCTTAAAGTCCAATACGCGGTAGCCAAAGGGTTCAAAAGAAAGTGTAGTCAGTATTCAGGCAGAAGTTCAATGGCAGCAGCACAGGATCATTGTCAGGAACAAGGCAAGAGTCCAGTAATCAATCAGAAATTAATTTAGGAACACTAATTATACTGTTTATATGCTGTATATTGTCAGTTGATCCTTAAACACAACGCATGTGTTGGGAATCAGCAGAAAATATGAGGAGCTACTGGGGCATCTTCATAGACTCTGATCTTTCCTGCTAAGAGCTGTGGTGCCTTAAGAACCTGAAAATACAGTGTGCGACATATTTTCTCTCCTTCCTTGTTAACTTTTAGTTCTCCTTTAAAGGAAAACTTTACCCTCAAAATTAATATTTATCAGACCGGTGCACTCAAAACGACTCACAACTGCCTGGGTGCTGGTCAAACCATTAATACAGAGTCAATCAACAAACCACACTCCAAGGACTTGTAAAGTAAAATTTTGTTTGGATTCCTTGGAGTGCGGTTTGTTGACTATATATATATATATATATAGTAAGTAAATATTGCCCTTTTACATCTCTTGCCTTGAACCCCAATTTAGTGCAGCTCTAACTGTAACAAGAAGAGATCACCTGACCAGAAATACTGCAGCTCTAACTAACAGGAAGAGATGAGCTGACCAGAAATACTGCAGCTCTAACTGTAACAGGAAGAGATCACCTGACCAGAAATACTGCAGTTCTAACTGTAACAGGAAGAGATCACCTGACCAGAAATACTGCAGCTCTAACTGTAACAGGAAGAGATCACCTGACCCGAAATACTGCAGCTCTAACTGTAACAGGAAGAGATCACCTGACCAGAAATACTGCAGCTCTGAGTGTAACAGGAACAGATCACCTGACCAGAAATACTGCAGCTCTGAGTGTAACAGGAACAGATCACCTGACCAGAAATACTGCAGCTCTGAGTGTAACAGGAACAGATCACCTGACCAGAAATACTGCAGCTCTAACTGTAACAGGAAGAGATCACCTGACCAGAAATACTGCAGCTCGAACTGTAACAGGAACAGATCACCTGACCAGAAATACTGCAGCTCTAACTGTAACAGGAAGAAGTGTTTAATTGGCTCATGTGACCTAACATGTATGTTTTTTTTGGTATGTAAGGAAAAGGCTTCCGGGTACTGCAATCTCCCAACTGGCAGCCAGACCTTGGTAAATAACTACTAAGAGACACACTTTTGCTCTCTTTTTACTTTTGCACTTGAATGTGGGGTCTGAAATGAGCCCTACAAGGTGATGCCCATTCAGATGAATTTCAGTCTGCCGCAGCCTCACCTTTTAGTTTTGCTTTTAGTCCACTTGAAAGGATAGAACATTGCTGTACCTTGTTAGACAGATAGTAACTTACCTGTTTCATGGTATAACATGTACGTTTTGTTAATCATTAATGGAGATTTTAATCTTTTAAGTTATTATTATTATTATTGCAGATCAGGGGGACAAATATACGGGATACAGGCTGGCACCAAACCGGACTACCAAAAATAGGTTAGTATGTCCATACACAATTAATTAAAAAGCCTTACGCGTTTAGTGCCTCAGGGGTCACTTAGTTACGATTAAGTGCCCCCGAGGCACAAAATGCATAAGGCTTTTGTATTAATTGCATATGGACAAAATAAACTAATGCTTTTATTCTAAACAAAGCTGCTTTTAATGCCAATTTTTGGTAGTCCTGATTGGTGCCAGCCTGTATTCCGTGAAAAAAAAACCTTACCCCCTACCTTCATAGACCCCCCTCCCTCCTCCCCCCAGCCTAGTTGCTACCCCAGGTAAATGCCCCCAACTTTTTAATTACAGCGGAGTTCACAGGCACCATCTTCTTCTCTTTGGGAACTAAGTGCCATATCGGCGCATGCGGTCCTGAACAATTACGCATCGGCCAAAAGTCATGGAAATTGCTGAAGCGCCAGAAGAAGACTCGAAGATTACTGAAGAAGAAGAAGAAGATGGCTGCCGTGAACTCCAATGCCCTGAATCTGCACAGAGGGGTAAGTAAGAAGTTAGGGGCATTTACCTGGGGTAACAGCTAGGCTGGTGGGGAGGGGGTCTACTTAGGGTAGGGGGGTAGGGTTTTTTTTTAATAAGGGGTTGAATTCTGCAGCTTCTGCATCAATGACTTAATGATGCATGCTCCTCTGACTACAAGATACTACTTAGTAATGTTGCTAAAATCCAATGACTTAAATAAAATTTCAATATATTGTCCACATGTTTTTGACAAGCCTAACGGGGGGGGGGGGAATGTAATTAAAGTCGCAAAGAGAAAAACAATTTGCACCAATAAGAATAAAAATCCACATCTCGCAATGTAATATTGTTCTTTAAACCATTATTGCATTGCACTCTTAAGAAGTAGTGATGGGCGAATTTGCGTGTTTTTGCCGCCGGCAAATAAATTTGCGAAATTACCATGAAAATTCGCTGGTGTCAAATTTTTCTATGCCGGCATCAGTTTCAACGCCGGCGTCAATTAAACGGATGCTCATTGACATTGAATGCGCGGGGGATGTCACCGGCGTTGGAATTGTTGCTGATACCAATTTTGATGCCGGCGCATCAAAATTCGAATTTCCCTTGAAATTCGCAAATTTCATGGCAAAGTGAAACAGGACAAATTCGCCCATCACTATTAAGAAGTTCTTGAAGGTGTTGTAATCTTTTGGAGCAAACATAATGACTTTTTCAGTAAGAAGTTTTATTACATTTACTGCGCATTGGTACAAACGACAAAATTCGCAAAGTTCGACTGTCTTCCACTGTCGAAAGTGGTTGCTAAAAAGTTTCAGAGTTCGCAAAATTTTTTTCACACAAAGGCATAACTTTTCACATTACTCCTAAAAGGGTGATGTATGACGGCAAGCAGTGGAGGACCGGGGGGCCCGGGGGCCCACAGGGGCTTCTGTCTCAGGGCCCCCTTTTTTACGCCGGCATCCGTTTTTTAACACCGGCATCCGTTTTTTTCGCCGGCGATGAATTGCGCAAATTCACCACAAATTTGCGGCTGGTGAATAAATTCGCCCATCACTACCGCTGACTTAATTGATGGGAAAGAAACAGGAAACACTCACATCCCAATGGTTCAATACATCACCTTGTACATAAATACTTTGCATTTGCCTATGGGGTGTCACTTTATAAAATACACTTATCATTTCTTCCTGGTTTCCCATCCATTCCATCCTTCCCAAAAATGCCCTGAATTACAGAAAAAAAGGCTACGTATAAGACCAAATAGAGAATATATATAATATATTATACGTGTGAAAGCTGCTTTCAATCATTCTGAATATCTCGGCAGCATATTGAATTCATGAAATGATTTTTAAGACATGATGGGGCCGATTCACTGTGGGTCGAATATCGAGGGTTAATTAACCCTCGATATTCGACTAGGAACTAAAATCGCTCGACTTCGAATATCGAAGTCGAACGATTTAGCGCAAATCCTGCGATCGATCGATCTAAGGATTTTTCATTCGATCGAACGATTAAATCCTTCGAATAGAACGATTCGAAGGATTTTAATCCAACGATCGAAGGAAAATCCTTCGATCAAAAAATCCCAGGCAAGCCTATGGGGACCTTCCCCATAGGCTAACATTGACTTCGGTAGCTTTTAGCTGCCGAAGTAGGGGGTCGAAGTTTTTCTTAAAGAGACCGTACTTCGACTATCGAATGGTCGAACGATTTTTAGTTCGAATCGTTCGATTTTCGTAGTCGAAGGTCGAAGTAGCCCAAAAAAACTTCGAAATTCAAAGTTTTTTTAATTCGAACCCTTCACTCGAATTTAGTGAATCGGCCCCGATATCTATAACACATCTGAGCTACTGTGCCAACACTGTATTTCTCTAATGCAATTATTAAAGGATAAATAAACCTTTAAAATAAGTGAATGCAAAATTGATGAATGTGCTATTCTAAAAACTTTTGTAATTTATATTCTTTATTAATTTTGTTTTAATTCCAAGATATTAAGGGATACATGTACTGTTAATATGAATGAATTGTGTTATAACAGCACCACCTGCTGGTCAGTTTCCCACCAGTCTGACCAGCAAGTAGTCAAGGAAGTTGTCAGGAGAAAAAAAGAGACTGATGTTCTTCTGCTTAGGAAAGATGTGAGAAAGGTTTCTAATTTTATTCTTAAGCAGAAGAACATCAGAGCAGCCTCTTTCTTTCTCCTGACAACGTCCTTCATTAGGCACATCATCACAAATGACCCCTGACCAGCTAAACAACTTGGTATCTTGTCCACAAAGCCCTTCAAGTAGGAGGAAACTCCAATCAATAGGCTGGAGACACTGTGGATGTCGTTGCTCTAGAATCTAGAGTCTAGATAGTTAGGTCTTTGTCTACCAGTCAAGGTCAAGGGCTGTTTAAAGTGATATTGAGATGTTCTTGTTGAAACAGAATAAGAAAGTTTCTTTTACTCTCTTGGGTCCATTGTGCCTGGCACCCAATATGCACCATGTGCTGCTGTTGTGAACTGGTTGCACTCAGCGGACAGAATATCCTATGGGAAATATGTTTCATTCAGTGAACAGAGTGACTTGTACCTGGAAGATAAATGATCCACCAGTGTTTAATGTAGAAACAGCTGAATCACTAACCTACATACTGAATCTTTCCCAAGTACATTAGCTAATGAGTATTAAACACATTTTATAGAATAAACTTACAGCTGGGCCAACAACACCAGTGGGTCCAATAACGCCAGGCTTTCCTAGTATTCCCTGTAGTACAACAGAAAGAGCCAATAGTTATCCTGTGCCACATATACTTGGTATAAGTGATAACATACAGTATAATACTATAATACAGTATAGTGGCATGATACAATATAAGCCATTTATATAAGTAAAAGCCTTTTTTAATAAGAAATAGTGTGTAGGTTGGGGACCCCTGGTGTAGAGAGTATACTGTACATCCCTCTTGTTTAGGGCACCCACATATCTGGTAGTCAGGAGATTCACTCACCACTATCTACAAGACCCAAGTTAGTCAGGTCAGGTCTACCAGGTCTAGTAACCTATAGCAACCAACCAGATATTTGCTGTAAAGCTATTGGCTGCTATGGGATACTAGACCTGGAGCAAATTATATGCTATTTGTCCATTTTAATCAAGAAAGGAATTGACACATTGTATCCAATAATATCGTCTGGACCATTATATATGGTACAATATGTTTAAAGGAACATTACTTTGCTTGTTTTTCAAGGGCAAAAAAGGAGAACCTGGCATCCCGGGCCAAGAAGGTGACAGAGGGTTACCTGTAAGTATTCAGATAATAATAATAATGGATAGAACAGAATATCATAGAAATGTCTAGTATAGTCATTCAGTGGTCTTAGATGTATCACCCTAGCTGCACGGATAATTAGAATACTCTTAAATATTCAATGTGTTTCAGAGATAATAGATTTAATCTTTCAGGGTTTCAAGAGACACAGAGGGGAAGCTGGGCCACCAGGTTCCAGAGTGAGTATTTCATGACATTGGGACTATTTGGGCCTTTTAGTCTTGCAAAACTCTCATCGAGAAAATGTATTGATAAATAAGGGGAAAATCCATGCGGATTTGGTCAGATTATTTTGGAGAAAATTATGAAAAATTTTTGGATTTCGGTAAATAACCTCTTAAATGATTTTTTCATAGACCTAAGGTATGATGATCCAAATTACAGAAAGATCCTTTATCCAGAAAATCCTAGGTCCTCAGCATTCTGAATAACAGGTTCCACACCTGTATTGCTATAAGCATATCAATATGAATTCTTGTAACCTGTCCCAAACGGCCGATCTCCGCCGGACTAAAAATGTCGGGACTCTCCACACACGGTCCGAATCCTCGATTCATACGATCATATCTTTGCGTTTATGGCCAGCTTTACTCTTGGAATCTAAAATATGAAGGTTTTGTTTACTCAGGACGAGAGGAGCTTGTGTAAATTCAGGTAGTTGGCTGATGAAACAGTATTTGCTACTTAAATGATCACATACTTAATTTTATATTTTAGGGAGAACCTGGAGAAACCACAGTTTTTTTGTTTTTGACTATTCCTAATATTCAAGATGAATCTTTGCTAGAAAGTGTCGTCGGCATGGTTTATATTCGTTATGAAACAAGAAATATTTGGTTGTCTCCATTTACTTCTCAATCTAGGGTGACCCAGGACCTCCAGGGCCTCAGGGACCGAGAGGTATTCGAGGACCACCAGTAAGTTTCTCTTCATCCGAAGCTGAGAAAAGGCATAAATATTTACAATATCATCACAGTGGACGTTTGATAGTATAGGTGTTATCCAGGAACCCGTTATACAGAAAGCTCAGAATAACAGGAAGGCTGTCTCTCATAGACTATGAGAGCCTATTGGGTTTATTTAGGGGGGGTTATTTATATAAGGCCTAATTTTGAGTGGAAAAAAAACTTTAATTTTTTGGAATTTATAAAACCCTGAGGATGTTAAAAGTTCGAATAAAAAGTACTCAAACTCAGACCTTCTGAGTTCATGAAGAAGACAATGGGAGAAGTCCCAAAGATATCCTGCTCTGCAATGGGTTTTGTGCAATAATCCGTAGATTTTGTGGTTTTCGGGAAAAAATCTGAGTTTACAGGCATATCAATATGAATTTGTAATGTTTAAAACATCTCTCTCTGGTAACAAAGGGTACAGCATAAAGAAGCCATCATTCTATCATGCAATTGGTCACTTACATTGGATACATAATGAGACTTTTTTTAAACATGAAGGAAGGGTTATGAGAAAGGGATATATAGTAATAATAATGTTTAGCTCCAGCCTGTACATGCACTTATCTGTGACTTGCATCAATGAATGAGACAAGGTCTCAAGGACAACTGTTGTGTTGAAAAGACTCTCATAAATGATCAAGCAGAGACTTTTTCCTCTGACGCTTCTGCTTATTTTCCCTAATGTCTAAAGTCTTCTGTGTTTAATAATCCGGGTCACAGCCAGGCAGCTCTACTTCCTGGACATTTCTTGTTAATGCCTAAAGCTTGTGCTCTACTGACAGTGACATTGTATTTTAGGGTAAAAATGGACAGGCCGGTCCAACAGGGACCTCCGGTGTTCCAGGGAGTCCTGTAAGTATGAATGGATGGCAACCATATAAGTTGAATTATCCCTTTTTATTTCATTCTTTTGTCATTTGTGCTTATTCATCTAATGTTGGGCCCCAAGGGAAGCAAAGGAGACACTGGCAGTGCTGGCAAATATACATTTATCTGTAATGTTAAGCTGGCCACAGACGCAAAGATCCGATTGTACAAATCAACGTATGATCGGACTTTCCCATCTCCCGACCTGCCACTAACCATTCAGATCAAATAAAGTACAAAAGAACAGATCAGCCGATGTTCTGCCCCTGACAGCAATCGTATGAAAGTTATGTCCGACCAAAGCTAGTGACAGTCTCCCACTGAAAATCGTACGTTCGTCAATACAACCACTGGATGAAAAATGTCGGGACTCTCCCTACACGGTCCAAAAATCGTACAAATCCTCGATTCGTACAATCATATCTTTGCGTCTATGGCCAGCTTTACTCTTGGAAACTAAAATATGAAGGTTTTGTTTAATCAGGAGCAGAGGAGCTTATGTAAATGCAGGTAGTTGGCTGATGACACAGTATCTGCTACTTAAATGATCACATACTTAATTTTATATTTTAGGGAGAACCTGGAGAAAGTGGCCCATCAGGTAAAGAAGTAGTTACTTCAATGATTATTCTTATTAAAGGGTTGGTTCACCTTTAAGTATACTTTTAGTATGTTATAGAATGGCCAATTCTAAGCAACTTTTTTGATCTACACTTTTTTTATAGTTTTTGAATTATTTGCCTTCATCCTTTGACTCTTTCCAGCTTTTCAGGGTCGGACTGGGCCCCACCGACCCAGACCCACTCCCTGTGCAAGTCTGCTGTTCCTGCTGCCAACTCCTCTCTCCAAGTCGGTCGCTGCAAAAATACAGGTGTGTGAGGCAGAGGGGGGCAGGTTTCTGAAGGTGGGTTGTGGCAGGGGCCCCGGTGGGTCCCGGGCCCTCTAGTCTGACCCTGAAAACAGCGCATGGTTTGTAATTGGACCATAGCAACCAGATTGCTGAAATTGCAAACTGGAGAGCTGATGAATAATAATCTACTCAACTTTTACCAAATAACGCAATAAAATTATTAAGCATACACACAAGACAAATTAGGTTAAATTTATAAAGTTAAGGACTGTCCGACTTGGAATTGGTTGATCTTTGTAACATACTGTGTGAGTGACACTTAATAAGTGACACTTAATAACTAGACCACATATCCTAAAATCATTGGTGATCTAGAAATGGTCATGCACCAGCCTTCAAAGCTAGTGTATTCCTTAAATGAATGACCCATTGTCATGATAGAAGATGGCCCAGTGCATTTATCTCAGCTTTTTATATATAGGGAGATCCTGACATCAAAGGAGATAAGGAGATGCGAGGAGAGAAAGGTCAACTTGGAGAACCGGATCCACCTGGACATAAAGGTCCCACTGGATTAATGGGGCCAACGGGACCACCAGGAGAAAACGGCCCATCTGGGATGCCAGGTCCACCAGGGTCACCAGGATTAACTGGACCCAGGGTAATCTTGTTTATAGCATATCTCCATGTTCAACACAAGTCCAAGGAGCAGAGCTAGTGTTTAACTTTTTTGCCTATTGTTTTAATTAAGACTGATTTGTGGTTTATCTAAGGAGAAACCTTCTGTTTAATGTGGCTGGGAGAATTTAATGAAGCTAAATGACTAAACATTTATAAAAAAAAGGCTAGTGTAATTTTAAATAGACAATCAGGATAGCCAAGTTATCCTTTTCTTTAATGACAGGGTCAAATTGGCCAGAGCATCACCTAGTGGTCAATCACAAAGGGGGTTATTTATCAACGGATGAATTTCGGTACATTTCGGTACATGCATTTCGAAATGATGTGAATTTTTTTTAACTGCAATAAATTTTTCGAAGTCAAAGTAAATTCGAAGTCGTAGTATCCTATCCGATGGTCGAAGTATCCAAAGTATCCGAAGTATCCAAAAAATTACTTTGAATTTCGAATTTTTTTACTTTGAAAATTCCCTCGAATTCAATTCGACCCTTGATAAATCTGCCCCTAAGGGTCTTATTTACCAAAATCCAAATTTTCCTGATAATTTTATTAAAAAAAGTCAGAGCAAACTAGAAACCACGATTTGACCTTATCTATTATGAAAAAAAAAAATACAATTTAATCAGAGTGGGGTATAAAATCAAAAATCCTAATCGCATGATTTTTTTGATTTATTTGGACTTATTCCTGAAAAGCCCTAATTTTTTTGGATTCTTGCCCAAAAAGTCCAAAATAGTCGAATTTTCAGGCTAATTCCAGTGCAGACTACAGAAATTTCCAAATAAGATAGGGACCTCTCCCATTGACATATACAATCTTAGTAGGTCTGAGATGCTGGATTCTTGGATTCGGACTTTACATCCTATAAAAAATCTTGAAAAAGTTTTTTTTTCCACTAAAAGTTTGGATTTCATAGTTAAAAAAATTAAAATTTTTGGCATTCGAACTTTAATAAATAACCTCCTAATTAAGAGCTTGCTGACAAATTGGTGTAGGACTGTGTTTAGTAGGGGTGGGGCAGAACCAAATTAACCCTGTGGGGTCCGCTTATTTTTATCAATCATTGTCTATGCATCAGTTGTTATTGAACTACATCTCCTAAAATGTACTTGGCTGTCTGTGGGTTGTTGACTTTAACAACAGCTAAAGGGCTGCAATTTGGCAACATTGATATAAAACAACATCTATATTTATATCCTCACGTGAATATAATCTGGTCCTCCAACAAAGACAAAGGCCCCATTATATGGAGAAAGTTGAGCAGCACTGATAGAAACTTCTTTTTTTGATATACAATAGGCTGAATGCCAGAAAGACTCCACTGGATTTGTGTACATTACAAAGGTTTAATTTAATTAAAGTGGTGAGTGATACTTTAGACCTTAAAAAAAAGGTTCTGCAGATATATCAGTCCTGGCAAGTATCCGGCCCATTACAGAATATTATGGCTTTTTGTGGAAGCATCTTTTAACTTTTTTTCTGAGATGTAATTGCAGTGCATAAAGCCTAATTAAAAATCATCTGCCTCTTTTAGCTGTAGTTAGGAAAGAACAATAAACAAGTTCAGACACTAAACTAAAACTGGGATGTCCAGTTGGCAGCCTTTCAGCTGTTGTTGGAAAACATGTTGAGAATCATAGTCTCTTAATTTGTAAGAGTTTTATGAATTAGCCCTCGACTGGGGTAATTGTCTCTGTATCCTTAAAGGGATCCTGTCATCGGAAAAACATGTTTTTTTCAAAACACATCAGTTAATAGTGCTACTCCAGCAGAATTCTGCACTGAAATCCATTTCTCAAAAGAGCAAACAGATTTTTTTATATTCAATTTTGAAATCTGACATGGGGCTAGACATTTTGTCAATTTCCCAGCTGCCCCTGGTCATGTGACTTGTGCCTGCACTTTAGGAGAGAAATGCTTTCTGGCAGGCTGCTGTTTTTCCTTCTCAATGTAACTGAATGTGTCTCAGTCTCAATGGATCTACTGCGCATGCGCCGAATGTCATGAAGTGAAATCCGTACCGGTAAATGTTCCTATTGCGCATGCGCCAGAAGACGCCGGTCAAAGCAGGAAGAAGACGCGCGTGGGAGAAGATGGCGACTGTGAACTCCGTACGACAGGACCTGCACAGAGGGGTGAGTAACAGGGGGGACAGGTAGGCCAGGGGGGAGGAGGGAGGGGGGGCAACACGGGGGAGGGGTTTTGCACCCAGGGGGTTTCCTTCTCCTTTGAATGTATGTATTTCATGTATTCCTCTATGCCATTATACAGGAATAAGATAAACCTGCCTGTCACCCAACAGATTGATCTAGCCAATGTTTTTATTTCTCTTTAATGAGGGGATTTATCTCTGTTTGGAATGGAAGAAGGCACTAGCGGAACATCCCTATGTAAGAGGGACATGTTGGAATGTATTTTTGAACCACAGTTGGGTACAGGTAGATCTGAACTCTCTATTGAACAGAGGTCATTGTGTTCTTTCTTATTGCACAAAAGGGAATAAAACACTAAGCGGCCGATTCACGAATTTCGGGTGAAGGATTAGAATAAAAAAAAATTCGAATTTCGAAGTATTTTTTGGGTACTTCGACCATCGAATTGGTTAAATTCGATCGAATTCGATCGAATTCGAACGATTCGAACGATTAGAATTAAAAATCGTTCGACTATTCGACCATTCGATAGTCGAAGTACTGTCCCTTTAAAAAAAACTTCGACCCCCTACTTCGGCAGCTAAAAGCTACCGAAGTCAATGTTAGCCTATGGGGAAGGTCCCCATAGGCTTGCCTGTGATTTTTTGATCGAAGGATTTTCGTTCGATCGTTGGATTAAAATCCTTCGAATCGTTCGTTTCGTAGGATTTAATCGTTTTTTTTAATTCCCAGTCGAATATCGAGGGTTAATTAACCCTCGATATTCGACCCTTCGTGAATCGGCCCCTAAGGGGTCTATTTATTAAAGGTTGAGTTTCAATGGTCAAGTATTTTTTGTGAAAAAAAAATCACATTTTAGAGGAAAAAAACTCAAATACATGAATTTTATGCCCCAAAGCAGCAAAAAATTCAAAACTGAAAATATTACAGCTAAAACCTGCTGAATTCATGTTACATAGATAAATTGGGTTGAAAAATTACCAAAGTTCATCAAGTGCAACCCCTCCAAATGAAACCCAGCATCCATACATATATAGAACTTTGATCATTTTGGGGGTATAGATTTATTTATAAAGCTTCAATTCAGAGTAAAAGAACTGAATAAAAACTAGAAAAATGAGTAGATATAGGGGCAAATTCATCAAGGGTCGAATATCGAGGGTTAATTAACCCTCGATATTCGACTGGGGAATGAAAATCCTTCGACTTCGAATATCGAAGTCAAAGGATTTTGCGCAAAAAGTTCGATCGAACGATCGAAGGAATAATCGTTCGATCGAACGATTAAATCCTTCGAATTGTATGATTCGAAGGATTTTAATCCAACGATCGAAGGATTATCCTTCGACCAAAAAAATTTAATGAGGACCTTCCCCATAGGCTAACATTGGGTTTGGTAGCTTTTAGGTGGCGAACTAGGGGGTCGAAGTTTTTTCTTAAAGAGACAGTACTTCGACTATCGAATAGTTGAACGATTTTTAGTTCGAATTCTTCGATTCGAAGTCGTAGTCAAAGGTCGAAGTAGCCCATTCGATGGTCGAAGCATCCAAAAAAACACTTTGAAATTAGAATTTTTTTTTACTTCGAATCCTTCACTCGAGCTTGGTGAATGGGCCCCATAATATTGGAATCAAAGTTCCAAATGGAGTAGATATAATATTTGTTCATGTTGGTTGTAAAATGTCTTCTTTACTCAAATTCCAATAGGAAATAATGGTCTCACCAGCTCTAGGCTGAAGACTTCATCAATATAGTGCTGATACATTCCATAGTTTTACAGATAATGTGCTCATTAGTCCATGCACCGGTGGAGCTTAAAATCGAATTTCCATCCCACATAGCTGGATGAATTGAATCATTAGCAAATTAACTATGAAGTACATTCCTGGAGTGTGGAGAAAACAACACAAACAAAGGGAATGCATACCGTACCTGTAAAACCTGCTACAAATGATGGATGAAAAGTCGGCTGAAATTACAGATTACTGAAATCAAAGTTTATTTTAGGATTCATGCAACACTTTTTGCAGGATTTGTGTTTGGCCAATGTCACTTTAAAAGACAAGGAAAGGCAAATTAATTATGGGGAACCAAAATCTTAGGTAACCCTAAGGTTAGGTTCTACTCAATTTGTGAGTCTAAGGGGCATATTTACTGACATTTGAATTTCTATTCAAACAGAATATTTTCTCAAAATTTCTTCAATTTCTTCAAAAATTTGAGATTGGAGAAAGTGTAAAAAAAAAACACAAAAAGCTCGAATATAGAACTATGACATGGAACAACTGCCGAGGTCCTACATAAGTCAAAGGGAGCTGTACTTATCCTATTTGTTCATTTTTAATCAATTCGGTTTTGGAATTTTTTTGCCAAATAATTAAAGGTTTTTGTATTTCTATTTGGATTGTTACACTTTTTTTTTGTTCATGCTTTTTATATTCAGATCTTTTAATTATGGACATTTTATTTGTGGTTTCAAAACTTCTTAAACTACTAAAATGAGAATTTTGATAAAAGGGCCTCTCGTCTGCACTAGGGATACTTGGGAAAGGTAAGTAAGATGGCAAAGAGGTGCTGAGTAGGCAAATCAGCATTTGGATTCAGTTTCCTTTTTGAACCATATGCAAAAATAATGGATTCAACTAGTGATGAGCAAAATTTGTGTGAAAAAATGTGTCATGCGTCAAAAAAAAAAAATCAAACTGATGTTAGATTTTGTCCCACTTTTTGTTGCAACGATTTTTTTAAAGAAGTTTATTAGTAAATTTAGGGGATTTGGGTGCGGCAGTTTGTTGAATTATTTTGTAATAAAGTGTGAAAAAGTTGAGATTTAGTGAGTAACACCCTAAATGTACAAAAATGGTTCAGATCGTTGTTAAGTTGGCATTTGTGTTCCACACAAAAACGTACTTTCTACATTATAATCTGCATGGCTACTGTACTTTTACTTTACTTTTTAAACTAAGAACATGTTGTTTAGTTCAACAGTAGCTGCTACTTGGTCATAACTCATTTTTAATATTCTACAACAATTTCTGGTTGGCCTTGTGTAAACATTCCTATTCTCTGATTGGCTGCAGGTTGTTTTTAATGTCCATAACACCAAGGGGCATATTTATCAAAGGTCGAATTTTGAAGTTACGTGAATTTTTTTTTTAACTCTAATAGATTACACAATTCTGATTAAAAATTGACAAATAGGTGCAGATCACTGATGTAGGACCTCGGCAGCTGTTCTATGCCATAGTTTTTTATATTAGAGTATTCGAATTTTGGAATTTTTTTGCCAAACAACTGAAATAATAGGTTTTGTATTTCTATTTCGATCGTTAAGCTTTTTTTTTTTTGTTCATGCGTTTTATATTCAGATCTTTTAATAAATGACATTTAATTTGTGGTTTCAAAAAATTCTTAAACTACTAAAATGAGAATTTTGAAAAAAGGGCCTCTCCGTCTGCACTAGGGATACTTGGGAAAGGTAAGTAAGTTGGCAAAGAAGTGCTGAATAGGCAAATCAGCATTTGGATTCAGTTTCCTTTTTGAATCATATGCAAAAATAATGGATTCAACTAGTGATGAGCAAAATTTTTTGGGCATGTTTTGCTGCGAAAATTAATCCCATACACTCAGGTGAAAAAATGTGTCATGTTTCAAAAAAAGAAAAAAAAATTTGAATTCAAATCGAATTCAAATTCGGAAAAAAAACTCGAATGTCAGGAAGGCAATTAACATATTCAAATGGTTCAACGGACCTCTGCCGTTGACTTATACATGAACTCGGCAGGTTTTAGGTGGAGAATATTCGCATTACAACCGTTTCCGGGGTCGAGGTGTGATAAATCTCACATTCAAATTCGAGTTGGTGAATTAAAATTTGAATTTGTGAGTTTTGACCAAAACAAATTGGAAAATATTAATTTGAATTTACCATTTGAACCTTAATAAATCAGCCCCCTAAACACAACATCAATAGAAAGGGAAGGTGCAGTACAATATGCACTCACTGCCGATATACCGTATAGGCTTTCATCCTTGGGCTTCCAAGCTAATTCTTTAGTTTATGGGATTTTTAGCTTTCCCTATTATTACAGGCAGAAATGCTATTTGATACAGGAACAAAAAAGCGAAGCACCGTGAGAATTCAGTAAAATGTTAAAAAATGAAATTTTATTCAATAAACACATAAAAAAAGAAGCTTCTGATGAAGTGGCAGGACGCCACGAAACGCGTTAAGCGGGCAGCCATGGGTTGCTGCTGTAACTGGTTTTTATATGTTTATTGAATAAAATTTCATTTTTTAACATTTTACTGAATTCTCACGGTGCTTCGCTTTTTTGTTCCTGGAATTCTTGTGACCGTGTGGGATGGCGGCTAGCAGTACAGCACGTTTGAATTCAGTGTCCGGTAAGTGCTCCCACTAAAACATACTTTTTTCTATGCTATTTGATACAGCCTCACAGATGTAAATATTCCAGATAACAAGAGGTTGAAACTTCAGATATAATACAAATGTCAAATTCAATTTAGACTCTGAGTATTTTTAACCTAAACGAGGCACCTTGGGTGTTGAAGTGACAAATTGTTGAAGAGAATGGCACAGAATGTCAGAGAATGAAATAAAAACAAGCACCTTTATCTAGAGAATAGAGAAGGGCGGCTGTTCGTTTGCTGTAACTTTAGCATCACTTCCTCCCTGGAATCTGACAGTTGCTAGGGACTAGGGAAGGGTGAATTATTTCACATTGTTTCGCAGCGGAAATGGCGCCATAGACTTGTATGGCGTTGTGCATCAATAAAAAAATAACGCACATCAAAAACATTTTGCCGCGTGTTGAAATAGACTTTAATGGGCGTTGGCGACATTTCACCGGCTGCAAATTTTTGCCGAAATGGGTCAAATTCGCCCCAAGCTAGGGACACCTACCCCATAGCAGATGTTTGCACCCCAAGTGAGAGGGAAATATATAATTTTATATAATTTTTTTGACTCCAGTATATTGAATTGTGCTTTTTATACTTTCATTTGGATTCATTTAGCTAATGGATGACACAAAGAGAAGAAAGCTGCACCA
The DNA here is from genome assembly GCA_038501925.1 of Xenopus petersii. Classification (NCBI taxonomy): domain Eukaryota; kingdom Metazoa; phylum Chordata; class Amphibia; order Anura; family Pipidae; genus Xenopus; species Xenopus petersii. The sequence goes on along the minus strand of CM076683.1, from coordinate 138,292,818 downwards.
TAGAAACATGTACTTTATTTGGAGGCAATTGATTACTAGATTACTAGTACCCAGACTAAAAAACAAAGAAGTTGTTGCGAGTTGCAACACTAGCATAACCTTTATTACTTCTTAGTAGGGTTCACACTGTCACAGGCAGGCACACTTGTTACTTCCAACAGGGCACATGTTCACAGTTCAAAATATACAGAATAATTCCACAGTCAGGTTAGATAACTTCCCCACAGGCACTTACAAAGGAGACTTTCCAGTCCCTCCAGTGTCCCTTCCCACTCTTACTATCAGCCTCCAGTGCCTTCCTAGGGATCCAGTCAAAATTCCCCCCTTTACAGGGCTTAGCCCAAACACCAGCCTTTCAAGGTCCAGTGGGACTCCAACACCTTTCACTGGTTTCTGCCCTAACTATCCACTCCAACCCTGACTGGCAGGGTACCCACTGGGGCACTATACCCACTTGATGGGGCTACAGCTGCCCATTCTAACTATCCTATCACATCTCACACTACTATAGTTTGTTATTACACATGCTAGGCCCTTCCCAATCTAATTTCCTACCTCTTCCTTCTGGGTGCCTTTGTTGGTCAGATGGCTTCCTGCTTGAACCTTCTTCCCATGATGCATTCTTGAATATTTCCCAGGGGTGGAAGAGTGGTGGGAGCTCTTTTATTTGTCTGTATGAATTTTGCAGTCACAGCCTCATTGCACCCCCATATAATGTTTAAAAATATATTTGGTGACCACTACTTTCCCTTTTTTGCTACAAAAAAGGTACTGAAAATACAAGCTCAGGCATTGTCCTTCATGTATTAGAACCAAAATAAATAGGAAAGCAACCATTTGCATACACAGAATAATTGAGTGGGCTCATGTAAAAACATGAACTGGGGATTAGTTTTCTTTTGTCACATCTCAAAGAGTAAACATTCAACCCTAGACTTAATATACTTTATACTTGCAAAACATATTTTATTATAAAAAAGGGTTAAGTATTCGCCATCCCAAAATAGGCATTATGCCAACACAAATTTTGCCATGGCTCCAACTTTATGAGGCAGATTTATTGAGAGGCCCATTTATCAAAGGTTGAATTTTGAATGAATGTGAATTTGTTATAATTGGACTATATAATTATATATACTGGAAGGTTATTTAAGAAAAAAATCGAAGTTCTAATATTCGATCGAATGATTCTGACCTGAAAATTTGAATCGTATTACATTTCTCCCGAAAAAAAAAACTTGAATGTCAGGAAAGCTATTAACGTCTCCAAATGGCTCAATGGACCTATGCCATTGACTTGTACATGAACTCGGCAGGTTTTAGGTGGCAAATATTCAAATTTGGACTGTTTCCATGGATGAGTTGTGATAAATCTCACATTCCGATTTACATTCGAGGGATTAAAACTAGAATGTGTGAATTTTGAAACTCAAAACTCGAAAATTCGAATTCTAATTTACTATCCTCGATAAATCTGCCCATAGTAAATTCAAATTTATTTTGGTGTCAAAATTCACACATTAGAATTTTCATCCCCCATTTTGAATGTAAATTTGAATGTGAGATTTATCACACCTCGACCATGGTTCTAATATTCACCATCAAAAACCTGCCGAAAGTCAATGGCAGAGCTCCATTGACCCATTTGAATATGTTAATAACCTTCCTGATATTCAAGGTTTTTTTCAGAGGAAAATTTGATTTGAGTTTTGTTCGTAGTCGATTTTTTTTTGGATTGTTCCCCTTCAATCAAATTTTAGATGTTTTCATTTTTTCATAAATAATATCCCATTCGAGTTGTGAGTACATTCAATTGTATTAGAGTAAAAAAAAATATCAATTCGAAACTCGACCATTGATAAATCTGCCCATTTATGTTGGATCTCTGGGCACATGTGAAAGTTGAATTGGGGTGCCTAACTTAAAAGTGTTGTAGTAAAAGGGACATGTTTATGAATAATTAGACGAAACATGTATGTATGGGTACTCATAGTAGTAGATTCAACTGTCAAGGATTTTTTGTTTTTGGAAGTTCCAGTAGAAGTCATCTAGCTGTTCCTTCTCAACCTCTATAACCTTCAAAGAGTGACTGTATCTGAGGGGTATGGCTTGGAGAGTAACAAAACAGAGAAACTAGTATGCTTGTGCTAAAAAAGGCTAAAATATGTGATACGTCAAATATTCTTTGTGTTCCCTAACCTCTACTATCACGAGTATGGTTCAATTGCCTTTGTCTTCAATACAGAGTTGGCCCAGCTGGACAGCCCTGCAGCAGAAGAAGGGATAACTGTAGGGTTATCTTCTAGCTAACTATTTTAGGTCCATCGTTTGATATGTTCACAGCAGTCAAATACATGAAATATATTTCATAGAAATAAATGAATAAGATTTTTGGGAACCACCTGCATAACCTGCTTTTAAATACCCTACTAATTACCAGCTTGAGTAAACAAAAATAAGCAAGCAGAGTTTCTTGGCTGAACAGAGATGCCTTGGCAACCAGATGCCTGCTGAGTGAAATAGAAACATTCTAGGGGAATAAAGGAAATGTTTAACTTTCATGGAAACATATTCCAAGACAGATCCTTCCCTTAATGAATGCAATGATAAAATCAAAGTAAAATGCAAATATTTTTGCAGGGTTGGACTGGCTCATCAGGATACTGGGCAATGGTGGTGACCCTGGTCCTGCTGGACCCTCAACCTAAAACCCTGTGGTGCTGCTGGACTGGATGATGTTGTGATGGCTGATTATGTTATTGCCTTTAAGAGGGGGTTGGATGATTTCTTGGACACGCATAATAACCAAGGCTATTGTGTAACTAAAATCTACAATTAAAATAGATATTGCTACAGTATATATAATTTAAGTGAGTTGTGTAAGTATGGCCATTGGGTTTAATTTTCAGAGGGTTGAACTTGATGGACTTTGGTCTTTTTTCAGCTTAAATGGCTGCCCCCATGGCTACACAGCAGCTTGTTTATATAAACTATAGTAGTACTTATCTGTTATCTACTGTGTATCCTGTACTTGAATGGCTGCCCCCATGGCTACACATCAGCTTGTTTATATAAACTATAGTAGTACTTATCTGTTATCTGCTGTGTATCCTGTGCTTGAATGGCTGCCTCCAAGGCTACACAGCAACTTGTTTATATAAACTATAGTAGTACTTATCTGTTATCTACTGTGTATCCTGTGCTTGAATGGCTGCCCCCATGGCTACACAGCAGCTTGTTTATATAAACTATAGTAGTACTTATCTGTTATCTACTGTGCATCCTGTGCTTGAATGGCTGCCCCCATGGCTACACAGCAGCTTGTTTATATAAACTATAGTAGTACTTATCTGTTATCTACTGTATATCCTGTGCTTGAATGGCTGCCCCCATGGCTACACAACAGCTTGTTTATATAAACTATAGTAGTACTTATCTGTTATCTACTGTGTATCCTGTGCTTGAATGGCTGCCCCCATGGCTACACAGCAGCTTGTTTATATAAACTATAGTAGTACTTATCTGTTATCTACTGTGTATCCTGTGCTTGAATGGCTGCCCCCATGGCTACACAGCAGCTTGTTTATATAAACTATAGTAGTACTTATCTGTTATCTACTGTGTATCCTGTGCTTGAATGGCTGCCCCCATGGCTACACAGCAGCTTGTTTATATAAACTATAGTAGTACTTATCTGTTATCTACTGTGTATCCTGTGTTTGAATGGCTGTCCACATGGCTACACAGCAGCTTGTTTATATAAACTATAGTAGTACTTATCTGTTATCTACTGTGTATCCTGTGTTTGAATGGCTGCCCACATGGCTACACAGCAGCTTGTTTATATAAACTATAGTAGTACTTATCTGTTATCTACTGTGTATCCTGTGCTTGAATGGCTGCCCCCATGGCTACACAGCAGCTTGTTTATATAAAGTATAGTAGTACTTATCTGTTATCTACTGTGTATCCTGTGCTTGAATGGCTGCCCACATGGCTACACAACAGCTTGTTTATATAAACTATAGTAGTACTTATCTGTTATCTACTGTGTATCCTGTGCTTGAATGGCTGCCCCCATGGCTACACAGCAGCTTGTTTATATAAACTATAGTAGTACTTATCTGTTATCTACTGTGTATCCTGTGTTTGAATGGCTGCCCCCATGGCTACACAGCAGCTTGTTTATATAAACTATAGTAGTACTTATCTGTTATCTACTGTGTATCCTGTGTTTGAATGGCTGCCCCCATGGCTACACAACAGCTTAAAAAAAGTTAAAAGGTTGAACTTGATGGACATGTGTCTTTTTCAACCCAACTTACTATGTTACTATGTTACCAGGCAACAAGACATCACTGGTTTTCTTTGCTTTTCTTTGCTAAATTGTTGGTGACAGTTAAAATATTATTGCTGATTGGTTGCTATGGGTCCCCTAGTTTATTGGCAGATGACATTTTCAAACATCATTTCCAATAGGATCCCAGGATGAGCAGGCATAAAATGCCCAACCCATCCAAATTTAGGCATTTATGGTCAACTGTTTTTTTCTGGTGGGATCAGTTCAAAGCCATGTTGGGCTCCTTCTGATTATGAATAGAACATTGTTTATACAGCAAATAAGAGATGTCTGAGTGCAGAAGAGCCAATAGCAAACATACTGTACCATAATAAAACCTTTTATTAAATATTAGAAAAATATTAGAAAACAAAATGTCAAGTCAAATTATTTTTTTCTTACAAGAATAGAAATCAGAGATAAAGGAGAAGTTTGAGGAGCTCCTGACGAAGATCCCTGTGGGGGATCGAAACGTTGAGGCTTAATAATAAAACATTCTTTGTTTTTTCACTAAAACCCTGTGAGTGCCGCAATCCTTTTTCACTGCTTATTTCCCATGCTGGCACCCAGGTATTCATTTTGTCTACGGAGTGCACCATTCCTTTGGTTATATATATATATATATATATATATATATATATATATATATATATATATATTATTTCTTTGTACACTTGGTCATATATAGAGTTTACTCAAGAAAGGAGAGTCGATGGGTATATAATGCAGGTTCACGCCTTACAATGGAACCTAGTCTAAACATTGTTACCGGTACATATTTGGATTGAAAGAAGACCAACATCCATCAAGTTCAACCCCTCCAAATGAACCCCCAGTGCACATATAAATACACATGCCTATACAGTAGTGATGAGTGAAATGTTTTGCCAGGTTTTGCTATGTTTCGCCACTAGAAAGATGCCCATAGACTCTAAGGCTAAGGCCACACTAGGCGATAGCGCCGCGATTTGACTCGCGGCGACTTTTCGCCGCCACTTTTGAGCCGCAATCGCTGGGGAAACTTTTGCGCTGGCGTCTATGGGGAATCGCGAAAAATCGCCAGCGTAAAAACACACGCGGCTATCTTTTTTCTATTGTCGCTCGAAATCGCCTAGCGAGGATTGCGGCTTAAAAGTCGCGGCGAAAAGTCGCCGCGAGTCAAATCGCGGCGCTATCGCCTAGTGTGGCCTTAGCCTAATGGGTGAAGAAAAAATTAGCGCTTCAAAAGAAAAGATTGCCACCCATAGACTTCAATGCATTTGGGACATTTTTTACAGTTTCGCTAATTTTCGACAAAGCAAAATGGGTCAGATTGTCTCATCACTACTATACAGACTGATCAATACACATATATAACTAAATATACCATTATCTATACCAGTGATCCCCAACCAGTGGCTTGTGAGCAACATGTTGCTTTTCAAGCCCTTTGGTGTTGCTCAAAGCAGGTTTTTTTGGATTTCTGACCTGGAGACAAGTTTTAGAGGAATAAAGACCATGTGAACTTCCAAACAGACCCACCAATAGTCTGGCAGTTCACATAGGGCCCACCAAATAATGGATTACAGCCCCCTTATTGGGCAATCCCTTTTTTCTTCACCTCAAGGGTACAGACATCCCCAGGGGTTGATGCAAGATTTCCCAGTCAACTCAGTGTATAGCTGGTAATGGATTGCTGCACTATTTTTCTTGGGCCACAGTGTAGACTATAGGCTAAGACATACATTTAAATATAGTAAGACAAGGCAAAGCACTGGAAATAAATAGGTTGTATGTCACAGAGACCTCTGACATGCTCTGGCATAGCTACATTTTATTTGTTTAAGCCATAACTGCTCTTTGCTTTTCATTGGGAAATGGATGTTAAGCCCGTTATTTGTAATTGCTGTTGGTAAATGGAAATTCCACATGCAGGCAGGGTGCTGTAATTACACAGGATTCATTCAATATTGATGCCATGCCCGTTGCACTGTAGGCCTTTCATTTCTTTTTAATCATAATGCCCATTTATAATAAGGGAACCTGTTAAACATTATTTGCAGCTATAATTAAGGGTGTTGGGACACAACAGGATTGTTCCACAATCAGAATGCAACATAAAATATTTCAAGGATGAGTTTGGTCAGTCCTACCTACAGGAGCTGATGCAGGTTTGGCTTTATTATCAGGGTAGGGTGGTTCTCTCAAACTTGGTGGGTGTCCGTGCACACTCCCCCACCCATTACTCCATCTGGACAGTTTCCTTCCTCTACAGTTGATGGCTCCCTTCCTGTTGGGCCCCCCTCTTGCACCTGAGGCACATGTTGCCTACTCCTAGTTTAGGCCTGGATTAATCAAGTACATAAACTCAATTTAGCAACAGTAAAATTGCAAATTATTAAAGCGCTAATAAGTGTGTGGCCAGTCCATGGGCTTCCCCTTATGTAACAGACACACATTGTGACCCTAATGTCCACGACTCATTGTCCAGCAAAATTATTGCTTTGTGGTGTACATGGCACACTGTTTATTACACCAATTGCCACCAGTGGTGCAACTATTGGGTGTTGCAGTTCATGTAAAGGAGGCCATAGATGTAACAATTATGATCTTTCTTAAAAAAAAGATGTTTCCAAGAAAGATTGTTCATTTCAATACACACGTGTAGAGCTGACTCGTCAGATATACATATAGAAACCTCTAACCACTAACAATGGCTGATGTTTGGGGGCCTTCAAAGGCTCCTGATCAAAATTCCCACTTGGACCAATTAAAGAGCCGACCGGTATCCAAGTCTTCTGTCGATATCGGTCAGCTCATCTCCCACTATACATGCACCAAATACCATACGAAAATTAGTTTTTTTACCCTAATACATGTGCGTCTATGCCCACCTTAAGGCCACTCTCAGGTTGTTATCTTACTGGGGGGCTGTTGTGGTGTCGGAATCCTCTCTGTATAAAGAGTATGGTGCATGGAGGCGATTTCTGTGCATTTTGCATTTTTGTCATTTGTAGTAAATGAGACTGTTATTGTGGAACATGTACAGTGCCAGTGTGGCTGTGACCTCGGCAGGTCTTTTGCTAAGCAGATTGGAATGTACACTGTGCTGCTGAAAAACTGATGTACCTGATAGAATACAAGGTACAGTGTAGCTTCAGCTGTGCACCTCTAAATCATCTTTGTCCTGTTAAATTGAAGGTATAGCCCAGGGGCTACTGGGCCACGCCATGGCTGCTTTACCAGTTCAACTGGATTATAGAGTATAACTGTGACTGCCCAACTGCAATGGACAGCAGCTCTGAGCACCTCTATAGTGAAATATACAGTGCAACTGCTTTATCCGGTAGATCAGAAATGCATCTGTGCATCTCTGTAACTGCTTTTCATGGCAAATGTAAATCTAGATACATATACTGTATATACATTCCCTCCCTTTGTGGCAAAATCTTACTCATGTCTCGTGTAAGAAGATTTTCTGCAGATTCTCTGCAACCACTTATAGTATTTCCACCTCTCGCTGAGCTCTCAGTGTGTTGGAGACACAATTGGCGATCACTTAAAGGTAAGCAAAGTGAAGAAAGAATCAACCTGACCCCTTTATGAAATTGTGGGTTTTATTGAGAATTCTTCTCCCTCCCCACCTCAGGTTCCAGTTAATAAAGCTCACAATAGGGTGTCTCAGCTGATGCTCCCTCCTGGGCTTTTATAGTTAGCCATGCACAAAAAGATCTGCTTGTTTGGTGAGGATCATGGCCAGGTTTAGCCACCAAAGTGGTGAGATAAAGTGGATTGACTTTAATCATTACAGGGGACTATGCAGACTCGCTGAGCGGTTCCCACCAAATAAGACTTTCAGGCCTACTCTGTAGATATCTGACTGGTCCTGGTAACATATTGGATGGACAGACTGTTGTTTAGATCCATACATGGGCTAATAAGCTTCTGATTTGGTCTAGAGTGTATGAAATGGCAGAAAATGTTGGCCGATGCCTGGCTAGAGTAATTCTGAGCCAGATTCCGTATCAAATCTTTGAAATCTTTCAATTTATTTCCAGTTAAGCAGACCACTACTTTACTACATCAAAAGCAGTGTGCAAAGTGCAAAAAAAGGCACAATCCACAGTGTTTTCTGAACGTTGCTTGTATAAGAATTGCCTAAGTTAACTGTGCTTCATTTCTGAGGACAGAGACCTGTGTGCAGCCCATTTATAGAGCTGTGCCTGCATTAGGCAGCACTGTATTCATGAAGGGCCCACTCCTTACCCATCCCTTAACTTATATGGCATCCAGACACACAAGCTAGGGAGTGGCAGCAGATGTGGACCACAACCTACCCTATCACATGTGGTAAGGACAGGACTGGGTTGTGTCTGACAACAATGTGCTTTGCACCGGATTTTTTTAACCGACATGCAGAGCAGAACCATATCCTGGATAGAAATGCTCTCTGAGGTGCACGTCTGTCTGGGGTCACAGTAAGTAGATGAACCCTCCATGATTTGATGATAATGAGACAGAATCATGCACAACAGTGAGTAGATTGGCACAACATGTCTAGAATTACTGGCATGAGGTCATGTAGGAGAGATGAGAATAGTAGACTAATCTAACAGCAAACAAGAGCAGCAAGAAACAATATCTCAACAGCACACAGTATATTCAGGTTGGCACAGTTTTCAAACCACTTCAGAACCATTTTCAAGTGAAGGCTAAAATGTAAACATGGATTATTAAAACAAACACTGGAGGCTTAAGTTCCCTTCAGCAAATTAGCCCTTTTGTGTTAGCTCATAATAAATGCTCCATGACTTGTTAGGACTAAACGTAAAAGTAAACAAGAGAATAATCCTGCATTAGCCATTGTGATTGACCCAGCAATGTTCTGCATTACTTAACTGCCATACCCAAGAGTAAAGTGGGAAGGGCAGCTCATTGATAGGCCTTAATAATATTGCTAAGCAACGACTGAAATGTTACGACGAGCCAAACTGAAGCAGAGTATGACATGCAGTATCCTTCTTCATGTTTGGGACTATAACACTTGCAGCAGATAGTTCTACAACCAACTCGTCCAGTCAAGGCAGGACAAGGGTCTTGAGCTTAAGGCAACCCATTCTAAACTGATTTTATTCTCTTTCCATTGCCGAGAGAAACAATCTTCCCTGCAGAGATTGAAGAATGAAGGCAGCTCTGTCTAGCCCATCTTTTCCCTACAAACCTTGCTGGAAACTGCTCTTGGAAATGAGTAAGAGTGGAAAGGCACAAAGAAAGCTGAAAGTGGAAGGCAAAGCGCTCTCATCTCTGCCAGAGAAACTATTTGACTTTGAAGACACCCAAATACTGAAAATGAGTCCAGAACGGGAGAGCTGCCTCTCCTATCAAATGGGCTTTGTCCCCAAAGAGATCGGCCATCTAATGAACTTAACAGCCCTGTACATTGATTCCAACAACCTTCAAGAAATCCCCCCTGAGGTTGGAATGTTGAAGAATTTAAAGAGATTGGTTCTCAGCAACAATGTTCTGTCCATCCTCCCTTTGGAACTGGGGATGCTTCAAAATTTGCAGAGCATTCACCTGGCTAATAACAATTTCACAATATTCCCCTCTGTGATTTGCCATTGTCCCAACCTAACATTTCTAGATATCAGCGATAACAAAATAGAAATAATTCCACCCACCATCGAGCACCTGAAAAACCTGGAAACATTATTATTGCTATTTAACCGCATAAGTAAACTGCCGAAGGGGCTCTGCTCTCTGACTAAATTACGTTGTTTATGGCTGGGGAACAATAACATACGAGAGCTGCCTGACAGTTTCGGGAATCTTGCGCTGCTGGACTGGGGGGACAATTACTGCTCATTTGATTTAGATGGGAATCCACTGAACAAGCCACCAATAGAGGTTTGCATGGGGGGACCTCAGCGAATCAAATCATATTTCTCTTCTTACCATAACAATGCTTGTTATAATGTGGATTTCAGTGTTATTTCATAAACACATGTTCTTCAATTAAGCATCTTAAGGGCAAATCACAACCAATATAGATATGTGCTGTTCTTACTGCTACTAGACTGATATATATAAGTACCAAATGGCAAGAGGTGCCTTCGGAGAAGTTTTGTTATTCCCCCATGGCCATTTCTTTTATTAATTTTTTTTTAACTAACTTGCATAAACTTTCACATGGGAGTTTTGAGCCAAAAGGGTCCAGGGGGGTGACATTAGCTTGATGCTTCTACATGAGAGTTTATAAGTACCAATGGGTACCAATAAGAAAGCATCGAGTAATTTTACTGATCTGTTTGGAAAGTTATTAAACTGTGGTTGGTTCAATATACAGTTGCTCGAGCACACATGCCTGTAAGGTGCTGTTAGCTGAATGCATGTAGGGTACTGTTGACTAAATGCATGTAGGGTATTGTTGACTGAATGTCTGTAGGGTACTGTTGGTTGAATGCCTGTAGGGTACTGTTGACTGAATGACTGTAGGGTACTGTTGACTGAATGCATGTAGGGTACTGTTGGTTGAATGCCTGTAGGGTATTGTTGACTGAATGTTTGTAGGGTACTGTTGGTTGAATGCCTGTAGGGTACTGTTGACTGAATGACTGTAGGGTACTGTTGACTGAATGCATGTAGGGTACTGTTGGTTGAATGCTTGTAGGGTACTGTTGGTTGAATGCCTGTAGGGTATTGTTGACTGAATGTCTGTAGGGTACTGTTGGTTGAATGCCTGTAGGGTACTGTTGACTGAATGACTGTAGGGTACTGTTGACTGAATGCCTGTAGGGTACTGTGCTGTAGTTTACTGTTGTTTGAATGCCTGTAGGGTACTGTTGACTGAATACCTGTAGGGTACTGTTGACTGAATTCCTGTAGGGTACTGTTGGTTGAATGCCTGTAGGGTACTGTTGACTAAATGCCTGTAGGGTAATGTTGGTTGAATGCCTGTAGGGTACTGTTGACCAAATGCCTGTAGGGTACTGTTGACTGAATGTCTGTAGGGTACTGTTGACTGAATGCCTGTAGGGTACTATTGACCAAATGCCTGTAGGGTACTGTTGGTTGAATGCATGTAGGGTACTGTTGATTAAATGCCTTTAGGTAACTGTTGGTTGAATGCATGTAGGGTACTGTTGACTGAATTCCTATAGGGTACTGTTGCCTGAATGTCTGTCTGTAGGGTACTGTTGGCTGAATATCTGTAGGGTACTGTTGGTTGAATGCCTGTAGGGTACTGTTGGCTGAATATAAATTTGTGCAAATAGAGGAAGAAGAGTGAGCAGGACTTCTGGCATCTATATGTACACATATAAATATCAATGTACCTTTCCTTCTGCTTCTTCTTGTGTTGGGTTAATTAACTGATGTTTTCCAATCGGTTATTCCACTGAGAATAACACAATTTGCCTAATGTTGTTGATGATGTTTTTTAAAAAGCAAGCTGTGTTTATAATGTAGAGTAATGTAAATGCTATATTTGAATTGTAAATAATATAAACACCAATTTTGACATATAATTTTCTTCTTTACTAGAACAACATGAACTGCTCTATCCTTATCTATGTATTTATGGGCTTTCTATATCTCTCTATCTATTTGTGCATCGGTCTTATGTTAGAATTTTAGTCTGTATCTAGCTATTTATGATTGCAAGTGGGTGAACTTGTGGTTTTTCACTGGCGATTGCAGACTTTTTGGACATCTGGTGTGTCTTGTTGAAATAAGAGCAGATTGCTAGAATGGTCATCTAGAAAAGAGAAGAGGCAGGCACACCAACATTTCAATAGGAAATTATATGCCTTATGATAAAATCTTATAGAAATATATCCAGTGCAAACACTTTGTTTGGGGGAGGCTCCTGAATCCTCAGATGGTGGGTCATCTGCACCATCGATATGGTATGTTTGTTAGAAAAAAGGTGTGAGGGGAGGAGAGGGGAGAAGGAGGGGAGGGAGGGGAGGAGGGGAGAGCAATAGAGGGGAAGGGCGGGAGGGGAGAATATGGTATGTTTGGCAGATAGAAAAAAGTTGTGAGGGGAGGAGGGGAGGAAGAGAGGAGGGGAGGGAAGGGTTGGAGGAGAGGGGGGAGGAATGGAGGAGGGGAGGGGGAGTGGAGCAGGGGAGAGCAACAGAGGGGAAGGGCTGGTGGGGAGAGCGACTGAGGGGAGGGTGGCAGGAGGGAGGGGAGAACAACAGAGGGGTGGGTGACAGAGGGAAGGAAGGGGAGTAAGACTGACAGGTGCTCTTGGGAAACTGGCACGCTTTGGGAACCCCTGTGCTAGGCAATGGTTAGTTCTTAAGAGACACTTACTGTAAGAGCTGGTTCTCGCAAAAATTGACACAACATCCCTTTGCTATAAAGAGTGATTCAAAGAATACAAAGTTAATATGGCATTAAGACAAATATAAACTGGTCTAAATTAATAAGAAGAATATTGCCTCTCGGCCCAATAACTCCAATCATTTGAAGCTAAAAAGTCCTCTAAACCAACCATTGATTTCTTAGTTAAATCCAGTAATAAGGTCTTTCTTTGTTCTTGTAGAGTTAAGGCAGAATGTGTTGTGTACATGTTGGGCTTTTAGGAACAGGTGGTTTGGCACTGCACCTGCCTGGCTCTTTGCCCAGAATTCTGCCATTCAGCTGTAAAATAAGGCCAAATGCAATTTATCATCCAGGAAGGAATTTTAAATGACTTGCAGGAAGTCATTGAGAGATTTCTAATGACAGAGACATTTTTGCCTTTTTTTTTTTCCGTACAAGTTTTTGCTGAACCTTCACAAATAAATTAACTGAAATGATTCTCATGTCAGATGTTTGTTCAGCATATTGTACTTCAGGGTCTCCAGATTAGCTGAGTTAACCGCGTACAAGTAGTACTGGTATAGGATCCATTATCCGGAAACCTGTTATTCAGAAAGCTCTGAATTACTGAAAGGCTGTCTTCCATAAAATAATCGAAATTTTTTAAAATGATTTCCTTTTTCTGTGTAATAATAAAACAGTCGCTTGTACTTGATCCCAACTAAGATATAATTAATCCTTGTTGGAGGCAAAGCCAGCCATTGGGTTTATTTCAAGTTTATATGATTTTCTAGTAGACTTAATGGTATTCTGTCATGATTTTTATGATGCATTTTTTATTTCTAAATAACACTGTTTAGACTGCAAATAATTCACTCTACAATATAAACGTTAATTCCTGAACCAGCAAGTGTATTTTTTTTTAAAGAGGCTGATGTTCTTCTGCTTAGGAAAGATGTGAGAAAGGTTTCTAATTTTATTCCTAAGCAGAAGAACATCAGCCTCTTTCTTTCTCCTGACAACTTCCTTGACTACTTGCTGGTCAGACTGGTGGGAAACTGACCAGCAGGTGGCGCTGTTGTAACAAAATTCATTCATATTAACAGTACATGTATCCCTTAATATTTTGGGATTAAAAATACTTTTTATGTGAATTTGTTTAAACTCCAATGAATTCAAATTTCCTCACAACCCAAATGGGAGGTTATTTATGAAAAAACTCAAATGACTACAAATGACCCGAAAATTCTAATTGAATTAGAATCGAGTTTTCCTCTGAAAAAGAACTCAAATGTCAGGAAGGCAATTAACATCTTCAAATGGTTCAAGGAACCTCTGCCATTGACTTGTAACTGAACTCGGCAGGTTTTATGGGGCGAATTGTGGAATTAGAACTGTTTTCATGGTTGAAATGATAAATCTCACATTCAAATTCAAATTCGAGTTGGTGATTTAAAATTAGAATTTGTGCGTCTTTGTGAATTTTTCTCTAATAAATTCAATTTTATTCACAATGTGAACAGTATGTTATTTTTTGTCTCCCATGGCGCGTCATTTTCGAAGAGAAACTTGGAAAAAAACCATCTTCAAATAGTTCAAGGGACCTCTGACAGTGACTTCTACATAAACTCGGCAGGTTTTAGGTGGAAAATTGTCGAATTAGAACTGCTTTCAGGGTTGAGTTGTGATAAATCTCACATTCAAATTCAAATTTGAGTTGGTGGTTTTAAATTCAAATTTGTGAGTTTTGACTAAAAAAAAAAATTTTTGAAAATTCAAATTTGAATTTACCATTCGAACCTGCTCCTAAAAGAAGTATTAAAGATTTCCTAATAACGTTAGTATTCAACACAAAACATTTTATTTGATGAAAATCTCCCTTATTATGTTATACAGCTGAAATAGGTGATAATAATCCGACTGATTGATTTTATAGGAAACTTGGATAAGTGAATAACCCTAAGAGAGTGCGGTAACTGCTCTTTCCTTTAAGTGCTTTCTTGGCATATTCCCATACTGTAACTCTCTCTCTCTCTCGCTATCTATCTATCTATCTATCTATCTATCTATCTATCTATCTATCTATCTATCATCTATCTATCTATCTATCTATCTATCTATCTATCTATCTATCTATCTATCTATCTATCATCTATCTATATATTGTACAAGCTGGAGGGGATATATTGTAGATATGTATATATATCTGTGTATATATGTGTCTTTAGGTTCTGAGCCATCCAGTTAAGAGTGAACCCTTTAAGAAACACCAGAGGGTTAAGCAGCTACAGGTGTGGGCTGAACAGCCAAGAGGTGTTTAAGGGTAGGACTACATGGACGATTTCCGCGTCATGTCACGTCGGATGCGACAGAAAGCTAAGTGAATGCATTGTCAGATGGTGTTGCAGTGCGCCGGCATCTGCATCCAACAGTCGTGCCACGAAGGATCAACAATGAGCTCAACAAGGCCCAAGAAATCTGTGCTGCCCTAAAGGGATTACCCCTTTAGTAAAAGTCATGGAACAGGGACCACGTGAATGAGGCTTTAGTCAGTGACAGGTTATTCCATGTAATAGCACTTTCAGTGGCATAACTACAGTTTTCCTGCCCCCCCCAACAAAACAATCTTCAGGTGGGCCGGTTTAGCCGTATGCACACATGCCACCCCCTCCTCCCCCCAAGTCCTAGTCGGAAAGCCCACCCTCCAACAATTGCAGCTGGCATTAATCTTTCTTGAAGTGTGCACAGTGAAAACAATTTATCAAACCCCATGGTCCAGGCCCTCCTGTCCCCCAAGCCACCCCGTGAACACAGAAAGTAAGAGGCTGCTCTGATGTTCTTTTGCATTGGAAGAAAATTAGAAACCTTTCTCACATCTTTCCTAAGCAGAAGAACATCAGAGAAGCCTATTTTTCTCCTGACAACTTCCTTGACTACTTGGTGGTCAGACTGGTGGGAAACTGACCAGCAGGTGGCGCTGTTGTAGCAAAATTCATTCATATTAACAGTACATGTATCCCTTAATATCTTGGAATAAAAAAAAAATGAATGCAAATGTAGGGGGATCAGAGAAATCTTTAACCTGTTTTTCTGTCTGTGACATCATCCAGCCCAATTACAGGCTGGAGAGCCATCCAATTGGCTGGGCTCCCCAGTGAATCCTTGGGAGAGTCAGTGCCTGACTTTGGAACCATTTGTTCAGGGCCTCCAAAAGAGCTTAACAGGGGTTGTATGCTGCAACATCCAGCCATAACCAATTCTTGTGAGATTGTCCAAGCTGTTTTATCTGTAGAGGTGCAGAGAGAGCCAATCCTGTTCCCTTCCAAGCTGCTAGAGACTCAGGAGGAGAAAGGTGCCACTGGTGAGATTGATCCTGCTTCCAAACTGCCTGTAGTCTCCAGTGTGACTGCCTCTGAGAGCACCCCGGTGAGTGAGCCACCTAAGGGAGGATACTGGCAAGTGTGGAGCCCCAATTTGAAGACAGGTCTTTAGCATGTACCTGCTATGTGGGAGCGGCTGCTAAGTTCCAAAGGGAGAGGTACTTTTGGAAAAGGTAGTGCTACCTGGGGTATAAGAGCTCTGGGGACGGGACATTCTATTTGATCTGAACTGTGTGGTTATTAACCCCTTCCAGAGGATTGGGACTTGATAAAAAGGACTGTGTTGGAGAAACAGTCATGTACCTAATAGTGAGATAGGTCAGTCCCACGTGTCCCCAGTGCAGGAGTGCATTGTGTATTAGATTGCCCAAGTTTTTCACTACTGTTTTATATAAAGTTTATATTTGTTTCATTGCAAACTTGTGTGTTTTATTTTTCCTAGTGAAACAAGAGGGACTCAGGGCTCTGGATTGGCAAGGGTTAACTGCTATTTAAAGAGACAGTAACCAAATTAGGGCTGCATAAATGACAATAGAAATTACTTAGAATAGCATCCTCATCAATTTGAAATTCACTTATTTTAAAGGTTTACTTATCCTTTAAGCACAGTACCCTCAGTATTTTGTAGTTTAGATACCCCTCCCCTTCATACCTTCCATATAGCAAAGACCCATGGGTTAGAATCCAGTGTAATCCAAGCTATATTGTCTTTAGCTGGACATTACCTAATACAGCTCAAATGTTACAGTGTTTATAGCTGGAAGGTGCCCCATTGAAGAGGTGCTCCATGTGAATTGTATTAAAACAAAAACATCAACTATCTGTTTGGGCTTCTACCTTTATATGCCATGGGAAGACTTCCATTTCAGTAACATAATAAAATTAAATAAATGTTAGTGATAATGATTTTTCTTGCACTTCTTCCCATTTAACAGAGGTTTCTGGATGTTAATGACACTAGGGCTATTCAAAGAAAAGGCAGAAAGACTCAGCAGAATACATTTGCCAATTCTTACATATTTTCTGTGCAGCACAAATACCTGGCACCAAAAACAGTGAATAGAGTCGTTCAATAAACTGTAAGGGACATGGAATAGATAGTAATTGCCTTTATGGATTTTCTGTCTGTAGTCAATATACAGAAAGCAACATGGCAGACAAAAGGGCAAAAGGCAAAGTGGATTACTCACAGTTCTCTTATGGAACAGACACCTGACTCAGAATACATGAACATGAATAACCTGAACTGCAGGTTAAACTCAATTTCAGAAGGCATTTAAACCATCATTTTTATAAAAAATCATCTTGTGGATAATGGAAGTCTGTGAAAATGAACTTCCTCCATATTATTAGGTTTTATCATGTTTGAAGTAAGAATGCATACATATACACAGTATATATATATATATATAGGTAATGTGCGTTGGACCAGCATCTTCAACAATATCTTGGTAATTATACCAACTTTCACAATGAGTGGGGCACAATGGAATCTCAGGGGACTATTTTTTTGACCTAGGAGAAGGCTGGCAAAAGTAGCATAGGAGGAGGCTGGCTGGGACAAGTGGTCTAGGAGAAGGCTGGCAAAAGTAACCTAGGAGGAGGCTGGCTGGGAAAAGTGGCCTAGGAGGAGGCTGGCTAGGAAAAGTGACCTAGGAGGAGGCTGGCTGGGAAAAGTGGCCTAGGAGGAGGCTGGCTAGGAAAAGTGACCTAGGAGGAGGCTGGCTGGGAAAAGTGGCCTATGAGAAGACTGGCTTGGAAAGGTGGCCTAGGAGGAGTCTGGCTGGGAAAAGTGGCCTATGAGAAGACTGGCTTGGAAAAGTAACCTAGGAGGAGACTGGCTGAGAAAGGTGGCCTAGGAGGAGGCTGTCTGGGAAAAGTGGCCTACTAGAAGACTGGCTTTTAAAAGTGGCCTAGGAGGAGGAGGCTGGCTGGGAAAATGGCCTATGAGAAGACTGGCTTGGAAAAGTAACCTAGGAGGAGGCTGGCTGGGAAAAGTGGCCTATGTGAAGACTGGCTTGGAAAAGTTGCCTAGGAGGAGGCTGGCAAAAGTAGCCTAGGAGGAGGCTGGCTGGGAAAAGTAGCCTAGGAGGAGGCTTGCTTGGAAAAGTAGGCTAGGAGGAGGCTGGCTTGAAAAAGTGGCCTAGAAAAAGGCTGGCTTGGAAAAGTGGCAGAGGAGGAGGCTGACTAAGAAAAGTGGCCTAGCAGAAGGCTGAATGGGGAAAGTGACCTAGGAGGAGACTGGCTGGGAAAAGTGGCCTAGGAAAAGGCTGACTGGGAAAAGTGGTCTAGGAGGAGGCTGGCTGTGAAAAGTGGCCTAGGAGGAGGCTGGATGGGAAAAAGACACACAGGCAGGAGGTAAACAGCAGACTGAAGCTTGTATTCAGCATAAGAAACACAATGGCAGAAACAGGAACAAGAAGGGTTGGTTTAACTCAAGTTGTTAGAGTAAAACCAAGGCAAGGTAGAGAGAAAATATAAGTCTCAGCACAGTAAGGGTTAGTGAAGCAAGGTCCAGTGTTCAGGCAAGTTCTGAGCTGGCAAAGGTTGATACAGGTATAGAAAGGGAAGTTATACCTACCACAGGCAGAATGATTCCATAAAAAACGGGACCAATGAACTGAACAAGAGCATTGCTGTTAATTTTATACCACCATGGAATGTGCTTATGTCATCATCCCCACCCAAGCCTGTAGTCTCATGGCATATGTATGAGGATGCGGATAAAGTGCAAAGTTTGCACCAGGCCATCAACATACAGTGTTTGCATGTCATTTTTATAGGCTACAAGACCTGGTGCAAACATTACATCATCATAACACATCAGCTGTTTTATGGGTCCTGTTTGCTTTACAGTTGACCAGAACTTGGCCTTCAGTGCTGCTTCTAAGCCAATGGTTTTAGATTCAAGCCATTCCATTTGAAAATATAGTTAGGCAACTGAACCATAGCTAATAAATAGGCTACAGTACCATCCTTTCAGCCACATCATATTATAGAACAGCAAATAAGACTGACTCTAGTTGACCTTTAAGGTGGACTTCTAGGAGTATCTAGGAGAGCAAATAAGAATTATTAATAAATCCCAGCCTCGTGGCCTTCAACCTACAAAGCCACTGCTGCAGTCCACTATAGAAGGATTGGACCAAAACATTTTCTCTTTTACTTTCTAGGGTACATATTGTGTTGTAGTGTATCTAGTAACAATTAGTTATGGGTGAATTTGTCCCATTTTTAGTTTGCCGAAAAAACGGCAAAAAATTAGTTATTTTTACGCACATTCAAATTTTTTTGCGCTGGCAAATTTTCTCAGCAGTTTCATGAATTTATTTGCTGGCAGCGAAAGGCAGAAATTCACTGTGAATTTGTGCCTGGCTAAGTTATTCGACCATCACTAGTTACAATTTAATGACGTTTTCCATGAATTTGAAAACTGGGCAGCAAACTGAAAAATTAGGCTTTGTCATTCTGTGGCCACTAAAGCAAATAAAGTTCTGTCTTGTATAAAAATGGCATTAAAGGAACAGTAACACCAAAAACTGAAAGTGTTTTAAAGTAATGAAAATATCATGTAGTGTTGGCCTGCACTGGTAAAACTGGTGTGTTCACTTCAGAAACACTACTATAGTTCATATAAACAAGCTGCTGTGGAGCAATGGCGGAAATTGAAAAACGGCTATATGGCACAGGTTAACTAATGGATAACAGATAACACCATTAGACAGACAGAGCTTATTTGCTATCTGCTGTGTAACTTGAGCCTTTTCTCCTTTGAATGGCTGCCCCCATGGCTACACAGCAGCTTATTTATATAAACAATAGTAATGTTTCTGAAGCAAATACAGCAGTTTTACTAGTGCAGGGCAACACTGCATTATATTTTTATTACTTTAAAACAATTACATTTTTTGATGTTACTGGTCCTTTAACTCAAGGGATGAAACATAATTGTGTCTCTTTATAGGTCCCTGGTGAGGCCTCATCTGGAGTATGGGGGCAGTTTTGGACTCCAGTCCTTAAGAGGGATATAAATGAGCTGGAGAGAGTGCAGAGACTAAGTGCAACTAAACTGGTTAGAGGGAGGGAAGAGTTAAATTATGAGGGGAGACTGACAAGGTTGGGGTTGTTTTCTCTGGAAAAAGGCGCTTGTGAGGGGACATGATTAGACTTTACAAGTACATTAGAGGACATTATAGACAAATAGCAGGGGACCTTTTTACCCATAAAGAGAATCACGTACCAGAGGCCTCCCCTTCAGACTAGAAGAAAAGGATAGTGATGGGCGAATCTTTCCCGTTTCACTTTCCCCGAATAATTTGCGAAACGGTGGGAAAAAGTTTGCAAAACTGCAAAAATTTGCAAAGCACATTGGGCTTCAAAAATGGGCGTCAAAAACAATGTTTGATGCGAGAAACATTTTTATACGTGCAACAATTTTGTCCAAATGCATTAAAGTCAATGGGCGTCCGAATAATTTTGATGTGCCACAATGTTTATGCCCGCCAATTTTGACGCGCAACTATTTATTTATGTCGCTACAGATTTTTTTTGTCTGCAGATTTTTGACGCAGGTTCGTGAAAACATTAGCAGGCGGTGAAACACGGGACTTTGCCACAAATCCATGCCTGGCGAATTTATTCGCCCATCACTAGAAAAGAACTTTCATTTGAATGTAGATTTGTAATTTTTGCATAAATTGTAAGTGGTTGTTTTGTTTAATTGGTCATTAAACATCACTATTTTAATACGAAGCAAGTTTTAATATGTAACACATTATAACTGCTCATCTCCTGTTGTTCTTAATGCAATATAATACTTATTGG
The DNA here is from genome assembly GCA_038501925.1 of Xenopus petersii. Classification (NCBI taxonomy): domain Eukaryota; kingdom Metazoa; phylum Chordata; class Amphibia; order Anura; family Pipidae; genus Xenopus; species Xenopus petersii. Next base: position 138,271,986 of record CM076683.1, on the reverse strand, counting down.
CTAATGAAGCAGCAAATGTCCCATATAGAAATGCTTTCTGTCCTCATCAGAACACTTTAATTTCCCGGTGACTTTGTAACGTTTGCATCAGTGCTCTAGCCTTGTTTAATGCAAATTAAGGTAAACTCTGTAATATAAACAACCTTCTGTGTTTCATTACCATTCACAAGGCACCCGTTTATTCTAATGAGCCCTTTTCTGTGTCGCTTTCTACTGAACTTTATATCTGCTGAGGAACTGCTCTCCAAAAATGGGATCTATTCAGATACTTTTTTTCTGATTAGAAAATAGCGTTAATAGCTAAACTGGGAAAATGCTGCATTTGTCAGTCACTATTTGAATACTAGTGATTGTGGTAAATATACTAATACTGTACATTGTGTTACCAATGCATCTGGAGGGGTACAAGGCAGTAGATAGGAGTGACACTTGGGTTGACATTAACTATAGTAGATATGGGCTAGTGCTTCCCAAATGAGATAACTTCATGTAGGGTGACAGTACGTACTTTCTGTAAAGCAGGGTTGTACAACGGGAAGTTCACAGGCTGTATCTGGTCCTCAAAGAGATAATTATGGTCCTTAACATGCTCACAATCTTCAAAATGTCTCTTGTTATGATATTATTTTATAAAAAATCCAACCCACATACAAGTGAAACTAAGGCTAAGTGGCTGTCTGCATAGGGAATGGAATTACAAATTAACCAGCAAAAATTGGTAATAATCTTTGGTTGTGCTCCTGGTGCACCTACTAAAACCAACAATCCACCAAACCTAACCCATTTGACCTAGGCAGTGTTGAGGCCACTGGTCTTACCCTTTCTCCTTAACCCAGTTAATAACCTAAAGATTACAATGATGACATGTGGAGCCCAGGATGGAGTTTAAATGGCCACAGCTTTATTAACCATATTAACTGTAGAATAACATCAACCCAATGGGAATTCTTGCTTAACCAATAACTCCATCGAGTGAATGGTCCACCTCCACGCTTGCCACCCAAATGTGCTACATCTGGATGGGCAAGTAGGAGTGAATGACCTCACGCAACCTTACCACCCAGGATTGGAGGAATACTGGTTCAAGCTGCTTCTCCCTGCCTGGTAAGCCCCCCCCCCCTTTCTTCTCCTATCCAACCCCTTACTCCCTCTGGCCTGCCTAACCCAGTCAAAGCTTACCTCCCTCCACTTACTCTTGTCCAGGTAGCCCTATTCTTATGCCCATTAAGTCATTGCTCTGCCACCTTTTGTCATCACTCTGTCCCTTTGTCTCACTGCTCTGCCCCATTACATCATGGCCCCTCCCCCCTTTCATTCTCACCCAACTGCTGATAAGCCCCATATAAAAGATGTAACACCCCAAGTGAATCCAGTGTAACAGGTGGATGAGTCAGGGTCTTCCTGAACCTTCACTTTGGTTACTATCCACTGGTTTCGGTACCCAGGCAAGGGGTCCAACTCTCAGCAACTCCCAGTAGGCACAATATAATTAGAATCTTTATCTTCAGGGAGGGCCCCCACTTATGGTATGGAGGAAGGAATTACCACTCATTATAAGCACACACAGTATTCACTCTTGATCAAATAAACTTTGGGCACCAGTGTTTTTTTTTCAAAACAGCAGAACATTTAGGGGCCCATTTACTTAATTCGAGTGAAGGAATAGAGGAAAAATTGTTAAATTTTCGAATGTTTTTTTTGGCTACTTCGACCATCGAATGGGCTACTTCGACCTTCGACTTCGAATCGAATGATTCGAAAAAAAAATCGGTCGACTATTCGACCATTCTATAGTCGAAATACTGTCTCTTTAAAAAATGCTTCAATCCCCTAGTTCGCCACCTAAAACCTACCTAAAACAAACAATTTTCTGATCGAAGGATAATCCTTCAATCGATGGATTAAAATCCTTTGAATCGCTCGATTTGAAGGATTTAATCGTTCGATCGAACGATTATTCCTTCGATCGCTTGATCGAATGAATTGCGCTAAATCCTTCGACTTCAATATTCGAAGTCGAAGGATTAAAATTCGGCAGTCGAATATTGAGGGTTAATTAACCCTCGATATTCGACCCTAGGTAAATTTGCCCCATATTGAACTGATGGTATACTTCTCAATAGTCATTCACGATGTATGCTCACATACGGTACACCTTTCCTGCCATTGGTGCACAATCCCCAGTGAAGGTGAATCTCACAGCTGGTTCTACACCCCAAGGATCTCTCTATCCCTGAGCTTAACGACTTGAGTCCCTAACCTGGCAGGCTTGTCACCACAGGGTGATAAACCTTCACTAAACTCCTCGTTGGAGCCGTAGCTGCTCACTAACTTTCCTGAACCTATCTGTCACTCATATAGTGATCTATTACAGTTTCTGACCTGACACTCATTGACTCCTGTACTGAGGCCTACCTCCACTTCAGGCCCTAGCAGCAACACCCGACTTCCAAAGGGTGTACTGGAAAGAGACAGAACACATGGCAACGTCAGTTTTTATAACCCCTGGGGAACTACTCCCCCTCCCCTATGGGAAATAGGTCCCAGCCTAGCTGGCTAACACATGTCTTGGGGTATAGGAAAACCTTACACTCCTACACCAGTATAATGGATAGTTATTCAACATCTAATGTTGTTGGTGTTCAAAATAGAAAGGGGTTTTGAAGACCATTGAGGACCATTAACAGCCAGTAATGCAGAATCTTTGCAGATGGCAAAAAGTTGTGTATGGTTTGTCTCTTGGGTGTCCAGATGCTGATTCAACAAATCAATAAACAAAAAGTACATTTCCCATAAAACGTACAGTCTAAATCATTGATCCCCAACCAACCCCTTGGATGTTTCTCCCAGTGGCCTCAAACCACGTGCCTAATCCTTTTTCCTGCTGTGGAGTGAAGTTTTGGTTGCATAAAAACCAATCACAGCCCTTATTTGTGTTGCTCCCCAACTCTATTTATATTTGAAGATGGCTCATGGGTAAAAAAGTTTGGCGACCCCTAATATAAATAAAATAAAAAGATTGTAGAGCACAGTTGAGGAATCCAAAAAGATTGTCTACAGAGATAGGGAAGCACTGGTGAAATCAGTCATTGAGATTACAATATCATTGTAAATGAGTATAAGGACAAAATTCCTTTAAATGTTTTTATGTTGGAGACTTAAATAAAAAATGTCAGGTCCCATAGTATGTGCTGTGTCTTCAACGATTTACTTTATCCTTTCTTCTGAGAAGGACAATGCCTTAGTCATTCATATCATTCATAAGCGCAGGAAATAGCTGGGGGTTTCACGGTTTCTGCTTTCATTCTGTCAATTAAATGATGATGATATGGAATTTGTTTGCAGAATATATTCAAACACAAAGAGCAGCCTGAAATGACAAGAAATGCAGATTTTACATCACACTGAATTATAATGGGACTGGCATGACCTTTTGTTTGTGTGGTGAGGTGAGGACAACTTCAGTTTCTTAGCAAATTGCATAGTGTAAATTAAATTAATGCTCTGGAATCTGATTATTTATTGCCTTTTGTAATCAGGCAGCATTGTGGTATCACAGGCAATTATATAGTGAATAAAGAATATTATAAGTCACAGAGGAGTTCTACGACCGTATAAAAGCACGAGGCCGACAGGTCATGGAACTCCGAGGTTCTTCTAATATCCTCATATTTTCCAACAAGGGGTACTTTATTTATTATAATACACAAGTTTTAGTGAGTCATGTGACAAAAATGACATCGCTAAGCTCCATTTATAACTGATGACATCACTAAGAGCCATTTATATGGATATAATTTTCAGAATAGTCGTGGCATTTGTGTATTAGACTGATAATTACTGATAATTATTTATAAAGCTGAACAATAACAACAACACGTTTAAGAGCTTGTTAAATGAGGATATTTATGCACCAATTCTATCGAATTACTGTCTATGATATATTGGTGCACAACGACCATGCACAGTGGTCACACCCATCTCATTTGTGAATATGCGTGTGCGCAATGCACATCTCACCATGATTTAGCAGTTCGATATTTAAGCATTTAGGGAAAGACATTTCCAGAACATCATTCTTGTATTATAAGGGATAATATACCCCCTACTGCAAATGATAAGGATTTTAGAAGTCACTGAGGGGTTGTTCTGTGACCATATAAAGGCACAAGGCTGCAGGCTGAGTTATACAGGGAACTCAAAAAAAAAAAAGCAAAGAACCAATTGAGGTACTGAAGATTCTCTGAACTTGTTATAGTCTTCAACCTAAAGTTGGGCATACAATATATTTATCTTCCTTGTAAGCAAGTTAACTGAAGGTATGTGATAATGTCCTTATTGGCCTTATTGGCTTCATAGACCTAAAATTATGTCATTACTGGCCTTAAAGGTCTGCAATATTGTCCTTACTGGCTTTATAATTTTGCAATGATGTCCTTATTGGCCTTGTAGGCCTGAAATGATGTCCTTATTGGTCTTTTATAAGTCTGCAATAATGTCTTTATTGGCTTTATAGTCATGCAATGATGCCCTTATTGGCCTTGTAGTCCTGACATGATTTCCTTATTGGCCTTATAAGCCTTCAATAATGTCACAAATGGCAAAACCAAAGTGACTGGGTTCCAGTCTAGGCATGCTCTACTGTCTATTACATCCACCCTTGGCCTTGGACCTCGCCTTCAGCTACACGGGTGTTTCCAGGTCTTACCATATGAGAATCCAGAAACTACAAGAGCAGGTAAGGGAGTCAAACTGTACTACAAGGAAGGAGCCAGTAAGGACAGAACTAGACATAGTCAGGCAAGAGGATCAGTAACAGAAAACAACCAAAGAATTGTGAGGCAAACTCAAGGGCAGGAACAAGCTTGGGTCAAAACCAAGAATTCACACATGAAAGATGGCCAGGGAAGCAAGAGCAAGAATGACCTATAATGGGTTGTAAGTGAGTTCAGAGCAGGGGGTTTTATGGCTAACTGAAAACCTGTGACCAGATTAGGCTGGTTTTGCTTTCAACAAGGATTAATTATATCTTAGTTGGGATCAAGTACAGAACAAGCTACTGTTTTATTATTACAGAGAAAAAGGAAATCATTTAAAAAAATTATCTGGATAAAAGAACATCTATGGGAGATGGCCTTTCCTTAAAGGGATACTGTCATGGGAAAAAACATTTTTTTCAAAATGAATCAGTTAATAGTGCTGCTCCAGCAGAATTGTGCACTGAAATCCATTTCTCAAAAAGGCAAACAGGTTTTTTTATATTTAATTTTGAAATCTGGCATAGGACTAGACATTATTGTCAATTTCCCAGCTGCCCCAAGTCATGTGACTTGTGCTCTGATAAACTTCAATGACTCTTTACTGCTACACTGCAAGGAGTGATATCACGCCTCCCTTCTCTTCTCCCCAGCAGCCTGTCAACAGAACAATGGGTAGCTAACCAGATAGCAGCTCCCTGGCACCTCTGTTGAAGGATTTGTTTGATTTTTCCTGCTCGGGTGTAATTCTCATGTCTATGACTACCTACAGTACCTAGGTCATGGTAAAATACAATGAGAATGGGAGAAACAATAGCTTCCTCAAAGCAGTTTCATCCTAAAGTGCTGACTCCTTCTTAAAGCTCAGAATCAGTCACAAAGCACAGGATGTATAAAAATATACATTTATTGGTTTGAGAGTAAATTTTTAAATATTAGAGTGAATTACACATCATGACGGAATCCCTTTAATGAATGGGATTATTTTCACTGTGGGGGAAATTTGCACAACCACAACTGTGATTTTGGATGAAATTGAGCCCTAAGTCCCTGATCAAATTTTGGAGCACAAAGGGGGCATGGACGTCTCACAGATCATCGTTGTTGGTTCATCAACCAGGAATGGACTATCCAAGATCTGAAAGATGTCCTTCAAATTCCTATGGGCAACTGGTTTAGAGAAGTTCAGTGTCAAGCTGCATGAACATTATTTATGACATAACTCTGCCCATCAATGACAAACATGGCACCTTTGATTGAGAGATGCCTTTCAAATGGAATATGTTGGCTTTCAATTATTGCCCCATGGTTTTCCTGCATTGCAAGATATGGCTGATAAGACTGAAAATATTCCTTGTATTAAAAATAGAGATTGCAAATTAATAATAAAAAGCATTCCTGAGGGCCCCTATTCAGTAACTAGTAGCAACATATCAGTAATTAAAGTAATGGGAATCAAACATCTCACTGGTTGCTATGGTTTATTGAACTGGATCAGACATTGCCTATGTTATGCTTATTTTTTTAAAGCATTTAACTCTAACCCAGCCTAACCAGTCTTACAAGTCTACTAAAGGACCACTCACAGAGAGACACCTTGTGAGGCCAGGCCAAAACGACTGACCCTCCACCTGAAGCTTTTAATTTGTAGGTGATTATATGAGGGCTCATTTGTGGTTTCAGAAAAATGGACACAGTGAATACTTGATGTCATACATTACTTTCATTACTTTACATACTTTCACCTAAACATGCTCCCCCCACTTGTATTTATTGTGCCATGCACCCAACTGGTCCTGTTCTGATGAATTGTGTGCAATCGTGCCTATTGACACAGGGGACTCTATATAATTCCATAATGTATAAGGGAGACTCACAGGGGACTCCAAAGAGAATTTCCACTGCAGCTGTGTAAATAAGTCATTTTGAAGGTGAGTACCAGGAAAGATTCAATTCCCACAAAAAAATGGTAAATTGCCATAATTACCACACTAGGAGTTAATGGCAGCATGAATTTTGCAAGAGAAATTAAACTGCCTTCTGTTGGATGGTGAGAGTAGGATCCTAGACTCTGGGATGGCAGTGGATGTGATCTACTTTGTCTTTGCTTAAGCATTTGATACCGTGCCACACAAAGGTCAATTATTACACTGAAGAATATTGGCAAGAACAGAGTGGGGGAAATGTAAAATGTGACCTCTTTTAATTGGACTAGTGTTGTTAGTAGGTTACTGCAGAGGAGTGTCCTTGCTGGTGGACATTGTAAGTACTGTTTTGTTGCTGATATTAAATTGCACAAAACAATAAGTTCCATGCAGGATGCTGCCACTGTAGAGAGATTTGACAACATTGGAGAACTGGACATTAAAATGGTAAATGCGGTTTCTATGTTGATGCAAAGCTATGCAGTTTAGTAGAAATAACATAAATGCGATTTATACACTAAATTACATCATTAAAGGAACAGTAACACCAAAAAAATTAAAGTGTCCTAAGTAATGAAAATATAATGTAGTGTTGGGCTGCATTTGTACCACTGGCGTCTGCTTCTGATACTCTACAATAGCTGCTGTGTAGCCATGGGGGCAGCCATTCAAGCACAGGAAACACAGTAGATAACAGATAAGTAACATAGTAACATAGTAACATAGTAAGTAAGGTTGAAAAAAGACACATGTCCATCAAGTTCAACCTTTTTTTTTTTTTTTTAAATCTGCCTAACTGCCAGTTGATCCATTTTGCCTCAGAGGGGGAAAAAATCCTTCCTGACTCCAAAATGGCAATGGGACCATCCCCTGGATCAACTTGTACTATGAGTTATCTCCCATATCCCTGTATTCCCTCACTTGCTAAACACCATCCAACCCCTTCTTATACCTATCTAATGTATCAGCCTGTACCACTGATTCACTTCCCAGCTCTCCCTGTAACACCCCTTTCCCTCCTCTAATCTCATTGGCTCCCTCCTGTCTGCTGGGAGGAACTACTGGTGAATAAAGCATCCGACCCTTCCTTGTACCTATCTAATGTATCAGCCTGTACCACTGATTCAGGGAGACAATTCCACATCTTCACAGCTCTCACTGTAACAAACCCCTTCCCAATATTTAGCCGGAACCTCTTTTCTTCTAATCGGAATGGGTGACCTTGTGTCAGCTGGAAAGAGCTACTGGTAAATAAATCATTAGAGAGATTATTATATGATCCCCTTATATATTTATACATAGTTATCATATCACCCCTTAAGCGCCTCTTCTCCAGCGTGAACATCCCCAATTTGGCCAGTCTTTCCTCATAGCTAAGATTTACCCTTTACCAGCTTAGTTGCCCTTCTCTGTCCCCTCTCTAATACAATAATGTCCTGTTTGAGTGATGGAGACCAAAACTGTACGGCATATTCTAGATGGGGCCTTACCAGTGCTCTATACAGTGGAAGAATGACCCCTCCTCCCGTGACTCTATGCCCCTTTTAATACAACTCAAGACCTTATTTGCCCTTGATGCTGCTGACTGGCATTGCTTGCTACAGACAAGTTTATTATCTACAAGGACTCCAAGCTCTGTCTCCATTATGGATTTGCCTAGTGCAGTCCCATTAAGGGTATAAGTGGATATTGTTACATCCCAGGTGCAGGACTTTACATTTATCAACAGTGAATCTCATTTGCCACTTAGCTGCCCAGATTGCCAGTTTGACAAGATCCTGTTGCAAGTGTCACATCCTGGATGGAATTAATTGGGCTGATAGTTTTGTGTCATCTGCAAACACTGATACATTACTTACAATACCCTCCCCTAAGTCATTAATGAACAAGTTAAATAAAAGTGGACCCAATACTGAGCCCTGAGGGATCCCACTAAGATCCTTACTCCAAGTAGAGAATGTCCCATTAACAACCACCCTCTGTACCCGATCCTGTAGCCAGTTTCCTATCCACGTGCAAACGACTTCATTAAGCCCAACAGACCTTAGTTTAGAAAGCAGTCGTTTGTGGGGCACAGTATCAAACGCTTTGGCAAAATCCAAATAGATCTACTGCCCCCCCACTGTCCAGAATCTTACTTACCACATCATAAAAGCAATCAAATTAGTCTGACATGACCTATCCTTCATAAAGCCATGCTGATTGCTGCTCATAATGCTATTCACTAGGACAACATTTTGTATGTGATCCATTCAAATAATTTGCCCACCACAGATGTCAAATTTACTGGCCTATAATTGCCAGGCTGAGATCGTAATCCCTTTTTAATCTTAAAATTTTATCCAATCCATAGGCACCATACCAGATAAAAGTAAATCTGAGAAAATCAGAAATAAGGGCTAGTCTAAAACTGAACTAAGCTCTCTTAGAACCCTGGGGTGTATGCCATCAGGCCCTGGAGCCTTGTTTACATTAATTTTTATTAAAGCTTTATGAACCATATCCTGAGTCAGCCACTGACTAGATTGAGCTGAGCCATCAGTGCAGCTATAAAGTGAGCCTGTGAACCCAGACTCCTCTATTGTATACACTGAAGAAAAGAACTGATTTAGCACATTTGCCTTTTCTGTATCTGTTACAGCCATACTGGTACCATTATTTAATGGAGCAACACTCTCAACCTGCATCTTTTTACTATTAATATGTTTAAATAACTTTTTAGGGTTGGTGTTCACCTCCATCGCAATTAACTCTTCATTTCCTTTCTTTGCCTTCCGGATTGCCGATTTACAACATTTATTACAGTGTTTATATTCATTAAATGCAGCTTCTGTCCCAACAGATTTGTAGTTTTTAAATGCCTTTCTCTTCTTTCCTATTAACTTCTTTACTTCTGTATTAAGCCACATAGGATGATTCTTAGAGCTTCTACATTTACTCCTTAAGGGAATAAATTGAATACTACTATAGTTTATGTAAACAGGATGCTGTTGAGCCATGGGGGCAGCCATTCAAGCACAGGATACACAGTAGATAACATATAAGTACTACTATAGTTTATATAAACAAGCTGCTGTGTAGCCATGGGGGCAGCCAAACTATAGTAGTACTTATATGTTATCTACTGTCTATCCTGTGCTTGAATGGCTGCTCCCATGGCTACTCAGCAGCTTGTTTATATAAACTATAGTAGTGCTTATCTGTTAACTACTGTATATCCTGTGCTTGAATGGCTGCCCCCATGGCTACACAGCAGCTTGTTTACATAAACTATAGTAGTACTTATCTGTTATCTACTGTGTATCCTGTGCTTGCATGGCTGCACCCATGGCTACACAGCAGCTTGTTTATATAAACTATAGTAGTACTTATCTGTTAACTACTGTGTATCCTGTGCTTGAATGGCTGCCCCCATGGCTACACAGCAGCTTGTTTATATGAACTATAGTAGTACTTATCTGTTAACTACTGTGTATCCTGTGCATGAATCGCTCCCCATGGCTACACAGCAGCTTGTTTATATAAACTATAGTAGTACTTATGACATACTGTGTAACGCTAGGCAATGTCATTCAGTGGCAATTAAAGTAATGTCTTTTATAAAAAAAGGGCATTAACTCTAGGGAAGAAAATATAAGTGTAACCCATTTTTGCCCACCCCCCTGGTGCAAAGGTGGTACATCACAAAATTTCCAACTTACAGGTCCTTAGTCCCCTTTGCGAAGTGAAAGGGTACTGGGAATTCTTCTTCTCTGGCAGTGCCTCCACCTAATGGGATCCGGGAATACACCTGTGGGTGGCCCCATTAGGAATAACATGCAACGCACACTTTGCTTTTATAAAAACAACAACTTTATATAAAGAAAGTGTAATTTAAAGGGTAAGTAAAAACACATTTACATCATACAATATAACCCACTCCCATGGGAACCTGTGGCAGTCCATTTCCTGTCCATTTCCTCCATGCCAGGCAAAATCCCGTACTACTCATTTGCAGATTAAAGTCACAGTCACTTATCCCAAATTAGTACAATAGATCCCAAGTAGCACTAGCAGCCCAAAATACCTTTCCCTACGGTTAGGTACTGGCTCCCTCATGGCAGGCATAAACAAAGCCTGGGTCACTAATGGAATATGCTGGATCCTCTCTTTTTTCACCCTCTCCTGGCATCACTCATCCAAGGGCTCACACACAGAGCTGGCAGGCTCACCTAGAGCTGGAGCAGGCATCCAAAGCGATGAATCCATTCCATAAACATAGCAGCTTGTATTATTCTCCATGACATAGCTCCCAGCACTGTCTATAGTGCGAGCACACTATTGCTGAATGCAAAGCTGAACTGTAGCTCCCAGCACTGTATAAAGCGCAAACATTTCATATTCATTTGGGAAAATCCAGAGCTCCTGTGGCTGCTTTTGGGATCAGCCATGCTGCACCAATCCAAGAGCTCTGCCCCTGGAAACTCTAGGAGACCCTGTATCCACCATGAGGCTTTTATATGAAAAGGGGAACTTGAGCCTCAGGGTCCCTACATAATTTTGCCTCTTTATAGATCCCTGGAAAGGTATTGAATATGCAGTGCAGTTTTGGGCCCCAGTTCTTAGGAAGGATATTAATAAATTGGAAATAGTGCAGAGATTCACAACTAGACTGGTCAAAGGAATTTAACTATGAGGAAATACTGTCTTTGGGACTGTTTTCTATTAAGATAGGGTGCTTATGTGATTATGCTTTACAAGTACTTTACAGCCCCCCTCCCTTTAGACTTGAGATAATGAACTTTCATTAGAAACAGTGAAGCTGGTTCATCACAGTGAAGACAGTGAGGTTGTGCAACGCCCTGCAGAGGGATGTTGTGATGCTGATTCTGTTAATGCCTTTAATAGTTGCTTGGATCATTTCTTGGACAAGCATAATATCCACACAGTAACATGGTAAATTAGGTTGAAAAAAGACACATGTCAATCAAATTCAATCTTTTCAGTCTATATACTGTATACTGTCACCTGCCTAACTGCCAGTTGATCCAGAGGAAGGCAAATACCCCATCTGAAGCCTCTCAAATTTGCCTGAGGGGGAAAAATTCTTTCCTGACTCCAAAATGGCAATGGGACCAGTCCCTGGATCAACTTGTACTATGAGCTATTTCCCATATCCCTGTATTCCCTCACTTGCTAAACACCATCCAACCCCTTCTTATACCTATCTAATGTATCAGCCTGTACCCCTGATTCACTTCCCAGCTCTCCCTGTAACACCCCTTTCCCTCCTTTAATCTCATTGGCTCCCTCCTGTCTGCTGGGAGGAGCTACTGGTGAATAAAGCATCCAACCCCTTCTTATACCTATCTAATGTATCAGCCTGTACCACTGATTCAGGGAGACAATTCCACATCTTCACAGCTCTCACTGTAACAAACCCCTTCCCAATATTTAGACGGAACCTCCTTTCTTCTAATCGCAATCTATTCAAATCAGTGATTGCCCACGTGTCAGCTGGAAGGACCTACTGGTAAATGAAGCTCAAGACCTTATTTGCCCTTGATGCTGCTGACTGGTATTGCTGCTACAGACAAGTTTATCATCTACAAGGACTTTAAGGTCTGTCTCCATTATGGATTTGACAAAATAGAGATACAGTGGATTCATAGGTTAGACACAGTTTGGCCTAGGAGACTTGTTTATTCACCAGTAGACTTATAAAACTACTCTCTTCTGTTTTCTATAATCATTGTTGTTAAAGTACTCAATTTTTTTGTTTTTTTCTTTCTTAAGGTTACTGAACAATGAAATTCTTTTGGAAATCAGAATGTTCTGAGTGCTGATATTTCCTACTGCAATACACGGGGAGACCAGAGAGTGACTACAAAGTATAACTTGCAAGAAAGGTCATTTATCAGCGTCTCAGATTTCTCCGGCTTTCCAGTTCTCTTTGTTCACTTGACCCTTTTTGTCACAAGTCCGGATGGAACATTGGACTTGTTTTATTTACAATGGACCCCCATTGGGATTCGGGATGAACTTGGCAAGAATTTCATACATATAATTAGTACCTCCACTTGATGCTATTTAACACAGAGCAGTGTGTGTGATTATAGGCTTGATAAAGGGCCCAGCAAAATGTTGCCTTTCTTTGTCTACCTTTTTGTTTGTGCCGATAAATTCACCATGATGCAAAATGAATTCACCATAAAAGTGTCTGCAGTTCCTTGGACTTTGCCTGAACCACCATATTGTATTGTGACCACATCCAGCTCATTCCATCCTTTTTTTTGCCATGACATCACTGTTTCTTCCCCTTCCCTTTGGCCCATCTGAGACCTGCAGGGATATAACAACCCATTCACCACCTGCCAAGCAGTCTCTCCCACCAACACCAGGGAGGGATCACAATTAGGTAGGTAGGTATCCTGTGTATTCTCTAGAGCTGGAGATCTAAGCACTAGCTCACAGTCCAACCATCATCATAATTTATTTATATAGCGCTGTCCAGATACACAGTGCTTTAACCACACAGTTTCTTCCTCTAAAAGCTAAGCTACACCCTAATGTATGGCAGCTACATATTCATATTTGTAAATATATATATACAGAGAAGGGATGATCTGTTCACATAACTTATACCCTTATATGGTCTATGGCAGCTTCCACCCATATATATAAATACAAAGTAGTGTTCTGTGCACACAATAAGCTATAACCTCATACTGTACTGACTAAGGGAATCAATATGGCACCTCCTCCTCCCATATGTATAAATACAAATATACAGAGAAGGAATGTTCTGGGCACACAATAAGCTATACCCTCATACTGTACTGACTAAGGGAATCAATATGGCACCTCCTCCTCCCATATGTATAAATACAAATATACAGAGAAGGAATGTTCTGGGCACACAATAAGCTATACCCTCATACTGTACTGTCTAAGGGAATCAATATGGCACCTCCTCCTCCCATATGTATAAATACAAATATACAGAGAAGGAATGTTCTGGGCACACAATAAGCTATACCCTCATACTGTACTGTCTAAGGGAATCAATTTGGCACCTCCTCCCATATGTATAAATACAAATATACAGAGAAGGAATGTTCTGGGCACACAATAAGCTATACCCTCATACTGTACTGTCTAAGGGAATCAATATGGCACCTCCTCCTCCCATATGTATAAATACAAATATACAGAGAAGGAATGTTCTGGGCACACAATAAGCTATACCCTCATACTGTACTGTCTAAGGGAATCAATATGGCACCTCCTCCTCCCATATGTATAAATAGAAATATACAGAGAAGGAATGTTCTGGGCACACAATAAGCTATACCCTCATACTGTACTGTCTAAGGGAATCAATATGGCACCTCCTCCTCCCATATGTATAAATACAAATAGAAAAATACAGAGAAGGAATGTTCTGGGCACACAATAAGCTATACCCTCATACTGAGAGGGTGTGTAGAGATTGTGCTGCTGGAGTGTGAGTTTCCCAGGCCCATTTTGGGTCTGGGGGGATCTGATTCACACACAGTTACAGGGCCCTGAGCCTTGTGAATTTGGTTATTTACCAAAATGAGGAAGAAAACATCGATTTCAAGTAAAGGCAATAAGTCTGGAGGAAAAAATCCCAGGACACATCTGGGAGCTGGAAGAAAAGTAACACAGTCTGGAGTTCTGGCTAAAACTCTGGAGGGAAAGAAGCCCAGTGAGAGGCAGAATGTGTGTGAGGAGCTGAGGGCTCTGTCTGCTGCAGGGAAACAGGAAAGTCCCAGTAAAGCAAATGGAGAGGCCCCAGTACCTGGAGTGGAGTCTGCAGCGAGTGCTGCTAATGCTCAGGATCCTACTGCTGCCTCCCTTGATCCAGCGGGGCAGATGGAAGCTGTCAGTGCCATGGAGGCCGGAGATGACCCTGAGGAGGGCTGTAGTGAGGCCCAGAAGCCTTCTGATTCCAACATGGAGGTCAGTGTTTGCATGGACAGTATGGAGGCAGGAGATTGTACAGCAAAGCAATCCAGCTGTGAGTGGGGCAGTCGGCCAGCAGAGGGAGCCCCTAACAGCACATCTCACCTCCCTGTGCACAACAAGCAAGGCCGTGAGGCAGAGCAAGCAGCCCAGCAATGGAGGCCCAGGAGCAGCAGAGCCCAGGAAAGTGCTGGGGGAAGGGCAGCAGTGGAGAGAGACTGTGCAGTCCTGGCCAGGAGAGTAGCAGAACAAGCACTGGCAGCAGCAGATCATCCAGGTAACCCACAACTTACTGGGGACACTTTCACTTGTTGTCAGGGGGCCCAGAGTGATAAACACACACAGAGTATTGCAGCCCCTGCTAATGAGGGGTCTGGGGACACTGTTCTGATTTCTGATCAAATCATAAAGGCAATTAAAGTCATGGAGAGTCTGCAGGCCAGGAATGTTGAACTAAACACTGACATTATGCGACAAATAAAGAACATTTCACTTGCACAAGGGGAGCTGAGGGCCCAGGGGATCAGGAGACTGGTGACTCTGAATAAGGAGCTGGAGGAACTGGAGCAGCAGATACAGGGGACTATGATAATAATAAAGCCCTGGGAGGAATTTTACAGCAATAAGGCTCGCTTTAAGCAAATGGAAGGAGTTAAGAGCATTGCAAGTGGGACTCTCAGTCAAATTATTTTGGACTTGAATTCTGGTCACCAGCAGCCTTTTATAGAGATACAAACCATGGTTAATGCTGCACCAACTGTTTGTGCCAATACAAGTGTGAGTGGGCAGCGACTGGAGGGTAATTGTGGTGGAGGGGCAAGTGTGGCGCATGCAAGTGGTGCAGATGCTGCTGTGAATGGGGAAGGTGGGGGACCCTCACAGGCTGAATGTGGGGTGGTGGGTGAGCACGTGGTGCCCGGGGTGGGTGAGAAAAATGCCGAACAGGGTGACAATGCCAATCAGTCCAGCCAGAGTTTCTGGGAGAAACGCAGGTTTTTTGTTAGGGAGGAGCAGGAGAGAATAGTTCATGATGGGCCGGTGTTCAAGCGCAAGAACGTGGTCCGGATTAAGTGGGAGGGAGAAAGAGCAAAAGCCCCTGGGAGTAGGTTTGTGTGTCGCAACCTGATAAAGCAGTCCATGGGTTTTACTATAACTGATGTAAATGCTTTTATATCTGTGTCCGACACTGAATATGAAGTGAGTTTCATGACATCAGTGGGGCTGGAGAAGTTCTGGGCACTTTATGAGCAGAAGAAAGGGCTGTTGGACTGGGAAGAGTTTACAGCAATCCCAGTCTCTAGGCCGGAGGTAAAAACAGTCACTATCATCTTCAAGCATGAATCTATCCCCCCAGAAGATGTGCTCATTTGGCTGAAGAGACAGTGCACAGTTCTGTCCCCCCTTAAGAAGGTGTATAATGAGGAGGGTTTTTGGGTGGCTGGATGGCGGGTCCAGGTCAGGCTGGGGATGGAGAACAACATCACCAAACATCTCCCCAATTCTTTCTTTATAGGCAGAGAGAGAGGCACCTGCTTCTACCCTGGGCAGCCTCGCCAATGCTTCAAATGTGGGTCTAGACGGCATCTAGCGAGCAATTGTGACACTAAAGTTTGTGTAATGTGTGGGGCCCAGGGCCACGTGAGCAAAGAGTGCAATAAGATTCGGTGTAACTTGTGCTCGGCCTTGGGTCACTCACACCGAGACTGCCCAGAAGCTTGGCACAACATCAAAAAGGCTTGTCCCAGGGTGGAAATGGAACTGTTTGAGCCAGAGGAGAGTCAGATGGAAGTGGTCAGTGAGCAGGAGAAGGTACCGGAACCCCCAGAAGCAGAAAGGGAACCAGTGAGGAATGAGAGGGAGGAAGGGAGGCAGGAGGAGGAGGACGCAGCTCTAGTAGAACAGGCAGAAAGAGCTGAGGCAGCAGAGGCAGAAAACAGGGGTGAGGAATGGAAAGTGGTTGGAAAGGCAAAGAAAAAGCCAGGCCAAATAGTTTCCAGCAGCAACCTGGAAATATCAAACAGGTTTATTCTGCCCGAGGGCAAAAGCTGGGGTGAGCTGGCAGAGGAAGAGGAGGATGAGTTCAGGAGGATTGAGAAGGAGGCAGAGGAGGCAGTAGGGGAAGTAATATCAAGGAAAGGAGCAGGAAAAGAAGAGGAAAGAATTGTGACTCCTAGTAAATCCCCCAGTCCTATCGGGGTGCAGAGTGAGACTGAGAGTGGGGAGATAGTGGAGGACATGGGCAAGAAGAGGAAGAGCAGATCACCTGAGGGCAGTGGACAAGGAGCCTCAGGGGAGGATAATCTTGTCTTTCTTGAGGGGGATGGAGCCTTTCAGGAGATAGGGGGTGTACAGGTTAAAAGATTCAGTGAGGAAGGGGAAGAAATGGCACCTAAAGTCCCAAAACCCTTACCTAGAAATGACAGGTCTAAACATTAAATCCTGCACTGCCAATAGACACTTGTATAATAGTGAGACCCTGTTTATTGTGTTTTCTGCTGTGCGATATCATTTATGGCTGATGAGCTGTAGCAAGTCTCTGGGGAATGAGAGTGACACCATAGATACAACTGTCAGGGAAATTCTCAGTGATTTTTTGTTTATCAAACTGAATGAGGACCAAATCTTTTTGTTATGAGTGTTTTTATCACTGTAATGCTGTAATATTCTTGTGACTTGTTTCGTATGAAGTCTGAACTTATTGTAAATATGTATATTTTCTCAATAAAAAATTCCCTCCTCCCATATGTATAAATACAAATATACAGAGAAGGAATGTTCTGGGCACACAATAAGCTATACCCTCATACTGTACTGTCTAAGGGAATCAATATGGCACCTCCCTCCTCCCATATGTATAAATACAAATATACAGAGAAGGAATGTTCTGGGCACACAATAAGCTATACCCTCATACTGCAGGGGAACAATAGGACAGCTCCCACTCAGTGTTGGATATATTTCTCTGTATGGTACAGACCATTTTGCAATAATGACTTTTGTCCTGGCTCACGGATTCATTCTGCTCTGCTACATAAACCCACAACATGTTGTTCCACTGCCACTTGGAGTGACGTCAGTACCTTTCATTAAATTAGATGGAAGGAAAGGCAAACACAACCCTGAATGACTAAGCCGACCGGCTGCCGGAGAAATAAAAAATTCTGTACAAGACGCTGGCAGTGTGGCCTCTGTCTCCCTATTGCAGGAGAGATCTATGAAGAAACAAGGGGCAATATTTAGCACTGGCAGCGCTATGAAGCAGCTGTTGCACTGATCTCGGGGTTCAATAACCATGGCAACAGAGGAGGCAGTCTCATCTTCATCCGTATCCCCTGAAGCAGCAGCAGCAGCAGAGTGACAAGCCCAGCACGGTCTATAGCCGTACAACACTGTCCTGCTCTTCTCCAAGCTGCATTCATTACGGCTCTACATTAACTACCCCTAGGAAGGTCGTTCTGTAAATTAAATCCTGCTCCTGACATCCAGCCCTGGAGTACTGGGGAAGCCTAGAAGAGCCAGGGAGGGTCACTGCAGCACTGAAATCCAGGTAGGAATTAAACAATTGAATAGAAGAGAAGGATGATTGTTTTTTTTTGTTGTGTGTTGGGCAAACACATGCTGCTTTCTCTATATGATTCTAATCATAGACTAATATGGCAGTTGGAATCTTTTGGGGAAATTTAAACCCCCTCCTGCGCCCCCCTCAAACAGTTGTCTCAGAACTATTCTAAACACCTGGGTCATCACCCCCCCCCCGTCTTGATGATTAACTTACATGCTATAACCTTTCATCTGCTTCATGTCCCTGTGCAAGAAAGCACAGCATGCCTGTACCAAGGGCAAGTCATCCGCTGAGCATCCATTATACAGCACGTAGGTACCGAGCTTGTTTTCACGTCTATACACGAGCGTGGTTTCAGTAGCCATAACATAAACAGAAATGGCCCTTTATCCGGAGAACTCCAGGTCCCAAGCATTTTGGATGGCAGATTTATAAAAATATAATAGACTATAGACGCTACAATGGTATCAGCTGCTGCTTTTTTTTTTCAATTAACTGACGCTACAATGGTGTCAACTTTAACAGATATTTTTTTTTTCTTGTTGTTGTTTCATGGGGCAGATAAAGGGTTAAAACCCACTGCCAAATGTGTTCTTCTCCGCATGCTGCCTGCTTGTTTACAACAGGAGTTACGGACTGTGCCGTATCTAGAAGCTCTGGATATGCAGTCTGTTCCTGGAAACCATTGTATTCCCAGCACGTTTTTTTAGAATTGGATTCCAGTAATATTAGAATATTAAATAAAAAAAAAAAAACATGTATGCATAGAAAAGAAAAATATTCAATGTATTTAGGCAAAAGTGTGGCATTTGGTATTCCAGTCCCTGCAGTAACAGCCAATGGCATTATTGTAAAGTAATTGATTTTCGTGTGAAAGCAGCCAGTGAATAAGGTCACATCCTGAAAGATATTACTATCTCTTGATATAGATATTTCTGATTCCTTTGGAGAGGCTCTGCTCCTGCCCATCAACGCCATAACACAGTTTTTTATTTTGCAAATGGATTGTTAACTATAAATGACCTTCTTCTCCTCAAACCATATAGAAATATGTATTTTTTTTCTACTTTTTACATGTGCCGTATTTTATTTTATATCTCTGCAACTCATTTTAATTTGCCTATCCCATTTGAAAAAAAAAAATGTTGCATACATGACTTGTTTAACTATAACAATAATAATGTATAGCAATCACTTTGAATTTCACTGACTGTATGCTTCTGTATGGTCACAGAAATCCTAAGTGACTTCTTATATCCTTGTCATTTACAGTAGGGGGTACATTATCACTCATGTATTATAAGGGATACTGTACCCCTTCTAATATCCTCTCATTTACTGAGTTCCCTGTATAACTCAGCCTGCAGCCTTGGGCCTTTATATGGTCACAGAACAACCCCTCAGTGACTTCTAATATCCTTATCATTTACAGTAGGGGGTACATTATCCCTTATAATACATGAGTGATACTCAGAGTTCCCTGTATAACTCAGCCTGCAGCCTTGTGCCTTTATATGGTCACAGAACAACCCCTCAGTGACTTCTAATATCCTTATCATTTACAGTAGGGGGTACATTATCCCTTATAATACATGAGTGATACTCAGAGTTCCCTGTATAACTCAGCCTGCAGCCTTGTGCCTTTATATGGTCACAGAACAACCCCTCAGTGACTTCTAATATCCTTATCATTTACAGTAGGGGGTACATTATCCCTTATAATACATGAGTGATACTCAGAGTTCCCTGTATAACTCAGCCTGCAGCCTTGTGCCTTTATATGGTCACAGAACAACCCCTCAGTGACTTCTAATATCCTTATCATTTACAGTAGGGGGTACATTATCCCTTGTAATACATGAGTGATAATCAGAGTTCCCTGTATAACTCAGCCTGCAGCCTTGTGCCTTTATATGGTCACAGAACAACCCCTCAGTGAGTTCTAATATCCTTATCATTTACAGTAGGGGGTACATTATCCCTTATAATACATGAGTGATACTCAGAGTTCCCTGTATAACTCAGCCTGTAGCCTTGTGCCTTTATATGGTCACAGAACAACCCCTCAGTGAGTTCTAATATCCTTATCATTTACAGTAGGGGGTACATTATCCCTTATAATACATGAGTGATACTCAGAGTTCCCTGTATAACTCAGCCTGCAGCCTTGTGCCTTTATATGGTCACAGAACAACCCCTCAGTGACTTCTAATATCCTTATCATTTACAGTAGGGGGTACATTATCCCTTATAATACATGAGTGATACTCAGAGTTCCCTGTATAACTCAGCCTGCAGCCTTGTGCCTTTATATGGTCACAGAACAACCCCTCAGTGACTTTTAATATCCTTATCACTTACACCTCTAAGTCCTGGAAATTAAAGTTGGCCATTTGCTTATACATTGTTGGAATATTTTTAGGCAGAGTTGAAGGTCAATCCATCCAGTTGGGTGGCTGCATTTGTATCAATCAAACATTTTGATTGATACAAAGGCTGAAATAAAAACAGATCTAGGTGATGATTGGATAATTAGCACCTCAAGCTCTTATTAGGCCTTTGGCTTTGTAGGTCTATAACTACATTTCCTGATTGTTCCTGGTGATGGTTTAGATCAGGGATCCCCAACCTTGTCTTAACTGTAAGCCCCATTCAACTGTAAAAAGAATTGGAGAGCTACACAAGTATGAAATAGTTCCTAGGGGAACAAATAAGTGTTGTGATTGGCTATTTTTAGCCCCTAAGAGGACTGGACTAATGGAGGCTCTGTTTGGCAGTACATCTGGTTTCATGCAACCAAAAGAAATTCAAAAGAATCCCTGTTTTAAAGGCCACTGGGGGCAACATCCAAAGGGTTGGTGAGCAACATGTTGGGGATCACTGGTTTAGATGATGTTGCTTTATTGAGGTAATAGTGCCGGTGATGGTGTTGGAAAACCAAATTGTGTTGCTGGAAGAACTGATATTACAAAAAGGGAGTCAAACGTTCCAGTGTGCTTAAGGAGTATCCATGAATATGGATGAGGTCGAACAGGGCGATTTGCAGTAGGGGAAATATGGAATATTTGGAAAAGGCATGTCAAAACCCCAGTTCCTCAATAACTGGCAGCGTTAAGGTATAAAGCCCAATACCAGCTGAAGATATTCAACCATTTTTACATTGTGTCATATATCATTTATATATATTGGAAGATTATCAGGTGTTGGGGAAACTTGAGTTATTAGAGATGGGGGACAGTGGTATAAACAAGAAGGTCACCCCAGCCTTTTAATTCTCTAGATGGATAAAGTACTAAAAGAATTCAAAAGCAAATAAACTACCCAAATATCGAGATTTTTAGTTGGTGGGATTTCTTGAGTTTTCTTTTGGTGGCAACATGGACACTGTATGGACAGTTCTACACCTGTAGATGTGATTCCGTATTCTGTATTAACATATAAATTAATCTTCTGCTCCTCATAAGATTATTGCTCAATGGCTAAGATTAGAAGTTCTACAGAAGAAAAGTCTACAAAATCAGAATAAACAGTGGTTTATTTGACCCTCCAATGGTGAGAACAATTTATTTATGATATAAGATCAATAGTGAGCACAGTGTGCATCCCATTACAAATATATACAATCTAGTTAGCAAAGAAATGTTCACAGTTGCTTCACCTAGGTCTTAGCCTGTGGTGCTCATAAGATAAATGTCATAATTTCTATTGTTGATGTCATAGTGTGACCAAGTTTTCAGAAGTTGATTGGACATCTCTATTGCTTCTGCTCACATAGTGATAGCCAGGTTTCCAAGAGCACACATGGACAAATACATTTGAGCTGCTCACCCAGTGATGGACAGTTTTCCATGAACACACATGGACAGGTACATATTGTCTGCTCAACCAGTGATGGACAGGTTTCCATGAGCACAAATGGACAGGTACATATTGTTTCCTCACCCAGTAATGGACAGCTTTCCATGCGCACACATTGACAGGTACATATTGTCTGCTCAACCAGTTATGGACAGGTTTCCATGAGCACACAGGTACATATGATCTGCTCAGCCAGTGATGGACAGTTTTCCATGAGCAAACATGGACAGGTACATATTGTCTGCTCACCCAGTGATGGAGAGGTTTTCATGAGCGCACATGGACAGGTACATATTGTCTGCTCTCCCAGTGATGGACAGTTTTCCATGAGCAAACATGGACAGGTACATATTGTCTGCTCACCCAGTGATGGAGAGGTTTTCATGAGCGCACATGGACAGGTACATATTGTCTGCTCTCCCAGTGATGGACAGGTTTCTATGAGCACACATGGACAGGTACATATGATCTGCTCACCCAGTGATGGGCAGGTTTCCATGAGCACACATGGACAGGTACATATTGTCTGCTCACTCAGTGATGGATTAATTTGGGATGGACAGTCTTACATCCTGAAACTTCTGATATTTAATAATAACAATAATAATAATAATACTAATATAGGTATTGCCTGACTCTATAGATATACTGTAGATCCAGGCATTATATATGGCATATTAAGGGAATCCGGAATCTGTTATCTATTAATCTTTAAATTAAGGCAATTCATCGTCTTAAAATAATTCTTAATTTTTGACCGATTTGTATTTTCTGTGTAATTACAACAGTCCATTTTACTTGATGGTAGCAAATTTGATGACAAAAGAATCAGAAGGCAGGGTGCTCCACAGAAAGACCCTATATCTGTAAAACTACAGACCAGATGAATTCTGGGTAACAGATACCTCAGTATACTAAAGCCCTTTAAATCGCTTAGCTCCCTAATCCCTAAGATGCAATGTAAGTAGGCCATGCTGATCCCAAGTCAGAAATCCTCAGCTCTGCACGTTGATGTCTGCATGGTCATGATACAAAAAGAAAGATGTGAGACCTGCTGTTATCAAGTCCAGCTTTTACTAATGTTACACACAGAAAGCAAAATAAAGCTTTGAGTGGTGATATTTAAGGATAGGAGGTCTTTGATGTCACTGTTGGATCTAAAAGGACAAGAAATTTCCCACTGCTCTGTGGTTTGTACCTGCTCACTTGTTGTTCACATTGCTCAGGTGTTATTTATTGCCTGGATTGGAACCAGAGACCTGAAGTTTATTGCACAGTTTGCATTATCTCTGCTCTATATGAGGAGACAGCTAGGTTCCTGATCCAATGTTTTCTTCTGATTATCCTTGAGTTTTTAGCTAGTTGTCATAGCTAGCTGAATCTGAGCTTCCCATCAACTTCTCTATATAATCCCTGCCTCTGAGTTCATTTACTTCCCATTATACATTAAAATTTTTGAACTTGTGTGCCACATTGTGACTTGTATTTTAGATTCCTTATTCCTTGTCCTGTTCATTCCAGTCCCCAGTATTGCTCTCCTGGTTTTGATCTTTGTCTGTTTTCTGTTCTTGTGTTGTTTTTTTTCTGGATTCTACTTTGTTGTGTTCTTACTGACTTTTCCCCTGAGTTCTGAGTTCAGTTGGTAGCACCTGAGAAGCTGAGGGCCAGGCCCAAGTCTAAGGGTGACTGTTATAGGCAGAATAGCCTAGACATAAATCAAACCAAGAATAATAATGGGAAACATATACAACAGTTAAGAGTAAAATCAATACAGCATAAGCCCTCAGAACTAAAGGCAAGAAATCAAAACATCAAAAATAACCTAAAAAACTTTTTTATAAGGGTTTTATCTTTCAAAGTTTTTGTTAAGAACGGAGTCCAAATCCAGAACTAGCACAGAGGTCCTGGGCTTGGCTCACTCTTCTACCAATAACAATCATCTTTCACCTTGGAAGGAGCCCTCCTCTACTTGGGTGCCACCAAGTCTTAACGTGAGAAAACCAGGGAGAGAGTTCTGGGCAGGCAAGGGAACCAAACGTAGTACTCGAACAGAGTCCATGGAGCGTGGTCAAGGGACAGGTTGGGTCGACACCAATTAGGAGAAGCAGTACAGATTCAAAAGACGAGAGAGTAGTCGAGGTCACAGGCCGAGTCAAACACACCAATATTGCAGTACAAAGCAGGATCCAAGAGTACACGGGCTAAGGTCAGAACAGGCAATAAGAGAAAAGGTTTAGAAGCCAAATCGGAGCTCACCCCTTCTTTAGATGAAACGTCTCCCACCTCGACCGCAGCTCTCGCGGGATCCTCCTCACCCCGTCGAGGGAGCAACATTCAATACACAGTCCTACCCCGCTCCACGGCGCAGATCGAAGACAACACAGGAGGCGATATCTTTCAAATTTCTTGTGGCTTTATTCGGTACATCTTAGTGAGTATTTGGCAGTGGGTTGGTGTGGAGAAACCTACGCGTTTCGTGCTCTCCCTCGAGGCACTTCGTCAGGGTCCTCCTGTGTTGTCTTCGATCTGCGCCGTGGAGCGGGGTAGGACTGTGTATTTAAGGTCAGAACAGGCAATGGACTAGACAAGGTCAGGGACAGGTAGGGTCAGGAACAGATCAGAACACTTACAAAACAGGCAGTGGACTAGACAAGGTCAGGGTCAGGCAGGGCCAGGAACAGATCAGAACACTTAGAAATCGCACCCAGAAACTACTGAAAATAGACCTTACGTTGGGCAATGAGTTGAAATTCGTGCAGTGAACATTGACATCATAGGAGGAAGCAGCAGTTGCTGCGGGTGTCCCCGCAGCACCACTGGACCACCAGGTACCCTTACATTTTCATCTCATATCACATACATACAGTATTCACTTAAACTTTTTGCTCTAGTAGCAAACTTAATGGACCATACTTTTTTTAATATACCCACAATGATCATCATCAAGCGGTGAGGATGGCGGCAACAAGGTATGGTTAGATCATTTTGGACCTAAATTGTTCTGGCTTTTGATATTTTAATGGATCCTGCATCATGTCATGTTGTTCCACATGTGACACGAGTCTTGGCAAAGCTACATTTATAGGCACATCAACTTCAAACCATTGTGTTAAAATGAAGAGCGAATACCACAGCTTATGCTGACTTTCATTTCCTTCTAAGGTAGAATGGTACCGCAGCATAGCAAATAACCATTTTCGTGATGTTTAACACTTTTATATTGACATATATTTGTCAAATATTAACTAGGTCTCCTCAAAGTTTGGACGGCAGCACATACTCCAAATAAAGTAAAATAGAATCATAGTCTTTAATGGTAAAACTTTTAAAATCAAATTGATTTATTTTGGGTCAAGAGGGTCAAAAACCTGACGCATTTCGGGCCCTAATCATAAGCATATTAACTAGTTATTTTCCAAGAATACTTCCAATAAACTGAGATATTATAAAATCAGAATACAAAATAATTCCATATTAATGTTCCTCATAGAACTCTATCCTTGCAAAAGACTTTCGTCAGTGACTAAAATAACAATTACCGTATATACTCGAGTATAAGTTGTCCCGAGTATAAGCCGAGGTACCTAATTTTACCTCCAAAAACTGGGAAAGCTTATTGACTCTAGTATAAGCCGAGGGTGAGAAATGCAGCAGCTTCTGGTAAGTTTCAATCAAAAAATTGAGGGTTTCTGCTCCCATTGGAGGTGCCGGCGTCTCTTTTGGATGCTGGCGACCATTCTTGGACACTGGCGAATATTCTTGGAGACTATTCTTGGATGCCGGCGACTATTCTTGGACGCCGGTGACTATTCTTAGGCGCCGGCGACCATTTTTGCGCTTGACCAGAGTATAAGCCGAGGTAGAGTTTTTCAGCATATTTTGGGGGCTGAAAAACTCGGCTTATACTCGAGTATATATGGTAGCTTTTGCATTTTACACCATTTACACAGAGAATTGGGTTAATAAGCGAGAATGTGTTTTGGAATCTAAATCCCTCTTGGCCATGTATTATTTATGCTCTCAGTAATCTGTGCCGCATAGTCCTCTTGATCCCTGGCAATTTATCTGAGCACCAGAGTAGCACCGGGCAGAAGTCAAGGAATGTCATAAAAAAAAACCTCCAATAAAATGGTGCATTTGCAAAATTATATTTTCTGTTTAATATTATTGAAGAGAAACCTTCCCAGGAGCACAAACATACATATTGACCCCAAATCAATTTGTTTTATACAATAGATAATTAAATACATCTTCTTTACTTGTAGTACATTATTTAAATATCAAATTAATGCAAAAGTAGAAGATACATTATAT
Organism: Xenopus petersii; assembly: GCA_038501925.1. Taxonomy (NCBI): domain Eukaryota; kingdom Metazoa; phylum Chordata; class Amphibia; order Anura; family Pipidae; genus Xenopus; species Xenopus petersii. The sequence goes on along the minus strand of CM076683.1, from coordinate 138,245,602 downwards.
TTACAAAGAAAACTTTCCTGCTTTAATCAAAATTTCCCCTTAAAACTTTATTAACAACACCTAGCCAATGGCCAGTCCCAGGGTCAGACTGGGGTGAGCAAGGCACACTGAGGCTCCTATGTCAGGGGCCCCCAATGCCCCTTTAGGGCCACTGCCACCCACCCACTCTCACACCAACAGCAATTGGGAGAGACTGCCGGTCGGCGTGGTCTACCAGGACTTTATCCGGTCTCCTGCCAGGCCAGTCTGACCCTGACCAGTGCTCATTTCAACAGCCAGTGACACTTAGCGCTTTAAATTATGGGATGCCAGCCAATCCCTATCTTATGGGCAGACAGTCATTAGAAGCTTGGTGGACCTGAAAGGGAACTGCGGTATATGACTCCCTCTGTCAAGGCAGAACTATTATTGGATATCCAATTGGAAACCCAAGTGGCATTGGATACATCCCACTTAGGGTGATTTTAGAATACAGTGTAGCACCCCTTTACATCTTTTAATGGTTCTAGGATTGTCCTGTCTGTAAAATGAACATGTGATTGGGGCGTTGGGCGGATTAAGGGGTAACATAATAAAAAATCCAATGTCTACTACAGGTCTAGTGATAATATGTATTAAAAACTGATCAGCATGGAGCATTTCCTTATTAGTTTTTGGAAAGTCAGTATCTGGTTGAAAGACGGAGATCCACTTAGTAGCGTCCATGACACCTGATTGTACCTATGGATATACCAAATAATGGATTTGTTTCAGCATTTGGCCAGTCTGGTTTTAAAACTGTTCAAGTGTCTCTTGGTACTTACCCTGTGTTGCTTTGCATGAAACCTACCAGTACCTATATATTAAATACCATCATGGAGGCCCATGTGTAGTAAAAATAACTAATTCTCAGCCAAAAATTGTGTTTTCAATCATTTTTACAACCAGCCTCAGACTGGGGATCTGGGACTGCAGCCTCTTGAGCCCGCACACATCCCAGCTCCTGCTGTAACCCCCACTGCCCCTGGGTCTCCCTACCCAGGTGCAACCCTCTGTCCTGCCAAAGTCAAAACCCACTATGCCCCCAAACTTATTTTTAGCATGTTTTGGTCACAATCAGGCCAGTGGCCAGGTAAAGGTCACTGGCCCACACAGTGTTTGTGGTTGGTGAGGCCCATCAGGTTTTTTTCCAGTGTCCCACCAGTCCAGTCCATCCCTGTTAACTCAATACAATTTACCACCATTGTCAAATATATCAAGATCTCTTGGCAGGTACAGTGCATGTATTTTACTGTATATTCTATATATTAACTTTGGTATGCAAATACATACACACACACACGCAGACATATATATATATATATATATATATATATATATATATATATATATACACAATCCCAATCTGGAGCACTCCCAAGTAATGGTCACTGCCTGGGTGCTGGTTAAATTATAAATAATTGAATCGGCGAATAAACCGCACTGCCAGGACTTCCATACAATGTGAAAAATAAAAAATTTTATTTCAACGTTTCGGCTCCAAACTTAAGCCGTCTTCAGGAAGACCTCCTCCTGAAGACGGCTTAAGTTTGGAGCCGAAACGTTGAAATAAAATTTTTTATTTTTCACATTGTATGGAAGTCCTGGCAGTGCGGTTTATTCGCCGATTCAATTATATATATATATATATATATATATATATATATATATATATATATTGTCACGACCGGCACCCAATACCAGAACAAATGCCAAGCACCCTGGTCTCGGCTCGGCTTCACCAGTAGTGTGACCACTGTTGGGCTTCGGGAGGAGCCCTCAGCTTACTTGGGTGCCACCTGGACTTAACGAGGGGTGCAAGGCGAGGTGTTCTGGCTGGCGAAGGGGCACGGCTGTTAGCAAAGTCTTTTGGGCCGAAGGTCACGGTACAAATGGAGCAGACAAGAGAATCGTCAGACAGGCTGGGTCGAGGCAGGCAGATATCAGAATCGTCAGGCAGGCAAGGGGCAAACCGGGTTGTCAATCAAGGGGTTAAGCAGGAAGAGTTGTTGTAGGCAGGCAGGGGTCAGGATACAGAGTTCAGAAAAGTCAGGATACAGGCAGGGTCAAACACGGATAAACAGGATAGAGAATAACAGGAAAAGATGCACTAGGCTCAGAAACCACTTAGAAACAAAGTTCTATCACGGGCACTGGCTGGGAGACATAATGGGCCTTATAAAGGTTCAAATTTCGCGCCAAACTGGCGTCAAAAACGTGCTGGCGCCAATGCACCAGCGTGCCTGCGCCTTTAAGAGGCGCCAGCGCCGGCTCATGGACTATGCGGCGGGCGTCCCCGCAGATGGTGCGGTGGACGACCCCGCCGCATAGGTAAGTTCCTTACATATATATATATATATATATATATATATATATATATATATATATATTTCTTAAAGAGAATTAGGTGTAGCCTTTCTCTGGTGCTTGGGCGCCATGCCCAGAATGATATATATCCCTGGCTCCCGTCCTCTGCTCTGAGAGATAAATTTATTTGCGCTAATTTAAATGAAAAACTTGAGTTAAAGGTAATTATAGTTGGAAGAATAAGTGGCTCTTCACTGCAATTAAATGTTTAATGGGATCCTGTCGTCACATTATTATCCCTTCTATTAGAATTTGACATTTTTTTTTGTAGAAACTTTAATGGTGTTTTGTCATTTTCTACTGAATTTAGAGGTTCAGGTCTCATGTTCTCATGATGTCATCGGTGGGGCTACATTGTTCCAAGTCTGATTGACTCGTGACGTCTGTTCTGGAAAGCATGTAATAGTTTGTAATACTTTTTCATGTGATGTTATGGAATGTTCTAGACCACAACTATTCCAATTGGAGGCCCAATGGCCAGATGTGACCCTCCAAAGGATTTATATGACCCCTGGAATGCTCAGAGGCTCCAGGGATTACAATGGGAGACATCATCATTTTAATGAGAAGCCATCATGACAACAGGGAAGCCACTAGTCCAACATCCAGACATGGAGATCAGTGCCACCAAGCAATGCACTTGACTGTTCAGATGAAATCTTGGTGGGGGAGAAATATGTCACCTACTGATCAGTAACTCCATATGAAGGTGTTGAAGGTGATTAGTTCACATTTCTACTGTTCTTGTTGCTAGGACTTTCCATCTCTTGAAGCAACAAGGTACAATGTTCTCTGGGCAAAGTTGAGTAAAGTCAATATATCTATAGTCTACTGAGGCAAGCTCTTATTCTTCTAAAACAGAATGGGTAGCTTTTTTTCCTGATAGTTTTTTTTGTCCTTAAAATTTCAAAGGAAGACCATTTTTATTTGGCCTTAAATAACAAACTATTAAAGTGGTGGTTCACCTTTAAGTTAATTTTTAGTATGTTATAGAATGGCTAATTCAAAACAACTTTTCAATTGGCTTTTATTTTTGTTTCATGGTAATTATTTGCCTTATTCTGACTCTTTCCAGATTTAAAATGGGGGTCACTAGACCCATTTTAAAACAAAGGCTCTGTAAGGCTTCAACCATATATTGTTGTGGCTACTTTTTAATATTCACCTTTATATTCAGAACCTCTCCTATTCATATTCCAGTCTCTTGTTCCAATCTGTGCATGGCTGCTAGGGGAATGTTGACCCAAACTGGAGAGCTACTGAATAAAAAGCTAAATAGCCCCAAAAGGCTCCCAACAAATAATAAAAAATGAAAACGAATTGCAAATTGTCTCAGAAAATCACCATACTAAAAGTTAATTTAAAGTTGAATAACTCATTTAAGACAATCTTTCATTACTCTCCTTTGGAAGGTCTAATATGGGTGCCTGCCATAGTAGAAAGCAAAGGTATCAGCAGGGCATTGGTGATTGGTGATGTCTCAGGTCTTATGCCTTTTCCTAGAGCTCAGTGGTCTCAGCCAGTCCGCTTCAGCTCATCCCTTAGCCATAAGGTCTTACAGGACATACGGCTATCATTGTGTATTTGTAAAGGGTGCTCACCCTGGTGATCTAGTGGGCCAGCAGGGACACCCTCCATGTGGTGTTCCGGTTCGGCCGATCATACTGCACTGGCTTAGGGCGCGCACAGAGCGAACTTCCGGGTTTTAAGTGCGCAACTTCGCCAGCGTCATGACGTCATTGCGCAATGGCGTGAGATTTAAAGGTAGATTCCGGCCTGTCTGACTATCCTGTAACTCTGTAATCCTGACCCTTGCCTGCCTGACCATTCTGAACTCCTCTGATCCTGACCAAAGCCTGTCTGACAATTCTGATCTCTCCTGGTGTTTGACCTTTGCCTGTCTGACTACTCTTTTGAACTCCACTTGTACTGACCCCGGCCTGATTGAACTTGCTAGAATTCCGCCTGTACCGACCACTGCCTGTCTGACTATGCTTTGTCTATTCCTTGAACTGTGACTTCCGTCCAACACCTTGTTAACGACCGTGCCCCTTTGCTCGTTCAGAACCTTTGCTTGGCTCCTCTCTTATTAAGACCTGGTGGCATCCAATTACCTGAGGGCTCCTCCCGAAGTAAAAGGTGGCTGTTAAAGGCAGAAGCAAGAGCTGAGACCAGGGAGCCTAGCACTTGTTCTGAATTTAGGGTGCCGATTGTGACAGTATTCTTCTTCTCAAGAGAACACAGGCTGAAAGTAAATACCCACCACCAAGGATCCTCTCTAGTCCCTGAGCCAAGATTTCTGTTGTTTCTTTACAGGAGAAGAACTGGTGTTCCAAGGCCATTTTCAGGCAGGGAACATAAGGCGACACTGTGGTTGCCGTCTCCATGTTGATCAGCCTACGAGGGCAATGTGCTAGATTCTGGGAGGATGGGACTTATCAAGGGAAGGAGAAACACAAAACCCAAACACAACAGCTAGCCTTAACATACTATGTTTCTTTCTGTTATATTCGTATTTTCGGCACAAGGGCTTGTTGGAGTTAACCTTTGCCAAATGTGTGTTTTTCACAGCACTTTCTGTATATCTGTTGCCTTTTTCCTATTAACTGATATGTGCAATCTCGTTGCCAGAGCAATAAAAAGGAAACAGCTGTGAGATTTCACTCTTTGTCTGTGACTGCTAATTAATTGCGCGGCTTCTGATGTAGGTGCCTGAATATTCTCTACGTGTGAATTAAACTTGATCCCACTTAAACTCCATGGCAAGATTTCATATGTTGGTGTCCCTGCTAAACGCTGCCATAATTAGATGGAAAGAAAATCTCATTGTAAGAGGTTTAGTATAATATTCTGTAATGGGCTATTTTGCCTACAATTATATTCCTCTTATTTTGGTTGCTCAATGTGGCCCCATCTCAAATCCCTGGTTAAGACTGTGTGTGATGTCATAATGAGTCCCTGTCGTTTGAGGTCCAGAACTGACCACCAGATATTGGAACCTTAGGTGAAACAGTAGGGCAGAGTTTGGGACATTTAGGGTCATGTCCTATATAGTACAATGTTGTCTGCAGGTATAGAAGTTATAGCATCCAATCAGGCAGTAGCATTCACTACACTACAAAAATGTGATTGGTTAGTGATTGCTACGACCTAAAGCAAGCTATGTACAGTTCTGTGATCCATTATCCAGAAAGCTCCAAATTACGGGATGGCCGTCTCCCATAGACTCCATTTTATCCAAATAATCCTAATTTTAGAAAATGATTTCCTTTTTCTGTGTAATAATAAAACAGTAGCTTGTACTTGATTCCAACTAAGATATAATTTATCTTCATTGGTATCAAAACCAGTCTATTTGGTTTAATTAATGTATAAATGATTTTCTAGTAGACTTCAGGTATGAAGATCCAAATTATGGAAAGATAAATTATCTGGAATAACCCAAGTCCCGACCATTCTGGATTATAGGTCCCATACCTGTACATGTTATTGCATAGACCCTTTTACCTATTTTTGTTCAAAGGGATTCTGTCATGACTTTTATGATGTAGTTTTTATTTTTAAATGACACTATCTACACTGTAACTAATTCACTCTACAATATAAAAGTTCATTCCTAACCCAACAAGTGTATTTTATAGTTGTAATATTGGTGTGTAGTTGCATCTCAGGTCATTTTGCCTGGTCATGTGCTTTCAGAAAGAGCAAGTGCTGCACTATGGAACAGCTTTCTGGCAGGCTGTTGTTTCTCCTACTCAATGTAACTGAAGGAGTCGCAGTGGGACATGGATTCTTACTATTGAATGCTGTTCTGTTATCTGATTACCTTTCCATTGTTCCCGGGGTAGGGAGGAGGGTGATATCACTCCAACTTGCAGTGCAGAAGTAAAGAGTGACTGAAGTTTATCTGAGCATGACCGGGGGCACTTGGGAAACTCACAATATGTCTAGCCCCATGTCAGATTTCAAAACTAAATATAAAAAAATCTGTTTGCTCTTTTGAGAAATGGATTTCAGTGCAAAATTCTGCTGGAGCAGCACTATTAACTGATGCATATTCAAAAAGCATTGTTCTCCCATGACAGTATCCCTTTAAACACAGCTAATAGGGATCCTGTTCCTTGTTCCAGCCTCGGATGAGCAGAAGTTCAAACACTTAGGGGCCGATTTATCAAGGGTCAAATTTTGAGGGTTAATAAACCCTCAAATTCAACCCTCGAAGTAAAATCCTTCGAATTCGAATATAGAATTAGAAGGATTTTAGCGCAAATACTTCAATTGATCGATCGGATAAAAATCATTCGATTGAACGATAAAATCCTTCAAATCGAACTATTCGTAGGATTTTAATTTGAACAATTTTTATTCGACCAAAAAAAACTTAGAAAAGTGCTGGGGAAGGTCCCCATAGGCTAACATTGAACCTCGGTAGGTTTTAACTACCGAAGTATGTAGTCTTAGTATTTTTTAAAGAGACAGTACTTCGACCCAAAAAAATACTTCGAAATTCGAAGTATTTGTCATTTGAATCCTTCACTCGAGCTTAGTAAATGTGCCCCTTATTATTACATAATGCACTAAGGCAATAGAATGGATGCAGGACCTAATTAACCTGAATCTAGGAGTGAAAATATGATGTGATTGGTGTGGCTGAAACATGGCTGAATGAGTCACATGACTGGGCAGTAAATATTAGTGGCTATACTTTGTTTCGGAGGGACAGAGGCAATAGAAAAGGAGGAGGGGTGTGTCTGTATGTTAGGCAGGATTTAAAAGCTCATATAAAGGAGGAGGTGATGTTAGAAAATGAGGGGGCAGAAGTCTAATGGGTGGAGTCCTTCACCAATTGTAAAGAGTCCAGCAAATTAATTGTAGGGGTCGCTATAGACCCTATAATGTAACTGAGGAGTAGGAGCCAAAGCTCCCGATGCAAATAGAAAAGGCTGCTAGTTTGGGTAAAGTAATGATAATGGGGGATTTCAATTACCCAGATATTGACTGGAGCAACGGTACTGCCAGATCAGTTAATGGGAACAATTTTATAAACTTTTACATGACAATTTTATGGCACAGGTTGTTGAGGAGCCAACCAGAAACATTGCTATTCTGAATCTAGTGATCTCTAATGAGCCAGTAAATGTGCAAGTCACTGAACCCCTGGGTAATAGTGACCATAATGTTATATCATTTAATGTCTGGTGCAAAAAACAAATATATACTGCGGCAACAAAAACCATGAATTTTGGAAAAGCTAATTTTAGTGCCTTGAGGGCTGCCCTACAGAGCATTGATTGGGGCATTAGGTTTTCAGCTAAAAACACAGAACAGAAATGGTTGTCCTTTAAAATGATATTAAATCATTACTGTTTTTATTCCCTTAAGGACTAAACGTAGAAGCTCTAAGAATCATCCTGTGTGGCTTAATACAGAAGTAAAGAAGTTAATAGGAAAGAAGAGAAAGGCATTTAAAAACTACAAATCTGTTGGGACAGAAGCTGCATTTAATGAATATAAACACTGTAATAAATGTTGTAAATCAGCAATCCGGAAGGCAAAGAAAGGAAATGATCTTCTCATATTCACTTTTATCTGGTATGGTGTCTATGGATTGGAGAAAAGCTGATGTTATTCCAATATTTAAAAAGGGATTACGATCTCAGCCTGGCAATTAAAGGCCAGTAAGTCTGACATCTGTGGTGGGCAAATTATTTGAAGGCTTGTTAAGGGATCACATTCAAAATGTTGTCCTAGTGAATGGCATTATGAGCAGCAATCAGCATGGCTTTATGAAGGATAGGTCATGTCAGACGAATTTGATTGCTTTTTATGATGAGGTAAGTAAGATGCTGGACAGTGGGGGGGGGGGGGGGCGGTAGATGTGATCTATTTGGATTTTGCCAAAGCGTTTGATACTGTGCCCCACAAACGACTGCTTTCTAAACTAAGGTCTGTTGGGCTTAATGAAGTCGTTTGCACGTGGATAGGAAACTGGCTACAGGATCGGGTACAGAGGGTGGTTGTTAATGGGACATTCTCTACTTGGAGTAAGGTTCTTAGTGGGGTCCCCCAGGGCTCAGTATTGGGGCCACTTTTATTTAACTTGTTCATTAATGACTTAGGGGAGGGTATTATTAGTAATGTATCAGTGTTTGCAGATGACACAAAACTATCAGCCCAATTAATTCCATCCAGGATGTGGCACTTGCAACATGATCTTGACAAACTGGCAATCTGGGCAGCTAAGTGGCAAATGAGATTCAATGTTGATAAATGTAAAGTCCTGCACCTGGGATGTAACAATATCCACTCATACCCTTAATGGGACTGCACTAGGCAAATCCATAATGGAGACGGAGCTTGGAGTCCTTGTAGATAATAAACTTGTCTGTAGCAAGCAATGCCAGTCAGCAGCATCAAGGGCAAATAAGGTCTTGAGTTGTATTAAATGGGGCAGAGAGTCACGGGAGGAGGGGGTCCCACTGTATAGAGCACTGGTAAGGCCCCATCTAGAATATGCCGTACAGTTTTGGTCTCCATCACTCAAACAGGACATTATTGTATTAGAGAGGGTACAGAGAAGGGCAACTAAGCTTGTAAAGGGAAAATCTTAGCTATGAGGAAAGACTGGCCAAATTGGGGATGTTCACGCTGGAGAAGAGGCGCTTAAGGGGTGATATGATAACTATGTATAAATATATAAGGGGATCATATAATAATCTCTCTAATGATTTATTTACCAGTAGGTCTTTCCAGCTGACACAAGGTCACCCATTCCGATTAGAAGAAAAGAGGTTCCAGCTAAATATTGGGAAGGGGTTTGTTACAGTGAGAGCTGTGAAGATGTGGAATTGTCTCCCTGAATCAGTGGTACAGGCTGATACATTAGATAGGTACAAGGAAGGGTCGGATGCTTTATTCACCAGTAGCTCCTCCCAGCAGACAAGAGGGAGCCAATGAGATTAGAGGAGGGAAAGGGGTGTTACAGGGAGAGCTGGGAAGTGAATCAGTTGTACAGGCTGATACATTAGATAGGTATAAGGAAGGGTCGGATGCTTTATTCACCAGTAGCTCCTCCCAGCAGACAGGAGGGAGCCAATGAGATTAGAGGAGGGAAAGGGGTGTTACAGGGAGAGCTGGGAAGTGAATCAGTGGTACAGGCTGATACATTAGATAGGTATAAGAAGGGGTTGGATGGTGTTTAGCAAGTGAGGGAATACAGGGATATGGGAGATAGCTCATAGTCCAAGTTGATCCAGGGACTGGTCCCATTGCATTTTGGAGTCAGGAAGGAATTTTTTCCCCCTCTGCGGCAAATTGGAGAGGCTTCAGATGGGTTTTTTAGCTTCCTCTGGATCAACTGGCAGTTAGGCAGATTTACAAAAAACAAACTAAAACGTTGAACTTGATGGATGTGTGTCTTTTTTCAACCTTACTTACTATGTTACTATGTTACTATGTTAATTCCCATTACCCGTGCCTTTTTTTCCTGCTCTATATACCACTCACAGCATTAATTACTGTCTACAGTTAGTAGTTGTGGGGGTGAACCCTGGATGTTGGGTTCTCTGATGGACCAAGGAGGCTCAGTCTATCATTGCTTAGACTTTAGTGCCACAGAGGCCTCCAGAGACCACATTATCATGAAAATGGTAGAATTCCTGCTTACCAAGCAAGATCTGCAGAGTCGTTAGCTTAATAACGCTTAATAACGCATTACTATATGTCAGGTTGGCTGGCAGGACTAAAAAAAACATATTTATTGTAAGATTAGGATGCCAAAGATTTGTGCTCTTGACCCTGAAATCAACCAATGGAAACAAATGCTGCTGATTCAGCTGATTCAGGCCACATATTAAGCACTTCATAAGATGAAATACAAAGTTATTGCATCCCTAGGCTAGAAGCAGAATTCAATATCCATGGATACTCCAGCAGTCAGTAATAAATAAATATGGGGGTCAAGGATGATGGGAGATGTAGTTCTAAAACAAGCCACTCTATAGAGCCTACAAAAGGTTTCATTGACGCAGCTGTTATTATAGTTAAACTCAATATACTCAATAACACGTTATAAATTCCATTCTCATATCCTTCATAATGGGATTTGGTCTTAATGCTTTGATAGAGACCTTCTCTCCAGGAATATGTTCCCATTTCCCGAGCTATAAGGCGGTTCTATCATAAACCAGACTGTCTAAATACAGAATGAAACTGGGATTCCCGCGCATAAATTATTCAGTCCTACCCAGTTTAAATCAATGGCTGCCTGTTTAAGTGCACCAATTATATCGGAAAATATTGCCAAATTGGAGCTGCTCTGGACTGAACAGGGTTATTTTTAGGAGTGATTATTATTATTATAATAAAATACTGTTTGGGCATGGGATCCATTATCCAGAAGCCCATTATCCAGAATGCTCTGAATTACGGACTGGCCATAGACCCCATTTAATCCAAATAATCCAAATTTTTAAAAATGATTTATTTTTTCTGTGTAATAATAAAACAGTAGCTTTAATAAAATATTCAAATATTTTAATATTTTAATAAAGATAATTAATCCTTATTGGAAGCAGAACCCCCGAGCATTCTGGATAACATATATAGTGCAATGTTTTCTGCAGGTATAGAAGATAGATATAGCAACCAATCAGCCAGTAGCATTCGCTACACTTCAAAAATCTGATTGGTTGGTGAAGGCTACGACCTAAAGCAAGTTATGTACAGTTATGGGATCCGTTATCCGTTATACCTGTACTTGCTTTGGCCCCTTTAGCTGTTGCTAAACCTGTAACCCTTGGACTACTTGTGGGTGATGGGAGTTTTAATTCATCAATACCGGTGGCCAGTTGGGCGACACTGATATAAGGTGAAACTTAGTGAACTTAGTGAAACTACTAAAACATTCTGCTTTATTAAAACTGCTATTACCCCATTCATTTTACCTGTTATATATAAGACATTGGAGTTGGCCTTTGTTGGGAACTGTACTTTCTATGTACATAACTAACAGAAATCTGTACAGGTATGGGACCTAGCACGAATTTGCGGCGAATTTCCGTGTTTCGCTACCGGCAAATACATTCGTGAATCTCCCACGAAAAAAATGGTGAAAATTCACCGGTGTCAATTTCCAATTTTCATGATTTTTTCGTGAAAACATTCGAATTGCTCGATTTTTCCGTGAAACCGTTTGAATTGCTAGATTTTTTAGTGAAAACGTCAGTGAAAACATTCGAATTGCTCCATTTTAGTGAAAACATTAGAATTTCACGTTTTTTTTTCGTGAAAACGTTCACATTTCATGTTTTTTTCCGCGAACTTCCCGATTTCACGATTTTTCGTGAATTTCTTGCGAATTTTGCAGTAAATTTACAATTTTTTCGGTGAAGCTAAATGGGAGAAATTCGCCCATCACTAATCCAGAATGCTCGGGACCTGGGGCTTTCCGTATAACAGATATTTCTGTAATTTCGGATCTTCGTACCCAGTGACATCTGTCATCAGTTAAATAATTTAATCTCTTAGGGGTTCACAACTGTCCTTCCAATATCACTTCCAACAATGTAGCCTTCTGCAATACAGGCTCTATGGCACAGCCACCATAACAAACTCAAGGTATAATGTCATTTATAATTCAAGACAGGAGGCCTGTCCATTAGCAGGACATCCTGGAACATTGAATGGTTTCAGATGTATTTCAGCATTGCATAGGTTTAATAACAGAATTGCATATCTCATATAGTTTTCTGGATCAGTTGATGGACCTGTAGGAGTTATTAGACCAGACAATCTCTCTATACCTGTGATCTGAGATCACCGTGTAATCCATTAGAACCACCTCCCAAGTAGCATCTATACAAAGTTCAACATCTGCTAGTAACATTGCCTCCAGTGATGATTGTATAAAGTAGACCTACATGTCCTTGAGAAGGAAGTCTAATCCTTCTGCTGATCATTATACAGTAAGCCAAATGGAACCACATGAGGTCAAGTCTGTAGCTGCTCCTCAGCCCCACGTTTTGGCTCTATACCATAATATTTTGCCCAATAGATCAGACAGTCTATCATATCTTATTGGAGGTATAAGTGCAATTGAAATATATCCTTAAGTCTGGTGTGCAATGAACCTTTAATCTTCAGCGTATATCCATGTGCCGTGATAGGCTTCAATCTTACATTGAGTAAATGAATTATTGATCGTGTGCACATTTGTGAAATGCATGATATAGGCATTGGGTCTGGCCATGCTGAACGTTGCACAGTTGGAACAACAGGAGGGATCTCACTGATGTTATTCCATGGATGTTCTCCCTACAGATGTGCCGTGTCTGGTGTTCAGTAGATCAAGGCTTTCTCAGCAGATGCACATATCATGGAGTTACAATCACTTATGCCAGACAAGATATGGATAATTGTGTTTTGGAAGAGCCCTTGTTGTTGTTGTTATGGGTCATGATCATAAATGGTCGTATTCAGCGTTGTGCCAGAATTATGCGAGAGCCACCCTTTGGTCGAGGATGATAAAGTAGTTTCAGGGAATACAAGAGGCAATCGATTTTACACTCACAAGTTATTGTCTTTCTTCTAAAAATACAACTCCAGGAATTCCCAGCCCATCGTTAATGAATAGGAAGACAATATCCTCATGAAATGTTCCTCTGCACAGAAAGGCTTTAAAATAGTCCCAGGGAATTAAGGAGAGAAATTGGTTACTAGTCGGGCTGGGTGTGATTAATGCCCAGGAAAATGCAAATAACTGAACAGGAATTCCTTGCCGGCTCTTGACTGATACAAAGTGGCTGTGTTATCACAGAGTTCCATTCAGAGCAGCCTTTCCTACAAAAGAACTTTCCATAAAAACAGTGTCAGCAATGAAGAATAAACAGAAATATTTCAGAGGAGACCTTGTTCGGTCCCTAGTGTGATTAGTGACATTCGGTAAGGCTGACGTGCGCAATCATTGAGGATTTTCTTCTGATTTTCTGGTTTGATATAGGGAAAAGTATTTACTAGATTTAATTTCCCCTTTAAAGCATAAGAATCCCCTTGTTATGCTTGAGGGCAAAGAGTAGGAGTTATGCTGAACATACTTTTTGTCTGTTATTTTACTGATTACAAATCTTTGCTATTTCTTGAACCAGACAGGGATAACTGAAACATTTAAACTACAGTAGAACCCCTGATTTCAAGTCCTTGGATTTTACGCTTTCCCAGAATTTACGAAATTTTTTTGTGCTACAATACAGCCAAGCAGTGGAGTTTTTTTCCCTGTATTTTTCAATTTGACTTCCTGATTCTTCAGAGGTTGATTGTCAGATTACCAGGGAACAGCTAACCCCCTGTATAACACACTCTATTAGCTAAAACAAGGAGGAAGGGTGGGGGTAGTTTAAACAGAGCTCAATGGCGCAAATTCACTAAGCGCCGAAGCGCCTAACGCTAGCGTTAATTCGCTAGCGTTTGGCATTTTCGGTACTTCGCAAATTCACTAACGAACGCTGGCGTAAATTCGCTAGTGTTACTTCGCATACTTACGCCAGACGAATTTTCGCTAGCGATGTAACTACGCAAATTCACTAACTTGCGCAGTGTACTGAACGCTACCTTTTACGCTAGACTTCCTTCGCCACCTCAGACCTGGCGAAGCGCAATAGAGTAGATAGGGATTGTTTCCAAAAAAGTCAATTTTTTTTCTAAGTCCCAAAAAACGCTGGCGTGTTTTCTACATGATGGGTGATAGGCTGAAAAAGATCGAAAATATTTTTGGGGCTCCCCTCCTTCCCCCCTACATTTCCTGACTCATGGCAACTTACCTAGACAGTGGGCACATGTGTAGGGCAAAATAAAATTTATATTTGCTGATTTGAAGGTTTTCTAGGCATTTGTAGTGCAGATACGTATTCCTCCATTGAAATTTGAATTTCGCGCCATATGCAAATTAACCATCGCTAGCGAAACTTCGCTTCGCTTGGCGAATTAACGCTAGCACAACTTCGCAAACTAACGATACCCCTGTGCGCAACTTCGGATTTTAGTGAATTTGCGGAGCGCTGGCGAAAATATGCCTGGCGAAGTGCAGTGAAGTGCGGCGAAGTTTCGCCTGGCGCAACTTCGCATCTTAGTGAATTGGCCCCATTGTTTCTAGATTCCTTAACTCAGCTGTTAACAGAAAGGTAGTAAGCGTAAAAACAAAACAACAATCCAGTGGTGCTTTATACATAAAAATACAAAGAATATGAATCATTTTTAAGTAAAAGAATATGCAGAATGTTGTTTTAGCAAAAGTTTCAGCAAAATTTTGCCATTTCATAAATTTTTAAATACATTTTACACATTTTTGAGACACAGAGTCTCATTATAAATGCATTGGAATAAATAAGTATTTTTTTAACAGCGTAATTTCTCACATTAAACGTAGGGGCAGATGTATCAAGGGTCGAATATCGAGGGTTAATTAACCTTCGATATTCGACTAGGAATTGAAATCCTTCGACTTCGAATATCGAAGTCGAAGGATTTAGCGCAGAAAATTTGATCGAACGATCGAAGGATTATTCCTTCGATCGACGATTAAATCGTTCGAATCGAACGATTCGAAGGATTTTAATCCAACGATCGAAGGAGTATCCTTTGATCAAAAAAAACTTAGGCAAGCCTATGGGGACCTTCCCCATAGGCTAACATTGACTTCGGTAGCTTTTATCTGCCGAACTAGGGGGTCAAAGTTTTTTTTAAAGAGACAGTACTTCGACTATCGAATAGTCGAACGATTTTTAGTCGTAGTCGTAGTCGAAGGTCGAAGTAGCCCATTCGATGGTCGAAGTAGCTCAAAAAACACTTTGAAATTCGAAGTTTTTTTACTTCGAATCCTTCACTCGAATTTAGTGAATCGGCCCCGTAGTGTTGTCAATATTTTTTCTTGCACCAAATGCATTCCGTCAGAAAAAAAGCTCATGCTGAAATTCAAGAGCACATTCTGGAATATGTTTGTGAAATTTACTCGACATTCCGAGTTTTTTTTCAGAGAAAAATTTGAATCGAGTTTCATTTGAAATCGATTCGGATTCGAGTTTTCATGTCAGTAACATCCGTTTGAATTTTAGACAGTGTTTTTTCTTAAATGAGAACATACGAGTTTTGAGTACATTCAAATTTATTTGAGTAATAAAGAATTCACTTACATTTGAAAAATGACCTTTGATAATTCTGCCCCAATGTGTTCAGATGTGAATCAGACGTAAATCTGTTTCAGGCAAAAAAATTCCCATACCCATAAGTAAATGAATACAGAAACTTTTATTTCTGAATGACTTCAGTACCGAGCTATTTATAGGGAATCTCCCACTGAAAATTGCTTATAGAGCCCACTCTCTGATTTGGGGGAAATAATATTATTTTTCCTTACTAGCACTAGGCCGTCTACATCAGCTCTGTTTGCTGACATAAATTAATGTATTCGTGAATGTCAAATGTCAAACTTTAAAGGAGAAGGAAAGGTTAAAACTAAGTCAGCCTTATCAGAAAGGTCCATCTAAATATACCAGTAAACCCCCAAAGTAATATTGCTCTAAGTCACCTGTCAAAAGAAACACAGCATTTCATTCCTTCTGTTGTGTAGTCATGGGCTTCTGTATCAGACTTCCTGTCTTCAGCTTAAACCTCATTGCCCTGGGCAAGAGCATGCTCAGTTTGCTCCTCTCCCCCCCACCCCTCCCTTCTCTACTGTAATCTGAGCCCAGAGCAGGGAGAGACTCAGGCAGGAAGTGATGTCACACCACATTAATACTGCAGCTCCTATTCTAAACAAACAGAGAGTTTCTAGAGATGTTTACTCAGGTATGGTAAAACATTCTACAGAATAAATATAGCATTCTAGCTTGCACTATTGCAACTAATCTATTGGCAATAAAATGCCTCTGTATCTTTCCTTCTCTTTTAAGGGGACTATTTATTAAAACTCAATTTTTTGGCATCAGTTTCAAACTTAAAATTCGATCCAACTCCCAATCACAATCTGGCTTGATTTACCAAAAATTTGGATCAAAAAACCTATGTGCGGGAAAAGTCGAGACAAAATCATGCAAAAATGAGAATCATGCAACTTTTTTCGAATCGTGACCTGAAAATCTCGAATATATCGGATTATAAAATGAAAACCACACATTTTTCAGATTATCAAATGAAGCTTCAAAGAGCCCGAAACTCTCGACAATCATGAAGGCAACAAATATGTTCCAATTGTAAAAGGGACCATCTGCCATTGAATTTTACATGACTTCTACTGGAGTATTTATGGATTTTAGCAGCTTTGGAGCATAATAAATCTCGAAAAAATTTGAGTTTTGTTTATCCTCTAAAAATTCTAAATTTTCCACTGAAAAACTTGAACAGAAATGAATAGAACCCCTAAAAGTGCAATTCACTCACTTTTTCCATTCCGTTACTATCACCTTTCTTGCCATCACGTCAGTTGCAAAGAATAAGGAAAATCAGTTGAATAACCAAAACAAAATATTTATGAAGGCTATGGGGCAAATTGACTAAGATTCGTAGTTGCGCCAGCATCTGATTCGCCGCACTTCGCCAGGCGAATTTTCGCCAGCACTATGCAAATTCACTAAAATCCGAAGTTGCGCTCAGGGGAAACAAAAGGTTACGAAGTTACACTAGCGTTAATTCGCCAGGCAAAGCGAAGTTACGCTAGCGATGCTTAATTTGCATACGGCGCCAAATTGAATTTACAATGGCAGTATACGTAGCAGCACTACACAAGCCTGGGAAACCTTCAAAACATCAAATAAAATTTGATTTTATTTTGAACCTAAACATGTGGCCACTGTATAGTTAAGGTGCCATGAGTTAGGAAATGTAGGGGGGAAGGAGGGGAGCCCCAAAACTAATTTCAATCTTTTTCAGGCTATCAACCATAAAAAAAGAAAAAAAAAGAGTTTTTTGGGACTTTGAAAAAAATGTTAACTTTTTTTGAAGCAAACTTTGCCTGGTCTGAGGTGGCGAAGGAAGTCTAGCGTAAAAGGTAGCGTTCAGCATAATGCGTGTGTCAGTGAATTTGCGTAGTTACGTCCATTGCGCAAATTTGCCAGGCGTAAGGGTGCAAAGTAATTAGTTTAAGATAAGTTACCTGGGAGCACTCTGATCTACTCCATACTCCATGTGCCACGCGTGAACAGCCACCCCGGTACAGCTCAAGAGTCCAGAACCTTTTGAAATTATAAAGGGTGCACCATGGAGGGAGAAAAATCTAGACTTGAAAGTCGCTTTAAAAATCCATATTTATTATTCCAGTTTC
The DNA here is from genome assembly GCA_038501925.1 of Xenopus petersii. Classification (NCBI taxonomy): domain Eukaryota; kingdom Metazoa; phylum Chordata; class Amphibia; order Anura; family Pipidae; genus Xenopus; species Xenopus petersii. The sequence goes on along the minus strand of CM076683.1, from coordinate 138,227,907 downwards.
CTTCATTAAAAAGGCAGGCAGTAAGGGTGCGAAGTAACACTAGCGTTATTAAATTGGCGAATTAACGAATTAAGCGTTAGGCGCTTCGTCCTTTAGTGAATTTGCCCCTATGTATACACCATGACCAGCTGTATTTATAAATATAAGTTCAATGATGAGGATGTTTTGGGAATCACATTAATTCCTCAATGTGAGAACAATTAGGAGAAATCTAAAGTGAATACATCTTAGACTCGCTCTTATATCAGCACTTTCATTCTACATTAGAATCCAATCACTGACATTATCAAAAAGAATCTTGCCATTTTGGAAACATTCAAAGCTAAAAGAAATCCTGAGATTAGACTATAGATTTGTTGCTAGACACACTGAGGGGGCGATTCACGAAATTCGAGTGAAGGGTTCGAATAAAAAAAAATTCGAATTTCGAAGTTTTTTTGGGCTACTTCGACCATCGAATGGGCTACTTCGACCTTCGACTTCGACCTTCAACTTCGAATCGAACGATTCGAACTAAAAATCGTTCGACTATTCGACCATTCGATAGTCGAAGTACTGTCCCTTTAAGAAAAACTTCGACCTCCTACTTCGACAGCTAAAAGCTACCGAAGTCAATGTTAGCCTATGGGGAAGGTCCCCATAGGCTTGCCTGGGATTTTTTGATCGAAGGACGAAAAATCCTTCGATCGATCAATCGCAGGATTTGCGCTAAATCGTTCGGCTTCGATATTCGAAGTCGAACGATTTTAGTTCCCAGTCGAATATCGAGGGTTAATTAACCCTCGATATTCGACCCTTCGTGAATCGGCCCCTGAGTCTTTAGTTAATATATTATCCCCTAGGCTGGTTAAAAGCAACAGAACAATTTAAACGTCTAACTGGTAGGCTAATTAAGGGATTTATTGATGAGGTGTGAATTAACTAGTCAATATGTGAATTTGGCTAAAATCTTCCAATCTTATTATCAGTCTATAATTAAGAGCCTACGTTCGGGCATGAAACGCATAATGATATTTGTTTATAATTCATACTTCACATAAAACTTTTCTGCTTTCCTTCACCCACATGTTACAGAGAGTCTTCTTATTTGCTTGAAATTCCAGTATATAATGGCTCCTTTAATGGGTTATGTCATGATTTTTATGGTGTAGTTTTTATTTCTAAATTACTAACAATTCACTCTACCATTTCAAATGTTATTGTTGAAGTAATGATTGTATTTTTTTTTTACATTTAAAATTTGTGTATGCAGCCATCTCAGTGCATTGTGCCTGATCCTGTTCTTTCAGAAAGAGCCAGCACTTTACAATGGAACTGCTTTCAGATTGGCTTGTGTTTCTCCTATTCAGTGTAACTGGAGGAGTCCTGACTTGGACTTGGATTTTTACTATTGAGTGCTATTCTTATATCTACCACTAGGTGGGGTGGGAGCATTTTTAGCAATGCAGGTGTCAGAGAGCTGTTATCCTGTTACAAAACCAGATAATACAGGCACACCTGGGCCTCTGAATATGCATGTAGCCTGGTGCTCAATACTTTGGGGAGACAGTACTCCCCCAAGCAGTGAAGTACAAAATCAAGGAATCAGCATGTATGGCAGATGCAGGGGGACAACGTCCCTCGTGCTTCTTGTTTCAATTGATCAAACAATGTTTCGGTGACGTGTCCCTTCCTTGTTATCCTTTTACCTTCCCATTGTTCTGTTGATTGGCTGCTAGGGGGAAAAGGAGGGGGCAACATCACTCCAACTTGCAGTACAGCAGTAAAGAGTGACTGTTTTTTGTCAGGGCACACCTCACATGACTGAGGGCTTCAATGTCTAGTCCCTGTTGATAAATAAATAATAAAAAAATGGATTCCAGTGTACAATTCTGCTGTAGAAGACCTATTAACTGATGCATTTTGTAAAAAAACAACCCATTTTCCCATGTTTTCCCTTTAAACTGTAAGTTCTGGGGTAAAATGCACATGGACCTCCAACCTCTTCTGGTGAGAACTTTTTCTCTAGAGTTTATAATCATTTGGATCCCGGTAAAGATGCCAGAATGTAACTTTAAGCACAATAATATATTTCTCTTAAAAGAGATATTATAACAGGATACGTTTTATTCTCCCTAATTCAGAATTTTATACATTTTTACAAATCACTTTGCCACATGGGGTGCTCTCTTGAACTTGGTTTATTTTTAGAAAGTCAAAATATACAAGACTACAAGGATTTCAATGTTTACAGTGTGTTTTACATTTTTATGGACAGTTGTCTTTTCCTAATCCAGATGAACTACAGGTATATGTGTCTATGAAGTGTTGACCCTAACCCTGTAGGCCACTAAATTATATATTTGGTTGGGTTGGAGCCATCAAACATCTAGAGAAAATTTCATATAAATGTAACACTATAGTAAATTGATTGGCCCTGTTCTCTAACTATGAGCTTTACCCAAATACTTTGCTTCAGATGATATCTTAATTTTCAGAGGGTGAGCCCTCGCAACGGTGTTGAGGCATGGTGTAGTACAACTCTAAATAGTTGCAGTGCACAATAAGTGGATGCCAGTGGTTCTTCAACTTAACCAGAGAACATGTTTATTGAGTGATCCACAAACGAGTGTACATAAAGATCAAGCAGGAACATACAGCAACAGTGGATAGGCATATACTCACAAGCACCAGTAGTTAGTATTAGTCCCAGCAGGGAAGAGAACATACACAGCAGCAATCAGGTACACCCAGCTTTCAGCCTTTTCTCTAAGTGGAACCCAGGGGAATTACTACATCCCTAAATCTGTACACTTAGTCCCTACTCTGGGCAATTAGTACCCGGGATCTTAATCCCACTCACACTCCTCGTAGGAGCCTCAGGCTGCTCAGCTAAATAGCCTGACTATATGTCACTCCTAGAGTGACCTCTTAAGGTGAGTAGCCTATCCTTACTAGACCTGACCTGTCCAGGTTCCACTTCAACCTTCCTGCCTGCTCAGATAAGGGCTTAACAAAATGGACCCTGAGCACATGGCTGTTCAGGACTTTACACTTTAGCACAGTGCCATCTATTGGGCACTGATGGAACTACAGGGGACATAGCTTTAGACAGGAAAAGGAAGCAGGACCCCCTCCTAACTGTATTTTAGGAATCTATTAGGGGACTGCCTGCTAAATAATACTGGGAGACTAATTTACCAGTCCCCTACATAGACATTTCCTATAGGCTCTCCAAATAATGATGTTGGGAATATTTGTTAATGGTTATTATGAGAAATACTGGGATAAAAGCCATGAGGATTTAGATTAAAAAGAAGTTGATTTTATCAAGCAAAATCAAATGACCTAATGAGATTGTGCAGTAAATCGAATGTATTAAACATCTTTATAACCAGTGTTTTATTTGGAGCTCTGAGTGAACAGATGGAGAAATTGTGCAGTTGGCACACATAGTGCAGAAGGCAAACCATTCATTTCAGTGCCAGGGGCAAGGATTATTCTGTCTTGTGTTGGAAATATGAATGAACAATATCTCTTAAGTTTATTATTGTGATTTATTTTTATTTACTAAATAAAACCAGGATTTTCTGATTCTGTATGTTTGGTCTTCCCTGATACTCATTTAAAAGCCCTTACTGTGCGTATACAAGCAATGTACAATATTTCTCAGATATTGGACAAATTCTTGTCTTACTCTCTCTATATAAACAATGCTATGACTACATCTATTTTAGGCTGTGACACAGAACAATGTTTTATATAGTATTAGGAAAATCAATTACTATTGACCTTGTTAGAATAAATAAATATAAGCTATAATAGAATCACAGTCTTGTAAATGTGCCATGCCATAAGGACGGAAGAACATCCTGTTTATAAAGAAGAGATTCAATTCAAAATAAAAATGCAGTATTTCACTTCGAGAGGAGCCCTCCGCTACTCAGATGCCGCCAGGTCTCATAGTAAGAGGATCAAGGAGAGAGTTCTGGTCAGACAAGGGAACCAAACATGAAATAGAGGAACAGGAAAACAAGGAACGTGGTCGAGGGACAGACCAAGGCAGAGCAGTACAAAATCAGGAGTCAAGCACAGTCAAGGTCACAGGCCAGGTCAAAACCAAGAGTATTGTCAATAAATGGGCAGAGGCAAGGACAGGCAGAAAACTAGGGATGGTCAGGAACAGGCTAAGTCAGGAACAGACAAGACAGACTAGAAATCACACAGAGGAATTATTGAAAATTGCCCTTTCTTGGGCAAGGAACAATTGACCGAGGCCCCTTTAAATCCTTGAATTTCGCGCCAATTTCGAGATGATGTCAGTCCCAGAAGAGATGAGCATCATTACTGATGTAGACTGCCAGGTATTCTCACATTACCCCATCCCTCTAGAGGGGACCACCAGACCCCTGGGCTTATCAGGAAATTTAGCATGGAAATGAAGTATCAGACGATCAGCCCAAACATCTGAGGTAGGAACCCAAGATCTCTCCTCAAGACAATAATCTTCCCAGTGCACCAAATACTGTAATTGACCTCTAGAAAGTTGAATTTTAAGTTCAGGAGGAATTTCTAAGCCTACATTGGTGGGGTTAATGAGCTCAAATCCTGAAAAAGGGCCAATGAATTTAGGCCCTAGCTTGGCAGAAGGGACTTTAAAATTAAATTGACCTGGGCCCCTTTAAATGTTCAAATTTAATGCCCGGAATCATCAAACCCGGAATTGCCGTCAGAGTGTGTCATTACTGATCACTTGCCAATGGTTCTATATTAAACTTGTATCAGTCTGGACAGCCAGTCTCAAAAGTGAACTTTTGCTTTAGAATCCTGGCACCCTGTAAGTAATGAATACATGTATGTGTGTGTATGTAAATACAGCAGTATGGACTCATCCATGAAGTCTCTCCTGACTATCAGGGTTGGACTGGGCCAGCGGGAAATTACATTATGGAAATTATGGAAATTACATTGCCCATATAGATACGTAGATACACAGGTATGGGACCAGTTATCCAGAATGCTTGGGACCTGGGGTTTTCCAGATAATGGGTCTTTCCATAATTTGTATCTTCATACCTTAAGTCTACTAGAAAATCATATAAACATTAAATAAAGCCAATAGGCTGGTTTTGCTTCCAATAAAGATGAATTATATCTTAGTTGGGATCAAGTACAAGCTACTGTTTTATTATTACACAGAAAAAGGAAATCATTTTTAAACATTTGGATTATTTGGATAAAATGGAGTTTATGGGAGACAGTCCATAACTGTACATAAGACATACAGTACATTGATTGTACAAGGACAATTTAGATTCTTCTCCAGTAATGCAGTAACTAGGTGTTAGTCAGGGTCATAACTACAGAGAAAGCAGACAAAGCGGCTGCAGGGTGGGGACCACCAAGGTATAGGGGGCGTCATGAGGCCCCAATTAGTCAGCAATTTCAATATATATTGGTACAATGGGGCAGTGGCGTTACCATACACCTAAGGGCCCCGGTACAAAAATTTGTAACTGGGCCCCCCCACACCCATGTTGTGGGCAGGTAACAACAATTACTGATCTAATGTCATACAACTGAATTTAACAAGTTATTTTTAATTACTGAAACTGGTATACCTTTTTATGGCAAAGTATAACACAACTAAAATTTAATTTTTATAACTCTGTAATAGTATGTGAAAATAATCTGGCGCAGACCACAGTGATAACAAATCATGGAAACAAGAGACATTTTGTGAACATCTTTAGTGGTGGGCCAGATAGTACTTCTCAGTTACTTTTATGATAAAATAGAACTAAACGTTTTTACAACTCGCCCAGTACTTACAATACGAAATAAGCTGGGGGTGGGGGAATAAGGGTATGTAAAATTGAGGCTTCACTGTATATGGTGTTCTTGTATACAGAGCAAATATTATTACACATATTAATTTTATGTATAATACCAAAAACAATAGGAGCAAAGCAGACTAGGGCACAGGGCCACAACTATGTATACAGACATACAAACGCATAGCAGGATGGCACAATTGCACTGTTACACATTAATGGCAAGGAAAGGGTTAAACACCACAAGGCAGTGCAATAAATGTGATACTGATAGTATGGGGGGGGGGGGAATCTGCGGTGCACAGTACAGGAATCACCATCCAGGAAATCAGGGCTGTAGACCATGTTCCCTGTGCAACTTTGTTGACCATTGTAGAAATGTGTGCACAGCACCATGGATTGCATTTAAAAATAAATATATTTCACTAATTACTCTATTTTTAATGTTTATGGACTTCAACTGGACAGACAGAACATGTACAAATTCATAGTATATGTAAACATAGAGTGGATTCTGTATGGTAAATACAGTAGCACAGGGGAATGCCAATGCTGGCATTCACTTATGGGATCTCTCTTTACAGACTATGAGCAAACTTAGGGGCTGTTCCTGCTGAATTGTGCTTAGTACAGGGAATACCTATGCTGCCATAGTTTTATGGTATCTCTCTGTACAGACTATGAGCAAACTTAGGGACTGTTCCTGCTGAATTGTGCTTAGTACAGGGAATACCTATGCTGCCATAGTTTTATGGGATCTCTCTGTACAGACTATGAGCAAACTTAGGAACTGTTCCTGCTGAATTGTGCTTAGTACAGGGAATACGTATGCTGCCATAGTTTTATGTGATCTCTCTGTACAGACTATGAGCAAACTTAGGGGACTGTTCCTGCTGAATTGTGCTTAGTACAGGGAATACCTATGCTGCCATAGTTTTATGGGATCTCTCTGTACAGGCTATGAGCAAACTTAGGGACTGTTCCTGCTGAATTGTGCTTAATACAAGGGAATACCTATGATGCCATAGTTTTAGGGTATCTCTCTGACAGACTATGAGCAAACTTAGGGACTGTTCCTGCTGAATTGTGCTTAGTACAGGGAATACCTATGTACCATAGTTTTATGGGATCTCTCTGTACAGACTATGAGCAAACTTAGGGGCTGTTCCTGCTGAATTGTGCTTAGTACAGGGAATACCTATGCTGCCATAGTTTTATGGGATCTCTCTGTACAGACTATGAGCAAACTTAGGGGACTGTTCCTGCTGAATTGTACTTAGTACAGGGAATACCTATGCTGCCATAGTTTTATGGGATCTCTCCGTACAGACTATGAGCAAACTAGGGGGCAGTTTCTGTTGAATTGACTAATGACAGCAAGGAAAGAGTTAATGTTGTGACTATAGGGAACAGTGCAACTAGTCAGATCCCTACAACAGTCTTGATAAGGGTAGTGACAATGCTATCTAAATAAATAGTTCAAGCTAGTAAAAAAAAAAAAAAAAACAAAGTCCTTACCAGGCAGTAAATTAGCTTTGCTGAGGCCTGAGACAGTGGGGGATGGGGGGGATCTGAAAAGTAGCCACTAGCCAGCCACCAAGCCACCGACTTGCCTTTAGCAAGTCCAGAGCCCATCTTCAAAAATAATTTTTTCCCTCCTTCATGAAAAGGAGTCTGTGAGGGCTGGAAATTCAGATCAGTCAGGGGCAGAAAGTCTGTCATTTGATTGATGCGGCACTCGGCTCTTCTGCTGTTCTTGCTCTCCCCCCTGCAGCCTGGACACCAGAAGAGCAGAAGCAGGAGAGATCGGAGCCAGACCAGCATTAACTGCTGTGTGCGCTCAAAAAAGAACTTTGTGCGTGTCAGGTAACATTGGTGGGGGAAACGATTACAAACTAGCTGGTCCTGGCTGCTGCTGCTGACTGCTGTGGAGTACAGGAATCTGACCATCCACAATCCTGCCTGTCAGCCGAGTCCTGACCTGGACGCATCAACTTAAACTAGCGGCGCCTATTTCCCTGCCTACCATTGGATGTCGGGTAGTTGATGATACACAGCGCACGTACTAGCTCCAACCCGCACCCCTTAGCTGCAAGGCAGTTCAGTCGATTTAAAAAAAAAAAAAACAACTTATTTTGGCTGTTTATTTTCTTCCCAGGACACGGGCCCCTTGCAGGGGCCAGGGGCCAGGGGCCAGGGGCCAGGGGCCCCGGTGCGGTCGCACCGTTTGCACCCCTGATAGTTACGCCACTGCAATGGGGAACCAAATCTGGTTATGGTGAGAAGGGCTAAAAGGAGCCAAAAAACCCTTAGCTAACAATTATATGCAAAGTGATGCCTTCTGGAATCAGAATGTATTAACTTGTCTCATGCCATACACAGCACTGCCTAGATACAGTACCAAAAATGAGAGTTTTGATTCTCCCATAAGGCATCATGGGCGGAGACATGCAAATCACTCCTTTGTGTCCCTTTGGCCAACTATGCATCCAGAACCATTGGTTTATAGCACAGATACTACGGTTCAGGCTGTAAGACATGCAAAGGAGTGATTTGCATGTCTCCATCCATGATGACTTTTGGGAGAATCAAAACTCTCATTTTTGGTATCTAGGCATTGCTGGGTGTATGGCATGAGACACGTAAATACTTTCTGAATATATATTGGTAAAACAGATCAACCTCTGGACTCTGTTGGGGCCCTATAATTAATTTGCTGTGGGGCCCAGATATTCCTCTATATTAAGCATATTCAGAAAACAAATATAACAGTCAATTGTCCTGTTCTAGATAAAACCAAACTAATAATGACATGCAAAAGATACACATACACAACCAATCAGAAATCCTGTAGGCTGCAAGGGTTTACTAAATGATTATCATTATCAGGCAGAGTTATGAGACATGATCAAGCTTGTTATAACATTGTCAGGACATGATCTGAATTAAGGAGGTGCAGCAGACCCTCATTATATCAGAAGGTTTATTGTCGCTGCCTCGTGTCTCCAGCGTCTGCATTCTTGTCTGAATTAGGCTCTTAACATGCACCACCCGAAATTTCATGTACTGCCCTAATTGCTTTTGTAATTGTTTTTGAAACGATCTGCGAGGTCCTACTCCAGTCTAGAATTTCTCTCCTCAGTAATTTCATTTAGCAGCGGCTCTGATTGAGCGGGGATGTCATTGTCACACTCCTCGGATTCCAGAGCCGGACAAACAAGGACAATCAGATGTTGGGGCCCGGGGGGTGGGGGGAAAATAGACCAAAGTCCACTGTTCATTATTCTGTATTAAAATTGTAGAGAGTTACATAATATAATACAGGTATGGGATCTGTTACCTGGAAACCAGTATTGGAAGGCCATCTTCCGTAGACACCATTTTAACCAAATATTCCTCGTTTTCCAAAACAGTTCCCTTTTCTCTTTAGTAATAAAACAGTAGTTTGTACTTGATCCCAACTAAGATATAATTAATCTTTATTAGTGTCAAAACCAGCCTATTAGGGTTAATCAATGTTTATGTGATTTTTTAATAGACTTAAGGTATGGAGACCAAATTACAGAAAGATCCCTTATCCGGAAAACCCCAGGACCAGAGCATTCTGGTCCCATACCTGTAATGATTAAAACATAATAAGTAGAGGTTCCATTATTCACATTGTATTATCCCCAGTAACTGCTAAGGGATTGGTTGCTGTGGTTTACAAGACTTCTGCCCCTTCACTACATATAGGGGGTCACAAAGTTTACTGTAGTTCAGGGTTGTGCACCTGGATGCAAGAAGACCATATGTGGTCCTTCATGAAAGGCCCCAGTCTCTTCTAGGGCACCATGGATATATTCATCATACCTCAAATAAGTGGTATCAATAATTGTCCTTCTAGATGTGCATGTGCAGTTGCATAGCCCTCATATGGAATAAAAGGCAATAAGTTTGCCCAGGTGTAGCAACTAATAAGATATTTGCTTCTGAACAAAATGTAAATGCTACCCACTGATTATGAATACAGTGCTGCCACATGCAGGCATCTCTGTATTCATCTGGGGGAATCTGCAGTAATTCATATACATGCCAGACCGGGTGCAAAAAATCTTGCTCATTGTACCCATTTTTTGCACTTTGCACCCCCCAGTGCCAATCATATGTTTGTATTTGAGATAATGGTATCCCTGATAACATGTTAATGATGGGATTCGTAGCAGCCACTGAGTAAAGATCAGTTAAGCAAACAGCATTTTGATCTCCTTCAATAGCCAATAAATACAAGTAGTCACATTAGCGACGGTGGCAGCAGCAGTGAATGTTCCCATTGTGATTCACAAGAAACATTTTCATTTCCTCCAGTTAATAAAACATTCAGAAAAATATAAAGCCTCTTGGTACGTCCCTAACAAGCCTGAGTAGCTGCACTTATCAACACATTCCACTTACTACAGGGCGCTCTCTCGGCTTTTGTTGTGCGCGCCATTAATTAAATATTTATAGGGGCTACATTAAGCAAGCCTCCTGCTGTGGAAATGCTGGCAACAAGGTGTCAACCAATGTAGGGTGGCTGCTGCAAGTTGGGAGGCCTTAATGCATTATTAACTAACTGTCAAGGTGAACTTTGTAGAAGTATAATAATCTTGCAGTGCTGAATATTTTGTATGGCATGTTGGGGGTGGCTGCTACAGAGAATGATTACAGGGTCACACCTGTCCTCACAAATGAAATATAAATTAGACTTCACATATCTATACAAATACTGACCTCTTTATAGAAAGGGGAAAATTGGGGAGCAAAGCACCTGTGTTGGGGTTGGAAGGTGGTAAAGAGGGATATTTGTGTTTGAGGTGGTGGAAGATGACATTTATGTTGGGGACAGAGGCGGTGGCTTTTGTACAGCATGTATAAGGGGGTTCAGAGGAAAGTTTGGGGGGAAGGTTCTGTGTATTTTATGATTGAATAAACTGAAATGTCCAAGGAGGGTGTTGTCTAAAATACTTGGTGGTATCTGGCATTGATTATGCATGTTATTTACTGCCCCATCAACCCTACCATTAGTCCCATGTTTGATCATCATCATCATCATCAAGGACCAAAGGGTCTTCAATTCTTGTCTTAAGCCCCTTGATGTACCCACTAGTAAATCTGTAACTATATCAGAGCAAATAAAAAGATAGTGTTACCCTCCAATATACTTTGGGGAGCCAGTTGGAAGCAGATTGAAGATTTCAACCATATGTGAGTTAATTTTCTGTTATATCTTCTTTCACCCTGTGAGAAATCTCACAGCTTGCTGACCTGGGCCATCAAATAGCATTTGTCTTTATGTTTTCCAACAATAGTTCAATGAATAGGGTTTCTTCTTAATGTATTTTGCTGTTTATTATTTTCCTGTGTCAAAATTTCCCTTGAGGCAGTTTAGTGCATGTGCATTGGGGAAATTCCTATTTGAAAGAAGAGGCACATACTCAGGGTAAAAGGATAGCAATTTTGGTCACTAGGTGGTGCCTGAAACATTAGCACCCATTCTAATGTTATTATCTTTGTCCTGCTAGGTTCAACAAAGTCTAAGGTAGGGGGCAGAGAATGTGTTTGCCTCTTGTGTGTCATTATTCACAAAGGCATATAAAACTGTGGATGTTACCTGACCACTACTCTCCGCCAACAATATACAGATTCAATGAGCCATGGATAACTGCATCTGTCTCCAACAGAATTCAGAGCCAGGCTGCATTTCACCTCTATATCCCATTAATGTAAGGGAACAACACGGTGCCCATCAGTCTAATAAGTGACCCGCTCCACATTAAGGAAACATTTCACTGTGCGCTGACAAGGGGCAACTGCTTTACTTATGCCTAAATAATCAGTTGTCAGTGTTCCTTAATGGATATACAGAGGCAGAAATATTCTGGAGGTGTTATGACTCACATTTAGTGTTTGTTCACTTGCTGCCTTGAATACACAATTATCAGCTCAGCCTACAAGCTGCACTTTGTCTCATGGTTGGTGAGATATGTGAACCCTGCTACAGCTACTATCCTTAAATCTTTCAACCTGCGGCTGCTGCTCTGTGGGGTTCCTATGAGTGGATCCCAGGACAGTTGCCTAACTAAGAAAGATGTTTCTGATAATGCATGCTTTCTTGTTTAATAATTAATAATTAGAAGCTCAACTACGAAGCCCCAGGAGATAAAATAAAAGTCCATGATGCACACCCATGGCCTGTTCTCGTTTGGTACTGAATATGCTAGTGTTGGCTGACTGATTTGTAGCCCTCAAAGGGGCTTCCATATTGAGTACAAAAGGGGAATACTAAGCTGAAGAACACAGTTCGCAAAATTCACAACACTAACCTTGTGCAGGACATTTGCAATATCCTTAGGCTAACATTGCTGCTGGCCAACATTGATAAGACATTTGGAAAAGGTCTTTCTACACTGTAATAAGGCATTTCAGCCAAAAAGGTGCCATGGCAAGTACCTGATAATGAGAAAAGGGAAAGGTTCCGTATCTTAACAAGATCTCATTGTATCTTAACTACAGCTGGCTAAAAGCTTAAATAAGCACGTACAGTATGAAGTAAAGTTCATACAACCATGAGTCTCAAGCCACACAAATTAAACCAACCCCTCTTGAATCTATATAATGGACAAAGCTCCAGTGCTACTAGCATCAACACAATACTTTCCAGTCAACGGGAAGATCAAGACATATTATATGTAACCTTAATTAAACAGAAACAGCTCTTCTCTCTAAAGCACAGGTCCCCAACCTTTTCTACCTACAAGCCACATTCAAATGTGAAAAGAATGTCACGACCAGTGGCCTAAACCCCACATAGGAATGACTATCAGGACCACAGGTGGCCAACCCAGCAGAGTGACCAGCAGGTATTGAGACTTATGAACTGGCAAGAAGGAAAACCAGATCAGGGTTTAAATAAGGGCTCTCTGCTGGGAGATCATTATGGATAGGCTACACCTGCCAGTTAAAACAGAGCAGCTAATTAACTGCACTAGGGATAGTCATAGGAACCTCAAAGTAGGGTAAGCCTATACTTCTAACCTGACTAGAATAGAAAAGAGGTAAGGCAACAGGTTGCAGTATAAGAGGTACCTGATTCAAACCCAGTAAAGGGGTGATACCTTGCAAAGAGTTGAGGAGCAACACAACCATTAAAAAAAAGTCCTTGGGGGTGCCAAAGAATGGCTTTGATTGGCCAGTGGGAGCAACCTCCAAGGGTTTGGTGAACAACATGTTACTCACGAGCCACTGGTTGGGGATCACTGATCTAAAGCCTTACATTTCTGAGAAGTTCAACCCCTGTTGATTTATTCATTTTGTATTATGGCTATTGTATTGTACCACATTTCACTCATGACACAATACACTTCTTATGCAACTGGAGGATATAGAGATTCCTGGTTGGTTCATGGATGGAAGGAGATCTGACAAATCTGAGAAATTCTTCTAGTTAATAACATATGGTCTATTACATTCAATGACCCCCTAATATCAATTAAGCATGGTTAGATCATATTCAAGGCACCCCAATTGCAACTGTATTCTTTGCTAAATGTTGCCTAGTGAAGTTGCATCTATATGCTGGGCATTGATTTATATGTTCCCTCAGGACATGAGCAATCAAATGGTAGTTGTATCATTTATTATTCTCTTTTATTTCCACCCCTACAGCCATAGCCACTCCAGATCATGTATAGTGATGGGCGAATAAATTCGCCAGGAACAAATTTGATGCAAATTTCTGTGTTTCGCAGCTGGAGACTAAATACGCGAAACTGACGAGATAATTCACCTTTTTGAAAAAAATTTGGACGCACATCGGAAAAGTAGCTCACGTCAAAACTGACTTTAACTCAGTCGTAAAAACTTATGCAGGCATAAAAATTAGTGTTTCATGAATTTTTCGACATATCATGAATTTCTAATTAGTGATGGTCAAATCGAAACAGGACAAATTCCAAGGTCATACCTACACACTATTATCTTATGAGGGGATTTTGCTTTATCCACTGATATCAGGTTGTCTCTAGTTATTTAGGTGGCCATAGACGCACCAATAATATTGTATGAAGATGCGTTTCAAGCAATATTCAGTGCGTGTATGGTGGGAGACAAACCAACCAATATCAGCAGAAGACTTGGATATTGATCAGCTCGTTGGCTGGCTGGAAAACTTTTATCATGCGCCTTTGAAGGCACCTGAACATCAGCCATTGTTAGTGCGGAGTCATCAGATACAGGTAGAATTCTATTGTTTCTAACTGTATATCTGACGATTCAGCTCTAAACGTGTCTACTGAAACAAACGAATCAATATTTCCTGGAAACATCTTTTCCAGGAGAAATTGTAATGTCTATGGCCACTAAGTTCTCCATTTGTTCTACTGGGGGACCCCATACACATGGTATGCTGAACTAAATTGAATAATTATTTCTGCAAACACAGGCAAAACACAACTGATCCAGTCTGGCACAGGTTTGGGGCCATCAGACAAGCCAGATTTCCATGGTCATGTAATTCCGTGGTATGATTGTGATATGATTGCTCCGTCCACCTGACTACACATAACATGGACTGAGTGGTTCTGCCATCAAGTTTCACCACTGAGTGCCCAATTAATAAAAACTCAAGAGTTGGTTTAACTTGTCCTGGATGTGACAGTTCAGAACCAAATCATTGCCCTTGGCCAGGCTATAAGCAGAGTACTATTTCTAGTTTTCCAGCCCTTCAAACTGAAAATCTAGGCCAGAAACTGAAAGAAAAAAAAGCAGGCGAATGATCGCTGGGTATTTTTGGAACTGAATACAGTGTATCCTCGCTTTATTTTTAACACTGCTCCTCGGTTCCCCATTCAGATGTTAATATGCTGCCGCTTTCAATAACATGTTCCACTGCTCGAAATGTTTGTCAGATTTCTAATGAATAATCTGTCTGCCATTGTTCTTCTGAAAACCAGAACAAGATATGTTTGCGTTCCCTTTATTCATTTGTACAACCAGAGGAATTAACTGATAACCCATTCTAATCAGACTTATTATTTGAAAGCAAATATTGTCTCATTATTGGGTTGTCTGCTAACTGTGTTTGGTCCACCCTCTTTCCATTTTCTTTCTTTTTTGTTTCTTTTGATCATTCAGAAATGTAATGTCCCTTGAAGGTGCAGTATGCCCAACCATTGTGGAGTGTATATTTAATGTGTACTATATTGTATGTGTAGTCACAACACACAGTAATTTGGGGATAGTGTAGGTATTGCAGAGATGCTGAAGGCAGAGAGAGAGAGATTTTCATTGACTAAAGCAGATTAAAGAGGAGCTGAAGAGCAGTGGTCCCCAACTTTTTTTTTTACTAGTGAGCAACACTCAGAGAGAAATAAAAAATGTTCCTGGATGGTGCCAAATAAGGGCTTTGATTGGCTCCCCTATGTGGACTGGCAGCCTACAGGAGGTTCTGTTTGGCAGAACAACTGGTTTTTATACAACCAAAACTTGCCTTAAAATCAGGAATTCAAAAATAAGCACCTGCTTTGAGGTCACTGGGAACAACATCTAAGAGGTTGGAGAGCAACATGTTACTCACGAGCCACTGGTTGGTTGGGAATCACTGCTGTAGAGGAATTAAGGAATTAAAGGCCAAATCTAAACCTCACATGTAACATGTAAACTAGTGTAGAGCAGAGTCAATACAAGAAGTGCTGATTACCCAGGAAGCTTAAAAGCTAGTGACGAGTGAATCTGTCCCATTTGGCTCCGCAGAAAAATTCTCAACTGCAGAAAAATTTGCAAAGACAAATGACAATGGGAAGACAGTGGGATGACTCAGATCCCTTTGCTTGATGTGGAAGGAAAGGGGTTGGATAAAATTCCATATACATTTGTCGCATGTCTTTTTTTTTTTTGCAAGTTGTTTTTATTGTCGTTGGAAATGAGCCGCGGTAATCTTTTTCTGCAGTTTTGCAATTTTCACTGGTGGCAAAACCCGGAAGTTCCTGGTGAAATTGTACATGGTGAAATGTTTCATTCATCACTAGTAAAAGAAAAACATGTTGGATACAGACAGTAAATGGAGTGTGAATAAAGTATAAAAGGGACAGTATCGGTAATGCAACGGGGTAATCAATTTCACTCAGAGGCAAAAAAAAAAACAACATTAAAAGAGGTGGTGAAGGAAGTCTAGAGGCAGCATATGTGGCATAAAGCCAGTAATGATCCTGCAGCCCCCAAGGGGCCCCACTGTGCCCCAGCCCCCCACAGGGGCCACCACCTGCCCCACAGCATGTTGGGGAGGGAGATCAGTGGCTTTGGGGAATGCTAGCGGGGATTGGGTCGGGCCAGTGAAGATTGGTTCTAGGCCGGCAGCCCTCAGGTTTTTTTCGCAGCCCAGTCGGACCCTATATTTAGAGATTAATTGTATCCAGAAGCTTTGTACAGTATGTGAGTGATGCATGGACAAGATGTGTGTTTTCCATGCCCTTGGCGTGCTGAGCCATGCAGATGAATAAAACATGCGGGTTTTATTATTTGCAGTCGTGTAGATGAGTAGCATTGATAGCTCACACTGTCCATCAAGCTCAAACTCTTCTGCTGGACGTTGACTAGTATGCAAAGTCAGAAGGCTCAGAACACCAGGAGAATATTCCAGCACAACGTATAGAAGCGTATTTATTTCTCCCTTGTTTACTGTTAATCTGGGTTGACAGGCTGCTTTTATTGGACATTGATACTTTGCCTTTAATATATAAGCCCCTGAGTATGACGCAGGCTGAATCAATACATCATGCAGCTGCTAATTATATAACAAATCCATAGTAGAGATTCATTTCAACCATATCAAAGAGTAGCTGTACAATATATGAGCAATGTTAATAACCTGCAGTGAACATGTGCTATTTTTACTCTCATGTCGTTGGCTAATTACCCTGCTTCTTAAAGGGATCCTGTCATGGGAAAACATGTTTTTTTCAAAACACATCAGTTAATAGTGCTGCTCCAGCAGAATTCTGCACTGAAATCCATTTCTCAAAAGAGCAAACTGATTTTTTTATATTCAATTTTGAAATCTGACATGGGGCTAGACATTTTGTCAATTTCCCAGCTGCCCCTGGTCTTGTGACTTGTGCCTGCACTTTAGGAGAGAAATGCTTTCTGGCAGGCTGTTGTTTTTCCTTTTCAATGTACAGTAACTGAATGTGTCTCAGTGGGACCTTGGTTTTACTATTGAGTGCTGTTCTTAGATCTACCAGGCAGCTGTTATCTTGTGTTAGGGAGCTGCTATCTGGTTACCTTCCCATTGTTCTGTTGTTAGGCTGCTGGGGGGGGGTGATATCCCTCCAACTTGCAGTACAGCAGTAAAGAGTGATTGAAGTTTATCAGAGCACAAGTCACATGACTGGGGGCAGCTGGGAAATTGACAATATGTCTAGTCCCATGTCAGATTTCAAAATTGAATATAAAAAAATCTGTTTGCTCTTTTGAGAAATGGATTTCAGTGCAGAATTCTGCTGGAGCAGCACTATTAACTGATTCATTTTGAAAAAAAATGTTTTTTCCCATGACAGCATCCCTTTAAACAAAAGAGATTAAAGGAGCCATTTTCCAGGCTTGTCGTCATACCCATGCTGTTAGGTCTATCTAACAAGCTGCGCAGACTCCCTTTTTCTCATTTCAAGACACCACCCATTGGTGGGCAGCTACAAACACCCATGCTATACACAGATACCATGGATAAGACATGATCCGTCTGTATATTCAATAACTAGTGCTGTTGCAGCTTTCTTTTTGAGTAATTCAAGGCAAACTAAGGTATATCATGTTCAATAGGGGGCGAAGAGTAAACACTAGACAATGTAAAGTATCCAGGATTCAGGCAACTGGTAAATTGATCATATCATTATATTAATAAGTCACTTTTTTCTGTTTTTCATCCCGTAGGTGATGAGCTGAAAATAACATGTCTGAAGTACAAGGTTCCATAGAGTTTTCAGTACAGCTGCATAAATTTCACAACGTGGACTTATTCCAACGAGGGTAGGTGAATATAAGTCTACTGTATATAGAATTAGGGATGATTTGTAGTTAATTAGTATTACTAGTGTAGGCATGTCACTTTTTTCTCAAATAATGTCAATCAAGATGTGTAGACTATTCAATATTATTGGCGTGAGTAGTCAGTAGAGGCCAACAATTTGCCCCAAGCAATATGTAAAAAAAATATAATTAAAACATTATACCCTCATGCTTTAAAAATCAGGTTCTGTTTCTAGAATAAGCTATATCATATATTGTATGTATATATATATATATGCTATGAGTATGTATGCACTTGGATGTTTGATCCTCTTTTATCTCCTTAGATATTATCATGTAAGAGCGTCTTTAAAGACATCAGCACGGATCCCTCACAGACTTGTGGCTACACTTGTAGGGCAAACAGGTACCAAAAACTGTTTTTTCTTTTATTATAAATTAATATATAAAATACATAAAATAATAATAAATGGGTGGGTAGGAAGATGTATTTTTCTCTTGTGTTCATTAATGGGATTCTGTCATGGTTTTTATGGTGTCGTTTTTATTTCTAAATGACACTGTTTACATTTCAAATAATTCCCTCCACAATATAAAATGTCATTCCTGAACCAGCAAGTGTATTTAGTTGTAATATTGGTGTGTAGGTGCATCTCAGGTCATTTTGCCTGGTCATGTGATTTCAGAAAGAGCCAGCACTTTAGGATGGAACTGCTTTCTGGCAGGCTGTTGTTTCTCCTACTCAATGTAACTGAATGTGTCTCAGTGGGAACTGGATTTTACTATTGAGTGCTATTCTTATATCTACCAGGGAGCTGTTTTCTTGTGTTAGGGAGCTGTTATCTGGTTACCTTCCCATTGTTCCTTCCAGGCAGCTAGGGGGGGGGTAGGAAGGAAATGATATCACTCCAACTTGCAGCGCAGCAGTAAAGACTGACTGAGGTTTATCAGAGCACAAGTCACATGACTAATGGTACCTGGGAAATTTAAATTATGTCTAGCCCCATGGCAGAATTCAAAATTAAATATAAAAAAAATCTGTTTGTTCTTTTGAAAAACAGATTTCAGTGCAGAATTCTGCTTGAGCAGCACTATTAACTGATGCAGTTAAAAAAAAACAGTAGCCCTTTAACTTGAAAGCAATGAGCAAAGGATTGATTGAATTGATCTCTTACCTCCCCTCCCTCCCTTCATTTTCTTGCCATTCCTTCCATTCCTTTTCTTCTGTTCCTTATATTCCTTCTCTCAGCATGGGTAAAAATGGTGCTGCTTAGTTTTCTACTACGAGAAATGTAGTTTTCATACAATAATATGCTTTAAAGGGAGCCTGTCATTGGAAAACATGTTTTTTTCAAAACACATCAGTTAATAGTGCTACTCCAGCAGAATTCTGCACTGAAATCCATTTCTCAAAAGAGCAAACAGATTTTTTTATATTCAATTTTGAAATCTGACATGGGGCTAGACATATTGTCAATTTCCCAGCTGCCCCTGGTCATGTGACTTGTGCCTGCACTTTAGGAGAGAAATGCTTTCTGGCAGGCTGCTGTTTTTCCTTCTCAATGTAACTGAATGTGTCTGAGTGGGACATGGGTTTTTACTATTGAGTTTTGTTCTTAGATCTACCAGGCAACTGTTATCTTGTGTTAGGGAGCTGTTATCTGGTTACCTTCCCATTGTTCTTTTGTTTGGCTGCAGGAGGGGGAAGGGAGGGGGTGATATCACTCCAACTTGCAGTACAGCAGTAAAGAGTGATTGAAGTTTATCAGAGCACAAGTCAAATGACTGGGGGCAGCTGGGAAATTGACAATATGTCTAGCCCCATGTCAGATTTCAAAATTGAATATAAAAAAATCTGTTTGCTCTTTTGAGAAATGGATTTCAGTGCAGAATTCTGCTGGAGCAGCACCATTAACTGATTCATTTTGAAAAAAATGTTTTTCCCATGACAGTATCCCTTTAAATATAAAGAGTTCTTGCTCTAAGAAGGATAAGCCTTGCTGCTTGGTACTATATAGTTGTGCATTGTGTGCAAATCCCACTACATTGGTGGCTCCCAAGCTGTGAGGTTGGCTACCCAATGGGGAGGCTTAAGGCAGTGGCAGGGAGCCTTATTTGAAGGCCAGTTAGGGTGAGAATAGGGGAGAATGGCCATTTGCTCTACCAGATACACTTGAAAGTCAAGCTTGGTGTTTGGTTAAGGTGCAATTTTTGTTAAATATATTCTTAAAACAATGACCGAATGGTTGATATTTTACTATATCTGGATCCATATCTAATACAAGTAATTCAAAAATAAACAACTGGACATGAGTAATTATTGAAGACGTTTCACTGCTCATCCGAGCAGCTTCTTCAGTTCAACTGACTGGCGTGGGAAGTTCTCGGCATATAAACTCTTCCACCAATCCAATCACAACGGCACACTGCACACCAATGGATTGGTGGAAGAGTTTATATGCTGAGAACTTCCCACGCCAGTCAGTTGAACTGAAGAAGCTGCACGGATGAGCAGTGAAACTTCTTCAATAATTACTCAAGTCCAGTTGTTTATTATTAGATATACCATGACCTGGATGAATGAAAACCTTCATAGTCATATATCTGGATGCATTTCATGAGCAAAACAGAGATATGGCAAAAGGTCTGACATTCAAGTAGGTCTTATACCACACAAGTTTGACAAATAGTTGGCCGTCCCACATCTCATACCATAACCATACCAAAAGGACAGAAGTACCTCATTGCTCCATGAACCCTGAGCTCCTACCTCCTCACACGTTTGTGTCACTGGACAATTCTTCAGAGTAGGTGATGCATCCAATAAAGCTTACATTGATGTGAAACCCCTTTAGGAGGAAGAAGCTTAGGACCATGGAGCACTGAGGTACCTCCATGATTTTGGTGTGGTTAAAATACTGTTTTGAATTTTTTTATAAATTTGTAACTGTTGAAATGAATGATTCATTTCTGACACTGCTTACTACTTGTGTTGCTATAAGACGTTCTGTTTACTTGATCAAAAGGCTTTTAAAGGGACAAAACATGTGTAAATGTAAGCAATATGGCAACGGACACATATTTTCTATTCTGTCATAACAGGAACATGTTTCCCTGAGTCTCAGTTAGCTTAATGCATTTGCTTCAAAAACAACCTTTATTGTAGGGGGGAAAAAAAGAAAAAATGGAAGTCTTATAAATATAATCCCCAGCCTATTGATACTGGATTACCAACCCCAGCATGATACAATTCAATTTACAGTTTAGTTTCTCAAGCACTATCCTGGCTTTTATAGCTGCACTTTTTTCTCCCCATAATGTACTGAGCTTTACTCCCTGCACTGAATTCCCAAACCAGATCTTTTATTCTCTACTTAAACCACATGGGTCTTCCAGCAGTAACAACCTTTGGGGGGCAGGATGGAGCATTCAGTCTCCTAGACTTTTCCTAGACATGTGCACAGGTTACAGCTGAAACATTAATTTTTCGCATAAGGAGTCTCACTCTAAGTGCCTTTTCATTCCCTCACATTTGTGTTTAAGTAGATGAGATTGACTCTCCTTGTGTGTAATTATTATGCAAATAAGAAATAGGGGGTTTATGCTGCCAGGCTAATGGGAACAGCCTGTATTAACTACAATAACTACAACAACTACAATTTCCTCTGGAACTCAATAAAAAGAATTGAGGAGAGGATATAACTTGGTTACTTGCAGGGACAAAAACCTCCGGAAAGTCTTTTTTTTTTTGGTTTGCTGTTAAGGGGGTTGCTCACATTTGAGCCTGGTCCTACAAGTGTTGAGTCAAGTGCCTACAAGTGTTGGATCTACTCTGCCAAAATCTCAAGTCGTCTAATATATGAGATGTTCCACATACAAATGGAATTATTATTATTATTATTATTATTATTAACATGTATTTATATAGTGCCAACATATTGCATAGCACTGTAAAGTAAATGTGAGTATACAACTAAATCACATGAATTATTTACATAGAGCATATGGAGTTAGATACATCACAATCAATACAGGTACAAAAAGGTGAGGAAGGCCCTATGCATAGGCATACAGTCTAAAGGGAAGGGAGTAATACACAAGGTGTGGGAGTGGGCAAGATCGAATTAAGTGGGTGAGAAATGTGGTACTGTATGTGGTGTTGCGTTTGGTAGTTAAGCAGAGTGAGGGGAGGCTTAGCGAAAGAAGTGCGTTTTCAGAGATTTCTTGAAAGCAGAAAGGTTGGGAGAAAGTCGGACAGACTGTGGGAGAGAGTTCCAGAGGAGGGGTGCAGCCCTTGAAAAGTCTTGAATGCGAGTATGTGAGGAGGTAATGAGAGAAGAGTTGAGTAGCAGGTCAGTAGAGGAGCGTAGTAAGCGAGTGGGTGAGTCTATAGAGATGAGTTCAGAGATGTAGGGTGGGGCAGAGTTATGAAGAGCTTTGAAAGTCAGTGTCATTAATTTGAATTTGATTCTGAAAGGTAGGAAAAGCCAGTGCAGGGATTGACAGAATGGTGAGGCAGAGGAGGAGCGGTTGCTGAGGTGTATGAGCCTCGCAGCAGTGTTCATTATGGACTGGAGAGGTGACAGTCTCTGGAGGGGAAGGCTAATTAAAAGAGAGTTACAGTAGTCTAGACGTGACATGACGAGAGAGTGAATAAGAATTTTGGGTGATAAATGATCTTATTTTGGATATGTTCCTTGGGTGGAAGTGACATGATTTAATAAGTGACTGGATATGAGGAGTGAATGACAGGGCAGAATCTATGATAACCCCAAGACACCGGGCCTGGGGAGAGGGGGTGATAGTGGAATTGTTAACTATGATGGATACTTCGGGGATGTTACTGTGTTAGTTGGAGGAAAGAGAACCATTTCAGTTTTAGAGAGGTTTAATTTAAGGTAGCGTTGCGACATCCAGGTAGAGATAGCGGACAGGCAGGAGGAGACGCGAGTTAGGAGTTCTGGGGGGAGATCAGGAGATGAGAGATAGATCTGAGTATCGTCAGCATAGAGGTGGTAGTGGAAACCATACGAGTTGATTAATTTGCCAAGGGAGGAAGTATAGAGGGAGAATAGTAATGTTACCAGGACAGAGCCTTGAGGAATTCCAACAGAAAGAGGTAGGGGAGAAGATGCTACTCCGTTGTAGGAGACACTGAAGGAATGATTGGTGATGTAAGAAGAGAACCAGGACAGGGCTGTGTCACGAAGGCCCAGCAAATGGAGGGACTGGAGGGGGCTTGTAGAAAGCTATTTAAATGAGAGATTCAATATATAAATATGTGCCTTGTCAGCTCAGGGCATGCCAGTATCCACCACAACAACATTACAAGTCTTATGGTGTGTCTCTATACAGGCTGTGAGTAAGGGTCATTCCTACTGGAGCATTGTCTCGGACAACACTGGTTTTGCTGGTATTGCCCCCAATGAAATGTGACTATGCTTTCTGCCATTGGGTGTATGTGAGAATTATAAGTCAGTAGAAGGACAGTGGACATGATAAGGAAGAGTACAGTCTGAGACAGTAAACATTTAGGCTGAGACTATAGAAAACACATGGCAAATAATAATTTCTTTCTTGATTTCTAGATGACCCTGGGCCATACACGCCTTGTGTCTATGATAATGTTGTGTACAGCCGCGTGTTTCAGATCCTGTACAGAAATGAAGACATTGACATTAATGATGTGATGGCATTTAAAGTGCACTTGCTGCTCGATGGAGAGAGGGTTGGTATCCTGAACCATTGTTGCTATTCCAGATCGTAGTTTTTATGCACAGTAAACTGTAGCTCAATGATATCCAACCTTAGCGAACCCAAGAGTAGAATCATAATTCCATAATAATTGGTGGAGTAATGTTGGGGTATATTTATATACAAGGGTCTTATGTTATTGGATACAAAAGTGAGAGTTAATAAATGAATGTTGACGTTACACCAATAATATTGACAACCCTTGAAGGGCAAGGGTATGGGGATTCAACCAATAAGAGATGGATATGGGTGCAGGGGAAAAACGATTGAAAATGAAAAGTCCAGTATGAAATGCTTGTTCCTAAGCTTGAAGGAGTCCCGTAGATGGCTTCCAATAGGTCAGGAAGGCACCTAGATGGCTGTTCCCCACTCCCACTCACATAAAACCATAAAAGTTGTGTTTCTTTGTATTTTAGGTAGAGGATGCCCTGAGTGAAGTAGACTTCCAGCTGAAGTTAGATCTCCACTTTACAGACAGTGAACAACAGTAAGTTGTGACTACCTCCTTTGCTATAAATTCATCGTTATCTCAATGTCCAGAACTTGGATGAGAGTCCCAATCACAAAATGGTGGCTGCTCTGCCATACATCTTTGTATGAGCACTCTAGCAGTAAGGTGAACCCTCATCTCAAAGGAATGAAGCCAGAATACTCCATGTCCGTTAGTGGCACATTGTCCACATCCTAGTCTTTCAGCCATTACTACTTATATCCCCTAGGACACAAATGGAAAATGTGGTGGCTTTATTTGTTTTGTACAAACTTATAAATGATATCCCATGGGTGTAGATATATAACATCAAGGTTTGTCAATATACTCTATGGCAATGGTCAAAAAGTGACCAGCCCAGCATGGTCCTGCTTGATGTGATGAGTTCCCTAAGGAGTTGACTACATCATTACTGGAGTTGACATTCCCCATATAAATAGTGGATGCTGCCCAAGAAATACCTCCTGCAATGGATGCCTCAATTAGCACAAGGGATAAGAAAGGGGGAGCAAATGGGTCTAAGACTTTCACTTTGTGGATAAGAAAAAGGAGGAGCTCAAGGCATTTCTCTCATTTGGAAACCTCATCAGTATTGATAGTTCGTGTGAATCCAGAGTCTGCTCTTAGGAGAAGCAATCTAAGCCAGGGTAGCAGTGAGAGTTACCAATGGCTATAGCAGAATTACGCCAGGACCAGATGGGGCAGAAATGGGCTTACTGAAATCCACAAACCGATTTCAGCCCCCTACTACTAGCAGAATCCTCTTCTTATCCTCTTCAGCTTTTGCATCTGGAAGCCTTGTGATGACTTCAGTGCAAACATACTCTGTGGATTTCGGAGAAGAAATGCGAGACTTCCGTTAACAGACAGACACGAAGAGAGAAGGAGATTCTGCTTGTGGTTGGAGCTGAAATCATCCTGCAGGTTTCAGCCCGGTCTGGCCCTAGCCTAAACATTTAGGTAGCAATAAAGACTTTAGTTCAATCAAGTATTGTAGAACAGTTTATAACCTGTTAGCAAATCACCCCCATGTGCACAAGAACTGGGGAAGGTAATTACATGACCTTTTCTTGCTGTGATGAAAGGTGACCTTGTACATGAGACTGGCCAATCGCTTCATCCCCATCAAGTGTTTTCCTAATCGTTCTCCTGCTTCAACGTGAAATAAAACTGACAAATTCAATAATAAGATGATAAAAAGTGACATTCTATGTGAGACACTGCACATTGTGTGGTTTAATGGAGCAGGAGAGACAAAGGAGATCTGTGTGAGTTCATGGAATTATGTTTGGGGACAATGGGATAAAGAGAGAAAGAGATCATTCTTTTGATAAAGGATTAGTGACTGTTCTGTTAGAGAGAGGCCGGCGAGATCCCACACTGACAACATTAATGCCTCCTTAAGCACAAGATGAACAGGCGTCTGATCTGACTGTGATAAAACAAAATGTCGCAGGACAGGAGAGCTACTGAAATGTAAAGCAATGAGATTATTCACTGAATGTCAGGGTCGCAGCAGGATATCCGTCAGTTCTCTGTCAGATAAGAAAGTCAGCTTTGTGCTGTCACTGGGTGATAAGAACTCTAACACAATGAGCTGCCAGTTAGACAACCCAACTGTTACTGATATACATATTCAATGTGTCACTGTTACTACTATACCTGCTATCCCACAGTCACACTCCCTTCCCAGAGACTATTATCCACTGTTACTATAGACACCATCTCTCCCTACTATACCTGCTATCCCACAGTCACACTCCCTTCCCAGAGACTATTATCCACTGTTACTATAGACACCATCTCTCCCTACTATACCTGCTATCCCACAGTCACACTCCCTTCCCAGAGACTATTATCCACTGTTACTATAGACACCATCTCTCCCTACTATACCTGCTATCCCACAGTCACACTCCCTTCCCAGAGACTATTATCCACTGTTACTATAGACACCATCTCTCCCTACTATACCTGCTATCCCACAGTCACACTCCCTTCCCAGAGACAATTATCCACTGTTACTATAGACACCATCTCTCCCTACTATACCTGCTATCCCACAGTCACACTCCCTTCCCAGAGACTATTATCCACTGTTACTATAGGCACCATCTCTCCCTACTATACCTGCTATCCCACAGTCACACTCCCTTCCCAGAGACTATTATCCACTGTTACTATAGACACCATCTCTCCCTACTATACCTGCTATCCCACAGTCACACTCCCTTCCCAGAGACAATTATCCACTGTTAATATAGGCACCATCTCTCCCTACTATACCTGCTATCCCACAGTCACACTCCCTTCCCAGAGACTATTATCCACTGTTACTATAGACACCATCTCTCCCTACTATACCTGCTATCCCACAGTCACACTCCCTTCCCAGAGACAATTATCCACTGTTACTATAGACACCATCTCTCCCTACTATACCTGCTATCCCACAGTCACACTCCCTTCCCAGAGACTATTATCCACTGTTACTATAGGCACCATCTCTCCCTACTATACCTGCTATCCCACAGTCACACTCCCTTCCCAGAGACTATTATCCACTGTTACTATAGACACCATCTCTCCCTACTATACCTGCTATCCCACAGTCACACTCCCTTCCCAGAGACAATTATCCACTGTTACTATAGGCACCATCTCTCCCTACTATACCTGCTATCCCACAGTCACACTCCCTTCCCAGAGACTATTATCCACTGTTACTATAGACACCATCTCTCCCTACTATACCTGCTATCCCACAGTCACACTCCCTTCCCAGAGACAATTATCCACTGTTAATATAGGCACCATCTCTCCCTACTATACCTGCTATCCCACAGTCACACTCCCTTCCCAGAGACTATTATCCACTGTTACTATAGGCACCATCTCTCCCTACTATACCTGCTACCCCACAGTTACATTCCTTTCCCAGAGACTATTATCCACTGTTACTATAGACACCATCTCTCCCTACTATACCTGCTATCCCACAGTCACACTCCCTTCCCAGAGACTATTATCCACTGTTACTATAGACACCATCTCTCCCTACTATACCTGCTATCCCACAGTCACACTCCCTTCCCAGAGACTATTATCCCACTGTTACTATAGACACCATCTCTCCCTACTATACCTGCTATCCCACAGTCACACTCCCTTCCCAGAGACTATTATCCACTGTTACTATAGGCACCATCTCTCCCTACTATACCTGCTATCCCACAGTCACACTCCCTTCCCAGAGACTATTATCCACTGTTACTATAGGCACCATCTCTCCCTACTATACCTGCTATCCCACAGTCACACTCCCTTCCCAGAGACTATTATCCACTGTTACTATAGACACCATCTCTCCCTACTATACCTGCTATCCCACAGTCACACTCCCTTCCCAGAGACAATTATCCACTGTTACTATAGGCACCATCTCTCCCTACTATACCTGCTATCCCACAGTCACACTCCCTTCCCAGAGACTATTATCCACTGTTACTATAGACACCATCTCTCCCTACTATACCTGCTATCCCACAGTCACACTCCCTTCCCAGAGACAATTATCCACTGTTAATATAGGCACCATCTCTCCCTACTATACCTGCTACCCCACAGTTACATTCCTTTCCCAGAGACTATTATCCACTGTTACTATAGACACCATCTCTCCCTACTATACCTGCTATCCCACAGTCACACTCCCTTCCCAGAGACTATTATCCCACTGTTACTATAGACACCATCTCTCCCTACTATACCTGCTATCCCACAGTCACACTCCCTTCCCAGAGACTATTATCCCACTGTTACTATAGACACCATCTCTCCCTACTATACCTGCTATCCCACAGTCACACTCCCTTCCCAGAGACTATTATCCACTGTTACTATAGGCACCATCTCTCCCTACTATACCTGCTATCCCACAGTCACACTCCCTTCCCAGAGACTATTATCCACTGTTACTATAGGCACCATCTCTCCCTACTATACCTGCTATCCCACAGCCACACCCCCTTCTCAGAGACGATTATACTCTCGAACTGAGTGGTCGTGTGTCTAGTGTGCTGTGTAAGTGAGGTTTCTCCCAGGCCCTTGCGGGTCTGTGGGAGTTTAGTTCAGGGTTGTTACCCTTCCCTTATCTTTTCCCTTAATTGGGAGGTTTTTTTTTTTCCTTTTGGCTTAAACATTTCCTTCTTTCATCAATAATGAGGAAGAAGGGAAATAATACCCCTGGTGATAGCCAGAGATCCCGTTTTGGATATGGAAGGAGGGCTGCTGAAGCCAGTATGGCAGCTCCCTCTGAGCGTAGAAGGAGAAGTACGAGAGCAAAGTCTCCAAAGAAAGAGCCAGCGGGAAGTGAGCTGTCCTCATGCGGTGAAGCCGAAGAGAGTAAGAGCTGCGTTTTGGATCAGGCTCCAGAAGTCGGTGTTACTGCGGGGAGCTGCGGTGCAGTGATGGAGGAGCTAGACCTGGAAGTGTGTGAAGTCTCGGCAGCAAGAGGACAGGAGGTACCGCAAGATTTGGAGGCTACTGTGGCAATGGAGATAATGGCTGGAGCAATAGCGCAAAAAGTAGCTGAAACAGCGCTGATGGAATCTTCTGGCCAGAATAATGAAATCCCAACTTCTGAATGTTTGGTGAGTTCTAATATGGAGGAGGCTGGTGAGAACACTGGTGTTACAGAGACTGAGAGGGAAGGGAGCCCTGGGACTGATACAGCCCCAAATGGGAGGAGAGTGGACAATTTTTCTTTTTTTGGAAAGGACACTGCACGTAAGACTGTGAAATCCAACCCTACATTGGGTCTATCTAACCCTCTGGAGAAAGACTCTGGGTGTGGTGCAGTAATTGAATATGATAAGATTATTACGGCATTGAATGAGTTAAAATGCTTAGAGACCAAACAATCTGCACTCACCAAAGGAATTGACTTACTTATAAAAGATCTTAATTTGCTAAAGGGGCAGAAGAGAACAGAGACTATAAGAGACCTGGCCTATTTAAACAAAGATTTAGAGGAGGTTGATATTCAGATTAAATCTATTTTGGAGGTTATTGAACCATGGAAAGAACTATATTATAACAAAAAACGGTTTGAGGAAATGAAAAGGGGGGGAGGGGATATAGCATCAGAAAGACTATGTAAGATTGCTGAATTACTTAAAGAAAATGAATGTGAAAATGTTTTTTGTGAACAGTCCCAAAATGCAAAAGCAAAGTTATCAGAGGAGAAAGGTGCCTTGTCCATTTCTAAACGAGCCACTAATCCCTCTGCAGCAAATGCAAATGTTCCTAATTGCTCACCTGAGCAGGTAACTGCTGCTGCTTCTCTGGCAATGGGGGGAGGGGCTGATTTGTCTCTCAGTCAATCTGCTAGTGATCTTCCAGCAAAGGAAAATGGGGCTGTTTCTTCTTATGGGACAAAAGGTAATGTTTCTGTATCAAAAGGAAAGGTTTCTGATCTCTCA
Source organism: Xenopus petersii (assembly GCA_038501925.1). Taxonomy (NCBI): domain Eukaryota; kingdom Metazoa; phylum Chordata; class Amphibia; order Anura; family Pipidae; genus Xenopus; species Xenopus petersii. The sequence continues at coordinate 138,198,325 of CM076683.1, read as the reverse complement.
AAGCAGCTGGATAATGTTTGTGAGCAGGCAGGCAATGCTTTTCCTATGAGAGGGCCAGTTTGTGAACAGACAGAAAGTGTCATAACAGAAAGTGTTTCTTCTGAGCAAGCTGCTAACATTCCTATAGCAAGTGGGGAGGCTTCTGTGTCCTTTTCTAAAATTGTAGGAAGCAAAATGTCTTTTTCAAAAGTTGTTGCGTCATCCACAAACAAAAATGATGTTGTATCTTCAAACAGTGAGGCAGGGAATACACAAGCAGGTGGTGTTTGGGGGAAAAAGAATCTGTTTGAGGAGGTAGAGGATGGAGCAGAAGAAGAATATGGCAAGAGAAAAAATGTGGTTAAAATCAAATGGGTAGGTGAAAGGGAGGACTTTCCAGGTAGGAGATTTGTGGCTAGAAATTTGGTCAAACAAGTTCTAGGTTTCACTGCCGATGATATTTATGCATTGATTGGCATTACTGATATAGAATTTGACTTAAGCTTTAATCTGTCACATGGGTTAGAGGAATTTTGGAGGCAATATAATTTAAAGAAAAATGCTAAGGAATGGCATAATTTTAAAGTGATTCCAATATCCAAACCAGAGCTCAAGAATGTAACAATAATAATAAAAAATGAGACTGTGCATGCAGAGGACATTCTTATTTGGCTAAGAAGGCAATGCACAGTATTATCTCCTTTGGTAAAAATATATGATGAGGAAGATCTGTGGGTAGGAGGGTATAAGGTACAGGTTAAACTTAATACGGAAGGTTATTCTCAAAAGCACCTACCCACTTCTTTCTTTATTGGCAAGGATAGAGGAGTATGCTATTATGTCGGTCACCCTAAACTCTGTTTCAAATGCGGTGCCAGGGAAAGGGAAATGCAGCGTAAAGAAGTGTGCTTTTTGTGGGGAAATTGGTCACAATGGTAAAGAATGTGACAAACAGATCATGTGCAATCTCTGCCTCAAAACTGGCCATGCCTACAGGAATTGCCCAGAGGCCTGGCGCAATGTTAAAAAATCAGTTCCCAACATAGAGGAACAATTAATGGAGGACATGGCTGGTGGTGTTACAGACTTGCAGGAGGTGCAACAAGTTACTCAAATACATGGTAATGATATAGCCCAGAAGAAAGTGACAACTGTTTCTAGTAAGGAGAAAAAAGCTGAGGAAAAAACAGAGGAATGGAAGACAGTGAGGGAAAGCAGGAAAAGGAGATTCAAGAAAAAAAATGTAGTGGGTAAAATGACTGTTGAGAATCGGAACAGGTACGAAGTACTAGGGGGAAAGTCATGGGCAGAGGAGGTAGAAGAATCAGAGGAGGTGGAAAGGATGGAGGAGGAAGAAGAAGAGAGAGAAAAAAGGAAAAACCAGGTCCAGGACACTAGCAGAAAAAAAAGCAAAAAAGAACTAGATGATGTGTCATTGGATCTAGAATGGGAATCTTTAGATGAACACGAAATGGAAACTGACTTAGGACCTAGGGTTCAAGTGAAGCGATCAGGGGACGGTAGTGTGGTTTCTGGCAAAAAGAGAAATGGATCTGTCAATTAATTTTTTCACCATTAATGTGTGTAGTATCAAGAACAGAAAGTCCCGGTTTGTTGCTTACGAATTTTTTAAAGAATTGACAGCTGATATTATCTTTTTGCAGGAGACTAGACTATCATCTCTAAATGAAATCAGGATAGCAAGGAGGGAGTGGAGGGAGGGTCTCTCTTACTGGTCCATAGCCACAGAACCTGCAGGGGGAGTTGCCATACTGTTCAAAGGTGATAAGCAATTTGTGGTCAAGAAGATGGTAGATGTTCAATTAGGCAGGTGTTTACTGCTGGACATATTGATAGAAGGGAAGTTGGTGAGGCTTATTAATATATATGGGCCCCAGGCAATTCCTGAGAGAAGGTCTCTATTGAATGACATTAAACCATTCCTCTTCACTTCAGTACCTATTATTTTCGCTGGTGACTTTAACCAGGTATTATGTGAGAAGGACAGGACAGGGAAGATAAAAAAATATGAATGTTTATTTTTTAGGGAACTAATCAAAGATACTGGTTTGAAGGATTTAGCAACCTGTGAAGGGAGAGAAGGCCATCACACATACAGGTGCGGTCCTAGAAGCAGCAGAATTGATTTTATTTTTGTTAAAAAAGAAAATTTGTCTTCAAACTTTAAAGAGATAGTGGTTGAGTTTTCAGACCATTTAGGTCTTTTCTTTCATTTTGGTAAGTTGGGAGGTTCAGGCTCTGGTAAGGGCTTATGGCGTATTAGTAAAGGGGTATTAGAAGATGAAGAAGTAAAGATGCGTTTTGGTGGTTTTTTAAAATCACAAATATCAAAAGTGGACTTCTTTGATTCTATTGCAGATTGGTGGGACTCGGCTAAGGATTCTTTCCGGACCTTTTTCACTTCTGCCTCTTTTAAAAAGGGGAGGGCTAAAGAGAAAGAGAGCCAGTCTTTGAGAAGGAAACTTGAAATCTGTGTTTCGAAAGGGGAGGAGGGGGAAAAATTAAACCGGCTTAAGTATTTGTTGAGACAGCATCAGTACAACCGGCTTAAGTCCTTGGTTCTGGAGAGGGACTATGGAGCCTCGTGCTCTCCGGACCCTTGTCAGAACTGTAAAGAGACTATTAAGAGAAAGCGGGTTGATGGTCTTTACAACCTGCAGGGTAATTTAGAAGAATCTAGGGAGGGTATCCTGGAGGTTGTGGGGTCGTACTATGCTGACCTTTACAAAGAACAGGCTTTGGATGGGGAAAAGATTCAAGCTTTCCTAAAGCCGACCCCTATTTCTAACACTGCAAATTTGGACTTTTCCCTTTTGGTGTCAGAGATAACAGAGGAGGAAGTGCGGCAGGCAATTGATAAACAGCAGAAGAAGAAGGCTCCTGGACCAGATGGTTTAACAGCTGAGTTTTACATCACTTTTAGGGAAGATCTGGTTCCAGTGTTAGCCCAAGTCTTTAATGCCTGCCTGTTTGAAAGACATATCTCACCATCTATGCAGTACTCCTCTTTAGTTCTGATATCAAAGGGGAAGGATTCGAGGCACATTGGGAATTGGAGGCCGATTGCCCTTCTCAATTGTGATAGGAAGATTCTGGCAAGGATACTTTCACAGAGGTTGGGTACGGTGGCAGGTTTTCTTCTCTCTGCATCTCAGTTCTGCTCAGTGGAAGGTAGAAGTATCTTTGGAGCTGTTCTTTCACTAAGGGAAGCACTAGAAAGGTGTAAGGCTTGGCAGTGGGGTAAATACTTTCTGTCTCTAGATCAGGCAAAAGCCTTTGATAAAGTCAATCATGAGTATCTATGGGCTGTTTTGCATAGATACGGCATTCCGGTTGAATTTATAGATTGGATCAGAGTTTTGTATGAAGGGGCAAAGAGCTTCCCATTGATTAATGGTTGGAAAGGCAAGGACTTCTGGGTGAAATCTGGCGTGAGACAGGGATGTCCCTTGAGTCCGCTCCTGTATGTTTTCTCATTGGACCCATTTCTGAGGAGGCTGCAGGATTGTGGGCTTGAGGGGGTTCCATTTCCCCTTGGTCAATCCTTCAAGTCTATAGCATACGCGGATGATGTCACTCTGGTATTATCAAAACCTGAGGAGGAGGGAAAGGTTTTGGAGTGCATCAGAAGTTACTCTGAGGCCTCAGGGTCTCAGATCAACCATGAAAAGTCGGAAGCTTTTTGGGCTTTAGATAAAGAACCAGTATTTAAACTTGAGAATTTTCCAATCGCCCCAGGTGTAGTTAGAATCTTGGGGATCAAATTTGGGAAGGGTGATCTGGCAAAGGTAAATTGGGAAGATAAACTGAATGCAGGTCTGGCAAAGGTTCAGCGTTGGAAATCATGGAAGCTGACCTATAGAGAGAGGATTGACATTATCAAGACTTTCCTGGTTCCACTTTTTCTCTTTGTTTCTTATGTCTTCTTGCTGCCAGAATCTTTCTATGCCCGGATCCAGAGCCTGTTCTTCCAAATGCTTTGGGGGAATAGGCTCAACCCAGTAAAAAGGGGGATCACTTTCCTGCAGAGGAAAAGGGGAGGGTTGGACATGCCGTGTCCTGTGGTTTTCTTTTGCACCATCTTTCTGAAGTTTAACTTTGGAGGGGTGGTGCAGGGGAAAGAGTCTCTGTGGGAAGTCAGTGTTAGAGATTGGGCATCGCCTTTTATCAAAGACTGGTTACTTGGTGGCAGAGTGAAAGAGGTAAGGATAAGAGGAGGCCTTATACCCACCTATTTGCGACAAGCAATAAAAATTCTGAAAAAATGGAGTGTCAGCTCTGAGGACCAAAGATCTCTTCAAAGGAAATTTTGTATTGGAAGATATTAGATTTGCATTTTGTGTCCTCAATAAATATCAGAGATTGCCCGGAGGAGATGTTACAAGAGAGTATCAGATTTCTAAATGATAGGAGAATGCCTAGAAAATTGTGGGACATCACATGGTTGTCATTACAAGGCAAATTATTTGTGAGGAGAAATCTGAGTTATTTGAATATTGTAGACAGGGAATGTCCTTGGGGATGCAGAACAGAGGAGTCACAAGAACACTTCTTACTGGATTGTCAAGTTTCACGCTCCCTGAGAGAAAGTGTGGCTAACCGGCTCAGTCTGAACCTGATTAAAAGTTTAAGTTTCTCTGAGTTTTCCTATGGAATCATTGGAAGTCACAGAACTGGGAATCAAGATAGGATGACCCTGTATATTATTATAGCGATTATACGATACCATCTATGGCACATGAGGTGCAGGTTGACTACTAGTCAAATTCATCTGTCAGGGGAGACTGTAACCGAGGCGATATACAGAGACATTATGTTTATTAAGACAAGAGAATGTAGATCTTCAGAAACATTTAAAATAATGTGGGATGGTCTTTAATTTTCTGTGATGTTTTGATTTTTTTTTTCTTTATTTAATTGTAACAGTCTGACTGATTGTTTATGTTCATTGTAATTTGAATATTTTAAATAAAATTCTCTCCCTACTATACCTGCTATCCCACAGTCATACTCCCTTCCGAGAGACTATTATCCACTGTTACTATAGGCACCATCTCTCCCTACTATACCTGCTATCCCACAGTCACACTCCCTTCCCAGAGACTATTATCCACTGTTACTATAGACACCATCTCTCCCTACTATACCTGCTATCCCACAGTCACACTCCCTTCCCAGAGACTATTATCCACTGTTACTATAGGCACCATCTCTCCCTACTATACCTGCTATCCCACAGTCACACTCCCTTCCCAGAGAGTATTATCCACTGTTACTATAGACACCATCTCTCCCTACTATACCTGCTATCCCACAGTCATACTCCCTTCCGAGAGGGTGCATTACTTAACATTACCAGTCTCAAGATGTGTAGGTCCCATTGGCATCTTCTTGTACCCCCACAGACAGCATTGGTTATAGGAAGAACATAATAACATATTTTATCTCAAAGATGGACAGAAAGTAGAGATTTTATGGAAGATAGGGGAAACAATTCAACAGGAATATTATTATAATTCACCTTTTACTATTTCTAATCAGACAGTTGCATTATGTTTTGCAATAAAGACTATTTTGTACAGTTAAATGCTGGAAGCTAATGCCTATTTTCATCCATTTAATACCCAATTGTGATGTATGTTGATTTCATGTAGAGAAAAGTACAACAACAAAAACAATAGTCACTAACATGTAAACATTTCTTCCAGGCTGAAAGACATGTCGGCTGTGCCCTTGATCAGCAGTCGAACTCTAGGGCTACATTTCCACCCGACGAGCGGTTTGCACCACCATGTTCCCGTCATGTTCGATTATTTCCACTTGTCTGTGATTTCTGTAACAGTGCACGGCTCACTGGTAGCCCTACATCAGCCGCTGATAAGGTAAACACAACAAGCAATGCACCTGCCTATTTGAACACTCTCAGAATGCTCTCGAAAAGGAGGAATTCCTTTTAAAAATACATTGTAGCTTTGAAATACAGTCTCTGCCTTGGGATTGTACCAATCTGGTCATATAACCAATGCCATCGGCATACATTGTCATAAACATTTTTTATTACATGGCCTCTTAAAGGGAAACTATATGTTTACTTTCCATTAAAGTGACCCTGTTGGGCTTATTTTTCACTCAATCCAGAAGTGATGGTTTTGATGCATCCCTGTTTACACATAAAGTTTTCATGGATGATTGAGGAGCTATTAACCAATTAAGTGCAGCCAATTAAATCAACAAAGTTTGTGAGCAAGAATCCATGGAGTATCCTTGAACCCTAGTTTGGTCCTACAGATCCAAATTGGGAAAAATAATCCTTACAAGGGACAGTCCTGCAATAAAGGTGTGATAGCAGCACCTATACTCATTTATATCTCCAACTCGTCTTATATAGTCCGATTGTGCAAGGAAATCTAAACTTTTACCCAACTTGCAATTGTAGCTTTGCCCGCCCGGTGAAAGCATCATGGTTGGGGAAAAGTGGTCAGGAACTGGTCACAGACAACACTAGCATTTCAATGGAGAACCTGGTGTTCGGAGCTGCATACTGCAAGCCGCCATCTTCAGAGGTAGGTTTGGTCCTTTGCAATGAGACTGGAACAGTGTTCCAATCTGATGGCTGGAGAAGGCATTGGGCTGCACTTTAAGGTTCTGATGTTCCATCAAATATTGCTCTTGTGTCCCAGGGAAGCTGTTACGTCCCATCAGAAGACTGCATACAACACGCCTATAAATGGCACAAGGACCTCTGCCAGCTTCTGCTGACTGCCTACAGTGCCCTGGGCTCATGTTATGCCAACATCTTAAAAGAAATTCCAGACTTACCACATGCTGAGATAGGTTTGTATATGCTCTGTATTCCTTTCTATTATAAAGTTTGTTTTGATGTCTGAACTCCTTGGGTGAGTGACGAAACACCCTGAATAGATCTCTATTGATATCAATGGCAATGACTTGGCCTTACAGGTGCCCTCACTGTTGAGAAGATTGTTTATAAGCAACACTTTGTGTGGCCAATGTACTTGTCCAAAATTTATATCAAAGCCCAAGCAAGTACTTCAAATTACCCAGTACAAAAAAGGTGCAAAACATGCAAAAGTGTAAGGGTTCAATAAGTCCCAAACGCCAAGTCACCAGGGCAAAAGGACTGCAATGAAAAAGAGGCTTTGGACTCCCTTTCGCTGAAACTAGGGGGGAGCCCCTTTTTCCCTGTCCAAAAGGCCCACATGCTCCTCATACATCCTTCACTGCAAGGCTAGGGGGAGCCCCTTTTAACAACTCTCTACAACCCAGAGAGAAGGAGACAAATGACCTTTGAAGAGGTCCAAATAATGTGCCCATGACAGAGATGTCACAGGGAGGGAAGGAGCCTAATGGTCACACATCCCTCCCCTATATCCATGCATCGACCTGGAGGTCTATTGGACTGGTCCAAAAGAAAAGTAAAATGAAAAGAGTGCAAGGTGACATAAAGTATTTTCTTTTTAATTAAATTACACCCAATGCTCAACAGGCTGGGATAAAAGAGCAGTACATGCTAAAGTGCAAAAATAAAGTGTGCATAGTGCTTCTTGGTCTTGGTGCCTCCAATCACCGTGACCCATAAATCCATCCAGGAGTGCAAATCCAGGGGAGAAAAACGCTTGTGCTCCATAGTGTCCAGCCTTTTGGCCAGAGCACCAAGTGCCTCTCCATCTCCCCAGCAAGAGCTGCAACTTGCACCCAATGTGTGTGTCAGTGGCCACTGCCACTGTGTTCAATTCAAAGCCATGACTACAGAGTTTTGGGAGAAAACGCTACATTGTGGATATCACAGGCATAGCTGATACATGGGGGCTTATTTACAAAGTGCATAATAGACACAAATGACCTTGTTTTGTAACAAAAGGCATCATTTTCCCCAACATTCCAACACAATTGTGGCCAGCTGAGTGCAATGTGCCACACGGATGCAAACCTTGTGGTTTGCTTATTAAGCAAAGGATCTGTGGAAGTCTTGCGCCACACCTCTGCACAAATGGAAATCAAACCTCTACTGTTAGATATTACAAGTATGATAAGGCAAGGGCAATACATAGTGGAGATTAGTACGACTGTACCCAGTATAATGCAGAATTGTGCCAAAGTGGCACTCCATTAACTTGGTTTGTTTGCCTTTATAATGAAGATTTCCAAGGAGGACCTAACGCAAGATCTTCACAAGCCATTGAACAAACGTCTCTTTATGGACTGAGGAATTAAGGTCAAGCGTGCCCTCCGAGATGTTTATATAGAATAGGAACTAGGCCATACATTTTATCCCTCATCTTTTATTAACGCCAGTCATTTCATGGCTCCAGTCTCTTCCAGACTATGTTATTGACCCACTGCTGGTAGACATGCCAACTAGTGCAATCACATAGGCTATAAATAACATGGAGGTGCAACGGTACAAAGAGTCATTTCATGGTCTGTTTCATGCAGTAAAGTAACCCCTGTCTCTCTCTCTTAGGTCAAATAAAACAAAGCCATTTTGCCCTTGTTAATAAAATATATGTTCATTCGTTTCCAGAGGAATTACCAACTGAAAGGACTTTATCTCAGCTGTGCAACCAACTGCAGGTAATGAGGACACAACACAACTCAAGGATTGGGTTCTGAGTCTTTGCTTATCCTTTAAAAGGCTGTAGTAGGAAACAAAAACAAAAACAATACATATCCATGGGAAACAGGATTTTAAAGTAAAAATGTATCAAAAAAGAAAAAAAAAAGTCTGTTGATTTCTGTACTCACCCCATGGTATTGAGGAAAGTCACGTAGGGGACCCGAGGGCCATGAATACACAGGGATGAGCATTATGCTCCTTATCAGTAATCTTCCATTAAAGTCTCTAGTCTGTCTGAGGAGCCTCATATCACCAATGTAAACACACGCTCCATTGTAATTATGTTCTAATGAACAAGTTGTAATTAGACTGACAGTGGAGACAAGTTTAATCGCCACCTTTAATTAAAGAAAGGGTAAATATGGTCTTGTCCTCACTGATTCTCAGTATTAGCTGTTGAGGTCTCCTAGAAACCATTGATAATAATATAGCCCCATCTAGTGTATGGTAAGGATTCTGCACCAAAGTAATGGGAATATTTAGTACAAAGAATAAAAACCATAGGCAATAGTCTACTCCTCTTACTGTAAATGATAAGGATATTAGAAGTCACTGAGGGATTGTTCTGTGACCATAAAAAGGCACAAGGCTGCAGGCTGAGTTATACAGGGAACTCTGAGTATCACTCATGTATTATAAGGGATAATGTACCCCCTACTGTAAATGATAAGGATATTAGAAGTCACTGAGGGGTTGTTCTGTGACCATAAAAAGGCACAAGGCTGCAGGCTGAGTTATACAGGGAACTCTGAGTATCACTCATGTATTATAAGGGATAATGTACCCCCTACTGTAAATGATAAGGATATTAGAGATCACTGAGGGGTTGTTCTGTGACCATATAAAGACACAAGGCTGCAGGCTGAGTTATACAGGGAACTCTGAGTATCACTCATGTATTATAAGGGATAATGTACCCCCTACTATAAATGATAAGGATATTAGAAGTCACTGAGGGGTTGTTCTGTGACCATATAAAGACACAAGGCTGCAGGCTGAGTTATACAGGGAACTCTGAGTATCACTTGTGTATTATAAGGGATAATGTACCCCCTACTGTAAATGATAAGGATATTAGAAGTCACTGAGGGGTTGTTCTGTGACCATATAAAGACACAAGGCTGCAGGCTGAGTTATACAGGGAGCTCTGAGTATCACTCGTATTATAAGGGATAATGCACCCCCTACTGTAAATGATAAGGATATTAGAAGTCACTGAGGGGTTGTTCTGTGACCATATAAAGGCACAAGGCTGCAGGCTGAGTTATACAGGGAACTCTGAGTATCACTCATGTATTATAAGGGATAATGTGCCCCCTACTGTAAATTATAAGGATATGAGAAGTCACTGAGGGGTTGTTCTGTGACCATATAAAGACACAAGGCTGCAGGCTGAGTTATACAGGGAACTCTATATATCACTTTTGGATTATACATCCAGTTACAGGGCACTGAGGGTTAATGGTATATTTTGTGTTTCAGCTGCTAAGTGGCCCCGAGGAGATAATGGAACAAATAAGTAAAGACCTGGCGTGGCTCCGCTCTCAGCTTCTTCTAGCATGGAGCCACTTCCTGGAAACAGTCACCCTTCAGCCTGATGTCACTTCCTATCTCATGCAAGAACACCATACTCTGAGGGTATGGCAGACTCCATCTTCTTCATGTCAGATGGGGGTGCCTAGGGGACCATGGAAACTCTTCCACCATTAAGTCATGTCATTGCTTCCTCTCTTCTTGTTCTCTCTTTTCCTCTTCCCCATTTCTATTCTTTCCCCTTTCTGTCATAAACAGACAAAGTTTCAAACCAAGTCTAAATGTTTCTTAACAGCTGGTCCCTCTGATATTTAGACCTACCAGGAGTTGCCTTTCCCTTTGGGACAACACTGGGAACAAGCCTATACCTGTTACAGAATGCGGGGTGTAGCTAATTGTGGCCTTTAATTTGCATCTAGCACATATTGTCCCACATTCTAAATGTGACTCTTCCCATCTGCAGTTTCCAATCATTTTGAACACCTGCACCACCTGCTGGTTGAATTTGATACTGCAGAAGACTTCTTGTTCCATTTCTTCGGTCATCATCATCATTTGTACAGCACCAGCGATGTAGAATAAAAATAGAACCACAAGAGCTTACAATCTATAAACCTTAAAGGAGATTTAAACACTGTTCCTCAATCACACGTTCCTCATTTGTTGCTGGACTACAAATCCAAGAATCCCAGAATGAATGCTGGGAGCTCCATCATATTCTTAAAGCAATATTGTTTGCTACAGTACAAAGAATAGTTCACACTCTGTGGTACATTTCATAATGATGTCTAATCGAACAAACTACTCCAAGAGCAAAATTAAATTTCAAAACTTTCTAGAAACTGGATATTGTATTTTTTCGGAGGGGTGGTCTACTTGCATTGTCATTTAGCAGCATCTGGGGGGATTTAAAAAGTTGTTTTGTCCTTCTTTTTCTTCTACTACTACTGTCTCCATCTTGCTCTTCTATTACCATGTTGCACTAGTGCCACTATCTTGCCCTATTGTCTTTATCTCATCTTATCATAGCTTCTGTATCTTGAGTTGCTGTCATCCTCTTGCCCTACTGTCTCTATCTTGCCCTATAACCACCATCTTGTTCTACACTCACTGCCTAGTCTTATTTAATCCATTTTGCCCTGTAGTCACCATCTTGACTCATTGGAGGTCATTTATCAACACTGAGCACATTAACCTATGGGCAGTAACCCACGGCCTCCAATCAGATTGTTGCATTCATTGTTCTACTTGCAGCAGGCTTTAAAAATCACTAATCACTGACTGGTTCCTATAGGAAACTGCCTGTGGGCAAGTTTGCCCAGTGATGATAAATGAGCCCCACTATGTCCTACTGTCAAGATCTTGCCCTCGTACAACCTCTGTGCCTCACTCTAGATAAATGTATTACTGCTCATCAGTCACCCCATTTGAAACCCCCCCTCACTGATAGGAATAATGTCATTGAGTAATACAAACTGACCCAACTTAAGCCTTTTAAGGTCTGATTGGTTTTGGAGGAAGCTTAAAAGAGTCTGATCTAAACTTGGTGCTTCGCTGTTATTTTTATTGCCCAGGTGCGACGATTTTCGGAAGCCTTTTTCTACACGGAGCATGAGAAACCTGCTGTTCTGACTTTCCAGGAAAACCTGTGAGTTGGTTTCTATGCATCAAAATAAAATAAATACAGACAATTGACAATGAAGCATAAAGGGCCTCATTAGCTTATGGTGTATGGAATGATCAGTCTATCAGACTTGCACGGGGTCATGTTCCCCAACAGTTTGATTTGAGCAGGAGTCTGTGACCCTATTGGTGGCACCCAAGAGGGGGCATGTGGCCCGCGGGCCACCAGTTGGTCAGCCCTGCACTAGATGAACCTTGCATAGTCAGGTCTGTATCATTTGTAATACAGCAGTTAATGTAATAAGTTGTGTAAAGGGCACTGTGGTGTATTTTGGACACTCTACCCAGGAGACTTGAACCCCCCTGAAACTGGGAATGATGGGAACTCTACAATTAGGTAGCAGCATAAATACAATTATTTAATTCCTTTTTTGCAGGGCCACAATGTTGCATACTTAATCCCACAAGTACAGTTTATTTCTAGACCCCACTGCCCTGTGCATGGCCCATGATAATATTATGGTGGTTGGCAGTTGTGCAGTTCTGCTCCCCCTTTTTATACCCATGCCTTTCTGTCTTGCATTGTTATATGCTATTAAATGCAATTTATACCCTGCTATTAGGATTCAAAGCCAAAGCAACCTTTCAACAGAAATCCGGAATTCTGAATACTTGTCTGCCCTGCCCCCCCTTCCTATCGAGTGTTTGGATATAGACGGAGACTGGACCTCTATCCCTATTATCTTTGAAGATCGATTTGTGGAGTGTCCAAGAAAAGGTAGGATTACCAATGAATCATGAAGATCAAATACAAAAAGAGATCTACATTAGTTTCCTGGCAGATGGAATGAATCGGTTTTTGTCCGAGGTCACTAGATTTCTAGGCATGAGACCTTGGCAGAGAAGAGGCAGAGACACGAAAATGCAGAACAAAATTGAACATTGTCTTTACTTTATTCTTGCAAAAAAATCAGCAGGTACTTGTCTTTATATAGCAGCACAAAATTTAACAGTCTCACCCACAGCTGGGATTGAAGTCTTCCTGACTACCATGACTACCACACTCTGGACCACCACAACCAACATCTTGGTACTCATAGTCCAGATATAACTGTTCTCTATCAATCAAGTCTTCAACCTACTGGCCAATCAGCTCTTACCAGATATTTGCCAGACAGGTGCCACCATTAAGCTTTCAACACATTCATAGAGGTCAAGTCAAGTTAAACACATTGAATGTCGTTTCCAAACTTTAAACCATGTACTTATGCAACAACTATGGTGTGAAATGTGGTGTGTACACTGGTTACAAATGTAAACAGGTTTTCTATGTACACAAAGACAAAATAGTTTGGCATTTGTCTGTGCATGGAAATCCAAAATCCCATTTAAAAGTACAGTATATAGCAAGGAGAAACTAAACTTGTAGAAAAGTAGTGCTTAACACCTAAGGTCTCCCTATGGTCATCACAGCATATACACAATCCAACCATCAAAAGTCATTTAGGTTTATCAAAGTTTATGTTTTGTTTCCACACAGAGGCACTTGAGACACATATATCTGTGTTTTATTGTGAGGACTGCTGTCCTGTGCATGGCATGTACAGGTAAAAGTTGTGTTTGTAAGAGATGGCAGGTGGGTTTGACATGGGTGTCTCCCAGTTGCATAAGGAGCAGCTATGGACTCAGAACCCTCCACAAGGGCTTCATTGTGCACCACCATGAAACACTCTATATTTTGCACTCAGTAAAATAACAAAGACAAAGCATTCAGAGCATAATTTAGTGTTAAATTTAAGTTGCAAAAAGAGAAGCACTTACCCTTTGTAAAAAAAAAAACACATTGATAGTCTCTTTGTTAGTAGAGGAACATGTTTATTTGTTGTTGCAAAACGTCACCAAGACTGGGAACATTGCAAATTGATAGCCTTTCAGTTCTTGTTAGAACTCATCTTGCTCCTTTCTACGTTAAATAAATCCGCTTTGTGTTTCAGATTACATTACGGATAATAGGCTTATAGAGCCAGCAAATGAAAATGAATGTGAATCTAGTGAGGAATTCCCATCAGAAAACATTCACATTGGCTCAAAACTACATTTTATTCAAACAACAACAGTTCATGAAAATGTATCGTTTGAAAAGCAAAGCATCAACGCCAAAGCTCAAGGAGATTGCTCTACTGAAACCCCAGAACAAGGCTTTGATTATAATCAGGAAGCTGATTCAATTGTTGAATTGGGATTTGTAGCGGATTTTACTCAATTACCTGTTCCACCCTCTGAAATATCTGGAGCCAAATTATCCTTGTCATCTCCAAATAAAGACTGTGATCAAGGTACCAGGTGCAACCAGGAACCAAAAAGAACTCCAGGCGTTACTTATATTGAAGTAAAACCCCAAAGCCAAGATCAATACAAAGGAGAAACAGTGTTAATTGTCAGTTCCCAGTATGGAAACAACATACCCTTGGTCAACAGTGAAGCTCCACAATCTGAAAGAGATCCAATGAATAGTACCAATAAGATGACAACATATGAACATATTGCTTTACATGAAATAAGTAGCATGAAAAATGAACTCATTTCAGTTTCAAAAAATCATAAATCCCGTCAGTGCAGTCATATATTATTAAAGAGCAGCAGCACTGAATTGATAAGGAACTCTACAGAGGATACACTGATGGTGAAATCTTGCTCCAGGGATATTTATGAAAAGTCTTCATTATTCTCATCAGGGTGTATCAAGAGGTCTTCTTCTGTGATATCAGACTCTGGAATAGAAAGTGAACCCAGCTCTGTTGCTTGTTGTGATGTCCATAACAGGACAATGAACTTAAACAGTGATAAAGATCTTCTTCTGCAGATGTCAAAGCAACACTGGGCGTGTCGAAACTCCTTGGAAGGAGACCACACAGAAAGTAATACAAGCTTGCCGAGTGGGATCCAGGCCTCTCTAGCTTCCATTAATTCTTTGCCGTTTGAGGAGGAAGACAGGGAAATGGAGCTTTCAAAGTTAACAAAATCTGTTTCTGCCCCACAGATCAGTAGTCAGGATGAAACCTTAAATGACTTAATTATAAATAACAAATTGGTGGGTGAAATAATTCACAGCTTGAAGAAATGTTCAAGTGAGGAAAAGGAAGAGGAAAGTCAAACAGCAATGAACTACTACAACAACATCGCAAATGGTATCGTCACAGAGTTTGTGAATGACACGTGCAACACCACCAAATCTCCAGAATCTTCATTGACAAATATTTTAATTCAGGGTTTGATTCCAAGTTCTGAGTCTGGAATGATTGATGATTATATTTTTAACGATCCAGTTGTCCCTAAAGCAGAAGATATCCCATCAGTTCATCCAGAAATGATCTATGCTTTAGATCATGCCAATAAAATGGAGCATGTAGCATCTTCATATTCTGTGGCCCCATTAGTAGATGTTATAGCTCCAGCCAAAGAGATATTTCAAGACTTTTCAGTTTTACACGACATTGAGCTCTCAGAAGACTCTGTAGAATCTATTGATCAGTCAGTAGATAATTACTATCATGAACTCTACAGTATAGATAAAGAAGTCCCAGACAATAGAAGTGATTGTGGTTCTGAACTTGAGGAAACCAGGGCAAGTATGTCTACTGCCCGAGTGTTAGAAAGAAGGAAAGGAGTTGAGCTGGTCAATTTGTCTGTGTCCTGTACTGCTACATGTTTACCATTTTCTTCAATGCAAAACGACACTCCAGTGATTCCAGGGTTTTCAACAAAACAAGCATTGTTTCCAATAACAAGACAACCATTGGGTACCTTTGAGGTTAATTCCAGCAACTCTAACACAGATGAAGAAAGCAATGAAAGAATGCTGAGGTGAGATAAAGTATTAGTATCAATAAACACTAGATGGTGTATCTGGGCATGGTTGCAAACTTTTTTTTTTTTTTTTTAACTTAAGTTTTATAGAAGATTTTCATAAAAGCAAGAAATGCAAACCTTCGATAAGAATACAGTGTTTCAGAAGTAATTGTGGTATCATTACATTTTTAAGCAGTTACAGAAAGTTCGGTGGTCTGCCAGTTCCATATTAACACATGCTTTGAACTTCAAACAAGAGCTCAGAGTAACAGAATAGAATAACATCTACTTGGAATAACAAGGCTCCCAAATCCTCCCAAAATATGGAGACACATGCTAAAAGGCAAAATTGTGTAGAGAATGGACGAAAATCAGGACGCTACATTAAGATATGTAACAACCGAACAACAAATATTGTATAAATAGCTAAGTAGAAACCCCAGGGTAATCAGATATTTATGCCTCTCAATCTTTTTTCCATATTTAAATTGAGAAAGGCTTGAAATAGGATGTGTTCTGTGTTAGGTGGTGAACAGTCTTTCCAATTGGAAACTATAGAATGCCTTGCGGCACACAGTATGTGGGTAACATATAGTCTGTGGATGTGTGGGATTAGATGTAGGTCGATATGGAGTAAAGCTAGTTGGGGGGAGGGGTGGATTGTACAACCTATGTACTTTGATATTTCTGAAAACAACTGTGCCCAAACTGGTTTGATTAGTGGGCATTGCCACAGTATGTGAAGTAAAGTTCCTACTTCTCCACAGTGCCTCCAACAGTTTTCTGAATTTCCTTTATGAAATTTATATCATTTAACTGGGGTGTAGTACCAATGTAGGAAAATCTTATGGAGTGTTTCCCAATGGGAGGAAGATTTAAAGTATTTGGAAATATGTTCCGTAGCCTTCTGCCACTTTACCATAGTTAGTTTGTAGTTTAATGCTACTGCCCAAGATTCTATGTGTTTGAGTAAGTTTGGGTGGTAGTGTTGTGTGAGGTGACTATAACAAGTTGAGATTCCTTTGTTTGTTAGGCAACCTTTTTCGAAGAGGGAGAGCAAAGATTCAGGCCAGGAGATCGTTGGGGAGGGGGAGCTGCTGCCTCAATTGAAGATAGGTGTGAAATTCAGAGTTAGGAATGTTGAAAATATCTTTGATCTGTTGAAAACTGAGAACACCTGTAAGCGAACACAATTGTTGGATATTTAGGATACCTGCCAGGACATGGTTGCAAACGTTAACTGTTTAGTGCATACATTGACTTACAACTTGTTGTAACTGACATCACCCCTTGACAAAAATATATTGAGCTCCAGGCCTACATTCCAGTAATAGCCCTAATATGAAAAAGTGCCACCTCTGAGTTCAGGTATGATTCCTTTAAAGCTGTTGAGGTCTTTCCTACTTCAAGTTGTGGTGGACCAACAATGAACAATACAGGTAGACAGGATTTTGTAAGGAATGGGGTGTCTCAAGAATGCAAATCCTACACACACACAATATACAATATTCATGATGCCTTTACAATCCATTCTCCATTGTAGGTTCATGTTCTGTTTCATTTTCATGTTCATGTTCTGTTCTTTATTTTGTCTACTAGAGATTGGAAGGGACCAGTCCTGAGCCCGGAGTTGCAATACATTAATCACCAAAGATGAATATATTTTTGATCTACCTGTACCCACAAAACCACATAATACAATTCACATGTTTTCCTAAGTATTTATTTGAAAAAAAAATAATAAATGAGGGAAAAATATGAAGAATAAAGTAAAAATAAGGTGAGAATGGGATAGGACACCTTTAGATGAGCTGGGGGACATCACTGACAGAAGCTGGCACCTTAAAGGGATTCTGTCATGATTTTTATGGTGTAGTTTTTATTACTAGATTACACTGTGTACATGGCAAGTAATTAATTCTACCATTTAAAAGGTATTATTGAACCAATAAATGTATGTAGCTATCTCAAGTCATTGTGCCTGGTCATGTTCTTTCAAAAAGAGTGGGTACTTCACAATGTAACTACTTTCAGATAAGCTATTGTTTCTCCAATTCAATGTAACTGGAGGAGTCACTGCGGGACTTGGATTTTTACTATTGAGTGATGTTTTCATATGTACCACTAGGTGGGGCATGGAAGCATTTTTAGCAATGCAGGTGTCAGGGAGCTGCTATATGGTTACCTTGCCATTGTTCTGTTGATGGGCTGTTGAGGGGGGAGGGAGGGGGTGATATTATTCCAACTAGCAGCAAAGCAGTAAAAAGAGACTAAAGTTTATCAGAGTACAAGTCACATGACTGAGGGCACCTGGGAAACTAAGAAAAACCTCCATGCCAGATTTCCAAATTGAATGTTTTTTTTAAAAATGGATTTCAATGTAAGATTCTGCTGGAGGAGCTCTAAGTACTTCATTTTGTAAAAAAAGAACATTTTTTTCCCATGACAGAAGCCCTTTCATTATTTCCTTAGCCGAGAGTGCAGTGTTCCTCTCATTTGGCTGTAGGTAAAGGGGACCCTATAAAGGACTCACCTTAAACAAAAAGTTTTATTGATTATTATTCATTATTGTGACTGTCGATACATCTGCATTATGTCCCCTTTTTGGGTCTTCTCCTATATCCAAACCATGGCTTATCCCCGTTAATATGCTCCTTGTTACAAATGCAATCATGCCAAGCACTTGTTTTAAACTGTCTCCTAGGGATTAGTACAATTTAATTTGAGTAAATGTATTTATACAGGATTGTAACCCCGAAGCCTTATTTAGTACATTAGTATCAAAGAGGATAAACCTTCTATTTCCTTGAAATTATGTTTTCATCTTGTAAGAATTTCTAAACTTCAACCATTTATACAAAGTAATTCCTTCACGCTCTGAAGCAATCAGACTCATTAAGTCAGCATAGACCTTGCCTAATTATTTCAGTGCTTGAATTCCATCTGTTTAAGAAATCATGCTCCCAAAAAACCCACAAACGTGCCCACAGCGAATTCAGAATCTCGTAACACAGCGTTTAGACTGCACTTTCATGTCACTTATTAACCTGAAGGAAAGAAGCATTTCCCTGAAATGTATTAAATGCATTAGCTTACTGTTTACTTGCATCAAGTCAGTTGTGTTCATGGACACAACCTTCTAGGGTGGTGATACACAGCAAGTGGCTTTGGAGCAACATGTTGCTCACTAACCTGTTAGATGTTACTCCCAGTGGCCTTAAAGCAGGAGCTTATTTTGCAATTCCAGAGGCAAGTTAGGCTGCATAAAAAACAAGTGTGCTTCCAAATAGAACCTTCTGTAGGCTGTCAGTCCCCATAAAGACTACCAAAAAGCCAACTACCACCCCTTATTTTGCACCCTCTGGAACTGTTTTCATACTTGTGTTGCTCCCCAACTCTTTAACATTTGAATGTGGCTCACTGGTTAAAAAGGTTATGGACCCGCGTAATTTGGGGGAAGCCTAAAATTAATGCCAGGTCCAGGTTGGCGGTATATTCAGGGTTCCTTAACAACCATAACTGCAATTCATAAGAGCAGACTAAAGAGAGTGCTTTTATACATCAAGCTGCTAGGATTATGTATGGGTCCTACAAGAGAAGCCCTGGAATTGTTGTGAGGTCCAAGCTAGAGGTAGTTTCAGGGTTCTATAAGAAACATGAATGTAATTCATAAGAGTAAGCTGGACAGAGGTGTTGGTGTATGCTGAAAGATGCTAGGAACATGTATAGGATCAAGTACCTTTCTGTCTTTTCCCAGAAAGGGTTTGAATAGATGAAAATTAGAATGAATATGGCTGGTCCAAATCAGTAAATTAGGGATAAGGTGTTCATGTCACGCTTTTGTTCAGCACATGTTTTTCATGAAATGAAAGTGGTCAATTCAGTGGATTGGAACCCTGGTCAATACAGTCTGCAATCTACATGATTACATCTAGGTGGAGGGCAACATGAAGATCTTAACCCTAAATACACATTGTCAACAGGCTAAAAAAAAAAAAGCCGTAGTTCATCACGTTTATCACCATTTATGTAACTACCATGCTACCTTTGGGGCATGTTTACTAACATTGGAGATAAATATCTGGAGAGATTTCTGGAGATGTTGCCCATGGCAAAAATCAGCAATTAGATTTAAACAGCCACAGCCAAGTTAGAAAACAAAAGCAAAGATCTGATTGGTTGCTATGGGCAACATCTCCAGAAATCTCTCCAGATATTTATCTCCAATGTTAGTAAACATGCCCCTTTGTTTGGATAATTAAATAACGAGACTTGCTTGTGCTGCTAATAAGCATATTTTCTAGCTTCCATCAGGAGAAAGACAAATTCAGGAAAGAGTTGAAGTTTGAAGGTTTCCTCTACAGCGACCAGCCTGTACTTGCTTCTGATGTGCCTTATTTTCCTCCCGAGGAGGAACAGATAGAAGATGGAATCCATTTGGTTGTCTGTGTGCATGGATTAGATGGTAAGCATAGAAATATGTCATGGATTCTTCCCCTTTATTTCATCCAAAACTCTCTTCTAAGAGTGTGCAGTTATGGGAGACTCTAACACAAGAGAATGCAATTGACCATTTGTGAGTAGGAGGAGAAGGGATGTATAGTTAGGCTAGATTGTTAAAGGACACCAAGATGGCGACACAAAATGAGGACAACTGGAGAAAAGCCTGGGGTGGTGAACTCCAGAACTAAGCAGGTCGAACAGGGATTTCATGAACAAGGGAAATAGCCTGCGCAAGTTTTAGTTTGCAAAGTGTAACTCTATTACAAGAACACAATGGCATCAATGACCCTGGAAACCAGATATTTTAAATGACATCCTTTAGAGAAATCAGAAGGACCAAGGGCCAAGCCTTTCTTTTGTCTGGTTTATTCAGGCCTGTTGCCTGAACATTAGGAAGTAACACCTTGATTATAGATATCCAAAGTCCCTGAAAAAGGAAACTACAGATATTTTTAAATAAACAGTGCATTGTTTTATATATTTTGTACTTTATCAGATATGGATATTAGGCAGAAAACAATACAAGCCCTATTGTTGGACTTTGGATAACTGAAACATTAACAAATGAAGCATTAATGTTGGGGCAGGACGGTGAATCCATAAAATAGGCTTCTATCAAATGTGTATGAATGGCAGTGGGAGGTTTAAAGAAAATATTTGGAAGAATTAACACAACAATGAAGACAAAAAAAAAAACCCATGTAAATTTTGAACAGATTTGTATTTTCTCTGAAGGTCCTTCTTTCAGAAACTGGCAGTATTGACGCCTAGTGCCACCTACATTGTATTGCGTTATTTTGGTGCTTAAACAATTATTTATGCATTTATTTCACAGTTTCATTTTTTGTGGTCTAAAAGAGGATATCAATGTGACTTCTAAACTACTACTTATAAAACAAGGCAAACTAAAAGAATGTATTGGATCTTATAGTTTGTTGGCATGGTTGCCTCCACTGTGGCCTCTGTTGAGAGGCACTGATATACTTGGTCCAAAGTAATTGGCTCAACATACTACGCCCATGCCTGTGATTGGGCAGCTGAATGCATTCAAATAGACATCTATCAAGCAACTAAGGCCTTGGAAACATATCTGAGAATTTAGAGAAGTTATTCCATAGCACAGTCTGATGCCTCTAGTTTTCTTATAATGGAGCAGTAGATATTAAAGTATGTTGGGGAAATAAATATTTTTAGTAACACTGTAGATTGAGATGATTTTTATCAGATTCTACAAGTGGAATGCAGTAAGAGGTTTATCATGTAAATAAGAAACCTTGTGTTCAGGCCAATACAACATGTTCTATTTAATTTTTTTGTCTTCTAGGTAACAGTGCTGATCTGCGACTAGTAAAGACTTTTTTGGAACTGGGATTGCCCGGAGCAAATCTTGACTTCCTCATGTCTGAAAAAAACCAGGTAGTATATGTGAAGAACAAGTGCATGATTAGTTGCAATTTGGCGAACATAGAGAACAGACACTACTAGACCTACAGATAAAGCAGCCTGAATTGCTCAACATATGCAAGTGCAACACATTATACAGGAGCAGTGATAACTTCAGTGGAAAAAAATAATTTGTCCCATGTACATTGGCTCAGCTGGCACTGTTCTGCTGAGCTGCACCCCTATTTTGTTTCTCTTCTCTTACCCAAATCTTACTCATTGGGGGTTATTTATTAAAGTCCTATTTTTTCTTTAAAGGGAAAAACAAATTTATCGTGGAAAAAAACATTTTTTTTTCATGATTTATTAAACCCTGAGTCTGCGAAAAGTCAGAATTAAAAAGTACTCCATCTCAAACCTGCCGAGGTCAAGTCGAAATTAATGGCAGATGTTACAATTGGAAGATATCATGATCTGCTCTATTGGAATTTGTGGTTTTCCGGCGATAATCAGAGTTTTCGGGTGTCATATCCGAAAAAATCTAATGATTCAGTTTTTTTCCCAATTTTATAGAGTCTTTTCCAGCACCAGATTTCTTCGAATAAATTCATTGATAAAAAAAAAGTGCATAGGAGTTTGGTTGAAGTTTTAATAAAATAATGAGAATTTTTCAGATTTTAGTAAATAAGTCCCATTATTTTATTAAAACAACTTCAACCAAACTTCCAACCACAATTTTACTTTATTTATCAATAAATGAACTAAAAAAAAATCAGGTGCAGGAAAAGACTCGATACAATTGTGAAAAAATCTGAATCATATGTTTTTATTCAGATTATCTCCTGAAAGCCACACATTATTCAGATTATTGTATGAAACCCAGCACAGATCAGGATATCTTCCAATTGTAAAAGAGACATCTGCCATTGACTTCTACAGGACCTTGGCAGGTTTGAGTATGGAGTATTTTTGTATTCAGACTTTTAGCAGCCTCAGGGAGGGGGGTTACACAAAGAAATGTGCTTTAAGGTGGCCATACACAAGGAGATCCACTCATTTGGCAATGTCTCCAAATGAGCAGATCTCTCCCCGATATAGCCACGTGGAGGCAATACGGGTGGTTAGATCACAGGACCTCATCAACGTACAGAAGTGGTGGCCTGATCGACATCTAGGTATGCCCGTCGGATGGCCCCACACACGGGCCAATAAGCTGCCAACTTGGTCTGTCTGCAGCTTTTATCGGCCTGTGTATGGGGGCCTTTATCCTTTAAAACTCCAAACAGAAAATGTAATACTTTAGTAAATAACTCCCTGTGTGTACATGGATTTTTAATATTGCAATTTGGAATATATTGGTCCAAGAGTAAGATTTGTGTTGCATGGCCTTGAATCATATCCCAAGCCATGGAACTGCTGCAGATTATGACATTGACTTGAGTTGTAGGACATCTACAGCTGGACAATCACCAGTGTCCTGAGATCAAACCACTGAGTCATTTCTCTTTAGAAAATCTAATTGGCAGACTCTGGTGTTGTCTTGTCTTCTAAAGGCATCACCAAGTACACCAAGAACATCAATGAATAAAATCTGAAGACTTTTCCCTCTTCAAACTCTTTCCTTCTCTTTTTCTATAGACGGACACCTTTGCGGATTTTGATGCTATGACTGACAGACTCATTGATGAAATAGTCCAGCACATTCAGTTATATAACCTTTCAATATCAAGAATAAGGTAGGCTGTCTCTTTTCAGTCTTTTTTTTAAAGTTTTTGTCATGGGGAGCAGCAGCCAAGGGTCGTAGGACAGAACATATACATTGAGACACATGGGATCACTCGAGCAATACTATTATTCTCTCTCTTGTAAATTCTTGTAACTAGTCCTTTAATTTTATAACCTTTAGTCTTAATTGTAGGACAGGATGGATAGATGGTTCAGTAGGTATACTTTGATGGGTTAAGGCCATCCATCTGTCAGTATTATGTTGTTGTTCATATGTTACAAAGCTAGTATGTTTGTTTTCTTTTAGCTTCATAGGACATTCATTGGGAAACATCATAATTCGGTCTGTGCTCACCCGGCCCCGATTTCGGTACTACCTAAACAAACTGCATACGTTCCTGTCTCTCTCTGGGCCTCACCTTGGCACACTTTATAGTAATAGTACTTTGGTTAATACAGGTAAGAAATAAACTGGGTAATGAATCATCTGTTCTGAGTTTTCTCCTTCATTTCATATCCCTTAAACCTTAGCCTAAATTCTCATTCTTTGTGGAGCCTGACTCAAATGCCAAGGGTCCTTACCCGGGGTCCTCTGGTGTGGTAGGACATAGGTTGGGTATTCCTTGATTAGATCAACCTGAGTTGGAAATATGATTTTCTGGCAATGGGTATGGGAAGCACCTACATAAACACTGTGTGAAATGGCACAAGCTCTTTTTTAGGATGTTGGTGACTCTTTCTTAGTGGCATCCATCCAACTTCAGAAAGTGCACACCTTATAGCCATGTCACTATGAAATACCTTTATTAGGTGCATTTCTCTAGGGCTTCAACACATATTGTATTTGTTTAATACCACCCTTGCCTTTGAGAAGAATTTTGGGATTGACACATGAAGAAGAGGAATGTTAGCTGGAGATAGAGCAAAAGAGAACCCTAAAGAGAAGGTTGGGGTAAATTAAATAAATCCGGAAGTCCTAATCCGTAGGTCTCTACATCCCAGTGGCAATCAAGTATTAATGATTTGTATGACACAATACAATTTATGCTTTTTGCATGTGAACCCAAGGGCTGGAGTTCAAGGACAAATGCTCCTTCTGCCCCACCACCTTAACCCCTTGCTACACATTAACAGTTTTCTGAAGTCTTCTGCAATTGACAAAATTAAACAGTTGTCCCCACTTCAAACCCGACTTACAAAATTACTTCTACACCAGGCTAAGATTTCTCAGTACTATTTGGCGTTGCTTGATGCTAACTCTCAAATATCGGATCCACATCAATTAAAATGGGAATCAGAGCTTAACTCCTCAATTGATTATTCAGATTGGAATAATGCTTTCCTTCTACTTACATCTACCACTCAATCAGTTCGACTTCTGGAAACAAGTATTAAAGTGATGTACAGGTGGCATATGGTCCCGACTAAACTTTATGCAATTTACCCCAATACTACAACAAATTTATGCTGGCGGCAATGTGGCTTTGTAGTTTAATTTTCTCATATTTGGTGGAAAATAGTTCCATTTTGGCAATATATATTTGATATCTGTAAGTCTGTTTTAAATACAGTGGTGATACCATCACTGAGATTTGCTCTCTTAAATATGGATATGGAACTTATCTCTTGAAAACACAAGCTCTTGCTCATTCATATTTTGTCAGCAGCTAGATTAGTCCTGGCAAGAAACTGGAAATCACCACAACCTCCGGATACTAAAGAATTTCTTGGTCTAATGAATGAGACCAGTACAATGGAATACTATAATGCAAAGAATAACCAATCTTTACGCAAATATTATAATAAATAGTTACCTTGGGGAAATAATGATCATTTAGATATAGCTGGGTCTGCTATATACGTATAGAATCTCTAAACTACAGGGTCTTTTAAGGCATTTCTGAGGCCAGGATATGATATTTGATACATTTTATTTGATCTCTGCTCGTTGACTCTTGATATTGCATCTCTGACATAAAAATCTCCCTCCCCCCCTTTTTATTTATTTATTTTTTTCTTTCTCTCTTTATTCCTTCTCTTTCTGTCTTCTTTTTCTTTTCTCATGTTTGCTAAAAGTTTCGTTTTATTGTTTTTTCTGTATTATAACTGACTTTGGATACTGCATTTGTGAATTTCATTTGTCCATCGTCAATAAAAAAGTGTTGGAAAATAAAACATTGTACCAAACCAACTCTACTCTAACATATACTTTATTGTATTATACAGTATACGGACTGAGCTAAAGCCTAGTCTTGTTGGGGTGGCACCATAATAAAGGCCACAAAGTCGTATTCACCTCTCATAAACCATAGACAGCAACCAGCAGGTAACATCTACGAGTCCATTGCTTGAAAGAAAAACAAAAACATATGCTATGGGTTAGTAGATCTGAGGGACATTAGTCTACCTTTACATTACGCCAGTCTAAAGTTTTTAAGAAAATTCATTACCATGTAAAGCATTGAATGCTTTCTAGACAGGCAGTCTGACAATCCATACACAGATAGGCACAGGTTGTCGAACCAGATATCAATCGAAGCCGGCATTGTTGAGCAGGGAAAACCCATGGCTGGAGGATTCCTAGAGCTGAGGACCTGACATCCATCTGTTTATAAAGTCAATTTTCCCCTTTTATTCCCAGGTTTGTGGCTTATGCAAAAGTTAAAGAAATCTGGATCACTGCTGCAGTTGACGTTCAGGGATAATGCTGATCTCCGCAAATGCTTCTTGTACCAGCTCAGCCAAAAGCCAGGTGAGTGCAACTGTCAACCATGGAAGTACGTAGGAATACAGAGGTAAAAACAATATAATAAACATTATATTAATAAAAGTTAATTTGTTCTTGTAGATTTGTGTTTAGTCTGGAGTACTGAAATGTACATAGTTTTATGGGATCTCTCTGTACAGGCTAGGGGAAATTAGGGGGCTGTTCCTGCTGAATTATGCTTAGTACATGGAATACCTATGCTGCCATAGTTTTATGAGATCTCTATTTTTTATGAAGATGGGTCAAAACTAATCAACTTCTGATCTCTTATTTTGTACATTGATGCCACTGACATGACTTCAAAAGGATTGGGAAGTTCTTAATGTGGCATTATCTAATACAAACAAAAAGTAGCTAATTATATAAACTAGGCTCAACCATAACTCCCAGAACCCCCACACCAATTTCTCAGCTGATGAGTATTGATAAATGAATCTGTCTTGTTTTGCTTTGCTGAAATATTTGCAAAACTGCAAAAAAAATTTGCAAAACTTCAAAATAATTCATGCAAAGTGCGTTTTTTTACGTGGCAATTTTATTATTGTGGCTACTTACATAATACAAATACATTAAAATCAATGGGTGTTTTTCTTATGGCAAATTTTTTGTCTCTAAGAAATTTGGTCTTGGGGACTTTTTTTGGGGGAGCAGAAATTTTTTTCTCTGTGGATATTTGCGGCAGTTTTGTGAAAATATTTTGCAGATGGCGAAGTGCAGAACTTTGCTGCAAAAAAAAAAATGCTTATCAGTAATGCTGAGGGAATTTGGTGAGTTACTTTAATAATACTATGGGTGGATAGGGTGTGGTGCCACAATTACTAAAGCAATGTGAAGTCATCAGAGATATTCACTGGAAGTGGGACCCACCACTGGACTTGCCAACTGATATTTGGCTGAAAATCAATTACATGTCGATTGGGCAGGTGTACAAATCCCATCAGATGAGGACAAAGTGCATTGGCATTGTCATGATACAGGCCTGTAATAGTTAATAAAACAGGCCAAGGTATCATGAGAAATATTTCTGCCAGCATCTAAATCAGACACATAACAGGCCTCTTTTCACTATGGTCAGAGGGGTCAGAGCTGTAATGTCCTCCTCAATGCCCTGGCTGATAAGAGCCATTCCATGGGGAGGGGGAAGCCCAAGGAGTGAGAACTTAAAGCAAGACCCTCAAAGGTGAAGTAAAGGTTACATATAATGTATACTCCAATATATTTATCCTTACAGAACCCAGACCTGTTGTACCAACAGTATAAAAAACTGATGATGGGTTCAAGGCAATTTCAGATTTCAAACGAGTCCAAACATGACTAGGTTTGGTACTCTGTGTATTAGATGTGAATATCTGGGCAGGGGCAGGTCACACAGTATTGATGTTTAGTATCTATGGAATCCCTGAGAGAATTAATGACCAATGAATATTATATCATCTCTCTCCTATGTTCCCATAATGAGTTATGGTCATTATATTCTTGGTCCAGTTCCTACTCACAGGAGGTCATAAAAACTCAATCTGTGTCCTGCTAGGCCATGCCCCCTTAAATTCCTGAGGGAGGGGGAGTGTGCCTGATGCCCAGAAATCACTAATAAATAGTCAGCTCTTCTGACTAAACTTTGGATTTACTTTGGAGGACCAATTGCGATTGGAAGTTATCCCGTTTGTTTCCCCTTGCCTCCAGGACCAGGAATTCTATATCTTTGAAGTTAAGTATAGGTTTTCCATGTTTTCCCTTTTATTTTACAACTGTTTGTAATTGTATTATTGAATGTATGTCTCTTTTTGTAACATCTTTTTGTATTTTGCACTGTTATACCTTTTATAATATTAAAGAGAATTTAATAAGATTGTCTTTGATGCTCTAAACGAACCTAGCCTGAAAGAGCGTAACTGTGAGCCTTAACCGTCTGCATGCTTGAGTACTGGTTGAATCAGTAGGAACTAACTGACTATAGTGAGAGAGTGTTTAATGAATTGGTGTATTGTGAGTTATTACCTGTTAGAGAGAACAGTGGAATAGTCACATTAGGTTTCTATCGCCTGTGAATGATAGGTGGTGGCAGCGAATGAGTTTTGTGGGTGTTGGTTGGTGTTTGGGGAGCTTTTGTGTTAGTCTAACCTGTGTGCAAGGTGGGTGAGAGATGAGTGAGTGAGTGACCCCTGATAGCCACACCTAAAGTCACGTGCGGTTGGAAGTACCGTGGCATTAATGCTGTCCCTCATCTGCAGGGTTTCCATAGGCCCTAATGGGTGAACAGATTAGTTCAGGCCAACAATCGGATGTACTTGGCCAAATCAGGTCCTGATCTGTTGTATGGCCACCTTAATGATCCAAACAGTCTTTAAAAGATCTTTACATGTTATACCAATAACTGTTCCTAATTAACAAATGCTTGGTGTTTCCCCTGCCACAGTAAGGGCAGAGACACATGCTCAGATTTGGGGAGATTTGGTCGCCCGGCGATAAATCGGCTCTTCTTCAGGGCAACTAATCTCCCGAACTGCCTCCCACTGGCTAGAATCAAAATCACCCGCGGGATGGCACTCAGAGTGCTTCCATTTCCGAAGTCGCCCCGACGTTTCCTCTTGAGGAAACATTTTAGCAGGGTTCTGGGAGATTAGTCACCCCGAAGAAGAGGAGATTTGTCGCTGGGCGACTAATCTCCCAAATCTGAGCGTGTCTCTGTCCTAAATCTGTACAGTGAGTGTTTCTTATAAATATAAATTTATACACAAAAAGTAAAGAAAAGTGTCAGATAAATGCTGATAAATGTTGTACATGTAGAAAGGAACCAGCAGCACACTGTATTCAAGTTGCAAAAAGTGTACCAAAATTTATTAAGCCCACATCATACAAATAGGCAACGTTTCGGGCCTACAAGGCCCTTTATCAAGCCTTGATAAAGGGCCTTGTAGGCCCGAAACGTTGCTTATTTGTATGATGTGGGCTTAATAAATTTTGGTACACTTTTTGCAACTTGAATACAGTGTGCTGCTGGTTCCTTTCTACATGTTATTATGACCCAGTGACATGAGTGGGTCCTCCAGTTACAGCACCTGACACTACAAGAAGTGAGTACCAGTGAGGTGAGCGCTCCACGTTTACAGAGATAAATGTTGTACAGACACCAAAATATTCTAAGACTCTGCAATTTTTCAACTTCCTCTTCCAACAATTTTGCAAATATGTCGTTAAAAGGGGCCTGGTCAATCCTCTCATAGTAAGCGACATCTTCAAAAACTTTATTGTAGCTTTGAAAATTTTGAAAATTTTGCCCAAATTTTTCCTCCACGATGTAAATGTCGAGGAAAAAAAAAAGGAGTTGCTACATATGTTACAATAAATAAGAATTTTTGGAGCACGCACTTTAGTGGTGCAATAAAACTTCCAGCTACGTGTTGTAAATTTGTCGTACTGACGACACTTTTGCAGTTTGTAGACAGGCACTTTTGTAAATTCTTCCTTATAAACTGTTAGTAGCTTTAAATGGGGTAAGTATTTGTGACTATGAAGATTTTCATCCATCCATAGTATATCTAGTATAGGTCAATCTAAGAACAACTGGACTTGCTGAGTAATCAATGAAGACGTTTCACTACTCATCCGAGCAGCTTCTTCAGTTCAACTGACTGGTGTGGGAAGTTCTCGGCATATAAACTCTATCTAGGAGTTGCATGACACATTGGATAATCCTATCACAACTACACAGAATCAACACCTCTGTGAGTTTCTTCAGATGTCACCTCTTTGAAGAGTTACAATGTGCCATTGTAAATGGATTAGTGGAAGAGTTTATATGCCGAGAACTTCCCACACCAGTCAGTTGAACTGAAGAAGCTGCTCGGATGAGTAGTGAAACGTCTTCATTGATTACTCAGCAAGTCCACTTGTTTTTAGATTGACCTATACTAGAGAAAAGTATTTGTATACTCCAACTTCAATCCAAATCAAATTCTGAAATTAAGAAACCTTTTGTGAAGCAGCTCAAAAGTTTGCTGAAATAATTCGTAAACAACGAGTTCTCGGCACAGCAGTTGTTTCACGGAAGAGGAAGTGCTACTGTACATCATGTGACATCTAACTACGCCCTCCTTTGTTCCCCCTTCCAGTCGACCTGGAAATATTTTTTTTTATCCAAAGTCACAAAAATCCAAGATCCAAGGAACAGATATTTTCAGGCTCCAGAACATCTCCCTTTATAAAATATAGTCATTATTTCAGAATCTCTTACCCTCTTTATTTTCTCAGGCCTTCAGTATTTTAAGAATGTAGTTCTGGTCGCTTCGCCGCAGGATCGATATGTCCCGTTTCATTCGGCGAGAATAGAAATGTGTAAAAATGCCACGAAGGACAGACACACAGGTAACTGTACCCTATCCTACCCACCAATGTTGTTATTTCTGAATTCATGCGATGACACTTTTGGCCACACAAATACTAAGGGGTTATATAATAAAGGCTGGGTTTTTTCTCATTGACTTTTTAAAGGGAAAACACGATTTTCCAGTGGAAAAAAACCCTAAACTTTTTCATTATTTATTAAGCCTGAGGGTGTCAAAAGTCAAAATAAAAAAGTACTTAGACCTGCCGAGTTATTATTATTATTAACATGTATTTTTAGAGTGCTGACATATTGCGCGGAGCTGACATATTGCACTCATGTTGAAGTCAACATGGCAGACGCAGACAGTTACATAGTTAAATCGGGTTAAAAAAGGACAAAGTCCATCAACTTCAACACCTCCAATAAAAATCCAGCATCACCACACCCCTCCCTACTCTCACATAAATTATATATATACCCATATCTATACTAACTATAGAGTTTAGTATCACAATAGCCTTTGATATTATGTCTGTCCAAAAAATCATCCAAGCCCCTCTTATAGTCATTAACTGAATCATCACCCGGCAGTGCATTCCCCAACCTCACTGTCCTGACTGTGATGAACCCCCTACTCTGTTCCTTTAAATGAAACTTCTTTTCCTCTAGTCTGAAGGGGAGGCCTCTGGTGATTCTCTTTATGGGTAAAAAGGTCCCCTGCTATTTGTCTATAATGTCCTCTAATGTACTTGTAAAGTCTAATCATGTCCTTTTTTCCAGAGAAAACAACCCCAACCTTGACAGTCTCCCCTCATAATTTAACTCTTCCATCCCTCTAACCAGTTTAGTTGCACTTAGGGGCCCATTCACCAAGCTCGGGTCAATGAATAGAGGGAAATAAGCTCGAATTTCGAGTAGTTTTTTGTGGTCCTCGACTATCGAATTGGCGTAAATTCGCCTGAGTAGAATGATTCGAATAGCAAAAACGCTGCGACTATTCGCCCATTCGATAGCCGAAGTACTGTCTCTTTTAAAAATACTTTGACTGCCTACTTCGCCACCTAAAACCTACCGAATTGCTTTAAAAGCCTATGGGAAAGTCCCATAGGCTTGTTTTCCAAGATTTTGGTCAAATAAAAAGGCATTCGATCGATTATTCAATCAAATGTAAATCCTTCGATCGAATATTTGATTGTGCGCCTATTCGCCCATTCGACTATTTGCCAGCGCGTAAATTCGCCTGAATTGCCTATTCGATTCTATTCCCCAGTCGAATTTCGAAGGATTTAACCCCTCGAAATTCGACCCTTGATACATCTGCCCCTTAGTCTCTGCACTCTCTCCAGCTCATTTATATCCCTCTTAAGGACTGGAGTCCAAAACTGCCCCCATACTCCAGATGAGGCCTCACCAGGGACCTATAAAGAGACAGAATTATGTTTTCATCCCTTGAGTTAAAGGAATTGTTCAGTATAAAAATAAAAACTGGGTAAATAGATAGGCTATGCAAAAAAATTAATGTTTCTAATATAGTTAGTTAGGCAAAAATGTAATGTATAAAGGCTGGAGTGACTGGATGTGTAACATAATAGCCAGAACACTACTTCCTGCTTTTCAGCTTTCTTGGTTTACACTGACTGGGTACCCTGGCAGTAACCAATCAGAGACTTGAGGGGGGGCACATGGGTCATATCTGTTGCTTTTTCCCAACTTAGACAAATCACTGTGCAAAGTGGCAGCATCCTGCATGGAACCTATAGTTCTGCACAATTTAGTATCATCTGCAAAAATAGAAACAGTACTTTCAATGGCCACCTCCAGGTCATTAATAAACAAGTTGAAAAGCAAGGGACCTAGTACAGAGCCCTGCGGTACTCCACTAACAACACTGGTCCAATTAGAAAATGTTCCATTTACCACCACTCTTTGTAGTTTATCTTTTAGCCAGTTCTCTATCCAGGTACAAATATTATGTTCCAGGCCAACATTCCTTCATTTAACCAGTAACCTTCTATGTGGCACTGTATCAAATGCTTTAGCAAAGTCTAAGTAAATCACATCCACTGCCATCCCAGAATTGAGGTCTCTACTTACCTTCTCATAAAAAGAAATTAAGTTAGTCTGGCAAGATCTATTACGCATAAAACCATGCTGGCACAAACTCATAGTATTATGATTTGCTATGAAGTCCAGTATCTTATCCTTTATTAACCCTTCGAAAAGCTTTCCTACGACTGACGTCAGACTAACTGGCCTATAGTTTTGAGGCTGAGAGCGGGACCCTTTTTTGAATAGAGGCACCACATTAGCAATTCGCCAGTCTCTCGACACTATGCCAGATCTCAATGAATCCTGAAAAATTAAGTAAAGAGGTTTGGCAATCACAGAGCTAAGCTCGCTAATTACCCTGGGATGAATACCATCTGGCCCGGAACTTTGTTTATCTTAACATGTTCTAGTCTCTTTTGAATTTCGTCATGTGTTATCCATGTGACATTAGTTGTATTACTAGAATTGGGACTATTAAGAAGGAAACCTTCACTTATTGGTTCCTCATTTGTGTAGACAGAAAAAAAATATGAGTTCAGAATCTGTGCTTTTTTTTTTGTTTTCATCAATCAGCTGACCCCCCTCTGAAATTAAAGTTCCCACCCCTTCCGGCTTCATTTATTTACTATTGACATATTTAAAAAATGATTTTGGATTCTTTTTACTGCTTGCTGCAATATCCTTTTCCATATCAATTTTAGCTTGCCTTATAGCCAAAGATATAATGATTTGTGCTGGATTTCAGAAAAAGTCACAGTATTCAGGCATCAAATCCGAAAAAAGTTGCGGTATTTGGGTGTCAAATCAAAAAAAAGTTTCACGATTTTCTAATTTTTTTTCAGAACAAGCAATTTTCGGGAAAATGTATTGATAAATAAAGGGGAAAAAAAATCTGTGAGGATTTAGTCGGAGTAGTTTTCAGAAAATTCGGAGAAATTTTTGGATTTTGATAAATAACCCCCTTAGACTCAAAGCCTGCTGATTGGGAAATGTCATTGTTTATCTTGTTTTATTGGATAACTGTAAATTTTATCTAATTTTCTTCATGTATGGGAATAAGCATTAAAAGCAGCCAACCTGTTCCCTAACCACTGTGCTTGTGATTGTGCTGTCAATTAAATTTTTTGTATCATTACAATGAACAGATGTCGTAGCCATAATGATCTTAATTACACACCAGGAGTTCATTAATTTGACTAACGTGAGGGTCATAAAAATACTCTCTTCCTTAAACAGGGTCAATAACCGCTCGCAATCTGTTACAACCCCACGCTTATTTCTCCTCAAAGGTCTTGTAACACCGATTTATGATACAAAATGACTTATTTTTCTACCATGCTTATATTCGCTTATTATGTTCAATAATCTTACTTTTTCTTTTTTTTTTTCATAATGTTTCTAAATTG
The DNA here is from genome assembly GCA_038501925.1 of Xenopus petersii. Taxonomy (NCBI): domain Eukaryota; kingdom Metazoa; phylum Chordata; class Amphibia; order Anura; family Pipidae; genus Xenopus; species Xenopus petersii. The sequence goes on along the minus strand of CM076683.1, from coordinate 138,164,522 downwards.
AATCTGCGTTATTTTTAAGTTCATTAAAAAATTCAAGTATTTTTAGCCTTATTGAAAATGAATGAAACAATGTGATTCTCTCTGGTATGGAACTTTTATCCTGTAAAAATATTGATAGTTTGATATTGACTATATCACATTTCTTTCTTAAAGGAGAAGGAAAGTCTTTTTATACTTGGGAGTGCAAAAATTTAGGTCCCCCGAGTGATTGTATTTATGACCTGACACCCCGAGTCAATGCTCCTACCAGTAAAGATGGGCGCATTTGTCCCGTTTTGCCAAAAAATTTATAAATTTGCCGTGAAATTTGTGAAACAGCGAAAAATTTGAGAAGCGCAAATTTTGAAGCCTGTGTAAATTTTGTCGCAGGTATCAATCTTGATGGCCGCAATAAATTCAACCACCTTGTGGTGCCTACCCCAAGTTATGAATGACTTTCCTTCTCCTTTAAATAAGCTAGCGCTTGTGAAGTTTTGTCTTGAATATTTTTTAGGCTTGCAATTCTATTTTTCGAAAACAAGTAAATAGGCCTCTAATGGTAAAGCCAACCAAGGAATTCTCAAGTGGTGCGATAGATTCAATTTCCATTATCATTTTCCATCAACGATGATGGGTTTGAATGGATCTTGGCAGATTTGAGTCCCTATTTTCTTCCTGCCAAAATGATTACAAAATGATGCAAGAAAAACTGATGAATATCTTTTTACCAAAATCAACCAAAATCGTTGGTCTCTCGCTATTGCTTAATCAACACCAATGACTGCTAATAGATATGTTTCCTTTTTCAGGACCTGTATATACTGAGATGTTAAACAACCTTCTCCAACCAGTTATAGACTCCAAGGACTGCACTTTGATACGGCACAATGTGTTCCATGCTCTTCCAAACACTGCCAATACTCTCATTGGACGTGCAGCTCACATTGCCGTGTTGGATTCTGAACTCTTCCTGGAGAAGTTTTTCCTTGTTGCTGGACTTGGATATTTCAAGTAACTTCTAATTCTGATGCAAAATGCAAGTGGTCACCAAACAAAAAAGGGGAACTTTTTTCCTTTATTATTATGCTAAAAATATTCTAGCTTTTTCTTTTGGTGTATATTTTGCAAAATACCTCATTATATTTTTATGACTTTTTTTTTTTTTTCGTTTCTAAATCATTTAAATGACACACTGCCTATTCAAAACTGCCCAAACTAAAAAAAAAAGGGGGAGAGGGGAATTTTTGGTACATGCACTTAATAAAATAGTAGTATGCAGGTAACCAAGAAGCAAACAGGTTCATTGTCAACAAAGTCAGAATTATTAAAGGAAAATCAACACCAAAAAAACAAGTGTTTTAAAGGAATGATAATATAATGTACTGGTGCCTTGCACTGGCAAAACTGGTGTGTTTGCTTCTGAAAAACTGCTATAGTTGATGTAAGAAGCTGCTGTATAGCTGTGGGGGCAGCCATTCAAGCACAGGATACACAGTAGATAACAGATAAGTACTACTATAGTTTATATAAACAAGCTGCTGTGTAGCCATGGGGGCAGCCTTTGAAGCACTGTGTACCCTGGATACTGTGTATCCTGTGTTTGAATGGCTGCCCCCATGGCTGCACAGCAGCTTGTTTATATAAACTATAGTAGTACTTATCTGTTATCTACTGTGTATCCTGTGCTTGAATGGCTGCCCCCGTGGCTACACAGCAGCTTGTATATATAAACTATAGTAGTACTTATCTGTTATCTACTGTGTATCCTGTGCTTGAATGGCTGCCCCCATGGCTACACAGCAGCTTGTTTAAATAAACTATAGTAGTACTTATCTGTTATCTACTGTGTATCCTGTGCTTGAATGGCTGCCCCCATGGCTACACAGCAGCTTGTTTATATAAACTATAGTAGTACTTATCTGTTATCTACTGTGTATCCTGCGCTTGAATGGCTGCCCCCATGGCTACACAGCAGCTTGTTTATATAAACTATAGTAGTACTTATCTGTTATCTACTGTGTATCCTGTGCTTGAATGGCTGCCCCCATGGCTACACAGCAGCTTGTTTATATAAACTATAGTAGTACTTATCTGTTATCTACTGTGTATCCTGTGCTTGAATGGCTGCCCCCATGGCTACACAGCAGCTTGTTTATATAAACTATAGTAGTACTTATCTGTTATCTACTGTGTATCCTGTGCTTGAATGGCTGCCCCCGTGGCTACACAGCAGCTTGTTTATATAAACTATAGTAGTACTTATCTGTTATCTACTGGGTATCCTGTGCTTGAATGGCTGCCCCCATGGCTACACAGCAGCTTGTTTATATAAACTATAGTAGTACTTATCTGTTATCTACTGTGTATCCTGTGCTTGAATGGCTGCCCCCATGGCTACACAGCAGCTTGTTTATATAAACTATAGTAACATGAAGCAAACACCCCAGTTGTACCAGTGTAACACAGCAGTACATTACATCTTCATGACTTTGGGCCTTTTAGACCAATGAAATATTTGATTGGATTGTGTGGGAACCTAATTATAAAGGAACATTTTCTTCCCACACTAGCGCCAAAATCGCCCGTTTGAGTGTTGTAATTCTTGTGCCATGAAAAGAATTGTTCGGTCACACACAAAACCTCATACAATATTCAGTGCTCCTTGTCTTGCGTCTTGCCCACTTTATTACCTACACGAGACCTGATCACAATTACTATTACTATTACTATTATTAACTAATTATTCCTATTATCTCTTTGAAAAGGATACGTTTTAGTCTAAGACTCCACAAAGCTACAGTTACACTTGTTCTCTGCATTGCAGTTGCTTTTCCCGTCAGTTGCTCTGCAATGTTCCCCTTCCGCACCCACTCACACAGCTTCTTGGATTTTTCTCTTGTTTTTATTCCGTCAGGAATGCGCCTGTAACAAAACCTGCAAGAAGTTTGCCTGTACTCTCTGGGAAAGATTTCTCTGCCTCTCCATAGTAACATTCAACAGCTCTCTATTCATTTCCATAGGCTTTATAGATCGTTATCAATGGGTGAAAGTTAAAGTTCACCATATTAACGGATAGAGAGAGTGGTAGAATTCTACTGGGCTGAGCTCTAATTTCCCACTTTGAAAAAATCTGCTTTGTCTAGATTGCAGATACATAATAGACACATAGAAATAATATGCTAAATTATGATGATATATTTATTTCAATTTGCATATATATACAGGTATGGGACCTATTATCCAGAAAGCTCCGGGCCTGGGGTTTTCTGGATAAGGGATCTTTCTGTAATTTAGATCTCTGTGTTTTAAATCTACTAAAACTCATTTAAACATTAAATAAAGCCAATGGGCTTGTTTAGCCTTCAATAAGGATTAATTATATCTTAATTGGGATCAAGTACAAGTTACTGTTTTATTATTACAGAGAAAAATTTGATTTAAAATTATCTCATTATAATGGAGTCTATGGGAGACAGCCATCCTGTAATTCGGAACTTTCTGTATAACGGGTTACCGGATAACGGATCCCATACCTGTATAACTATTTTTCTGTAATAATAAAACAGTAGTTTGTACTTGATCCCAACTAAGATATAATTAATCCTTATTGGAAGCAGAACCAGCCTATTGGCTTTATTTAATGTTTATATGATTTTATGGTAGACAACGAATGATGGAAATTATGAATTATGGAAAAGCCAGAGGTCCCAAGCATTCTGAAATTTTTTTTTCTCTGTAATAATAAAACAGTAATTTGTATGTGATCCCAATTAAGATATAATTAATCCTTATTGCAGGCAAAACATTCCTGTTGGGTTTATTTAACAATCAAGGGAGTTATTTATCGATATCCGAAAGTTTCTCACTATTTTCTGAAAAGAACCCCGACCAAATCCACACAGAGTTTCTCCCCTACTTATCAATACGTTTGCACAAAAATTTATTGTGAGGGAAAAGACTTGAAAAACCGTGGGAAAAAAACCCAAACCGTACAAGTTTTACGGATTTGTCGCCTAAAACTGAGACTTTTTCATATTTGACACCCAAAACCACGAAATCTTCAGATTATTGAACTAAACCCATTGCAGGTCAGGATATTAAAAAATGTTAATGGCACATCTGCCATTGACTTCTACATGAACTCGGCAGGTCTGAGTTGGAGTGCTTTTTTATTTGGACTTTTAACACCATTGGGTTTAATAAATCCCCAAAAAATTTAAGTTTAAAAAATTTGGGGTTTTTTTCTACGACGAATTGTGGTTTTCCCATTTAAAAGTCCTTCCAGAAAAAAACGGACTTTAATAAATTAGGTTTTTGTTTTTATAGCAAACAGGGAGGCCCTTTAATTGGAGGTTGAATTTTAGTGGTGTTAGAGCTTCTTGAAACCATGATTAAACTAATTTTCTCGAAAACCGCAAATGCCTTGAAAATTATAAAAAGTGAAAATAGTGAAACAAAACTGCTGTCAAGGTCATGTCAAAGTCAATTGAAGCTGCCCTACTTTTCTTGCATAAAACTTTCATTCATGGTTTTAGAGGTTTTCTGAGATCTGTTCGTTCGTTCATGAAAAATTTTAGATTTTCCGTTTTTTTTTTCTTTGGATCACGAGTTTCATCATCAAAAAGCTCTAATACCACTAAAAATGGACCTTTAATAAACAGGCCTCCCCAAGTATAGTGATCTTAATTATCCTTATCCGGAAAACCCCAGGTCATAATCATTCTTGATATTAGGTCATATAACTGTAAACAGGTATGGGACCTATTATCCAGAATGCAGAGACGGAACTAGGTGGGGACGGGCCCTGGTCCAATTGCACCCCCTGCTCCCCTGGTAGTTACGCCACTGCCAGAATGCTCGGGACTATTCTGATAACGGGTCTTTCCGTAATTTGGATCTTCACATTTTAAGACTACTAGAAAATCATGTAAACATTAAATAAACCCAATTGGATCATTCTGCTTCCAATAAGGATTAAATATATCTTAGTTTGGATCAAGTACAAGCTACTGGTTTATTATTATAAATAAAAAGAAAATAATTTAAAAAAAAATTGGATTATTTGATTATAATCGAGTCTATGGGAGACGGCCTTTCAATAAATCAGAACTTTCTGGATAACCGGTTTCTGGATAACGGATCCCAAACCTGTATTATATTGTAATAAATATAATATAATATAAAAGATTTTCAAGAACTCTTCAAGGTGTTAAAATATAGTCCTTCTTGCAAGTTATATAAATATCAAGTATTTCAACTTTGATGATATATATATATATATATATATATATATATATATATATATATATATATATATATATATATATATATATATATATATATATATATATATATATAGATAGATAGATATAAATTGATTGCTCTTTTGTTGTTTATAGAGATTGTCACCACTGCCTGCAGATCCATTTTTTTCTCCAAGAAAATGGAAACGTTGCTGTGGATTTGTGTCTGTCTGACCTACGATCCTTGTGTGCAATACGACAGAATTTATTGATTTTAGCTAGGAAGAACTTTTTACTTCTTTTTTTTTTGCTGCTGCAAAATTGCTGTGTAAAAAAATAATTTATAACTTCAATTTACCAAGAAAAAGAGTGTACAGTAGATATGTCTCTGTAAATGCTTCAAAAGACTATTTATTATGCTGCAGAGTATTGAAGGCAAAAGCCGCAAACTGCTAATATTTTTATACAAACATTTTCATAACATCGCCATATTTTTGTTAATCAGATATATTATTTTTTCAAAACATTTCATCATTGTGAAACTGATGATTCAATGGACATGGTATAAATGTGTTGTATTTTTGGCAGATCATTTTAATCTCTGTTCTTCTCGGTTCATAAACTGAAGTTCTCAGCATCCCTTGTCAACCCAAGTTTCAAAATAGCTACAGGTACTCATCATTCTTTGCAGCAGGATGTTTTTAACAAACGGTAACAACAGTTTCTAAAGCTTTACAAGGGATTACAAATCATTTTCTTGTTACTGATGCATGGAGGGTCTGCCTGGGCTAGTGGAATACTAGAAAAAATCTGGTGGGTCCCAGCCAGGCCAGGTCTGCTCTCCAACTAAAAGTTTAAAGATATAAAGGGGGTAATCTGGGCATGTGACACGATGGGGCACATTTAGAGGCAGATTTACATAGGGTCGAATATCGAGGGTTAATTAACCCTCGATATTCGACTGCCGAATGTAAATCTTTCGACTTCGAAAATATCGAAGTCGAAGGATTTAATGCAAATAGTTCGATCGAGCAAAAAATCTTTCGATCAAACGATTAAATCCTTCGAATCGTTCGAAGGATTTTAATCCATCGATCGAACGATTTTTCTTCAACCTAAAAATTGTTAGAAAGCCTATGGGGACCTTCCCCATAGGCTAACATGGCACCTCGGTAGGTTTTAGGTGGCGAAGTAGGGGGTCGAAGTTTTTTTAAAAGAGACAGTACTTCCATTATTAAATGGTCGAATAGTCGAACGATTTTCGATTCGAAGTCAAAGTCGTGGTCGAAGTAGCCAATTCGATGGTCGAAGTAGCCAAAAAAACATTCGAAATTCAAATTTTTTTTTCTTCTATTCCTTCACTCGAGCTAAATAAATGGGCCCATTACTTAGCTCGAGTGAAGGAATAGAATAAAAAAAAAAATCGAATTTCGAATGATTTTTTGGGCCACTTCGACCATCGAATTGGCTACTTCGACCTTCGACTACAACTTCGAATCAAACGATTCAAACTAAAAATCGTTTGACTATTCGACCATTCAATAGTCGAAGTACTGTCTCCTTAAAAAAAACTACTTCGCCACCTCAAACCTACCGAGGTGCAATGTTAGCCTATACAGAAGGTCCCCATAGGCTTCCTAATACTTTTCTGATCGAAGGAAAATCGTTCATTCGATGGATTAAAATCCTTCGAATCATTAGATTCTAAGGATTTAATTGTTTTCCTTTGATCGTTCGATCGTAGGAAATGCGGTAAATCCTTGGAAGGATTTTACTTTGACGGTCGAATATCAAGGGTTAATTAACTGACTAACCTCATTCCTCTCTGACAATAACCTGCTGAACCCCCTACAATCTGGTTTTAAGCCACAACACTCCACAGAAACTGCCCTGACTCGACTAACTAATGACCTTTTAACCGCTAAAGCCAACAATCATTTCTCACTACTAATACTGCTTGATCTCTCAGCCGCATTTGACACTGTAGATCACCCTCTCCTCCTCCAGTCCCTCCAGTCGCTTGGCCTTCGTGACACAGCCCTGTCCTGGTTCTCTTCTTACATCACCAATCGTTCCTTCAGTGTCTCCTACAATGGAGTATCATCTTCTCCCCTACCTCTTTCTGTTGGAGTTCCTCAAGGCTCTGTCCTGGGACCATTACTATTCTCCCTCTATACTTCCTCCCTTGGCAAATTAATAAATTCGTATGGTTTCCACTACCACCTCTATGCTGATGATACTCAGATCTATCTCTCATCTCCTGATCTCAATCCAGAAATCCTAACTCGCGTCTCCTCCTGCCTGTCCGCTATCTCTACCTGGATGTCGCAACGCTACCTTAAATTAAAGCTCTCTAAAACTGAAATGGTTCTCTTTCCTCCAACTAACACCAGTAGCATCCGCGAAGTATCCATCATAGTTAACAATTCCACTATAACCCCCTCTCCCCAGGCCCGGTGCCTTGGGGTTATCCTAGATTCTGCCCTGTCATTCACTCCTCATATCCAGTCACTTATTAAATCATGTCGCTTCCACCTAAGGAACATATCCAAAATACCATCATTTATCACCCAAGACGCTGCCAAAATTCTTATTCACTCTCTCATCATATCGCGTCTAGACTACTGTAACTCTCTTTTAATTGGCTTCCCCCTCCACAGACTGTCACCTCTCCAGTCCATAATGAACACTGCTGCGAGGCTCATACACCTCAGCAACCGCTCCTCCTCTGCCTCGCCATTCTGTCAATCCCTGCACTGGCTTCCGTTACCTTTCAGATTCAAATTCAAATTAATGACACTGACTTTCAAAGCACTTCATAACTCTGCCCCACCCTACATCTCTGAACTCATCTCTATATACTCACCCACTCGCTTACTACTCTCCTCTACTGACCTGCTACTCAACTCTTTTCTCATTACCTCCTCACACGCTCGCATTCAAGACTTTACAAGGGCTGCACCCTCCTCTGGAACGCTCTCCCACAGTCTGTCCGACTTTCTCCCAACCTTTCTGCTTTCAAAAAATCTCTGAAAACGCACTTCTTTCGAGAAGCCTACCCTCACTCTGCTTAACTACCAAACGCAACACCACATACAGTACCACATTTCTCACCCACTTACTTCGATCTTGCCCACTCCCACACCTTGTGTATTACTCCCTTCCCTTTAGACTGTATGCCTATGCACAGGACCTTCCTCACCTTTTTGTACCTGTATTGATTGTGATGTTTGTTACTCCATATATTCTATATATGTAATTCATGTGATTTAGTTGTATAATCACATTTACTTTACAGTGCTACGCAACATATTGGCGCTATATAAATAAATGTTAATAATAATAATAATAACCCTCGATATTCGACCCTAAGTAAATGTGCCCCGATGTGTATACAGGCACGCACGCTATGGGTGGACATCAGGAGAAGGTCCCTGGTGGTTATGAGCAAGGCCCTTGGTGTCCCAGCTTTGGAAGGCTCCCCAATGCTCTAGTTCAACCCCTGGATTCATAGTAACATGGAGGATTTTCATCTAGTGGAAAGAACCCATAGAACAGCAATAAGTTTAATGTAAAGTAAATTTAACACAGTTCATTTTTTCAGGCACCTTCCAAATCAGTTGAGAGCATGAGTTTAATGTTGAACTGACACCCATTGGGAAGAATTACACATAACTACTCAACGCAGTCAATTCACTTATGCCAAATTGACGCAATGGGGCAAATTTAGTAAAGGGCGAAGAGGCCATCTCTAGTGAAAATTCGCCAGAAATACAATCCACAGGGACATCGCTAATTCACTAACAGACGTAGAGGGCAATTCGCTAGCGAAAAAGTTAATCGTTAAAGAAGTTTTGCGCCCTTTCGCCAGGCATATTTTCACAGAGGCAAATGGAAAGTGCGAATTTTCGATTGTTACCCCTTTTGCCAGAATTTCCTTTGCCAGGTTATACCTGGTGAACTGATAAGATGAAGCGACATCCTCCTCAATCTTATGTCAGTGACATCATATCCTGTATGCTGAAAAGTTATAAAAAAAGAAAAAATACTGGCGTTTTTTCATATTTTAAAGTAGGATTGTTTTTAAAAGTTGTAACTATTTTTGCTTTAACATTTTTTAACCATTTGAGGGCCATGCCAGATTTGTTTTAGGGTTGGCTTATGTCTAGGACAATAGAGGATCTCTTTTGCCTTTTTTTTTTCTTCCCTGGACATTTTTAATAAGTGGCCACTTCAAGCGTTTGCACCAACATCTCTATAAATGTGACCTATATGTACCTGCCCTATTCAAATTGACCTAAGCGCAAATGTACTAATGAAGTTTCGCTAGGCTGAAATGAACGCTAGCAAAAGTTCGCTATGAAATGATCGCGCTGATGAATTTACGGTAGCGAAACTTCGCCAGCATTCATCTGCCGAGATGAAACGTTGCATTTTGATAAGGGATGCACTGAACCCACTTTTTTGGATTCGGCCGAACCCCCGAATCCTTTAAGAAAGATTCGGCCGAATACCGAACCATAATTTGCATATGCAAATTAGGGGCGGGAAGGGGAAAACATTTTTTACTTCCTTGTTTTGTGACAAAAAGTTAAGTGATTTCCCTCCCCGTCCCTAATTTACATATGCAAATTAGGATTAGGTTCGGCCAGGCAGAAGGATTCGGCCGAATCCTGCTTAAAAAGGCCGAACCCTGGCCGAATCCCGAACTGAATCTCTAATTTTGATGAATTAGCATATGCGCTACAAACTAACATCTGACACGAAATGTGGCTAAGCCTTCCCAGGCGACAATTCACCCTTAAGTGAATTCCCCCCATTGATCTGCTTTGAGAAAGATTCCAATTTGTAAAAATGCTGATTGTGAATTGTGCTGAAATTTGAGCCGGTTTTTAGGGATGCACCGAATCCACTTTTTTGGATTCGGCGAACCCCCGAATCCTTCACGAAGGATTCAGCCGAATACCGAACCGAATCCGAACCCTAATTTGCATATGCAAATTAGGGGTGGGAAGGGGAAAACATTTTTTACTTCCTTGTTTTCTGACAAAAAGTCACGCAATTTCCCTCCCTGACCCTAATTTGCATATGCAAATTAAGATTCAGATTTGGTTCGGCCGGGCAGAAGGATTCGGCCGAATCCGAATCCTGCTGAAAAAGGCCGAATCCCGAACCGAATCCTGGATTTGGTGCATCCCTACCGGTTTTAGTATATCTTCAACCATTGTTTTGTGGTTGCTGGTAAATGACTAACTGGAAACCAAGATCATTATTTTAGTTGTACTCAGACTTTTCATTAATAATTGCATAATATTATACATAATATAAAACATACTGATGGTAAAGAATTGTATATTTTTATCTCTGTATTTGTCACCATTCTTCATGAAGGATGTGCCAGCAATAATCTCAGATTCCGCAGGGCCAGTGCCAGTTATTGTACTGAGCTGTATGACTGAGCTGTATAGTATTTGTACAAATTGCATTGGTTTTCATTTTATTTCCAACATGCAAAACCCATTTTTCTGTTTCCAGCATTGCTATTTATCTAGCAAAATGACCCAAATTACTATATTTATATAACCAGTATATCTACTTGAACAATATTTATGTCGTACTATGATTTCTTATCCTGTTGTGTTATTTATACATGTGACCGTATTTAGGTTTGAATGTTAAAATATGTTTTTTTATGAATATGATAAAGAAAGATTCAGAATTCAAGTTAAATTTTGACATACACATGTAGCCATTAATACAGAAAGAAGTGCAAATGACATTTAGGGGGTTATTTATTAAAGTCCAAATCTCAAAAACGTTTTTATTACTATAAAATCTGAATTTTTAATGGAAAAAAAACTCAATTGTTTTTTAGATTTATTATACCCCGAGGCTGCAAAAAGCCTGAATCTGAAAATCCACCATCTCAGATTGCATCATTCGAGTTTTCATTCGGTTTTATCGAGTTTCCCCCCAATCAGGTTAAATTGTGTGTTTTAAATAATAAATAAGGTCAAATAGTGGATTTTAGTTTGGTCTGACTTTTTTATTTAAAAAAAAACAGAAAATTTTGGATTTTGATAAATAATCCCCTTAATTTACATCATTCTATGTACCTGTGATATCTCAGTGAGTGGTTGTTATCCTACAGGGGGTCCTGCAAGCAAATTTAATTTAAAAGGAAGTAAACATGACTAATGGTTATCTCAAAGAAAACAAATACACTGTAAATTGCTTGGAGTTGGGTGTACAAGGATGCCAAAACAGTGAAAATTACAAGTCAACAAACGACTTTAGAACAGAGTTTATCCTTATTGTGATAGGTGTGTAGGGAAATACATTTAAGTTTGTCTCCCATCATCAGGTCTAGATGACAAAGATACTCCCTATTCTCTGCATCAGATTGTTGTCCTTGCTGCTATACATTGGATGATTGGTTTCATGAGAACTGATCTGAATAAAGTTATTGTTTTGTTCAATTCTTTGGTTTTACCTCAGTTCAAGTCTTGGGTTTACCTCGGTTGCTCAGTGAAATGCTTCAGTAGTAGGGCCCCTCTACTCAGCCAGAAGATCATTGGGAATATTGTAGATAGACTCAGCAAACCTATTTGCCTTCATCTGATTTCTACTACAGTATTGTGCAAAATGTGTCAAGGTACAAGGCTATGGAGCTCTTGAGCAAACTGGTTGACATACAAATCCTTTGAAGAGCTTTATCCTGCCAGCTGTATTTCATCTTTTCTGTCAAGGATTTGGATGTTGCATCCCTTTTTCTTGAGCATCAACAGCCCTTTCCAATTCAGTCATAAGTTTAGCAGAAGATTTGCTCTTCAAGCAAGCAAGCCAGGTGGTGTAAGTAAAGTTTTTAATGTAGGACTACATACACTGCCTTTTGAGTGCTCTCCTCATCCTTATTTGATTGATGCCTACCAAGAATAGCGGTTATTCTGAGAGGATTGATGCACCCTTAGGAAGAGAGCGTTAGCGCGAACCCCTGAATATAGGTGGTGTAAGCTTTATTTCCAAATAACACAAAGCAAAAACACAATATCAGTTGTATCCAGTTAAAGATCCAGTTAAAGAAAATGAAAAAAAAAAACATTAGCCAAAAACAGTAATATGCTCTCTGTTGGGAAAGCAGATCTAAGGTAAAACTAAGGATCAGCAATTCATGAAATAGAAGATGTACCTTCCTACTTTAGGTTTCTTTTAAAGGCTGCAAAAAAAACAACTCCTCGGAAATGTGGTATTTGGTTAATCTACTTTTGTTTGGCCTTCTTGATGTGGGAGTTGATTTAAAATGTAGGCATTTATAAAATGGATTTATTTGGAGTGCCAATACCGTTATCCAGAAAGTTCTGAATTACGGAAAGGCTGTCTTCCATAGACTCCATTATAATCAAATAATCCAAAATTTTAAAAATGATTTGCTTTTTCTCTGTAGTAAGAAAACAGTTGGATGTTCTTGATCCCAACTATAAAGATATAATTAATCCTTATTGGAAGTAAAACCAGCCTATTGGGTTTATTTAATGTTTACATGATTTTCTAGTAGTCTTAAGGTGTGAAGATCCAAATTACGGAAAGACCCGTTTTACGAAAAGCCCCAGGTCCCGATTATTCCGGATAATAGGTTCAATACCTGTATCAATGTTATCAGTCTTCAGCTGCCTCTTTTTCTGATGCAGTAGGAATCGCTAGACTTTTTCATGCTCATCGGGATTATGGACCTTAAGACAAAACCATTTTAAGTTTCTCATTTAATAGTTCCAAAGATGAAGGCAAGCAACGGAAAGAGCAAGCATTGGCGGTTTTAGTACCTTTCCCACATTAGCCTCGAAGCACTGTACATGTTGCTTATAGAATGATGATTATATCATTTCCTGAAGCCATTTGGAGTTAGAAATGTTAATGGCCAATGTGACTCTCTTTTTGCAGTCTTTTCTTTTATGGACAATTTGACTCTCAAGGTGAACAACATCTAATAACAGAACCTGAAATGTATAATACAAGAAATGTCAATGGATACAAACTGTCATTTACATTTGCAACCGTATTAAAAAAAATGTAAGCATTGGTATAAGTACAAGAAAATGATGGTGTCTAGAAAAAATATACTTGCAAAGGTTTTAAAAGTCATTTTCTTGTGTCATTTTGTAATTGAAGCTAAAAAAAAAAGGACACACATTCCCCTTGAAGATATGAATGTAATACCACAGTAACATATTTCTGCTCTTTATTCTTGGACATCTTGAAATCTTGTAGTAATAAGTCGTGACTATTTTTCTACACTTTCATTATTGTGCTTTTCTGTGAAGCTTTTGTGCAGTGAAGACCAACAAAATAAAATTATATTATTGGTTAATTTTCCTCAGAGTGATCCTTCAGTTAAAAAAACATAACAAAACATGAAATATAAAATTAAAAGGTAAATATTCAAAGGGACTATTTTTCAGATTTGACAAATAATCAGAATCACAGTTTTTCACTGCGAAAAAGTTGAAACTTTCCAAACTTAAATTTTCAAATGCATGAAAATGCTGGAAAGCTTCTTTAGAATTCAATTGGAGGTGTACCGTATATACTCGAGTATAAGCCGAGTTTTTCAGCACCCAAAATGTGCTGAAAAAGTCTACCTCGGCTTATACTCGAGTCAGCAAGTTATGGGCAACATTACATTCGGTATATGTTACCTCAGGCACGGTGGCTATTACAGCACCCATTTTCGGAACCCTCAATGTGACCTTACACAGGCTACAATAAGTAACACCACAGTATAGGAAGGGAGCGCTAACACAGCCTCCCTCCCTTCCTCTATTGGTCCAGACATTGGCCCCATTCTTCGGTGCACATTTTACTTAGTGGTGCGAAGAACGAAGCGTTGCGCGTATGAGGTCACAATGCGAGGGCCGAATGCGGTAACGCTACTTAGCGTGCGGCACATGTCTGACATCATTGATAGACACACAGCACAGTGAATGGAATAAGCTGCACAGAGCTGGGAACAATTCTAAAGGCTCACAATAGTCTCAGGCACAACAGGAGACAAGGTACCTTTGTCAACAGCACAAGGCCACAGCACAGCTATAATGTCAATACAGTTCCCAGTTTTCCTAGGTAAAATTAGGTACCTCAGCTTATACTCGGGTCGGCTTATACTCGAGTATATACGATATTTTCACAACTTAAGTGGAGGAATGTAATTAGAAATTGCAAGCATGTTTAAAGTGGCATTGTTGTGAATGTTTAGTAAAGGTTAGTGTTAACGCTGTCGCAAAATATGCTTTGAAATTGTGAAATTGTTTTTACATACACTGTGAATGTTCGCAAGAGCCATTTGGTTGCAAAGTTTGCCAGGAAGTCGATGAGGTCTGTCAGGAAGCAAACATTGCTGCCCTCTCATTGGATGTTAAAATAAAATATTCAACCAATTATTTTCATTCCCAAAAAACACGTTTACAATTTACACTTGTATTACATTACTCCTCCTTCATGGTTCTTGCCCTTTTATTTCTTGCATGCTCATTTTGTTTTATAACCTTTTCCAGCTTTATTGGTACTTATTACTAAAATTTTGATAGAACAGTCTTACAATGCTGTTATCCTTAGCTTAATTCTGTCCAGGGCCTGTGACTGTATATGCTTTCCCTGTATTTTTGTTGCTTTCATTTAGGCTCCCTGTTTTGAAATAATGCTTGGCAAGTTGAATAGCATTTGACCACATTGTGTATCTATGTGCCTATTTTTAACAGTCAAACAGTCAAACATTCTGTCTTTCAATTGCTCCATAACATGTTAGTTTTAGCAACATAAAGGATAATATAATAGTCATTTTGATAAATCACAATTACACTCAATTGTTGTGTATACACAAAAAACTTTCTAATTTTCTCATATTTGCTAAATACAGTATGTGATGAGAAATGCTACGTGAACCAGAAAATCATGCCATGACACCCCTTAGTTTACATTATGATTAATCACATGATGCATGAAATGTGTAAGGCTATAGTTTTAATGGATCAAATAAAGATTATTTTATTAAACATCAAGCATTCAGGGTACTGGTGTGTGAGAGCCCAAAAAATTTGATTTCCAGTTTACTGATAGTTACATAGTTACATAGTTAAATTGGGTTGAAAAAAGACAAAGTCCATCAAGTTCAACCCCTCCAAATGAAAACCCATCATCCATACACACACCCCTCCCTACTTTTAATTAAAATTCTATATACCCATACCTATACTAACTATAGAGTTTAGTATCACAATAGCCTTGGATATTATGTCTGTCCAAAAAATCATCCAAGCCATTCTTAAAGGCATTAACTGAATCAGCCATCACAACATCACCCGGCAGTGCATTCCACAACCTCACTGTCCTGACTGTGAAGAACCCTCTACGTTGCTTCAAATGAAAGTTCTTTTCTTCTAGTCTAAAGGGGTGGCCTCTGGTACGGTGATCCACTTTATGGGTAAAAAGGTCCCCTGCTATTTGTCTATAATCTCCTCTAATGTACTTGTAAAGTGTAATCATGTCCCCTCGCAAGCGCCTTTTTTCCAGAGAAAACAACCCCTAATGATGACTAATGATGGGCAAATCTGACCTGTTTAGCTTTGCCAAAAAATTAGTGAAACAGTGAAAATTCTCCAAAATAAATTTAAGTCTACGGGCATCAATTTTTTTTAGTCTTGCAATGTGGCGTGTCAAATTTTTTCACCTATTAAAGTTCATGGATGTCATTTTTGCAGCAAAATATGGCAAGAAATGTCACTGAAAATTGATTTTTCACTGAAAAATCACAACTGGTCCTCTCTCATCTGGACAAAAAAGACACCTACGTTCGAATGCTGTTCACAGACTTCAGTTCAGCATCTAACACTATCATTCCTCAGCATCTGATAGAAAAGCTGATCCTGCTTGGACTGAACTCCTCCCTCTGCAGTTGGGTTCTGGACTTCCTGACCAACAGACCTCAGTCAATCAGAATTGGAAACATCATCTCCAGAACCACCACACTGAGCACCGGAGCCCCTCGAGGCTGTTTGTTTAGTCCTCTACTGTTCACTCTGCTGACGCATGACTATGCGCGCCACGCAACGCACAAATCACATCATAACGTTAGCTGATGACACGACCGTGGTGGGTCTCATCGGCAATAATGACGAGTCACCATACAGAGAGGAGGTACAGACTGGTGCAGAGCCAACAACCTGTCTCTCAATGTAGACAAAACAAAGGAGATGTTTGTTGACTTTAGGAAGACTAAGAGTGACCACCTGCCACTGCACATCGATGGCTCTAATGTGGAGATTGTTAAAAGCATCCAATTCCTTGGTGTCCACCTGGTGGAGAACCTCACCTGGTCCCACAACACCAGCTACTTAGCCAAGAAAGCTCAACAGCTACTTCCTGTGCATACTCAAAACCTTCTACAGAGGCACTATCGAGAGCATTCTGAGCAGCTTTATCACTGTCTGGGCTGGGAGCGCAAGACCCTACAGAGGATAGTGAAGACAGCAGAGAAGATCATAGGTGTCTCTCTTCCTTCCGGACATTTACACCACTCGCTGCATCCGTAAAGCCACCAGCATTGTGGCTGATCCAACACACGCCTCACACTCACTGTTCATACTCCTGCCATCTGGAAAAGGTACCGAAGCATTAGGGCCCTCACTACCAGACTGTGTAACAGTTTCTTCCCCCAAGCCATAAGGCTCCTGAATACTCAGGGACTGGACAGATCTCTCTCACACACACACTCCATCTGACCTTACTATATACCACAACGTTACACAGCCACTGTACGCCATTGTATAAATACATAGCCATTGGATACAATTGTTCTCTATGAGCATATCTGCACTTTATCATGTTTTTTATCATGTTCTTACTACTGTCATATCACAATGATACACCCATCATGTCTGACGTTTAGCATTATTTACTTAACATATTACATCTGCTGAGTGTGCACTGTCTTGTCATGTACTGTGCTGTCCTGTCTTGTAGGAGTTGCATATTTTTGCACTTGCACTTTTTGTCTGTTGTCCCGTACATCTATGTTGTGTGTAGCACCATGGTACTAGAGGAACGTTGTTTTGTTTCACTGTGTACTGTACAAACGTATATGGATGAAATGACAATAATCTCAATCTTGACGCTTGATAACCACTATTTTGCCAAATTATACACATGGCCCATAGAAAGTACACATCACATAAAAAGGACATACAGTATACCACGTATGGTGTAATAACACATTTTCAGTATACATCTGTATTTTTTAATATATGCCAATTTTATTTGTTGGCATAAGCAATAAAACTTTCAGGAAAGAATAATAACTAGGAACTGGGTAAAATCACAGTAACTTCTAAACAGTGGTCAACAATAAGCACAATTAAAACAGAAAAATAATTAAAATGGAAAAGGCATTGTGTTAAAAATATTTTTTTAACCAGAACCTA